>JAYKQN010000022.1:12407500-13007500 GCA_036785175.1 Eupleurogrammus muticus
AAAAAAGGAGGATGTGAAAACGCCCATATTCTCTGCAGCTCTTTCATCTTGTTCTCTTATTTTTCTCTCAGTTTTCCCACGTCTGCCTCTCACTCGTCGTCATTCACAGCAAGGAGTCATCAGACTCATCCTCTCCCGTGCAATCAATGTTTCCCTCTCTACTGGTTCACCACCAACACAAATAGGAAGGAAACATGCCATTTCTCTCTTGAGACTAACATTTATTCTAAAAAAAAAAAATATTCCTTGAGGAACATAAATACCTTGATCACTAAAATCCATTGATGCAGATAATTTGCATTGACGATGTAATCCTCATTACAGTGCACAGATCATTATTACTGTGGTGCACTGCTGTGAGTAGCCAGTATAAAATTGTATATTGTAAAAAAAAAAAAAAATGCTATTACTGAACTGTGAAAATACAGACGCTGCGTTTTCAATTTTGATTTCCTGGTTGCTTTGGTGATCCGGGGTAAACCCCCGGAGTGTCCTTCTGAAGAAAATACTGCAGAATTCAGACACTATGACGTCAATGCTTGGGCATCTCAACAGGAAGCAACATAACATGAATGTTCGCGTCAGCGCGGCACCTGATTACTCACCCACCTAATAATCAACAATCACACACGGAAATAGACCTAATTGGTTTTCCAGCTATATGTACATATTGTTTTCCTGCCAATTGGTCAATCAGAATACAGATACTCTTTTCTTCACCATGGGTGCTTGGTTTTGTTTGAAAATGTGGTACAAGATATATAATTGATGGTTGGTGTGGGAGTCCTCCTTAAAAAACAAAATTAAAAAACTAATTTCTACACCAACTAACATCTTGGATTCGTTCAGGAAACATCCATCTACACTAGATTACTTAGATTGAGATTGCTATAAAAACTTTAATCCTAGGAATAGAATTGAGGGGGGATGATTAGCAGAAGAAAGGTTATTACATTTTATACAAATTCTGTTTATAAGAATATTACGTAGCTTAAAATGGTACTAGGCCATCAATAAGATTCTACAAGGGCAAAAGAATTTAATGGAATAGCCTTACGACACATAATCACAAAATGATTTGGACGAACCTGATTAAATATGCCCGAGGGTTACTATTTTCAATGTTCACAAGGACATCTTCAAAGTCCTAACAATCGCAACAAAGTACAAACAATTTGGAAGAATGAAATAGCCTCAAAACTAAAAAAAAACAATTATCTATAGTCACAGAGCATCCCAGTAGCCATGCCGAGGCCTTTTGTAAGTTTAAAAGCCACTTCAGAATGATCCGAATGTTCCATTGCCCCTTCACCCAGGTTTACCAATAGTGCATTTAAACATTTTGCAGAGAAACCTGCAAATACAAATATAGTTTGGCAATCATTATTGCAATCCCAAAAATCAAGATTCCTTAATATATTATATGTTATTTACTTTGATTCTCTTACATTAGAACTATTCTCTCTATGAAATGCAACTATCCATTTGCTATTATCACAAAATACATGATTATATACCAGGCTTTTTACTGTTTTAGTCAAAATATGCTAATTCTATGTGATTTGACCTCAGGATATACAAGACAAGCCAAAACTTTTACAATAATGATAGAAGGATGGAAGTGTTTCTTTTTTCACAGATTCTTAAATATACGTTTTACTCGGAGGACGAAGTGATTAGATGTCTGTATGTGATTATTTTAGATAACAGCCGGCTCCCGCAGACAGAGTACTTGACGTTGCTGATCTAGTCTGGTAAATGCACTCAGCCAGCGATCACACACATGCACGCTGTATATTCAGGAAGATAAGAGGCACTTTGCACCCGCAGAACGCACTACAAAAAGCTGCCGCTCTGACCCACACTTAGTACGATCCAGTGCACCTACTGTACATCCAGGAGAGGCGTAACATCGTGTAGCGCGTGTATGCAGACGAAGATCTAAGTACTGGAACACGGCGAGGCGCGTGTTCGACGTCGTGACTGATCTGAATCTGCTGGAGCGCTTCCTAGCTGCTTTTAAAGGCCCATGTCCCATCATGCTTTTCTGTGAGACCTTAAGTTGTGTGACAGTAGCTACTATCCATAAAAATACATGATACAAAATGTATTTATATTTATGAAACAGCCTTAAAGTGTGTATGACTTTGATATATCTACACTATTTAGTTTGACAGTTTCACCTTTTGGAATGAATTAAGAACATAAATGGTATTCATGAAAAAAATGATGATATAACTTCTATTATCTGCTACTATCCAGTCTTTTTGGAAAACAGCATAACTACATCCAAGGAATTCAGGGCCATTATAATGCAATATGAAAAATACACAATAAAAGCTCCTTAAAAGGTTATTACTGTATTTTGCCCGTAGGCTTGGATATCATTGGGGTCTCTTTTTTATTACAAGATAATTTTTTTTTTTTTTTTTTAAATACATTAAAAATTAGATTATAATCTGTTTATAGTTACAGTGCAACTAATTAAATGTTGATTCTACAGCAGCGACTTACATCGGGGCAAAGTCTTTATTATATAGTCAGTATTATCTCACTGGGAACTAGTCTGTAAGAAACAAGATTAAAAGTTCAGAATCCAGAGTGATGGGCCATTCCTCCCGTCCTCCGTCCTCCCTCTGCTGCTTTCAGAGAGACGAGGAGCCGCCTCGTCCCAGACAGCCGTTCATAAACTCGACACGTTTTAATAAGCGTGTCAAACTAAGGAAAACAGCTCATCAGACGTATACTTAATGTTAATGCGCCACCAAATAAAACAAGATTGTTAATAAATCAAGTCTTAAGCCTTTTGAGGATGACTCCAAGTCGAGCCCCCGAGTCTCTTGTGCGTGTTTGTCACCTTCTGAAAACCACGTCCATTGTTGGATAATGTTATTACCTATTCAGTGTATTAAATGTACCCTTTAGTTCCCCTAATCCTCTCTGCTGGACCTGCATTAAATGTTAAGCGTGGATGCACGGATAATACACAACGCCATATATCTATGGATGTCGACCACTGTTCTCAACAAAAACTGACCATTGAAACATAAAACATTTCGGTTAACACAGAGGATGGAATACTTTTTCTATGTGGCCTCTAATTCCAATGTGCAAATAGTATTTAAATACCACTAAAAATTCATATAAATGGAAGCTTCTGACCCTTGGCCTTAGCCTTGAAAACGTGGAAATGGAAATGTTTGACCTTCACATCCGTGGTCCCCTGGGAACGCATACAGCTCTCATATAATTAAAAATGTATATTGTGCCTTCAGCAAAACAACCATTATATCAACTCTTAGTGGATTTTGTGCATTTTATTTACCATTTTCCACTCGCTGCTGCCGAATGCGTGTGAAATCAGATTTTGATCCATTTCAGATAAAGTCGTTTCACAAACACGTCTGGCTGCTGTAGCCGGAAACCTCCCACCTGTGCTTCAAATTAAATGATTGTGGCTGCAGACCGAGACAACTTGTCCCCTATTACCATCCGACAATAGCCGTACCAGCCTCTCAACACAACCCTCTTCAATCATCTTTCGAAGGCCGACGGGGTGAGCTAAGTGTGTAAGTGTGTGTTTATATAAAGGAATGTGCTCATAAAGTCCACTGCGGTGAACTGAATCTGTATGATTCCACCAGTACCATTCGAGAAATGTGTGCAGCATAAGTGTATGTGTGCATGTGCACAGCTACTCTAAACCACTACAGCATGTGCGGATCCATACATGTGTGTCCTTTAATACAGACTGACACCGTGACTTTAATTTGAAACCTGAGGGCTTAGTCTGCTGTGCTCTCCTTAAAGTCAGATGGGAGAAGGCTTCACTAAATGGAAATTGACATAGCCTCAGGGAGGAAGGGGGTGCTGGGAGGGGGCCTGAAAGGAGCAGCTTACTGTGGACATTACACTCCACCTCTCCCAGTCTCAGTGCACTACGCTTTTGAATTACGCCAAGCAGTGTGAGCTATGGAGAAAATTTCTTTGTGCGCTGCACTGATGTGCGAGCGTTTTCTTTGACAATTAGAGGGGTTGACTTCAGCAACTGTGAACGTGCACTGTGAGGTCACTGTAGAGAAAAAAATATGTCTGGAGCAGAGTTAAAAACTGTACAAAATCTCAAAGGAGGGAAAATTTAACCTTTACAATCTGATTTTTTTTTTTTTTTACAAACCTGGACTGTTTGTAAAAAGTTACCCTTCTGATATGTAGAAGAACACAGAACAGGCTGCATTGTGAATCTATGTTTTCTGGATCTGAGCCATGAGGAGTATCAATTTCAACATTTGAATCTTTTTGGTGATTTTTTCAGATGAATAGTCAAAACATCACAATCATTAAAACTCGAAATCCCACAGGTGCGCCGTGGTAGTGTAGGGGGGAGTGTGCTTGCCTTCATAAGTAGCAGACCTGTGTTTGAGTCCTAGCTAAAGCATTTTCTTGTGTCTATGCCACAAAATATATTTTACAAATATCCTCTTTTCTTACTTTTTCTGCAGGCACTGCACTTGTTTTCCCAAACAAAACACAATTGCAATATGTTTTTAATAAAAGGCTTGCATGTACATGGGATTTACTGTAGGATTTTTACCATGGTATAAATTGGGTATGAAGAATCATGGGATACCAGTGTATTGACTACTAAATTTCTGATGTCGTGACACCCCGACAACACAGCTTTATCAAATACTAGCAGCTGTCAGGAAAAACAAGCAGAGCTTTTCTCTTTCAGACAGTATTTCTGTCTTTCCTCTCCGCTCCCTCGTCTTTAGCATCCCTCTTTCTCTGCCTCACTCCACTCCTTCAAAATGTCTCTTTCTTTTCCCCCCCTTAGGGTCTGCTCTCACTTTACAGTGAAACAATAAATGTACTGCAGGTGATATCATTTTAGGAAGTACATTTTTTTTTTATATGGATATATGAAGTATACAAAGCGTCTCTCTCTCTCTCTCTCTCTCTCTCGCTTTCACCCCACCCAAAAGCAACTATGCCCAAGGCTACACTTATCTCAGCTTCCTGGCCATTCCGATAGGATGCAACCTGTACTTTATTCCTAACAATGACTCTGCCTCTTTTCTTCCTTTTTTTTTTTTTTTTTTCTAAGCAATATCCATAAATTACCCTCCTTGCAGCTGTGGAGCTTGGTAGACTGGATTCAAAGAAAAGGATGGACTGAAGGTATTATGGAAAATAAATAAAATAAAAAAAAGAGCACTGATATAGTTCCAAGTTTTAAAAGGGTACGGGTAACAGAGGGATTTTAAGTGAGGAAAAAAAACCTCGACATTACTTTACACTTGTTAATGGCTCCTCCCTTGCAGGAAGGGGTGACTTGATGGTGAATGATTGCACTTTACTGATCAGCAGCTATGTTTCCAGGAAAGGAACGCGATGACTCCAGTCATTTATGGACGGTCCATATAATGCTCGGCGTGACATTTTCCTCATTGAGAATTACTCACATGCTCCGGGCTGAAACGTAACCGTGTGAAGCGGCGTGAACGCGGCCGCGCAGATGAATCATTAAATTCGAAGTGTTCGCTCACTTTCCCATCAGCTCCCCCCCCCCCTGCATGTTCTGCATACTGAGTTGCCATTTTTAATTACTCCCCCGTCAGCACTCAATAAGCCAAAAAATATCCGTCAAAAAAAAAAAAATGGAGAATGGTATCATCAATCTTTGCTAGGAAACAATCACCTCCCTGATCCAGTAGAGAAATCCTGCAATAATCATAGTCTTGATTGTAACAGTTTTGCAGTAATGGAGTAGAATACATCCGGCGTGCATGTGGGCAAACATAAAAAAAAATAATACACTCAAACCATACTAATTTAGCACTTAGCGACAACTCACAGGCGCCGCCATCTTTGTGCTCCTGGCAAATGGATGTGAAAATATCCTCCTGCCGTTAAGACCCTCTGCAACATGTTACCTTTATCATATCTGTAAATTAGGGAGTTTACTTCAAAAGATAAGAAATAGTAAATGCACATTGCCATTGCTATTCTCTCCGTGTTAAATACGCCACATCCCTCTTAATTTCTCCCATCAGGAACAACTCAGCCATCTTCCCCTGTATCTCACACATGGACACAGGCACGCACACATATTAACGCGGGAGGAGATATATATATATATATATATATATATATATATAAGAACAGCAGCTTAAGTTAAACAGACAATCCGGTATTGGCTGCAGGAAGACAGAGAATTGTGCGGCGGTGATCTACAAGGGCAATTCTCCGTTCGGGAGCGGCACATTAAACATGCTTTTAAAGAGCCGGCGATAAAATGTGAGGCTCGGGGATTGGGGAGATGAATCCTTCTCGACAGACTTTTTCACCGGGAGAGATCGAAATGTAAATTTGTTTTCCCCGCGACGCCGGGGAAAAGGCTCTGGGTAAAATAAAAAATTAAATATATAAACATTACTCAGAATAGTGGATAATAAGGGGGAAAAAAAACATTAACATTAGAGACAACAAAATATAGCGGGAGCAACATGTGAGCAATAAAATGGATTGTAATTTTTGGTAATTTTACACAAACCCGCTCACCTGCATTAAGACCATTTCTTGCGCAAATTATAGGAATGCAGCACTCCAAGAAAATTGCCGTGTGACTCAGAGCACTTGCAAACACATTTTCTCCTGAGAGTAATTGCCACGGGATACAAACCCCGTTCAATCAATTTTGATTACGTGAAATTATTTTGCACTTAATCACTCCAGCCAGTGGCGCCGTAACGAGTTTTAGAGTGTGTGTGTGTGTGTGTGTGTGTGTGTGTGTGTGTGTGTGGGGAGGGGTCATCCGGCTTTGGACGGCGCGAGGCCGCAGAACTTTTTTCACGTCGAGCTTCCTTTCAATCTCTGTCTTTGCATTCAGTACGCCTCCCCATGTAATTAACTAAATAATGTGGTTAATTCTGACTTTTTTTTTAATAATCTCATGTTACAATACTTTTCTGCCTCCATCCCCAATAATATACATGAGATACAATATTAGCCTAAATAAATTAACTTTTACACACAGTGTGACAAATTATTATATGATTGAAAACAGACATTTTTGCAAAAAAAAAGTGCTAAATATACATAATAACGTCTTCCCTCCCAGTTCATTTCCTATGAGCCCAGTCATTGTATCTTTTAGCACATGTTGCATTACACTACATTAACACCTGAATTGGGAATTAATAGGAATAAACCTGGTAAAAGTCAACACAAAACTACTGATTTGCTCATTGTGGTCATTAAAGTTATTGAAACAACACTCAATCAATGCTGTAAAACAAATGCAGGAGTCAACTTAAATATAGTCGCACGCCCTCTTATAACAATGTTAAGATTAACATGGTTACAGTATAGAATCAGTTTATCATTGCAATACAGAGTGTAAAGTGAAATTACACCTTTCACCCGTAATTGCATTGTATAATGCGGTAATACGTCTAAAGGAAAATATAGTTTTCTAAAGGGTGCACTGAAGTCTTTTACAGCACATGTTCTCAGTCTAACACGTTCTTTGTTACGAAGGTGAATGATTAGCGTTTGGTTTGCATTTCCATGCCGCACACTCCACCTTTCAAGGACTAATCACGTATGAATTCATCCAGACCAGCAGGAATGTCTTAAAAAGTGCTGGAAACAATGCAAAAATCCCCAAACCATGCTGTGTACATGTAAAGAAAAATAAATTTGAGAGGGCAATTAGGTGGAAAACAGAGAAAAACACAAAAATGATCACAACAGTGCGTTTATATGATCCTACTGATAATAATAGAACCTCTCAGAGGGGAACCCATACGAACACATACGGACCCTGAATGAGGAAAAGTACATTTGTGATTTGTGAAAGGATTTATTAACAGTGGGAAGAATGGCTTCATTTATTCACATTTCTCTTTTCCTTTTCAAAGCTTATACGATTATAGTCCATTAGTGTCTTCTTTTGCTATGTATTCGAGTTTAAAAGTGATATTTTACCATATTAGCATGTAAAAATGTGTGTTTGTGCATGCATTTTTTTTCTTTCTAAGATGCATTGTATTGCAGTGTTCAGCGGTGGATGTTGGAGTCAAGCAGTCTTGTGCAAAAAGGTTTGAAGGGTCTGAACAGAGGCCCTTTTTATCTGGAATAAAAAGGAGAGTAGCAGGAGTTCAAAAGGTCAGATACAGATCAGAGGGGGAAAAAACTGTTTGTGTACACCGCACATCTGCCAATTTTAGATTTTTCCAACTCCCCACGCAATGATTTTCACTTCAACATCTCTGTAATGCCCTGGCAATGGTTTGGTTTTTTTTGGTCGGTTCACAGGTTGACAGCAGTGGAGAAGTCGGTATGTTCTTTTTGTTGAATTCCCCCAAAAAATGGTGATGCCTGAAAATGGGCAAAATAAATGTGTGATGGTTGAGTTTTTTAAGCCAATACTGTTTATGTGTAAATATTTGTTATTGGTGATAAGTTTCTAGACAAGGGCCGAAGAAGAGCGTATGAATAATGCTGGAAATATGGCATCCATGTTTATTTTGTGTATTCGGACAAAACTAAGGATACACATGCAAAAAGCTGCACAGAGCAGATCGAGCCAGACAGGAAGTCAAACACCCGGTCACCTTTCACATTAAAACACTAAGTACCAACTTCTGCCAACTCCCCCATGTTAAACAGAGCAAACCAGATCAGCAACTACTACATTTAGTTTTCTTCCTTCCTATTTGCAAATTGAAAAGCTTAAACGCTCTTATGTTGGACATATTACATGAGCTGTATGATGTTTAACTCAACATTAAACCACTATACCAAACCCTCCATATCTGGATCATAGGCGTCGTCTGATTGACCCGTCAATACTGTTCCTCTTTAATTCATGGCCTTGCCTCGTGATTGGAAATTGCATTTTTTTTTTTTTTAAGTTTTTTCCGACGTGAGCTCAGTTCATTTGGAACCACCAGCTGTTACCTTGGCTAGATGTCCACTTACTGAGCCAGGGTGCCTTAAATTAGACCTGCCTACCCACATTAGGAAACCCCAGTCACTCACAATAAGTATAAACGCAAACAGAACTCCTCAGTCACTCATAACGACAAGTGCAATATTAAGGTTTTCAGCAGAAATCACACGACACAGGTAAGGGAATTTGAATAATGACTAGATACAGAAATATACATACTCAGGTTTAAAATATGCACAAATAACCAGCGCTAATCGTGCATGTAAAGCTCTCCTTCTACTTTTCTCCAGCTCTCTTTCTATATTATCCTCTTTCCCTTCCTTTGTGCGACCCCCTGTTTCCTTTTGCTACCTCCTCCTCCTCCTCCTCCTTTTCTTCCTCTTCTCCTCTCCCTTGAGGCTGAGCCACTATGAAGAGCTGCTGCACTTGAGTGAAGAAGACTGCGCAGTGGGCCGTTGCTCTGCACTAAGCTCACACACTGCCCACACACACACACACACACACACACACACACACACGCAGTGATAGACAGACACTTATCCACCCACATATTGCAGCCTCTGACTCTATAAGGACGACAAAAGAAACTGATTCACACGGCCACTGTATTGTCAGCCTCCACAATAGACCTGATGAGATTGAGACCACACAAACACACACACACCTACACACTCACAGACGCGCACGCACTCCCCGCACAAAGGTCCTGATGACTTGTGAAAATTGCTAATTGACCCGCGGGCGGCGTGGTGGCACGTAATCGCCAAAGCGGCCAAAGGGAGAGAAGTCCGGAGAGGAGAATGAGCGAGTCGGGACGAAGAATGGAAGGAGGAGAGCAGAGAAGTAGCTGTTAAAGTGGGAGAACAGAAAGGCTGCATGGCAAAGGAAAGAGGGGATATGACGTTAAGTGTGTGTGAGAGGATGAGAGGGGCGGTCTGACACTTTCTCTCAGGCCAGTCTGTCTGCCCGAGAAAAACAGCCACATAAGGCGATTAATTATGCATGTGTGTGTGTATATATATTTATATATAACCCACACTGTGTCTCAAGTCGAGTAGGGTTTGCTCCAATATTGTGGTATTTACCCAGTTTATTTCTCAACTGTGTTTCGCTGTCATTTGCACAGTCACGCTGTTTTTGTGAGTGATGGGAAGGCAGCTCCAGGTACGCGCAGGCAAGGACACACAGACCCCACCTCCGAGGTGTGTGTGTGTGTGTGTGTGTGTGGGGGGGGGGCGGTAAACCACATGAAATAGTCAAGTAAAAGTCAATTTTATTGTCAATTTCTTCACATGTACTTGACATACAAAGGAATCGAAATTTCGTTTCTCACTATCCTATGCGTTTTACCTGTACAACGACATCAAAGTGCATAAATAGTTGCAGGTAGCGACACACATAAAGTTTCTGAACCGGTACCGAACAGAGATGAAGGGGGGGGGCTCACTAATATAAGATAAGATAAGATAAGACTTTATTGATCCCACAACGGGGAAATTTGTTTGGTACTGCAGCGTACAGCGTAAAGTAAAGAAAAGAAAAGAAAAGCTATAAAAAATAAAAATACACAACAATATGTACAAAATTCGTAGAATTTGTTGATCTACGAATATGAATATCATATCTAATAGGAGGCCTACATGATCACATGACTGAAATGGCAGCGACAAGTCAAGTCAAGTCGAGTCGGCTTTTTTGTCAGTTTTCTTTACACAAACTGCTCATACAAAGAAATTGAAATTACATATTGATGATATAGACGAGACATAGACAGTAGGACATAAGGGCATTAAAGTGCAGGGACTAGACAACAGTCGACATATATAGGAACATAAGTTAAGTGAGATGCTGACATAAAAGTAGTGGCGTTGTGACATAGTAATAAATAACAACAGTTAAAATCTTAACATTGCTGTAGTGTGACATTCTGACATAGTGATAATAGATCATAAATAAACAGCAATAATTAGAGAAGCATGTTCACAGCATAAAGCATTAGTAGGATTCTCAGATCATGTATATTTAAAACATTTTCTTTTACTGATTATCAACTAATTCTGATCATGTGTGATCATCCTCTGCCCACTCTCTTTTTCCTAAGCCTAACCAGCAGGATTTTATGCCTAATTCGATATAAGAAAATGCTTCTGTGGGTCGTTGTGGAGTGAATGCCCCCCCCCCATACAATGTGCCCGTTGCTCCGGCAACACGGGAATAAGACAACGGAACGGTGAGCGACAGCGACAACGAGGGGAGCGAAGAAAAAAAAAGGCAATTAGAAAAAAATGCGAACATGGCAGCGAGAGGAGGAGAGAGTGAGAGATAGAGAGACGAGGGAGGAGAAGAGGCTACAAGACAGCTTTTATTACACAACATGTGCTGTGGACAGATGGTGGTGAATTATGTATTAAGGCTTTTTACACCGCTCCTGTACTTTTGCACTGGAGTAGAAAATGAGACCGCATGTGGAACAAAATGTTTAGCTAAGTTTTCACATCTTTACCCGGGGGGCTTTTTTTAAACATTAATACAACAGAACACTCCGTACAGGTGACAAGCTGCACGCGCACGCATGCACCAAAGTTGTTTAATTAATGTGCAGCATGTGCACACTTTGTGTAGTTGTAGTGTGGTAAAATGGTAAAAAATCCCTGGTCAATGCTTTAATCAACCATTGGAGCCCCTGCTAAGGACCTTCTTTTGTAGAATTAGGTGTTAGTGTTTGGTGTGAATGAAGTCTCTCTAGGACTCCTACCCTCCACCATGAGGATTAATTCAGCGTCGGCTCATATATTTTAATGGGTTATGTTGAAAGTAAAAAAAAGAAAAGTCTCCAACTTAATCTTTTGAGAGAAATCAGGGGTAAAAACTTTCTCCGCCGCAGACAGGTGATGGTTATTCAGCAGGGGGTTTGACATCACAGCAGCGTTCATTTTTTCCTACTTACACAACTCAAAAAAAAAAAGATATTGGTCTTAGGCAAAAAAAATAAAAGGATAGAGCAAGCGATTTGGAAGAAATACTGATGGAGGGAAGGAAAGAAAAGAGCGGGGATGACATTTGCTTCACACCCCAGTGCAGCCCGCCCTGTCTGCTGTCGGCCATGTTGGCCTTTGTTGGCGCGGCGGCCATCAGAGGTGCTGCCAAGGCTGCAAACACACTGGTCCCCGGGCCAAGGGGGACACATGCTAGTAAGGCTATTTGGCAGAAATGGAATGTAAAGAGAGGGAGAGTGAGGGAGAGGGAACACTGGAAGCAACAGAGGAAGAAGGCGGGAGAGGGAAATGGTCAGTATAATTAAAATGAAATGATTGGAAGTCGTCCTCCGTCTCTTTCCAACTCACGACTCCCTTCCAACTCTGGTCTGTAAACAACACTGTTAATGAGACGAGATCTCTCTCTGAAATACAGCCCGACCCAAAAAAAGAAAGCGCACCCACTCCCACGCAGAACCGCCACCGAAGACAATGGTGCACTCACAATACGCAGAAAGCAGCATCTGTTTGTTGCATTAGACGCGTCAAGTTTGACTCGGAGCCGGGCTCGACGCGCGCGTCCGTCTGACAGACATTTCCTCGGGAATCCACGGCGGGCGCCGACTGTCAGTGGAATTACACGAAAGCAATTTGAAGCTCCTGCTGTTTCTCTGATATTTTCTGAAAATTGCAAATGCGTGCTCTTTCATCAGTTGCGTCACCGAACAAATGCGTGACTGACTTCGTGTTACTTTGACAACGCGATGGCGTGGCCGCCAACAGATGAAACAACCTATAAAAACCACGTACGTGTAGAGACCAGAATGAAATTTTACCTTCTGTAGTTTAATTGTTGTGCAACATTAGATTTGCTTTTTTCCCCCCCTCCAGCATTCAGCTGCCGTCTCTACAGATGCATCTAATAAGATGGACCTGGCAGATTGTCTGTGTGTGCACCACAAACACACATGCACACACACACATTTTCCATGTGTGAGCATGTGTGATATATGATCTATGTGTTGTGGTAGTTGTGAACGGTGCTTGTGTGGATTGCAAACAAGCAAAAGTCTGACTCACACCTGCTAATGAATGTGTCTCTGTGCAACTCCTGTGTCTTTGTGCATTTTTCAGTTTTGTCACGGTTAAACGCACCGCGGATTCCCATCGGCGCCTGTGTGTTAACTGATCTATCCGTTCACGCCGAGCTCTGCAGCGATCGTTCAGGCGTCTGGTCTTTTTCCTTACAACTGGGTGGAAACATGGATGCAATGGGAAAGACGTGGCGAGAGAGAGGGAGAGAGGAGGCTGTACTGCAGGTGGGAGTAGCTACAGGGAGTTGGGGTCACACATACATGCAGCAAAAACGCGACGCGCCGTATCGCGGCCCGACGCTCCCTTGTCCCGCGTCTCGCCCGCTCGCCCGTGCACGGACGCGTGTGCATCACATGTCGGTGCCGCGGCTTTTTGGCTGCCCGTTGCGATGCGAAGCGGCAGCTTTCCTCCATATGCATAATGCATGACGGGCTGTAGAGGCGGATAATAGTCCGCGCAGCTGTCGGTGTGTGCATCCATCTATGTGTACGATCAAAGATAGATATATGTAAATAACGCTTCAGCGTTTGGTTTTCAGGTTTCAACGTATTTTTAGAATGTGGAGCACAGTACAGTATGGAGGCCCTATTTATCTCCGTGACATCATTTAAACTATGCATGCTATACTGAGCTGTGGGTATTTTTGTGTGCGCGTGTTCTTACAGTATATACAACCCTTAAAATGACTGAACAAACACAAACACTGTGTTGCCACGCCACCGTCGTTTCTCAATCGGACACACTCTCTCGCAGCTGCTGGTAACGCCAGTGAGAAACTTCCCTGATGGGAAGGGGAGGGGGGAAATAACGGGCGACCTCGGGGAGGTCTCGCCATCATCAAATTTCACTTTGAAAAACAGAGCCGGTCCTAATTAATGCTGAATGAGGCATGCGGGCGAACAATACAGCGGAATGTGTGGAGGGAAGCGTGTTTGGTTATGTAGATCAGGGATGTCACACACTCACTAAGCAGTGCTTTAATGCCTGGTGCGCGTGCACGCATGCACGCACGTGTGTGTGCACGTCTTTCACCAACTAGTTGGACTGGGCTCGAATGTGTGTGTGTGTGTGTGTTTGCAGGAACGACTGCTTGTGTCAACAAGGGGGTAATTAGTAATCAGTCCTGCCCGTGCTTCTTTGGACCCAAAAGTTATTGCGACGCAGGTGTTGATGTGACTTTGAGAACATTTTTCGGGGAGTTCAAACAAGTGGGGATGGCAAAAAAATTAAATTCATTAAAGTAAGTCTGGACTCGGTTCCGGGGAGAAAGAACGTGGACGTATGATTTATGAGTCGTGACGGCCGCACCGAATGCTGAGTCATTTAATTATGCCATTTTCTACAACTTCCAGGACATTTGTTCTCTTTAATGTTTTAAAATGAGCCGATGGAGCCACTTGGAGGTCTTCAATCATACGCTGGTACAGTGGTATTTATTCAGCGGGCTCTTTTTAATGTACTTAATAAGCTTCATGACGTGTTTTTCCAAGGAATCGACATGGAAACTTCGAGTTCAGTTCCAACCACAACAAATTGGGAAATTCGAGAACTATTTAAATGTTGAACAAATGTTGAACCGTGGTGATCCATGTGCGTGTCCATGCGTGCTAACACCTATTGTTCAGGAACGTGTGTATGGGATTTGAACCTGCAACCCTCCTGTTTAATTACACCACATTACAGCCACGTGAAGACGGAACGCTTCTGTTTCTCCTCCACCAAAACACTCGAGAATTCCGTTTACCGCTTAAATTCCCCTTGATTTCCGTCTCACCTCCTCGTACCCGCGCGATATTGAAAATGAAAGCGGCCGAGGTGTTACACGCGGGTAGAGAGCGAGCGAGATGGAGAGATGGAGAAGGCCAGGCTTTGAAAACGCGCCTTTTTAAATCTACATAACGGTTTGAGCTCGCTCCAGCAAAAAGAAAAAAATTTGCAATTTAAATAGCGGAATGCGTGGACGGTGCCAAGGCGGCTGAAGCGCACCATATGATCACATCTGACTAGGCTTTAAACACTCCTCCCATGTCGCTTATCATAGCAAGAAAGCCAACACCATCATTACATTTGATATCTGCAGAAAAAAAAAAACAGGAGAGGAGATACCACCAACCAAACTACCGGATGTAAAATCCCATTATTGCCAATTCAGCTGTAATGACTCAGTACTGTTAATGCCAACAGAACCCACATCCATCACACGCCTGGATTTACATTCCTCTAAAGTGCAAAGTAAAACAAAAAAAAAAAAAAAGTTAACTCAAAATATAAAGGTGGTAACATTGACCTCCCTAGTGGAATATTTAATGTTATCATTAAGTTTTTACGGTTTTATTACATTTAACATCCAGCCCTTATCTCCGTTTGTTCTGCTCGCAGGATTATTGAAAAGGAAAAGAAATAGTGGAAGGAGGAACGGGAACGCACCGAGAAATGGAGGATGGAGGTTGGAAATTTGAGGAAACGCTCGGCGGGGCGTGGACGTCGAAGCGTCCTCCTCCTCCCACCCTGTCTGCCAAGGCGGTAAAAGCCTTTTTTTATCCGCTATGTCATTATCACCTGTCACTCACAGTCAGCACGAGGGGGAGAGAAGCGAAGAGGCAGAAGACAGAAAATGGGTGAAACAAAAAAAAACAACAAAATAAATAGAAAAAAAAAAGTGTGAGAGCAAAACACCGAGAGATATTGCAACGCGGCGTTTGTGTGTGTGTGTGTCTGTGTGTGTGTGTGGATGCCCACATAAGCGTTTGCATTTCACACCTTTGCGCATGACTGAGACTAAATCCATTTATAAGGGGGAGCGAGGGGGGGGCTCTGAATCCGGCTGACAACTCTTTCCACGTAGTTAAGAAGCGGCGAGCCGCCCCGCGCGTGAAGGCGTGACGCCGAGGCCGCGCGTTTCACACGCCGTCGCGCAAACATCGCGTTCCCTCCTTCATCCTCCATGAACAACACATTTTTTTTTTGCCTTTATTTGATGCCACAGCAGAGATGAGAGCGGGAACAACCTGCAGGAAAAGCCTCATGAGGCTCAACTCCACCTGGAGTGAGGAGCAACCTCTGTATGTAAAAAATGGCGTTTTATGCATCAGGACGCAAATACAGTTCCACAGCAGTTAGCATTTCACTGGGAACGAGAGTAGGTAAGAAAAAATGTCAAATGTTTCCACGCATCGACGCACTCCTGTCAAAGCGGAGACGCCAAGCACTTCCCAGAGCGTCGGTGAGAAAAGTTCTAACAGTTTTTAACACAAATCAATTTGTCTCCTGTCGCTGTTTAATTTACTGGAATTGTTTTTTTTTTCCTATGCAAAGAAATTCATCTTCAAAGCTCTTATTGCTGAGTCCTCACAGACTTGATGCTTTATAGGACGGATACAGAACGTATATATATATATATATATATATATATATATATATATATATATATATTCGCAAGATATATATAATATCAATTTCTATAGATTTATTCTTTTATTTGTAACAGGGGCAATGATGCACTTGAAGCTTCAGTGAGTTTACACAGACAATTCCGAATTAAAACCCTAATTTGTAAAAATGGTACACCTCAGGGCCACGCAAAATAGCGTGTGTTAACCCACGCTTTGTGCAGCAGGAGTAATGTCAAAGGTACTTTTCTCTGCAAAACTTCAGTAGACAGAAGACTGAGAGAGGTAGATGTAAAAAAAACAAACATATTGAGCTATTGTGGCACTTCAAACCGCAAAAGATATCTTGTCCGTGATATCAAAACGTCAAATAAAACCAACGGTCAAGTCTAAAATGTGAGAGCGTTGGTGGGATAAAACATGTGGAGATAAGGCTGATGCTTGTGCCTCTCAGGCTGTTAACATCTCGCTGACAAACTCGGCTATTTGTACCAAAATGTCAAAAAACGAAAAAAAACAAAAAGGCAACCTTACGGCGGCAGAGAAAATTCAGTAGGATTCCTCTGGGGGCATTTGTACAAATTTAAATAGAAATCTCTCTAATATGCATTTAATGTGCTTATTATTAAAAGTTAAAGTTAAATTGGAGCAAACTCTCCTTCTATACTTCCCAGTATTTCACTGGTGTTACGATCAGTGTCTGGGGAGGTGTATGAGTGTCTGAGAGAAAAAAATACTGGTGAAAGAGCAGCAAAGTCTGCTCTGGATGAATAAACCTCTGGGGAGGAATGGTACAAACTGACTCAGTGAAAAACCATTAGTGTGAAATCACAGCGTGCTCTATAATAATACGGCTGATAAGCGGGAGGTAAAGCCTAAAACAGAGTGACGCGTCCTGGAGTTGAATTCATTTTCATCATACATAAATGTCATGAGCTCATTCATTGAATATATATAGATATATCCAATATATATCCATTCCTGGGATCACATTTAGACACTCGCATGCAAAGCAAAGCAAAAAAGGAACGTATTTCTTTGGCCAGTCGGGGGCGATGGAGCAGCGTTCGAGGTCTTATCGTTTCAAAAAAGTTCTTCCTGGTGGGTTGTGTTGCACGCTGCATTCGCCGTGCAACATAAGCCTTCATTTGGAGTCATGGTGGTGTCCACCTGATGAGTGATACGTCCAATATTGACTTTCCTTTAAGCCCTGTTTGAGTCTCCACCAGGGAAATATTTGGCTCTTTTAGCTGCAAAATACTTCACTATATTCACTGGCTAGTTACTAACTTTGTCGTTTTGGATTCTGGCGCTAGGGAAGTGGGTTTATAAATGTTTTTTTTTGTTTAGTTTGTCTGAAAATGGCTTAAGAAAAGAGTAGAGAAGAACTGTGTGGATTTGTCACTACTTCTGACCCCTTGCACATTAAATATCGTAATTTCATTTATCGCGTATAGACGTATAGAGTAGAGACGTGCACCGGCCAACGGGTTTATTATCTCTGCAAAGCGATCAGTTCACTCAAAAGACCCAGATTGCATTTAAACACATATTTATCCTTCAAGGCCGAGCTGCCCAGGATTCAAACAAAGCCTGTTTGATCTCATTGTCCCCCGACACCCCCGTCTGCTGCGAGAGACACAGCTAGGTTACCAAAAATATGATATATAAGTGTTCAGACCTTAGAATTATTATTTCACTTTGCATTATTATTAGTGCTAAACTGCAGAATTGCTTGTTTAAATCCTAAATTTGTGTTTATTGCCCACATACAGCCGGTGAACAGTGGGAAGCCGATGTTGTGATGTCACTAAAGCATCAGAAATATACCTAAACGACTACGTTTGTCGACGCGAATCGGAGCAAACAACTTTCAAAGTGCCCGTCTCCTGAGCGTAGTTCACATCGATCCGAGCCTCCGGTGCAAACATGGTGGACGCTCAGTCCACACAACAGGTTTATCGCGATCATGTGTTTGCCGAACCTTTTGCTCTCGCTGCGCCACATGTGCAGCGTAGCGCGGGAAAAAAAAAAGAACCCTGTCCCGCGGGGCCTGACCCATAAAAATTAATTGCTACACATGTCATACATTGAGACCAGGGCCCCATTCCGGTTTTTCCGTCTTCTGAAATAAAAGGAAATCTCCATCCCACCTATGGCTCCTCTCCTCCCCCTCCGCACCTATCAGCTTTGTGCTGGGTTTGTGTTTCGCGAGCGGCGGGAGCGCCGTGTTTCCGTCGCTGGGGAGTGTCGGCGTGTCTCTTCACTTGATATGCATTAGATTTTCCACCGTTTGTGGCAGTTATCTGATTCCAACTCAACGCGCTGCCAGGGGAAATTGAGTCCTAAGGCCAGCCGCAGCGACGTTTTTGGCGGCTTTTTAAATTCATTACTGTATTCTGCTGTTGTCTCGACGGACTTCGCCTGGCAGCGCGAGGCCACAGAGGTGTGTATTACAGCAATAAAGAGAGAAGTAGGGAAGCTTAGTAAACCATGCTGCCACTGCAATATAGGAACGACTCTTTCCACCACCTCTAATACAACCTGCTCACTTGTGCAAATACAACGCAGATATGAACGTCCTATCGCCTTATGCTGTATAAGAAATTCATAGCACCCAGTGGTCATTTCTCTGTAAAGGCTCTATAATGCACATGTTCAGTTACTATGTTGTATTATGGCGGTGGAGCCCATGATTGACGGTTGGGGTCCAGGTCCGCTGGTTGCAATCAATCACTTGGTCAGTCCAGCCCCTGCACGTTTGTTCCAGGGCAAAACACTGTAATTGGCAGATTACTATGAAATTTGCTGAGCGCATTCACGTCTCAAAGATGAAAACATGTTCTGCTTCCTCCCATTATATTGATATATAAATAGTAGGTGAACACACGTGATGTTAGTTCTTTTGATTTAGTGCAGTAGAGCCTCTCCATTCATACAAATGTGCAGAATAGAGGTCTATCTACAAGCAAAATCATAATAACTTCAATTTAAAATAGTTTGTAGCAGTAAATATTGTAAAACCTCTTTCCCTGCTTAGTTTTTGGGACATTTCCTCTTTTTTGGAACATCTATAAGCAACATGAAAGGCATCCACGTTTGGGATTCGCAGCGAGCCGACACAATAGCACAATAGCAGCACCCTGACTCCGCGAGACTTGAAAAGGAACAGAAGCAGAAGCGTGTTGGATTAGCCGGGAACCAAGGCTGAGAGCAGAAAAGAGCTGGCCTGGCTCCGTCAGAAGGAAAGGAAAGAAAAGGAAGAAAGCCAGCACCTCCACAGCTCGCTAATAAACACGTTATGTTTTATTTGTGGTGGAGCGGTACGCATATTAATCTTTCATCCAACTCTTGGAATAAGTCGTTTTTAATGAAAGTCGAATTATTTCTGCAACACTCTCTTTCCCGAAAACCAAAAGGTGTCGGCACCGCTCATTGTTACGATTCCCGTGCACGGAGAAAGCATAACTTCCTGACTTGTGAAGCTGTCTCCGTGTGCACGGATAAACAAGCTAGCACCACCTGTGCGTTTTATAACGCCGCTGCGCGGTCAGAGGGATGAGAAGTCGTCTCCGATCTGGGCATTTTCGCAGGTGAAAACAACACCTATCTGTGTCATTGTAGCCCGGGCTTCTCTTTTACATTTTTCATTTCAATACCCCCTCCTATCATCTGTATCTGACGACCAGTTAGCCGACAGGCTTGTGTAGAGAACAGTTCCCGGCATCTCGCCCGTCATCCCGACCACTCGTGCGTCAGTGAGGAGAAGCACACAATCACAGTGATTGCAGTAACAATTACTGGGAAGGAAAGGTGACTGGACACAAGCTTGTTTTGTTATTTCCCTTTGTTTGTTGCTCATAAAGGTTATCTTATGAAAAAAAAGGCATGTTTTTAATTTAAATCTGATTACAATCAATATTTTTATTAAATTAAATCTAGAATTAACTTGGAGCCACAAAATGAAGGAGAGCCTGTGGTGGTTGCAAACAAAAAAAAAATGCAAAAGGACATCTCCAGGGACATTTAATGGATTTTCTGTTCTCTTCTTCTGAAGGCTTAATTATAATTTTGATTGAATAATATACCAATTAAAAAAATATTCATGCCGATGCCACCGCTGAATGTTGATTAGCGCATTAGCATTCAACTATCAGCAGGAACGTGGGTTCCGATGTGTGACCTACATGCATGTGTGTGTGTGTGTGTGTGTGTGTGTCCTGTGATTATCCCCTAACGTTGTACACATATGATATTAGAAATCTGATTTAAAATAGCTACTTTCACATGGCTGAAAGGTTCAATGTCTGATTTGATTTAAAGGATTCACCGCCATCTATTCTGCTTAGTGTGACCTATGCCCTTCTCTCAGCTATAATGAGCAAAATAATAGTTAAGGGTTAAGTACTCCTGGCTGGCTGAATCCTGGAGTGTGTCTGTGTGTGCATGCATTTCTATGATAGCTTTCTACTACAGTTAGCATGCAGATTTGTTTGTTTCCAATCTCCAAAAGCTGCACTCGCACCCTGTTCTCTTCAACCTCCACATGGCCCTAACCAGGCTAACATTTGTTATTTGCCATGTTTTTAAAAAGTTCACGCAACAGAGACATCACCTTGCAAACCCCCCCACAGGCCCGCGGCAGAACAATGCATCCCCAGCTGCAGGCCGCACCGCTGGGTCCAAAGCGAACAGCGCTCCACTTTCTATACACGGGCACTCTGCAGCCTCTTCATACAATAGACTTCCAATTACAAATATACAGCCATCTTCCACTGTGGAGCCTTGCTAGAATTAATCAGAAACGAGCACAATGGCGAAAACAAGCAACAAATTAAATAAAATGGATCCGTGAAGTGCCTCGGCTGAAAGTGAACTGTGAAGGGTGCATACATGAATACATAAATAAAACAGCCTCAGCCATTAGCAGGGTAGAGAACTGCCAGGACAGATTATTCATACATGCAGATTTAGCCTGTATAAGCGATACAATAGGCTGTGTTTATTTATTTATTGTAAAAGCACACACACTGCGTCATCTAATAATGCAAATGCACATAAATCTACATTAAGGTTGCCTGGTGCTGTCCACACCTGGTGCTACAGGAAGGCCTCCACTTATGTTGTTTCTTTTTCAATCGATAGTAATGATTTACTCAGCCTGTCCTCAAATAGTTTAATCCCCACGACAGTCATGAAAATCTGTATTTTTTTCATTTTGCAACTTCAAACTTGAAGTTTTATTAGTCAGTGCTCCTGTAGGCTGTGGATGTGTGGGTGTGTTTCTTTTGGGTCACATAGTTTGTTGCATCGATGGTTCATTAATTACTGAATACTTAAATAAATGATGCTATTGTTTATGCAACCAATATTACACACATAATCACCCTTAATTTCATTGTACACATTGTAATGTAAATTTTTACTTTCATAAGACCTTGTATTAATGTCAATAATTCTGTTATTAGGTGCAATATTTATTCCAGGCAAAGCAGCCCACCTCTTCTATACTAGGATATGCTCCATGGAACCATGATGTTAAAGTTTTAACGGATTATTAAAAAAGTATTTTATTGTTGTTGATTGTGATTTGATAATTGTTTACTATAGACACTGGGTCTTTAATAGCAGGCATTAAATGTTTTTCAATGAACTAGAGGGAAAAATGTGAAGGTTATTTGTCCATAATAACTGTATGATGTTTTTAATTAAAGTTAAAAAATACACACAATCCCTCAGAGGGGCAGACAGAAGCCTGATTACTGAATCCAGTTTGTTTATTCATTAATAGGCAATATTGAATTCATGTTCATTAGCAGAGGCTAATGAGAATGGCCTGGTGTGTGTGTGTGTGTGTGTGTGTGTGTGTGTGTGCCTGACATGCCGCGCCATTCAAAAGTTTGGATTCAGAGAAAAGTGTGTGAACCATTGTCTAAATGCATGTGTTTGTGTGCATTATTGCACACATTCTTTGCATGCCTATGGGTTAGAACAAGCATATTCTTATTTCTCTCCTCTCTCTCTACAATCTGCAGTAAACTGTGTCTTTGGAGACTCTGAGCAAATCTTGAATGCATTATTCATTCCAATCATCATTAAAGTCCTGCTGATGGTGAACAATGGAATGGAATATAAAACATCCTCGTGATGGAGATCTTTGGTGCTGTAAATGTAAATGAATTAGATGATTTACTGAACTGACTTTGCTCAAAACATTTCCATGTTCCAACAGTCACGCAGTAATTAGCCCGAACAGCTGTGAGCACATCAGCATGAAAATGTAACCCTCATTACTGATGACTTATTAGTGATAAGCCATTAGTTGATAATAATGGGATTTTTGACCTGTGAAGTGACACATGGATAAATAAAGATGGTTTGTATGATGGTGAGGTTCAGCTGATTAGCTTTCTCAGCACCAGAATTACAGTGTTGTAAGCTATTTATCAATGCACAACAGTGCATGATGCATGTTTGAATTGTCGGGTCCTTGCAAGCGTGAATGACATTGACTCTGACAGGAGGCTGTATTACAGCTGAAGGATGAGCCAGTTGTGTAACTTAGGAGAGATACGATTGATTGCTTTGGAGTCCATAAAGGAGATTTTTCCTTGTTTCCTTATGACTTTCAATTGCAAAATCAAAAACCGAATTTTCTCCAAAAGTTAAAAACAAAATAAAAACATGTTTGGAATTTGAGGTTGCTTATATTAGGTTTGGTTCCATAGTTCTGGTCAGAACAAATCAAGTCAGCCTTTTAGATAATTCAACCCTCGTGGGTCCGACGGTCACCAGAGACCAATCTAAAGGCATTTGAACATACCATGAAGAAATTATTACTTTCATATTTACATTTTTTGGAGCACATGTGCTAAAGGGCCCTTGAAAAGCTGACGATGGCGATGCAGATTGGTGAAACCTTATTATACCTGTATTGTTACCAGTGGAGTGTGCTGTGCTATTGAGTGGTACTTCACATTGTGTTTTGAGTGGTTGTAAATTAATAGCAAATGTTTTTTTTTGTCCTTCTTTCATTCAGCCAGTTACATGATCTGTGAAATAGTAAATTAAGGCATGATAAAAGTCACAGTGTAACGCAGAGGTAAATGAACTAGACCACTAGATTCCCCTAAAACCACACACTGTACCTTTAACAAATTGAAGAGACAGTGTAGTGTGTGTGTCTGTTTTGCACAAACCACATGATGGTTGTCATTGATATTTAGTAGCATTCAGACTTTAAAGAACATTTGTGATGCCCTCTGTGCAACTTTCCCATATGCAATTTATTCATTGTGATCCCTCTGTCATTGATGATTGTGCAGTATGCATGTATATCTGGATTGGTGGACTGTAGGAGCTGAAAATACCCGTCAGGGATAAATAAATCTGCATCTGTGTTCACCGGCTAGCTGCTAACCGTGTGTGTTTGTTGTGTGGCGCTGAGCCGGTAGAATCCAGCGGGTCTGTAGAGCTTTTTTTTCGCTGATAAGAGCTGCCTCCAGTACCTGCAGAACACAATGAGAGCGATGGGAGTAGGTTGATCAGACTCATTTACATGTGCAAAAGTTCTATTGTTTTTTTAGTTATTCCCATCCTCAAAATGAAAATGTTCACATTGCACAGTCCAATAAATGGGAAGATACCACTGATAACTTGAGTGAATGCAGCCCAGCATGAATTAATCTAGCAGAGCTGGTAAATCCATTGTAAAATCTATAGTGAACATTGTGTGACCGGTCAGGCTGTCTGCGTTCCCGAAGGGAGGGGTATTGGTAGTGTATTTATCCCCGTGAGAGGCTATGCTATGATTCCCAGGAGCAACAGCAAAGAAAGAGAGAAACAGATAGAGAGAGAGATAGAGAGAGAGACAGCGACAATCTGCCAGACGGCGTGGCCTCAGGAGAAAGTCAGGACCGAAAGGGATAAGAAAGAGACACCATAACAGTCAACATAAACCAGAAAAATAGATATTAAAAGAGGGGAAACAGATATAGAACGACAGGAAACACATTCACATGAATGATCCTCCCATGATCTACTTCTCCTTCCTGCCATTCGTTAGAGCGTAAATGGCTTTCACCTGGACTCACCTCGCCGGGTCCCTTAATATTCCCCGTACACACCGTAAAGCCCGGAGAGGAATGAAAATATATAAACAATCTGACGCAGGAAAAGAGAATTACTAAGAAGCGGGACACACGGGAGACTATGTGACAGGTAGAGTTACGCTGTGATGGAGGACTCATTCCCAGAGGAGATTCCCTATGTGTCGTACCTCACAGATGACGCTATGCAACTCCAAACTCACCATCTGCTGTCCTTTAACCACAATAACATATGCAATAATATAACAGAAATTTGTATGAATGCGTTGATTTTCATTATGTTAATTTTACAGACACATATTGCAGATGCATACTTAGACATATGAACTGATCCTTACTAATAAATAAATGTGGGTTTTATTGTAAATATCAGTCCTAGGAGGCTGTCCTGCCCCCTCGAAAACAAGAAAGCATGGGAAAAGCTGTCTCGCTGTAATACATTTTTAATTTTATCTGGCAGCAGCCGGACAGGAGGTTGGAGTTTTTGTTTTTTTTTCCTGTGCCCCCCAGGACATTGTCTACATGTTCAGCCTCCTGAAGCACCGCTCTAATGTGGAGACAACAGACACAACCAGATGGGCTTGTGAACCAGTAAACCCACTTTAAGGTAATTTCCATGGATGGTACACTCTCAACTGGATTTTTACCCCACATAAATCCCTCCGTCAGAATGGATCAGGGGTTTGAAGGCTGATTCTCTATACATATTTATATAGCTTGACTACATATTGGCACAGAAAGAGAGTTTTATTCTAAGTAGGATAAGAATGTAAATGAATATACCTACAGACAATAAAAAGAAATCCATGAAAAATACTGCAGGTATGTTTTTTTTGTTTTTAGACCACAGGGCAGGTGTAGAAAATCCTCCTATGATATATTATGTCTTGGTGTGTAGGATCCATGTGTAATTTTAGCTCCGACTGAAACACATTTGGATCATCAACTATGGTATAAGGCATTCACAAGGCTGAATGTTCATGTACAGAGACTGAAAAGAAACCCGTAAAGCTCATGCATCAAGTGCACGGTCTACATTATGACACAGGAGTGGATTTTCACTCTCAGAGAAAAAAAAAATCCCATCCTATCTCATCCCAATCCTGGACTGGAGTAAAAAAAAAAATCCCATCCCATCCCATCCCACTCCTGTAGAATGACTTCTTGACTTGTATTTTTTCAAGCACTGCTTACAGAGAATAGATCTATGCTATTACAGAGCAGGGTTTAGGGCTGGGTGGTCATTTTTCCTTTTTTTGTGTGTTTTTTTTGTATCATGAGTTGCTGCAGTTGCTCTGCTAAACAACGCGCTGCCGGACACAGCTAAAAACCAAAACAAAACTCTGAGATATCTGAGGGTCAAGGCAGCGTGACTCTTGGGTATGTGTGTTTGTGTACTTTTTTAATATTAATCCAGATGCTCTGGATCCGCCAGCATTGGCAGTTTCTCCCTCCCGCGCTTTAATCCGACAAGAGTCGAATCAAATTGTATCACTCGGTCCCAGTCAGCACCCATAGCCCCCCCATGAACGTTCCCTTTCTTTCCCACTCACTCTCTACTTGTTTCTCTCGGCCTACAACAACTGGCACAGAGCTTAAACTCCCGGAGGATCCAATATGTCAGACGTATAGAAGCAAGATGGAGTAAGCCTTTGTTCTCCACAACAGGCTCCACTTCATCAAGTCCTGGGGCTCTGATTGCCCTCCAGACCATTAAGTGGTGGAAAACAAGCACAGGTAGCAACAAAAAAAGAGGCCCCCACCTTAAATGCCCTCCACCTACATATTGAGTTAAGGATCTGATCTAGTTTGGTGCTGTTACCTCTGGTAAACACGGCTCTTTGAGCTTATCCCGCTTTAAACGGAGGGCCGATATGCATAACTTATTATTTATCACTGAAAAGAATTATTTATTAAGAGTTTAGTGCAGCTTGGAATGTTACTGTAATTAAATCATATCCTGCAATTAAAGACACAATATAGGATGGTGTCCACTATAATTTTCCTGTAAATGATACATTAATAGACAGGTTTGTAGTGGTCTTTAATAATTCTAAAGTAAAGGTGAGTTGCAACAGCATAATAGCATCACACAACAGAAAGGAGAAGAATCAGTCATCATGTAAGTGAATGTTCTGGTGGGTGTTAAAGCACTTTTAAATGGTTTAAATGTGTAATTCTAATGAATGCCTACCTGATTCTCATATATAAGACCATGCATGCTGTTGACAAATCCAACATCTCATTGTGCTGTATGTCAGATACAGAACAAAAGAAATGACAGTAAAGTTTTTCTCTAATGGCCTTTATCCCCTGCGTGATACTGGCTCCACTCACCTGCACTTGCCCTTTTGGTTCCATTAGGAAAAAGTAGCCGATATTTGGTACCTACTTCTTTTGATATCACCTCCAGGCACGCTGAGTACTCAAAGGTGATGTGAAAACACTGCAG
Source organism: Eupleurogrammus muticus (assembly GCA_036785175.1). NCBI lineage: Eukaryota > Metazoa > Chordata > Actinopteri > Scombriformes > Trichiuridae > Eupleurogrammus > Eupleurogrammus muticus. The sequence continues at coordinate 12,434,479 of JAYKQN010000022.1, forward strand.
ACCACCCATTTGTAAGTCATTTCTCTTACTTGCTCCTCACCTAAAAGGGAAAAAAAAATACGACTGAGATTGAAACACGGCATCCACGCACACGAGGAAAAATCAATACAGATATGTCGTCTTTACTGCAGGATTACCATCGCTGTCTCCTCCCCTCACATGATAAAAAGGAAACTGAAAACAAGAGCGTCCGTCTCCACACTAAATCATCTTCGGAGCGGTTGATGGTTATTTATGTGCTTTGGAACATAACCGCTATGAGTTTTATTCCCATCATCAATGGCTTTCCCTATCGACAATCACTCTCCTGAATCACCTTGCACGACGACTGCCGCAATACGTCGGCCTCTTTTTTCTTTTTTTTTTTTAAATTTGCCCCCCAATGCTGGTCAATTGATTTCTTTGGGATGATAGGAATCAAGTGAATGAAGCCAATAGGTGGCAGTCGTCCCTTCAAACTCTGCCCTGCAGTACAGAGGTACTGTGAATGCAATGGAAAATGAAGTAATGCAAGTCAAGCAAATTCGAGCTGGTACCATGTAATGGTTAAACACGCCATAAGCTGATCTTTATGTAAAATTGACTGATTATTGTCCATCTGGCATAAGTTAAAACATGTGCTAAGAGGATGAGGGAGAAACCATCTCTGGACTAAATAAAGGTTTATTTTACACACACACGACACACTTAAGTCATTTTATGTCAAATTAAACGCCTGGGTGGAAACATATATGATAGGGCCTCTGGGAACATTTTCACAAAGAAAACACTGAGATGCAACTGATTGATGTTTAATGTGCAATTACAAACTGAGGAAGGCATGGATTAAAGTCTTTCATTGGATCCTTTTGTTGTTGACATTCAACATATTAATTTCCCATGTTACAGATTAGACGCATTCCTTTGAAGTGACAAAAAAAAAAGAAGATATTTCATGATCAGAAAAGAGATTAATTAGTCGCTGCCATCTGAAGAAATCCCTGTTAAGGGGAGCCTCTGATATTAATTGGTGTGGTCTTGGTCCATTAAATGTTCACTTTTACAAGTTAGTGATTGTGTATTGTTTTGCCCACAATAATACTGGCATTTCAAATCAATCAATGGCATTTTTCATGCAAAGCTATTGTTGAGGATGAGCACTCAATCACTGGATACAATATTCGACCTATTGAGGTATATCAGACATCTTTATTAACTTGATAAATAAGGCTTTTATTTATTCTCATAAACAGCAATCACTCAAGGCCTGTAGTTATAACACGATGCAGCCAGTGCTGGTGGCTGGAGGAGATGGTAAAGGTGCTGCACAGCAGCCCACATTACATCATCATCTGCAAAATACTAAGTGATCGATGGCGGTCAGCTGTTTTGAGCTAACATTCAGAAATACTTCTTCTGCGGAGCTTTTAACTTGTCACTCGGGGGTTGTAAACCAGCAGACACTCACTCATCTAACTCCAGCAAAGGAGTGAACGAGTATATTTCTCAAAATGTCAATTCATTTAAGAGGGGATCTCCAAATGGACTCCAAATACGGTTTAAAGCCAGGCATATCTCTTTGTCGTCGCTCTTTGCAATTATCTGCTGTTGTCTGAGGTTTTTTTTGTCTTTTCTACCACTGTATGTAAAATAAATTAAGCACTAAAACAATGCTTTACAGATTTTCTTAAAAACATCATTGCATTTAATCCTGATGTTTCTAGATTAACCATACAGGCCTAATGCAAATCGATTTTTTCTATCAAGGTTGTCTAATAAGAAACAAGGTGATCAACACCTGTAAAGGGCACAGGTACATTATTACAGAGGAAAAGATCACACAACACCTTCTGATTTAGAAAGGAAATCTGGATTTAGTTGAAGAAGAAGAAGTAAAGCTTGGCTGACTTTTTTAGATCTCGTTAGGCCAGAAGAACTGTAGTCAGTAAAATATCAACACAAATCACTTGTTGGCAGTTTAATAATGATTGAAAAAGCACTGGGGGAAAAAGTTATTAAAAGATATCAATGCAATGGCATATTGTCCAATATTGTCATGTCCAATGGACCCTGGTAACATTAGTCCCTGGACCCAACATGCACCAGAGGTTGCACCAGCGGAGCCCAGCTCTCCACATGACCCCGAGGTTCCAAATCCAATCTGTTACCTTAAAGCACTGTGTTAGCATTGGCGTATTCTGGTTATTGATTGGTTGGGAAGGATGTCCTCTGTCTGAGTGGACTTTTGATGTGTTTGGGCCCAAAATATAAAGTAGAAGTGAATCAGAAACTCAAGCCCAGCTCCTCTTACCACATCTGCACGCCCTGCAGGTGCTAAAACATTTTAATCAGAATTTAAATAATGAAAACATGATATATCTATATATATATAGGTAGATATAGATAAATAGATAAAGATGTAGATATAAATATATATAAAATCTCCTCTTTGCCTTTCAACATAGAAGTAGCAACCTCCTCTGATTTTATTCCCACTCCTGCATGAGTAATCAATTCAACAGTAATTTACTTGACCTTGGTTCAAAGAGAACCGATATCTTTTCTCTTATGGATACAAAAAGAAAATAAGCCACAACAGAAGACAGAGATTTCTTGTTCGTTCTTCCGCTAACCTTCGGGCAGTGCTGAATGTATAATATATTTCAAGCTAATATCTTCTCAAAACAATTCTCGTTTTGCAACTTTTCTGTTTAGTGTTGAACAATGAAAATGATCTTGTATAATCTAATACTTGGGTTTGCGCTGATGAGAATTTAGATTTCACTTCGTAATGTTGGAATATCTTGAATTAAATTGCCATGTGTGATCTGAGGGAAAATAAAAGAATAAACATCTCCTCTTCAGCAAAAAGGAGTGTTGCTTTGCAGAGATATTGGATGTGGTTGTGTGCTGATGAGCATCAATTTTGATACGCCAACATTAATTACAGCCATCAATTTGTTAATATTCATCCCTCCGTCAAGTCGCCCCAATGGTATCTAAGGCACACCTGCTTCAGTGATACAAATTTGATTAAGGAGGGGGGGGGGAACTCACAACGAAGATGCAGGCGTTTCTCCTTTTGGCAACGGTGTGCAACAGGACAGACTCTGTTAATCCTGGACGTCTAACCTCATTCGAGCAGTCATTTATCACACTCTGACTCCTGAATTATGTAGGTGGAAAAGATCAGTAAGTATGATATGGATCGTATACATGAGACAGATTTATTGGTTATATGGGTTTGCCAGAAAGTCATTGAATGCATGCGTGTTTATTAGAAGAGTGCATGACTGAGTAAAGACGTAGCATTCTTTTGCTTTCACTAACTCCCCTTAAGTCAGAAAATGAGCAAATCTAAATAGAGAAACATGGAAGAGCGATGAGTCAGGGCCAAAGCTGTGCAGCGCAGCGTGCCTGCGTGTTCTTTTGTAAAGGTTGGTAAGGATAAACAGAACAAGGCAGAGAAAATACGGTGGAAAGAAAGTTAACAAATGTGCAGGGAAAGGCACGCATTAACTCCTTAACATTAAATCAACCAGTCAATTTAAATCTATTTAAGCTACAAGAGCTTAGCTGTGTGGGATTTAACCTCAGTACAGCGTGTAACTGTAAAGTTCCAATCATTGCACACCAAAATCATCTGTACTCAGTAGGAAAAGAACCACTGCTGTGCTACCATTTTCATAGCCGTACTATTCAGGCTGGCTGTATATAAATCCTGTTTGTCTCTGTTATTGCATGATATAGAAATGATTTTTCTCCTGCTAAGACAAAGCACTACGGCGTTATTATAAGAGAATAGCCATCGAGTGACCATAGTCCCCCAAGCCCTTGGCCCCGCGGTGGCTTAGCAGAAAGCCAGCATAATTTGCCTGTTAATGAAAAGGTCACCGACTGTAATATTATTCAGAAAGGCTGTCTGCTACCGTGGTAATTTGTGCAGACACACACGAGTTAATCAGGAGACAGAGTGCAGAGCAGCGACGGAAGAGAAACAGGGAGAGGGGAGAGGCAGAAGTCCCAGTGAACTAACAAAATTTCACCGATGGATGGTTTTCTGAAAGGTAGGAAAACGTATGAAAAATAATTTGATGGGTTTGCCCTTCTCTGGGTGGAAGTAAATCTGTAATGGTCAATACGGGCCTATAAAACCCAAAACCCAAATTACTTGAAGAAATTAAAGGAAAAAAAAATGATCCTGTTTTTTAAAAGTGTTATTTCTTCACCGGGATAAAGTGGCGCCCTAAGAATAGTCGCAGTTCACGCCTATTTGCACGTTTACCTTACACCTTGATGCAATAGCTGAGGAAGTGAATGGCCTAAGGGGAATTTTCCCTCCGAGTTCATTTCTCTTATGCCTGGTTAAACATGATGTATTCACCCTGTCATGTCTACCTGTCCCCATGGAATCAATGGGCCATGCATTTGTAATGTACAGTAGTAGCCGTGGCAGAAGTGTGCCATTCTGCATCTCTCCCATATATTATACATGATTACAACAAGCCGGCTGTAAGTGTCTCATGAATGGATGCTAGAGTGAAGGAGTTGCATAAGCACGCTTGAAAATGGACTTCTGCTCTCTGCTATAATACTTGCATAACAGCGCATAATCTGCAAAAAAATAACTATGTACTCAGGTACTTAAAATTGGAGATATTCACAGTATTTCCAGTTAAAGTGTCTATGTATTTGAAATATTGTGTTTTTATTCTTCTACATTTATTTGACACTTACTTCTCAGATTAAAATGTTACGTTAATTTGATGATGTATTTTAATATTCTAACTCTTGTAAACTTGTCTGCTCTCGCCTTTTAAAATAAATTGATGTGATAGGAGTGGGACAAAAAAATCGATATTGCAATAAAGCTTGATGCTTCCTCTCGGAATACAATATTAATACACTAACGCCAAATGTCAATTTAAGTCGAAATGTGGAAATACGTGAAAGTGACACCTAGAAGCTTTTTTGCTTTTTGACTAATATTTCTTTTAGTCTCAGAGAGCATGATATATCATGAATGAAACTTCTTGCATCATATGGATTACCTTGATAATATAATCGAGGGACGAGTATTTTATTATCATATCCTGAGATACTTGCTGATACCCTGTGCAAAACACTGATTTAATATAATGCATTACTATTTATATTAATCTACCAAGGGATCTAAAATTGGCTCCACTTTGATGAGCCGCAGCATGAAAATAATATTTGTTAGGGATAAAAACAAATTTACTACACTAATACAACACAAAAAGATAATGAGATCCAATACAAAAACACCACAAACCCCCTAACTGTGCCCCAGAAGAGCCAAATCGATGCTCCTCTGACACAATCGCAACAAAATTGAACATTATAGGCCGCGCAAAGGTGGTATTTATTGCAGAGCTATTGCACTGAATTGCATTAGATTTTAAAGGTATACGCTGAAAACATTTAGTTGGATAAACATGACGGGCGGAGACGATCAAGGATGATTTTGTGTTCAGCAACATGTTACATCCCAGAAGAGGCGGCGTGCTCCTCACATAGGTGTACTACAGGGCTCCGTCTCTGGGGAAACACGCTGTAATCCTTCATCACAACAACTTATTATCCTGTAGCGTGTGTTTCCGTGCGTGCACATGCTTGAGTGAGCATACGCTTAAAAATTCCGTCTTTTTGAGCGTTGCTCTGCAGATATTATGGGATCTCCTGGGGCTTTTATTCAACCCTACGGATAATGAGAAACCGTCTTCAGTTGAGATAAACATGTCTTAGTGTGTGACCCCCCGTTCGCTGATGGACTCACACATGGATTAGAGTGTAGCTGTGTATTTAAAGTGCATTTAACCAATTTGGGCCTCCTTTCTTCTCCGCGATTATCTCCTTCACGTTACGCTTTTCATTCTATCCGCTTTAAACTTAACAGCAGCATGTCAAGGCGTGACTCAAGAGCTCAAATTAATTGCAACTCAAATCATGACGGAACACCTTGTGTCTCGACAATCTCATTTTCCTCTCTTTCTCACTCATGAAACAGGTTATCGTTTCAATTTCCAGTAATGAACACCTGGGCACTTCATAACCAGCGGTGATTGGGGACCGTTTGCTGCAAGGATTCAATTAAGCATTATCGGTGGTTTGCATGCCAATGTTGGCTTTCGCATAGCTGCAACACAAGGGAGTTCTGTAAGATCAAGTTTGACTGTGTCCAAATTGTGGCTACCCTGATGTGCACCCAAATTACAACAGCAAGTGGGACTATCCTTGGCAATAGCTATTGTGTCATATCTTAACCCTTTACACTCTGCAGTAGAAATGCTCTACCAGCGCCTTAATTGGCATTTTTACTCTTTATAATGTAAATTTTTGTATTGTCAAATGCTTCATTCAAATTGGTAAAGTAGGTTCAACCTAAACAAAAAAGGTTGTGCAAGTCAATCTTGATATTTAAGAAAAAGCTATGACAAAAGCTATAATGAGAAACTATGGTTATTTTGGTGAAAACTGTTCATTTGCATGCATGCAGCTTATAGCCAATCATACGTATAGTCTTTCTTTATAATGAAATAGTTTAGCACTAAAAGTTGCTTATTTCTCAAAATAAACCTATAGACTCCAATGTATAGTGAAGTCAAATTGTGTGCATGGTCTCGTTTCATTCATCCTGACAAAGAAACGTATCGTTATGTTCCCAGATCAGAGGAGGGAACAGGAAGAGCTGGGGGAGGAAAAAATCAAACTTGCCTAATGCGTGACCTCGAGGTGGTTGAAATACTGAATAGCATTAAGTTTTCCATCGGTCGTTGTATGGGGAGATATGTGATGTGTAGAAACAGAGGTTGATCTGCTGAATATGGATGACTCCAAGAGACTGAACTGGCTGTTTATGAAACATTAAGGTGTGCAAAGTACCTAGATAAGGATGCATGGAAGAGAGCATTCAGGCTAAATGCCAGCAACAAGTGCAATTAACAAAATCATTTAATTGGATGACTTATATGTAGAAAAACTTGTAAATTGCCTATATGGCACAGGTTGATAATAGGCAGGACACATTTTGCAGTGTTCTGTTACAAACAGATAAATATGAACTCCAACACGGACTCACAAGTTATCGTGTGGTTCTGTGATCTTGTCAGAATCGAGCTGCCTTGCTTGGATAAGAACTGAGTGGTTCTGTAAGGGCTCGATATGAATTAAACAAGTAGTTTTTTTTAACTGAAAACGCTGCAAAGCTATTCCAGTTGACTACCCGATTAAAAATGTAGACCTTGAAATGTGCTTAAGACGGTAATGCTAAGGCAGCATGTACGACAAGCTGCAGAATGTGCCGGATACGGGGCGTGCTTTAGCGCACTGACTCATATCCTTACTCTTATAACCGAGGTGTTTGAAATGGAGCGTGCGGCGAGCGCAGCCAAGCTCCCACCGGTTTGGCAGATTGGTCCAAGCTGAAAGATCAGATAGCCATATGGTGGACCTGATGCTTTAGTGCTCTTCCTTCATCTCTCCCCTCCGACACGCGGCAAAAACTGTCTGAGGACGCGTCCGGCTTCTCTGAAAGCATTCAGTCATCCTCTCACACAGGGAGGCTCATCAAAAGGCCGAATATTCCCTTTATGCAAACACCCAGCTGATCGAAACACAACAGGTTAGCCTAACAGGTACTTTGAGCGCAACTGCAATTCATTTCAGCGTCTGAAGGGGTTCACCGGGTGTAATGAGCAGTTTTTTAAGCCGGCAGAATCAGGTTTCCCATAAGCCCTCCCTATATGTCTATTAGGACAAGTTGGCTTCTGAACTGCAGGGTCAGCCTCGAGAATATGATTGCTGGTACATTTCCATTTATGAACCGCTGACCACGCTGAAATGCGTCAACCTACGCGATCAATGCATGTAGCATGTAGACCTGTGTTTGGAACAGGTGTGTAGATGCTGTGGTAAGATTAATAAAGGTTCAAAATCATATATGTTTTCTTTGATATCCCTGACAAGCTAGATTTGGACTGAAAACACCATGGGGAGTCACTGCAAAAGATTCTGTGATAGTAGATGGTAAAACAAGACATGGGTTGATGTTGGAAACCCAACATGCACGCAGATGGCCTTTTTTTTGTATCTCTGGGCTATTTCAGTGACTACAATTATAGGATAACTGTTTCATTGCCATCTGTTTACAGTGGTGATGGATTCGAATCCATCTGTCTGATCGAGCATCTCTAAACGCTTGCTCCTGGTTTGCATGAAGGGTGAGAAATTGTAATCAGTCTGCACACTTTAATTCATACATATGCAAATGTTATATGTGCTGTATAGATTTTGTCTATGGAGCCCACATCCTCTCCTTCATATGGAATATTTCATTCAGCTGTGGTAGCCACACCGCGCTTATTTATTATTTATAGACTGCAGAAGTGGGAATATTCCTGTATTGTACATTGGTACACCATAGCATATTTGATTTAATGTAAACTGTTTTACTCTCTACTCTCATATGGGAACCAGGGGAAAGGTTGTAAAGGTTTTCATGAGTAAACATGCTCCGTTCAGCACTGACACGCACGTCTGGTAGCTCCCAGCGCCGCCAGTTTTGAGCTGTCTCTTCCATGAAGTTGTACTTTTAAGTTGTGTTATTGGGGAAAATCGCACCAATTGGATATGGGACTAGTTTCTGATCAGACTTCTCAGACCATGACACCAATTCCTCTTCTGTGAAGGAGGAGAGGAGAAGCCTGGGAACATAACATTAGGTGTCATCAGGGTTATCTCGGCTTCAGCTCGGATAATTTCATCACGTAAAGCCGGCATTACAAATCCAGGGCTTGGTGCAGGCAGGTCTTACCGTGCTTACCAGATAGGACGAGTCTACGAAACACCATCACAATACACTACATTGTTGGTTGCTTCATGGGAATACAAATTATTATTGTGGATGTAGAGGGGTGGATACATTTTTTTTTCTTTTTGGATCACCCTTCCACATTTGGAATGGGCGGAATCCTTTCCCTGGTGGCTCATAAAGCAGCACAGTATGCAATCTACACAAGTACGTCTTTACACACGAAAAGTGGCTTTTTTTGGCTTCACGCACGGCCAGTTCACGGGAATGAACCACGGGTTCCAACGCTGCACCCGCTTCTCTTCATACGTCCGTGGACACATCCACACACACACACGTGCGCGTGGATGGCTAACAAGACAGCTTGACAGGTTTTGCTGACCAGTGGTGGTTTCTAACTGACGTTAGGAGAAATCCCACAGTCGTTTAACTCTTTGCCTGGCTGTTCTCACACCGGCTCTCTGTAGGCTTCTTCACACAAGCTGCGTTGTGGGAATGGAGGGTGAAGTACGTGTGTTTCTGTATGTGGGTGTATGTTTATGATGGGAGCTTTTACTAAAAAAAAAAAGTTATCTTGATCGTGCAATTTTTAATAAAAATTAAAAGATTATTTAAAAAAACTGACTAAATGGTAGATCTGAACCTTACCTCACCCACCTTCATCTGTCTTTGCAGAGTTGACAGTCGGTCGTGCCCTTGCAGTCTATCCATGCACCAGCTTACCCTTATTTTGGGTCTAGCTTCCTCATTTCCAAAAGAAATTGGACCACATTAGCAAAGTATGCCTTTATTGATGGATGTGCATTTCTATTTTGGCTCAGGGACACCAAATAAATTGCTTTCTTGAGGGGAATTAGCGAGGTTGCATCGTTTAGATGTCCTTTGTACTGACTCATCATTCAACGTGCGCTGTATGGGGGGGGGGTCTGTGTTGCTCTTGTTTGTGGCTAGCACGATAGAATTAAGAGTTCAAAGGTTACAGCTTCTACAGTCAGTTAAAACGCAACAATCTGCAGCAGCATTTATACACGAGTTGGTTTAATATGTGTATACTGTACATTTAGCAGTGCTTGTCTGTTGGCATGGAACAGATGTATCAGGGTGTGTGTGTGTGTGTGTGTGAATGTGTCACATGTCCTGTTGGTGAATCCTGCTCTTCTTGATTGTCAGGGCACTTAGTTTGGGTTCATTACACAAGTCAAACAGCCTTGACCAGAAAAAAAGCCAAGAGGGACAGAGCTGGTCTCTGTGTACGTCTGTGTGTGTGTGTGTGTGTGTGTGTGTGTGTGTGTGTGTGTACGTGCGGATGCATGGTTCTTAACCCGGACATCAGCTGCCAGAAGCAAGTGAACCATGTTATCACTGGGGCAGGAGAGAACCAGCTGTTATCTAAACGTGGACCATATTAATAACCTCGTATGATCGTGTTTTTTCATAGGACACTGATTTTGCTCGGTGTTTACACGTGGCCTTAGTAGCCTAGCGGTAATATTGAGGAAAATAAGAGTTCTTACAGCTTCAGCGTCAATATTGAAGGTTACAAATTCAGGTCTTTAGCGGTGAAAATGCCAGGCGTGATCAAGCTGTTCTCTCATTGGTCAGGAATCTTTACGTATTTAAACGTCCTCAGAAAAAAAATCTTTCATCATCTCTCTCAGGCTAATCTCCCATATTTTGTTAAATAAATAAAATAGCAATCCCTAACTATTATAAAAAGTATTATCAATAGTAATCATAATACCAGTAACATTAATTATAATGACATACATATATTGAGATGCTGTACTATATTATTATTATATTACTACACACATTGACAAACTGCATTAATTGAGTCTTACATGTATTTGTTAGTTATAACAACATAATTTACAAAATTTAGTGTAAATGTAGTCAGGACTTTTACTTGTAAAGGAATATGACTTGAACTCCTACTACTCCTTCCACCACCTTTGGCTGTTTTTAACCTGTAAGCGTGGCTGTTTATAGATAATCATTACACATGCATGGCGGGGTTGCATAGGGTGCACACACAGAAACCTCTTTTGCACAGATGTGAAATGTGTATGAAGAACTCTGAGTTTAGACATCCAATGCATGGTGTATTTGATGATGGGGGGAAAAAAAAAAAGACCCGAACACATTCTGTCCCCCAGTTGCAGCGTTAGTAAAGGATGAGAGTGATAGTGACAGAGCATCTGAGACGGAGGACCTTTACCCACCGCCACACTATAGACTAGCGAGATCAAGGAATGCAAGCAGTCAGTGTGCACAGGAGTGTGTGTGTGTGTGTGTGTGTGTGTGTGTGTGCATGAAAGATCACAGGGAGGTTGACATCTCATAGATGGAAGAGCCAAGCTCAGCTGTCTGACAAATCCAATTGAGGCAATTGCCAGGAAATCTGTCACAGCTCCGTGTCGAAGAAGTTGCTCAGAGAAAAAGTGGGGAAGCAACGGATGTGATGAATTAAGATTCATGAGCTTTTAAGGCAGTTTCATTAGAAAGAAAAAAGAAATACAGAAGTGAGGATAAAAAGAGAGGCTATATAGTGTCAGAGCTCCTATGCGGGATGAAATTTCATTATAGTCTTTTCCAGGTCTGAGTAATTGTAGAGCAAAAGAAAATGGAGTATAAAATGTTTGTATTTCCAGACTACTGCCGCTATATTACCACTGCCTCTATAGAATTGCTTTTTTTTTTTTATAACATCTAAAACTTAGAATTGCTATATTTTCCTAAAACATTTGTGAGAATTTTTAAGAAAATGCAATTATATCTTGGCATGCACACAGAATCACACATAACCATATATTTGGCTTTTCTGAATAGGTGTGAGCTGCAAAAATGCTGTGAAAATTAAATGTACCTTTTTTGTACATGGTTTTTGTTTCTATTCGTGAAAGAGATAACAAATATTCAGGAAACAATGATATGAACTGTTGATCTTTCAGACCATTTTGTTGCCTGAGTCCGGAACGAAGTCTGGAAACTAAAATCCAGCAGAGTTTTAAAATGTCAAATGTGCAGCAACACTATATGGAGGAAAAGGAACGGCAGATCGGTGGAAGGAGAAACTATACAGATAATGCACACAGACGGAAAAAGTGGAAATTGCTATATTAATACCACGAGGCAAAGAGACAGGAACAGATCAGGAGAGGTGAGAACGGATTAGTTTGAGAAATTTGTGTCTTGCTCTTAATAAGATTTGGATATGCTCGTCTGCCCATTGCTGCGAGAGCTCAGCGATGCACCAAACTTGTATCTGCTATTGTCAGGGGGCTCGGTAATACACCTCCGCTTACCTGGCTTTGTTACGCCGTAATGAGAAGTGTATTTTACTTGATATCTCCCCGGCTCACGCCGCCGATTCGGCCGTTGCCCGGGGTATGTCTGCATTGTGATTTTTCCGATGGGAAATTAACAAAATGGTGCGGATAGAGAACGGAGGGGGGGGGGGGGGGGGGGGGGTGGAGAAAAGAAAAGACAAGAAAAGCGAGCAAGAAAAGAGCAGAACGGCACAGCGAGGTGAATGCATGCGGTGAGGGGAATGGGTTCGTATACCTGGGAAAGGGGGGGGGAACACAAAAATAAACAACACTATTCAATAAAGAGCACACATTCCGTAAATTGGAAAAGACAGACGCCCTCAGGGCCATCTGCGGAACTCGAACCAAGGTCACAGGGGGCAAGCCCCATACTTTAAATATTCTATGGTTTTAGTAACGCTCCACTCCTCCATTATTGCTCCTCTTTTCCCGGGTTTCCTGTTGTATATGCATCATATAATAATAATAATCTCCACTCTTCCGTCATTTATTCTTCCTGTTTTTCCCCACTGCTATTAAGTTGCTGTGAGTGTGTGTGTGTTTGTTAGAAGGTCTGTGACCCTCCCATCTTCAGCTGTCTGGTGGAGTGATGCGGGTTTTCTTCAGGAGTTTGAGTGTACGTGGCAGCATCTGGTTTCCTTTCAATCCCGAACAATCGCCCCGGTCCTCACATCCCTGCAGCATAACGCTGCACGGTGGTTGCATTTGTTGCATTTAGTTTTCACCAAAAGTTCAGTCCAAAAAGTTGAGTCTTAGTCCCATCTGACTATAAAACCCATTTTCTCCACATGGCCTTTTCAAAAAAAGCCTCCTTCTTACAATTTTCCACCAATTCACCAAATATTGCATTAATTGCCTGTGTACATTTCAGGGTGTTTAGTGCTCGAATAATGCATGCACGCTACCCGGTTCACACGCCTACAAATGGCTTTCATGAAAAGCGATACTTCAAAAACCTTGAAGCATCAAACCGTAGGACCTGATTTCGAAGAAGACCTTGAGGCGAAAACATATTTTGGCACGTGGGGAAACAGAGAGAAACAATATGTTGTCTAGACACAGTCTAGACAATTTGTTTCACTGCTGCAGGACACAGTGCAAAAGTAAACCAGACCTTCACTAATTCGGAAATCAATTATTTTTTTTAAAAGCAGTATTGCTATCCAGATTGTGTTGAGTATTGAGTGAGTGATATGAGTTTTTTTTCCACACATTTACAAAGAAAGGTACAGAATAGCCAGAGTAAACCAGGTGATATAAACCCAAATTCTGTCAGAAAGATGGCAGTGAGGGACCTGAAGTTGAATAATTTATGAGGAAAAAAAGGAAGAAAGGGTTGTGAGATAAAAGAGAGGTCCCCCACCACAAAGACAGCAAATCTGTTAGACTTACAGCAATTTCATTTTTCAAGACGTGACAGCGTAAGCGCCAAAGGTGCCACGCCGGGATTATCCTGCCATTATAGGCCCAAAACAATGCTGCGGCACTTCTCCTGGTATCAGCAGGGATGTGTAAAGAAAAATAATAAAGTTAAGCTGCTGCAAAGACACAAGAAAAAAAAATTCAGACTTAATTTAACAAGTCCGATCCAGTCGTCACACAGCAGAAATGCACTAACATTTCTACAAAAGGACCTCTCATTGATCCCAGCGCCCGCTGAATCAGACGCACACGCTCGGCAGGGAAACTCAGTTTGCAGGAAAAACAAAGATTTCCCTGTCAGGCTGTCTTAAAAAATTACCTGGACGGACGTGTTTAAAAAAAAAACACATTAGTTTATACACTTCCTTTTCCAATCTGGCTCTGCTCTGAGACTCGTGGATGGGTTGCACCTTACAGCTGTTCTTGGATAATTATCCATGCGTTTGTGTTCGTGTCAGGGTGAAGACGGCAGGTTTTAAAGCTGTGAAGAAACGCATATTGCTAAAATGGTTTTTAGGGTGTTCATTTTATGAGCATTGACTTATAATAGTACTCTAGATGCAAGTCAAGTACATGGAAAATGCATGAAAAATAATCATCATTTACTCAATAAAGAAAATGGTGAGCTATGTCATACACAGTGGTGGGAAGTAATCAAGTAATTTTTGAGGTACTTGTACTTTACTGAAGTATTTCCATACGATGCTACTTTAAACCTCCACAAAATTCTAGTGGGAAATATTGCATGTCCACTACATTTATTTTCATCTTGGTTACTTTTCAGATGAATATTTAACATAAAATGACATATTTTTTTCTGATAATACCTCTGTATTCGGCAGCATCTCCGTCAGCCACATCGCGTCCTCCGTCATTTGGTGGTCGGCCAGGCTCCCGGTCAACGCCGCCGCCAAAAACCACACTCAGCCAGTCGGAAAATTCACTCAAATATTTGGCGGGCCAGGCATTCCCCTGCCCGCTCTGCCAGCCAACCAAATCAGATTCTACATTGCTACTGGATTCCAGAGGAAGAAAAAAAAAGCAGCGGATATGAGTTTAGCACAGGAGAAGGAGGAAAAACTGAGAGATGAGCAATCAGAGGAAAAGAAGATTCAGCAGCAGAGCTTACCAGCCATTAGAATTCACTGCTGCTGCATCCAGTACCAGGCCAGAATAACACATTAATATGCAAATATGCATGCACAGTGCAGGTGGGTGAGCACAAAACCTTTATAATAATGACTTGTCAGTTCACGGGTCAAAATTGATAGGAAAATAATGAAACATTGTTTGGAAACAGACAAGAAAGCCAATCAAGTAATAAACATAATAGTAATATTCACATTTTATAATGGCGGATTAGCAGAAAATGTGCGGCTATAATGGAAAGTGATAATAAACGACACAGGAGGACCTTTTGATGGCCGGCCGTTTACGAGGCGCACGGCTGCCAAAAGGACGCCGTCGTTACCGCTCGCCGTTTCTCCTCGCAGCGCCGCACACGCGCCAATAAGTCGCGCGCCGGAGTTCCCGCGGGGAGCCGATCACGCCGCGAAAACCTCCGCCCACACGCCCGGATCTGCCAGCAGCCCACTCCTCCGGGCCCCCCCAGGACTAAGCTGTGCACCGCGAGGGATCAAGCCTTCTGCTGCATGCACGGAGCAGCTTGTGGTAATATTTTTTTTTTCCTTCATCAAATGTCTGCACAAATTCCCATGATATGGTGATTGATTGGATTTTAAACGGTGGTTTCGCCCATTGATTGGACGTTGTGTAGAAGTGCTGCCCAAGAAATATGACCCTAGTTGGTGGCTTGATGGTGGAGCTATAATTGGAGGTAATAATACTTTCAAAAATCACAACTCGTGAACCATAACACTGATTTATACGATCCATCTATCCTCTACAAACTTCTGTCAAGAAACCCTGACTACAACTATTTTTCTTTATATTTTCCCATATTTTAACGAGGTTATTGAAGCTTTCGGCTTCTTAATGGTTT
Source organism: Eupleurogrammus muticus (assembly GCA_036785175.1). Taxonomy (NCBI): domain Eukaryota; kingdom Metazoa; phylum Chordata; class Actinopteri; order Scombriformes; family Trichiuridae; genus Eupleurogrammus; species Eupleurogrammus muticus. The sequence goes on from JAYKQN010000022.1 coordinate 12,450,044, forward strand.
GTGTTGGCTTAAACCCCGGAATCGCTGCTTGCAGCTGTATATGTAATATTATTATTTTTCAACACACACACACACACACATGTAAAGTACACACATTAAACGCATGCGTTCATAGATAGAAAGCCTTTGGAATATTAATTTGCTGCCTCATGATAAGAGATGAACTGCTCAGTTGAAAGCCCACAGTAGCAGCAGCATCAGCAGACGCCTCCATGTGTGTGTGTGTGTGTGTGTGTGTGTGTGTGTGTGTGTGTGTGTTAGGACTGAGTGAAAAATGAAAATATTACGGCTTGATATGGTAGCCGGGGGACTCGGGGAAAATAATTAAAATAGTATAGATTTAAAATTTGGCAGGAAATGTGAACACAAATAACAAAAAATAGGCAGGGCAGAAGGCGCAGCAAATTGGCAGTGATCATTAAACAGCCCTGTGGGACGTATACCCACATGTCTTATCTAATTCTTCTTAGAACACCCCTCATCGCTTGTCTTTTTGCCAGCCCCGTCTCCTTCAAATGAAGTTCATATGCAGCCATCCTGCATTATTGATTCACAGCAAAGCTTCCGTGCGAGTGCTGAGAGTGGTATGTCATTCGCTCGGTATCCTACAGCTGAAGATAAAGGTGCGGACGCGCCGACGCTGGTTTAAGCGCTTGCCTTTGACATCGGCAGCATGGGACTGCGTCTCCTACTAGTGCTCGGAATTGACATTTTTATTATTTAACCGCTAACATCTTCTTTATCTGATCTAAATCAAGGGCAGGTTTTAGCCGTCTAACTTTAACTGCATGAAATCTCATTTAGTGAATGTTAGGAAAAAGCAGCTGGCAGTCCTGGGTAGTAAATTCTGCAAATGTTCAATATAAAACATTCTGGCTGGAGTTAAATGCAATCTGAAATATATTCTCTGTTCCTATAAATATGTTTTGCTGATGCGGATTAGTTGCGTACTGTATTGTCTTGATCCTTTTTTCGTATTGTGTCTTGTAAATATGTGCTGCAGGGATGACTAAACGGATGTACCATTAATTTTCGGTTTCGTGTGACTTGCGGAGCCGAAGATCGGTTTTCAACATGGCTGAAGCCGGAGATGTAACGACGACGCAAGAAGCTGGCTCGCGAGCCGCGGAGGGATAATGCCAATTTAATATCAGAGCATGACCGCTAATTAGTGTATACTGGGTGGAAAATGTGATTATCATAAAGCAGTCACGCTTCCACATAACAGGTTTTTTTTAGTCTTTTATTATAAAACTGCAAAACTGTAAAGCTCAGTGTGGGTGAATCTGTGATTTTTGGCTTTACAAATAAAATTGCATTACTTTGACCTATTGGTTTGCATTGGGGTAAAAGTAGCTCCTATAGCTATAGTATGTAACATTGCACTTACCAAGACTTTGCAGTAACAGTCGGCCACAGCAGCGCAGCAGGCGATAGGAGCTGTCAATCACAGCCGTGCATGAAGGCCCACACAGCAGAAATCAAAGCTACTCTATGTCTAAACAAAGGTGTAATTTCTAAAAGCCTCAGCATGCTTACAGCAATCAAGATCATAATTTCTTAGTCTTTCTATTTAGATTTTAGATTTTAAACAGATCAAACCGTCGGACCCGCCCGCGTTATTTGATCCTTCACCAGAGACCTGTCTCCTGCAAACCAACGCTGGTTGACGCGTCCTGTGAGTGGATGTGACTGCTCGGCCAGACGCCTTGCTCTCCAGCAGCTGTTGTGCTGCACACGCTGAGCCGATCTGCCAGCAGAAACCACATCATCCACGATCTCCCTCGGCTTCCCGCGCACGCCGCCGCTGACCCGCGCGGAATCATAGCAGGCCGATCACATCTGGTCACAAATACATTTCTATATATGAATGTTACTTTTTTTTTGTATTAATACTAAAACTGATGGTTGAAACTACGGTAAAATAGGCCACCACAAATCTCCCATTTTCTCAGTGTGATGGCTTTAGGCTACAAACATGTATTCATGAGCTTTTCCATTCAAAGTACACTGTGCTAAATGCCTTTGGACACACTACAAGCATCCTGTAGAAAACTCATTTCAGCCATCACCAAGCTTTAAATTATTAGCCTAAATGTTGTTTTAGGCTTTTTTCTCCCCTGCTACCTCCCAGGCTGCCCGGGCTTTTAATGCATTTAGTAGAATATAAAACGCAACTTTAGCCTTGGAACTCGCATGAGACAGAGAATCCATCACGCTGACCTTTTTCTTGTAAGTCTTTGTTTGGTTCCAAGTTATTTAGTGACCTACTATTTTGAAAATGCTCCCGAGCCAAAACAAAATGTCTTTGTTGTTTCACTGGTGAAAACACTGGATAATAGAACAATACCTGCTTGAATATGTATAGCAAAAAAGCAGTGCTAATTACTATTTGATGCAGTCAGAGATAATTAATAAAAGGATAATATGCAGCTTTTTATAGAATGAGAACATTTCAAACATGAATCCAGGTGCACTTTGCCATCCACTAGTGATTGGGTTATTATCCCCCAGAATATTTCTAAAACTACCGTATTGGAAAATCCTCACGAAGGAATATTACGCCAGGCGTCCGCAGGTGAAAGGCCAGAACTATTTTCTGTTCACGGCCCTTCCGCTGCACTTTGACACGAAGAGGGAACTTTTTTGATTTGAAAGGATCGGAAGGCGAAAAGGTTCATCCCCCCCCCCCCCCCCCCCCCCCCCCAAAGTGGAAATAAAGTATCCACTTATCGGCGAGGCGGCAGGTTGCAGCCGTGCCGCCGAGAGTCAGCGAGGCTGCGCCGGTGGTGACGCACGGCGAAACCAGAGGCCATCTGTTCACACTGGATACCAGCGGGCGTGTGATCTGTTTACCTAAAGGCTTTTTAAATTAAACCCAGAAGTATGTTAGAACCTCTACTTACAGCGCAGTGAGGGAATTAACATGTGGATCAATAAGAATAGCTGTAAATATCTGTAAAGCAATGATTAGATGCTACAGCTGCGAAGGATCATCACGGCTTTTTTTGCGTGGAAAAAGACAAATTGCACAAACTTCCAAACCTCATTTTTCCTTGCTTCTCTTGTTCTGATGAATATCCCTCTTCCTCCTGCAGTTTTTGTTTAAAAAGCATAGCATAGAAATCAAGTCAAATATATCCCTATCATTTCTTATCATGACATGTCATGCATTATACCACCGTATCACATGCGTATCTTGTATCACAATAGCGTGCCGTACATATTTTTCTTTAGATAATATTTCATCTCAGACTCTGGGTCTTTCACTTATTTCCCTGCAGTCTCTCTTTGTAGGTTCATGAAGCGTGTTTTATACGAGGAAAGTCCAAACATTTTCCACTCGCATCTTTTCTGTTGACTTTATTCTCAATCGACCTCCATCACATACACACCTGAAGGTAGGATTCATTTAACTGTATAAATTGGAAATAGCTGGTGTGGTGTTATAGAACAAATTGTTGTAAGAGCAGTCAGAAATTCAGCATTTGTGGTCCTGTGTTTTAATCCTGGTGTTTACATCGGTTGGCTGGTGGGAACAGAAAAAAAAATTCTCCCATGTTCTGATTTCATTTAAGAGCCTTCAGAAGAGGAGATTTGGAATGTCAAAGATAGACATTGTATGGGAGCCAGAGATATAACCACGTGGGAGTGAGAATGTGCGCCTCTAGAAAAAAGGGTTCCAAAAGGGTTCTTTTTGAGATTCTACCTACAAAAAAAGGTTCTTTTTCATCCAAAGAATATGTTTGAGAAGAAAGAATGTGTTCCTTAAGGACTGCTGAAAGTATTTGTAACTATATTAGAATAAAAAACAGATATGTAACTTTCATTAAACTCAGATATTTAGGACATTCAAGTTTTAACCTTGCACTGCTCCCAAATACATCTGCAGATCTCCAGTTTTTAAAATATCTTCAACCAAATGAATACTGATTAAAAAATAAATCTGTGCTTTATTTAGATTCAGCATCACTCCCAGCTGAAATCATCAGTATTGAAATATCCTCACCCTCAGTTCAAATGTTGATCCTTCCTGTTTGGTCTATTCATGGCCCCAAATACTTGTATTATTAATCAAAATGAATTAATTTCTACTTTTGTGCTCATAGTATGTCGGTAGAATGCTGAATTATGTCTCGACCTGTGAAATACAACAAGGTGCCTTGTAAAACCCTCAGAAGACAAGTGGAACCTGTTCAGTCCCAGGCCAGCAGGATAGAGTTTAAAAAATAAAATAAAAAAACTACTGAGGTGCCCTTGAATAAGACCCTTAAAACATCTCCAGTTATATGAGTTTTACCTGTGTCTCTCTGCTTTTTTAAGCCTTTAATTATTGATAGTTCGCGGAGAGGAAGCTTCTTAGTACAACCAGGGTCAGATCAGCCAGATACTGAGCAGCAAAAAATAGAAAAAAACAAGAGAGATAATCGGGACGAGCCAAAGAACTCTCTATGATTCCAGTAAGCACCTTTATTTCTAAGGGTTGGGGGAGAATTAATGAAAGAAACACTGATAATGTTATTAAGGTCTTCTTTTATTCATGCTCATGTTATATTATTGCTACAGTCTTGACGTCTTGTCAGGGTCTCTGGCTCCTTGATAACTGTGTCCACTTTTCCCAAAGGGCCAATTCTAAAGGGCTTTTTTATTCAGCAACAACACCATATTCTTATCTGGGAAGCACAGACGCTCACATGCACGTCTGCGCACACAAACGCACACATTTGCATTATGCCTCCACACATTATTCCCACGCACGTGGGCGCTCTACAGTGTAAGCCTGTGCATGCTGAACGCAGACAGTACATGCACAAAGCATAGGATCAAATGAAATACTCCTGATTATTGGCAGAACATAATTTTTCGCAAAAAAATCACAGTTAAAAAAAACAAAATGACATTATGATGTGACAATCCTAAGGTTAAATAAGGTTTAGGGACAAAAAAGCACAAAAAACACGTTGTTAGGTTCAGGGAAAGATCATAGGTTGGATTAATATGATCACGTTGAGTTTAGGGAGACGTGTGGGTTACAGGCATAGAATGGGGGACTAGTGGGACCCCCCCTCCTCCTCTGTATGAGCAAAGTTGGTGATACATACAGTATATGTCATCGGAACTGTGCCATTTCTCCAGATCATAATTACTACAGCTGCTCGGTGGCATCTGTTATGTCCCGGCTCAATAGGGGAAAAAGAAGGAGCATAAAAACCAGATGTTTAATTAAAGCTATTTATTTTATCTTGTTTAAAATGATGAGGAGAACGAACATGAGGGGCGACCGACAAATAAGCGACTAAAACCCTATTACTGGGGTAATATCAATACCTATTATCACCAATCAGGACCCCAACAGGAAGTGGGTGATAGCCCTGAACATATTTCACACAGATTGGCAAAAGAGAAATGGAGTTTCCCCACACACACACACACACACACACACACACACACACACACACACGTAAGGCAGGGGTCTGTTTTATCGTGTTGTGTTGTTTTTCTTGGAAGCACAGTCTAAAAGAAAAGTGTGTTTCCTGCATATTTCAGTAATTTAATCGATTCATTTAACTGGGACAATGGCCATTAATCAACAATAAAAAAAAAGAACTGTAAATGAGCCGGAGTTAATCCAGGCTAAGACTGACGGAGCTTTGGAGTGATTTCACCTCGGTTCACCCCTCTGACAATCAGAGGAGGAATCTGGTCGGGGATCTCTGTCGCTGGCGATGTTTGGCCCCGAGTGTCTGGTAATGTGAGAGGTTTACAGATCCAATCTTAAGCCTCCTGAGCGGCTCGCAGTCTCATCGCTGCCTCCGGATCATTCCAACATGTTTGATGTTAGGATTTCAAATCTGGATGATCGCATCATGACGAAGTAGAAACACAATAGCCAATTAGGAGAGAAGTCTGAAATGAAATAGAACTTTTTAAGAACATATGCACAGTAAAGTAAAATAATTGTATGCATTAATACATGTAGCTGCTGTTTTGGTACAAAAATCTTGATGATATCATGTAGTCTGCGATCCATTATTATTTTTTCAAATCTTGCAGTGTGTGCATGTTTTCAATTAGAGAGAAGAACATCTGTGAAGATTCTCCTCATGTACATGACGCATTAGCCCAGCAGCCAAACTGTCATCTGTTGTCCCTGGCCAGATGTTGAAAAGACAGTTATTGGCAAAAGTAGTGGAAAAATACCAAGCAGAAATTTACAGATATGAATAAGATGTAAAAAAACATTTAATTAATTTGTTGAAGGAAATTAACATAGTATGTATGACAGAGACTATAAAGGAAAGGAATATGCATTCCACTTGTGAAGACTGTTATATGGAAGGTTTTCATGGGCTTTTGCTACCTGAGCAAATATTGTAGTAGCTTTTTTTTTTAAGAATGGGCAGGTCAAATGCTTTTGAATGATGAGTAGACGCTGCTGTTGTTGATTCTGAGTGTGGCATCGACACATCATTAAACACTTGACCTCAGGGTTGAGAGGGAGGAAAAGGGAGCGTATATGTGCGCGAGCAGGTGTGTGTGCATGTTTTCCAGCTTTGATTAGAATAAAAAAGAAAGCGTCCTCAACAGTAGAAAGGAACATCAGACTGCCATTTGACATTGATATTTTCAACATTTGAAAATATGTTGAGCTGTGTAGAATGTGACTGTACATGACCTTCAATGAACTTCTCCAAGATATAAAATCCTGCAGGGCTCCAAAATTGCCTCTGATTTTTTTTTAGTTTCTTCAGAAGTTTTTATATTTTTAGACCGCAGAATTTCACCAACATTATTTCTCTTCATCTTGACCACATTGGCCTTTCTGTTAAATCACATGCAAACAATCTACTAATCATAATCCATTCAGGAATGGGGTTTGACGAACAATGAGGAGCTGCATGCAGTAATGGTTTGACAGCCAGCATACTGTAAGCTCAGTGTTGTCCTTGTTTGTCATATGGGTTTTGCCCGCTAAGTGGTCATATATCACATATTTTTACAGGTCCAGTGGAGTGTGCCGTATGTTGACAGAACTGGCAAAAGAGCTTATCCCCTAAATCATAAAGGTTGTTTGGATATTGCTCAACTCTGAATTTAAGGTTCAGTGTTGCGTTTCTTAGCTTTTTTTTTTTTGAAGCCTCTGCCATGGCAAAGTGATGTTGGCTGGTCCCACGCATGAGTGACTGCTTCCTACTGATAAAATGTTCCCCTTTCCTACAGAAAATGGCATTTCAGCCAAATTCTGAAACGTTTTAAACTTTTACAGTTTTATTACCCATTCCATGACTCTGTCCTTGATTTCTGCATCATGGAAACTGTTCTTTATCTTTTTCTAAATCTAACCAGATTCGTACTACAGTATATCAGTCTATAAAACATTATTACAATATATATATTTAACAGTGATGCATCTCATACAAATGCTAAACTAACAAACTAAAGTGGCATATATTCACTGAATGAACATGCTGAAAATAAGTGCACAATACTCAGTAGAAAACATTTCAATACAAAACAAAACTATCCTAAGATATTGCATTTTTCACTGAAAGTAGGAATGTCCGCTGTTGTGTGATATATGATGTTCTGGCTTGCGCACTTCATCAATCATATGTATGAAAAATTGTGCAGAGCTCGCTGAGATTTTTTTCTGTCTTCTATTGTGTTTTCCTACTTTAGTTTTTCCCTGTGTGCTGTAACGTACCTTGTACCAACCAATGTTGTGTGTAAAGTGCTATAGGGTTAGAGTGTGTGTAAATTGTTACTTTCACACTGATTTCTGCTCTTTTCCACTGGCACCCTCTCAGTGGTCGACAAACACTACAAGCACAGAGCTGCCAATCAGAACTGTATAGAACCAAACACACACACGAATACTCACTGCAAATTCCCAAACTGAAATTGGCCAAAGGTCCTGGGATTCATTTGGCAAGCACCTTAAAAAACACATGCTCATATGCTGTGTGTGTGTGTGTGTGTATGTGTTTGTTTGTGTTTGTTAATGTGTGTGTGTGTGTGCTAGACACAGAGTTATATATACTGTATACTACATAGTATGTCGCCCAAAGTACGACATACTATACTATGTCGCCCAAAAAACGTCATACTATAGTATGTCGCCCATAATAGTAGATCGCTGAAAAAAGGTCATACTGTAGTTTCGCTCAAATTTGTCATTTTAGACTATATTGCTCAAAAAGGGTCATACTATAGTAATTTGCATAAGAAAAGGCTATACAATAGTACATCGCTGAAAAAAGGTCATACTGTAGTTTTGGCTCAAAAACGTCATACTATAGTATGTTGCTCGAAAAATGTCAAAATATACTATATCTCTCAAAATTTGTCATTTCAGACTATATTGCTCAAAAAGGGTCATAATATAGTAATTTGCATAAGAAAAGGCTATACAATAGTACATCGCTGAAAAACTGTCATACTGTAGTTTCAGATCAAAAACATCATACTATAGTATGTCGCTCGAAAAAGGTCATATTATACTATATCGCTCAAAATTCGTCATTTTAGACTATATTGCTCAAAAAGGGTCATACTATAGTAATTTGCATAAGAAAAGGCTATACAATAGTACATCGCTGAAAAAAGGTCATACTGTAGTATGTCACTCGAAAAAGGTCAAAATATACTATATCGCTCAAAATTGGTGATTTTAGACTATATTGCTCAAAAAGGGTCATACTATAGTAATTTGCATAAGAAAAGGCTATACAATAGTACATCGCTGAAAAAGGTCATACTGTAGTTTCGGCTCAAAAAGGTCATACTATAGTATGTTGCTCGAAAAAGGTCAAAACATACTATATCGCTTAAAATTGGTCATTTTAGACTATATTGCTGAAAAAGGCTCATACTATAGTAATTTGCATAAGAAAAGGCTATACAATAGTACTTAGCTGAAAAAGGTCATACTGTAGTTTCGGCTCAAAGTGTCATACAAAGGGACACTTATAGGGACATACTATAGTATGTCGCTCGAAAAAGGTCATATTATACTATATCGCTCAAAATTCGTCATTTTAGACTATATTGCTCAAAAAGGGTCATACTATAGTATTTTGCATAAGAGAAGGCTATACAGTAGTAGATTGCTGAAAAAAGTTCATACTATACTTTCGGCTCAAAAACGTCATACTATAGTATGTCGCTCGAAAAAGGTCAAAATATACTATATCGCTCAAAATTGGTAATTTTAGACTATATTGCTCAAAAAGGGTCATACTATAGTAATTTGCATAAGAAAAGGCTATACAATAGTACATCACTGAAAAAAGGTCATACTGTAGTATGTCTCTCGAAGAAGGTCAAAATATACTATATCGCTCAAAATTGGTGATTAGTAATTTGCATAAGAAAAGGCTATACAATAGTACATCGCTGAAAAAAGGTCATACTGTAGTTTTGGCTCAAAAAGGTCATACTATAGTATGTCGCTCGAAAAAGGTCAAAATATACTATATCGCTAAAAATTGGTTATTTTAGACTATAATGCTCAAAAAGGGTCATACTATAGTAATTTGCATAAGAAAAGACTATACAATAGTACATCGCTGAAAAACGGTCATACTGTAGTTTCGGCTCAAAAATGTCATACTATAGTATGTCGCTCGAAAAAGGTCAAAATATACTATATCGCTCAAAATTGGTCATTTTAGACTATATTGCTCAAAAAGGGTCATACTATAGTAATTTGCACAAGAAAAGGCTATACAATAGCACATCGCTGAAAAAAGGTCATACTGTAGTTTTGGATCAAAAAGGTCATACTATAGTATGTCGCTCGAAAAAGGTCAAAATATACTATATTGCTCAAAATTGGTGATTTTAGACTATATTGCTCAAAAAGGGTCATACTATAGTAATTTGCATTAGAAAAGGCTATACAATAGTACATCGCTGAAAAACGGTCATACTGTAGTTTCGGCTCAAAAATGTCATACTATAGTATGTCGCTCGAAAAAGGTCAAAATATACTATATCGCTCAAAATTGGTCATTTTAGACTATATTGCTCAAAAAGGGTCATACTATAGTAATTTGCACAAGAAAAGGCTATACAATAGCACATCGCTGAAAAAAGGTCATACTGTAGTTTTGGATCAAAAAGGTCATACTATAGTATGTCGCTCGAAAAAGGTCAAAATATACTATATCGCTCAAAATTGGTCATTTTAGACTATATTGCTCAAAAAGGGTCATACTATAGTAATTTGCATAAGAAAAGGCTATACAATAGTACATCGCTGAAAAAAGGTCATACTGTAGTTTTCGCTCAAAAACGTCATACTGTAGTATGTCTCTCGAAGAAGGTCAAAATATACTATATCGCTCAAAATTGGTCATTTTAGACTATATTGCTCAAAAAGGCTCATACTATAGTAATTTGCATAAGAAAAGGCTATACAATAGTACATCGCTGAAAAACGGTCATACTGTAGTTTCGGCTCAAAAATGTCATACTATAGTATGTCGCTCGAAAAAGGTCAAAATATACTATATCGCTCAAAATTGGTCATTTTAGACTATATTGCTCAAAAAGGGTCATACTATAGTAATTTGCATAAGAAAAGGCTATACAATAGTACATCGCTGAAAAAAGGTCATACTGTAGTTTTCGCTCAAAAACGTCATACTGTAGTATGTCTCTCGAAGAAGGTCAAAATATACTATATCGCTCAAAATTGGTCATTTTAGACTATATTGCTCAAAAAGGCTCATACTATAGTAATTTGCATAAGAAAAGGCTATACAATAGTACATCGCTGAAAAAAGGTCATACTGTAGTTTTGGCTCAAAAAGGTGTATGTCGCTCGAAAAAGGTCAAAATATACTATATCGCTAAAAATTGGTCATTTTAGACTATAATGCTCAAAAAGGGTCATACTATAGTAATTTGCATAAGAAAAGGCTATACAATAGTACATCGCTGAAAAACGGTCATTCTGTAGTTTCGGCTCAAAAATGTCATACTATAGTATGTCGCTCGAAAAAGGTCAAAATATACTATATCGCTCAAAATTGGTAATTTTAGACTATATTGCTCAAAAAGGGTCATACTATAGTAATTTGCATAAGAAAAGGCTATACAATAGTACATCACTAAAAAAAGGTCATACTGTAGTATGTCTCTCGAAGAAGGTCAAAATATACTATATCGCTCAAAATTGGTGATTTTAGACTATATTGCTCAAAAAGGCTCATACTATAGTAATTTGCATAAGAAAAGGCTATACAATAGTACACCACTGAAAAAAGGTCATACTATAGTATGTCGCTCGAAAAAGGTCAAAATATACTATATCGCTCAAAATTGGTCATTTTAGACTATATTGCTCAAAAAGGGTCATACTATAGTAATTTGCATAAGAAAAGGCTATACAATAGTACATCGCTGAAAAAAGGTCATACTGTAGTTTTGGCTCAAAAAGGTCATACTATAGTATGTCGCTCGAAAAAGGTCAAAATATACTATATCGCTAAAAATTGGTTATTTTAGACTATAATGCTCAAAAAGGGTCATACTATAGTAATTTGCATAAGAAAAGACTATACAATAGTACATCGCTGAAAAACGGTCATACTGTAGTTTCGGCTCAAAAATGTCATACTATAGTATGTTGCTCGAAAAAGGTCAAAATATACTATATCGCTCAAAATTGGTCATTTTAGACTATATTGCTCAAAAAGGGTCATACTATAGTAATTTGCATAAGAAAAGGCTATACAATAGTACATCGCTGAAAAAGGTCATATTGTAGTTTCGGCTCAAAAATGTCATACTATAGTATGTCGCTCGAAAAAGGTCAAAATATACTATATCGCTCAAAATTGGTCATTTTAGACTATATTGCTCAAAAAGGGTCATACTATAGTAATTTGCATAAGAAAAGGCTATACAATAGTACATCGCTGAAAAAAGGTCATACTGTAGTTTTGGCTCAAAAAGGTCATACTATAGTATGTCGCTCGAAAAAGGTCAAAATATACTATATCGCTAAAAATTGGTTATTTTAGACTATAATGCTCAAAAAGGGTCATACTATAGTAATTTGCATAAGAAAAGACTATACAATAGTACATCGCTGAAAAACGGTCATACTGTAGTTTCGGCTCAAAAATGTCATACTATAGTATGTCGCTCGAAAAAGGTCAAAATATACTATATCGCTCAAAATTGGTCATTTTAGACTATATTGCTCAAAAAGGGTCATACTATAGTAATTTGCATAAGAAAAGGCTATACAATAGTACATCGCTGAAAAAGGTCATATTGTAGTTTCGGCTCAAAAATGTCATACTATAGTATGTCGCTCGAAAAAGGTCAAAATATACTATATCGCTCAAAATTGGTCATTTTAGACTATATTGCTCAAAAAGGGTCATACTATAGTAATTTGCATAAGAAAAGGCTATACAATAGTACATCGCTGAAAAAAGGTCATACTGTAGTTTTGGCTCAAAAAGGTCATACTATAGTATGTCGCTCGAAAAAGGTCAAAATATACTATATCGCTAAAAATTGGTCATTTTAGACTATAATGCTCAAAAAGGGTCATACTATAGTAATTTGCATAAGAAAAGGCTATACAATAGTACATAGCTGAAAAACGGTCATACTGTAGTTTCGGCTCAAAAATGTCATACTATAGTATGTCGCTCGAAAAAGGTCAAAATATACTATATCGCTCAAAATTCGTCATTTTAGACTATATTGCTCAAAAAGGCTCATACTATAGTATTTTGCATTAGAAAAGGCTATACAATAGCACATCGCTGAAAAACGGTCATACTGTAGTTTCGGCTCAAAAATGTCATACTATAGTATGTCGCTCGAAAAAGGTCAAAATATACTATATCGCTCAAAATTGGTCATTTTAGACTATATTGCTCAAAAGGGGTCATACTATAGTAATTTGCAGAAGAAAAGGCTATACAATAGTACATCGCTGAAAAAGGTCATATTGTAGTTTCGGCTCAAAAAGGTCATACTATAGTATGTCGCTCGAAAAAGGTCAAAATATACTATATCGCTAAAAATTGGTCATTTTAGACTATAATGCTCAAAAAGGGTCATACTATAGTAATTTGCATAAGAAAAGGCTATACAATAGTACATCGCTGAAAAACGGTCATTCTGTAGTTTCGGCTCAAAAATGTCATACTATAGTATGTCGCTCGAAAAAGGTCAAAATATACTATATCGCTCAAAATTGGTAATTTTAGACTATATTGCTCAAAAAGGGTCATACTATAGTAATTTGCATAAGAAAAGGCTATACAATAGTACATCACTAAAAAAAGGTCATACTGTAGTATGTCTCTCGAAGAAGGTCAAAATATACTATATCGCTCAAAATTGGTGATTTTAGACTATATTGCTCAAAAAGGCTCATACTATAGTAATTTGCATAAGAAAAGGCTATACAATAGTACACCACTGAAAAAAGGTCATACTATAGTATGTCGCTCGAAAAAGGTCAAAATATACTATATCGCTCAAAATTGGTCATTTTAGACTATATTGCTCAAAAAGGGTCATACTATAGTAATTTGCATAAGAAAAGGCTATACAATAGTACATCGCTGAAAAAAGGTCATACTGTAGTTTTGGCTCAAAAAGGTCATACTATAGTATGTTGCTCGAAAAAGGTCAAAATATACTATATCGCTCAAAATTGGTCATTTTAGACTATATTGCTCAAAAAGGGTCATACTATAGTAATTTGCATAAGAAAAGGCTATACAATAGTACATCGCTGAAAAAGGTCATATTGTAGTTTCGGCTCAAAAATGTCATACTATAGTATGTCGCTCGAAAAAGGTCAAAATATACTATATCGCTCAAAATTGGTCATTTTAGACTATATTGCTCAAAAAGGGTCATACTATAGTAATTTGCATAAGAAAAGGCTATACAATAGTACATCGCTGAAAAAAGGTCATACTGTAGTTTTGGCTCAAAAAGGTCATACTATAGTATGTCGCTCGAAAAAGGTCAAAATATACTATATCGCTAAAAATTGGTTATTTTAGACTATAATGCTCAAAAAGGGTCATACTATAGTAATTTGCATAAGAAAAGACTATACAATAGTACATCGCTGAAAAACGGTCATACTGTAGTTTCGGCTCAAAAATGTCATACTATAGTATGTCGCTCGAAAAAGGTCAAAATATACTATATCGCTCAAAATTGGTCATTTTAGACTATATTGCTCAAAAAGGGTCATACTATAGTAATTTGCATAAGAAAAGGCTATACAATAGTACATCGCTGAAAAAGGTCATATTGTAGTTTCGGCTCAAAAATGTCATACTATAGTATGTCGCTCGAAAAAGGTCAAAATATACTATATCGCTCAAAATTGGTCATTTTAGACTATATTGCTCAAAAAGGGTCATACTATAGTAATTTGCATAAGAAAAGGCTATACAATAGTACATAGCTGAAAAACGGTCATACTGTAGTTTCGGCTCAAAAATGTCATACTATAGTATGTCGCTCGAAAAAGGTCAAAATATACTATATCGCTCAAAATTCGTCATTTTAGACTATATTGCTCAAAAAGGCTCATACTATAGTATTTTGCATTAGAAAAGGCTATACAATAGCACATCGCTGAAAAACGGTCATACTGTAGTTTCGGCTCAAAAATGTCATACTATAGTATGTCGCTCGAAAAAGGTCAAAATATACTATATCGCTCAAAATTGGTCATTTTAGACTATATTGCTCAAAAGGGGTCATACTATAGTAATTTGCAGAAGAAAAGGCTATACAATAGTACATCGCTGAAAAAGGTCATATTGTAGTTTCGGCTCAAAAAGGTCATACTATAGTATGTCGCTCGAAAAAGGTCAAAATATACTATATCGCTCAAAATTGGTCATTTTAGACTATATTGCTCAAAAAGGGTCATACTATAGTAATTTGCACAAGAAAAGGCTATACAATAGCACATCGCTGAAAAAAGGTCATACTGTAGTTTTGGATCAAAAAGGTCATACTATAGTATGTCGCTCGAAAAAGGTCAAAATATACTATATTGCTCAAAATTGGTGATTTTAGACTATATTGCTCAAAAAGGGTCATACTATAGTAATTTGCATTAGAAAAGGCTATACAATAGCACATCGCTGAAAAACGGTCATATTGTAGTTTCGGCTCAAAAATGTCATACTATAGTATGTCGCTCGAAAAAGGTCAAAATATACTATATCGCTCAAAATTGGTCATTTTAGACTATATTGCTCAAAAAGGGTCATACTATAGTAATTTGCATAAGAAAAGGCTATACAATAGTACATCGCTGAAAAAAGGTCATACTGTAGTTTTCGCTCAAAAACGTCATACTGTAGTATGTCTCTCGAAGAAGGTCAAAATATACTATATCGCTCAAAATTGGTCATTTTAGACTATATTGCTCAAAAAGGCTCATACTATAGTAATTTGCATAAGAAAAGGCTATACAATAGTACATCGCTGAAAAAAGGTCATACTGTAGTTTTGGATCAAAAAGGTGTATGTCGCTCGAAAAAGGTCAAAATATACTATATCGCTAAAAATTGGTCATTTTAGACTATAATGCTCAAAAAGGGTCATACTATAGTAATTTGCATAAGAAAAGGCTATACAATAGTACATCGCTGAAAAACGGTCATACTGTAGTTTCGGCTCAAAAATGTCATACTATAGTATGTCGCTCGAAAAAGGTCAAAATATACTATATCGCTCAAAATTGGTAATTTTAGACTATATTGCTCAAAAAGGGTCATACTATAGTAATTTGCATAAGAAAAGGCTATACAATAGTACATCACTAAAAAAAGGTCATACTGTAGTATGTCTCTCGAAGAAGGTCAAAATATACTATATCGCTCAAAATTGGTGATTTTAGACTATATTGCTCAAAAAGGCTCATACTATAGTAATTTGCATAAGAAAAGGCTATACAATAGTACACCACTGAAAAAAGGTCATACTATAGTATGTCGCTCGAAAAAGGTCAAAATATACTATATCGCTCAAAATTGGTCATTTTAGACTATATTGCTCAAAAAGGGTCATACTATAGTAATTTGCATAAGAAAAGGCTATACAATAGTACATCGCTGAAAAAAGGTCATACTGTAGTTTTGGCTCAAAAAGGTCATACTATAGTATGTCGCTCGAAAAAGGTCAAAATATACTATATCGCTCAAAATTCGTCATTTTAGACTATATTGCTCAAAAAGGCTCATACTATAGTATTTTGCATTAGAAAAGGCTATACAATAGCACATCGCTGAAAAACGGTCATACTGTAGTTTCGGCTCAAAAATGTCATACTATAGTATGTCACTCGAAAAAGGTCAAAATATACTATATCGCTCAAAATTGGTCATTTTAGACTATATTGCTCAAAAGGGGTCATACTATAGTAATTTGCAGAAGAAACGGCTATACAATAGTACATCGCTGAAAAAGGTCATATTGTAGTTTCGGCTCAAAAAGGTCATACTATAGTATGTCGCTCGAAAAAGGTCAAAATATACTATATCGCTCAAAATTGGTAATTTTAGACTATATTGCTCAAAAAGGGTCATACTATAGTAATTTGCACAAGAAAAGGCTATACAATAGCACATCGCTGAAAAAAGGTTATACTGTAGTTTTCGCTCAAAAACGTCATACTGTAGTATGTCTTTCGAAGAAGGTCAAAATATACTATATCGCTCAAAATTGGTCATTTTAGACTATATTGCTCAAAAAGGCTCATACTATAGTAATTTGCATAAGAAAAGGCTATACAATAGTACATCGCTGAAAAAAGGTCATACTGTAGTTTTGGCTCAAAAAGGTCATACTATAGTATGTCGCTCGAAAAAGGTCAAAATATACTATATCGCTAAAAATTGGTCATTTTAGACTATAATGCTCAAAAAGGGTCATACTATAGTAATTTGCATAAGAAAAGGCTATACAATAGTACATCGCTGAAAAACGGTCATACTGTAGTTTCGGCTCAAAAATGTCATATAGTATGTCGCTCGAAAAAGGTCAAAATATACTATATTGCTCAAAATTGGTGATTTTAGACTATATTGCTCAAAAAGGGTCATACTATAGTAATTTGCATAAGAAAAGGCTATACAATAGTACATCGCTGAAAAAAGGTCATACTGTAGTTTTCGCTCAAAAACGTCATACTGTAGTATGTCTCTCGAAGAAGGTCAAAATATACTATATCGCTAAAAATTGGTCATTTTAGACTATAATGCTCAAAAAGGGTCATACTATAGTAATTTGCATAAGAAAAGGCTATACAATAGTACATAGCTGAATAACGGTCATACTGTAGTTTCGGCTCAAAAAGGTCATACTATAGTATGTCGCTCGAAAAAGGTCAAAATATACTATATTGCTCAAAATTGGTGATTTTAGACTACATTGCTCAAAAAGGCTCATACTATAGTATTTTGCATTAGAAAAGGCTATACAATAGCACATCGCTGAAAAACGGTCATACTGTAGTTTCGGCTCAAAAATGTCATACTATAGTATGTCACTCGAAAAAGGTCAAAATATACTATATCGCTCAAAATTGGTCATTTTAGACTATATTGCTCAAAAGGGGTCATACTATAGTAATTTGCAGAAGAAAAGGCTATACAATAGTACATCGCTGAAAAAGGTCATATTGTAGTTTCGGCTCAAAAAGGTCATACTATAGTATGTCGCTCGAAAAAGGTCAAAATATACTATATCGCTCAAAATTGGTCATTTTAGACTATATTGCTCAAAAAGGGTCATACTATAGTAATTTGCACAAGAAAAGGCTATACAATAGCACATCGCTGAAAAAAGGTCATACTGTAGTTTTGGATCAAAAAGGTCATACTATAGTATGTCGCTCGAAAAAGGTCAAAATATACTATATTGCTCAAAATTGGTCATTTTAGACTATATTGCTCAAAAAGGGTCATACTATAGTAATTTGCATAAGAAAAGGCTATACAATAGTACATCGCTGAAAAAAGGTCATACTGTAGTTTTCGCTCAAAAACGTCATACTGTAGTATGTCTCTCGAAGAAGGTCAAAATATACTATATCGCTCAAAATTGGTGATTTTAGACTATATTGCTCAAAAAGGCTCATACTATAGTAATTTGCATAAGAAAAGGCTATACAATAGTACATCGCTGAAAAACGGTCATACTGTAGTTTCGGCTCAAAAATGTCATACTATAGTATGTCGCTCGAAAAAGGTCAAAATATACTATATCGCTCAAAATTCGTCATTTTAGACTATATTGCTCAAAAAGGGTCATACTATAGTATTTTGCATAAGAGAAGGCTATACAATAGTAGATCGCTGAAAAAAGTTCATACTATACTTTCGGCTCAAAAACGTCATACTATAGTATGTCGCTCGAAAAAAGTCAAAATATACTATATCGCTCAAAATTGGTAATTTTAGACTATATTGTTCAAAAAGGGTCATACTATAGTAATTTGCATAAGAAAAGGCTATACAATAGTACATCACTGAAAAAAGGTCATACTGTAGTATGTCTCTCGAAGAAGGTCAAAATATACTATATCGCTCAAAATTGGTGATTTTAGACTATATTGCTCAAAAAGGCTCATACTATAGTAATTTGCATAAGAAAAGGCTATACAATAGTACATCACTGAAAAAAGGTCATACTATAGTGTGTCGCTCGAAAAAGGTCAAAATATACTATATCGCTCAAAATTGGTCATTTTAGACTATATTGCTCAAAAAGGGTCATACTATAGTAATTTGCATAAGAAAAGGCTATACAATAGTACATCGCTGAAAAAGGTCATATTGTAGTTTCGGCTCAAAAATGTCATACTATAGTATGTCGCTCGAAAAAGGTCAAAATATACTATATCGCTCAAAATTCGTCATTTTAGACTATATTGCTCAAAAAGGGTCATACTATAGTATTTTGCATAAGAGATGGCTATACAATAGTAGATCGCTGAAAAAAGTTCATACTATACTTTCGGCTCAAAAAGGTCATACTATAGTATGTCGCTCGAAAAAGGTCAAAATATACTATATCGCTCAAAATTGGTCATTTTAGACTATATTGCTCAAAAAGGGTCATACTATAGTAATTTGCATAAGAAAAGGCTATACAATAGTACATCGCTGAAAAAGGTCATATTGTAGTTTCGGCTCAAAAATGTCATACTATAGTATGTCGCTCGAAAAAGGTCAAAATATACTATATCGCTCAAAATTCGTCATTTTAGACTATATTGCTCAAAAAGGGTCATACTATAGTATTTTGCATAAGAGATGGCTATACAATAGTAGATCGCTGAAAAAAGTTCATACTATACTTTCGGCTCAAAAAGGTCATACTATAGTATGTCGCTCGAAAAAGGTCAAAATATACTATATCGCTCAAAATTGGTCATTTTAGACTATATTGCTCAAAAAACGTCATACTATACTATGTCGCCCAAAGTAGGTCATACTATAGTATGTCGCCCATAATAGCTTCTACGCTGCAGGTGTATTCCTCATCTCCTCTTCAGATCTTGGTTTCTCAAATTAAAATCTTTTAAACATCAGAAGTGTCTCATGATGGTTTTGAACCTGCATCACTGGTGCTTTAGGGTGAGAAACTTAACCACACCACTATAAGACCTCTCCACACATAGGCACATCATCTTGTGGATTTTATCATCTTTACTTTGGACGTTAACCTCATCAATATTTGAGTCTATAACTAATAATTTCCAACAGCTATCGCACACACTGAGCTCACCAGTCTCACATGGTTGCTGAAGTTCTTTCGAGCTTTCTTTCACATGAAGATTTCTGACTTTAGAAAGGTTTGAACCTCCAACTGGCGAGTTGGCAAACTGTTATTTTACCTGTTGAGCCACAGAACACGAGCAGCACGAAGGGTTTCCTTTAGGGTTTTCATTCATTCCTTAGAACTTTTCACTCTTTTATTCAGAATATTTTCTCAGAATAGTAGTGAGAATGCACAATATATTTTGTACCACAAATAGAGGTCATAGTAAAGTATGTTGCTCAAAGGTGATAATATTACTTCACACACCTGCTGTGAGCTTCAATAACACAAAGTTCTGTTAAGGGTTCGTGGAATTGAACCCAATGCAGCTTTGTATGGACATATATTCTTATAGTAGCTCCCTCTGCCACTCTGCCACAAGTCTGTTCAGAGAAAGGATTGTTCTACAGGCGCATTTATCATCCTTATTTCAGATGTTGATTTCAGGACTTTAAAACATCATGAGTGCCTCAAGACAGTTTTGAACCGGCAATTGTGCAGTATCAAGGTCAAAGACTTCACCACACCACCACAAGATCTCTCAACACCAAGGTACATTCTCTGGGGGCTTTTATCATCTTTACCTTGGATGCTGGACTTTAAAACTCACCAAAACTTGAAACCATAACTAAGGCTTCCGGTGGGCCTTCTCACACACTGGGCTACCCAGGCTGACATGGTTGCAGAAGTTTTTCAGAGCTTTCACTCAACATGTAGGTTTCTGAATTCAAAGGTCTGAAAAAGAGTTGAACCGACAACTGGCGAGCCACTATACAGACGCTTTACCTGTTGAGCCAAAGAACACTAATGACAGCATGGGTTTCCTTTGAAGTTTTTATTCTTTCCTTAGAGCTTTTCACTCGTTTTTTCGGGGTGTCTGGTGAATAATAAGTATTTACAGTATACATTATATATTATACCTAAAAAAAGGTCATACTAAAGTATATCACTCAAAGTATGTTTTGTGCTTTGCTAACCAACAGTTTTACTGAGGGTTCCTTCACTGTGGGATTGAATCAGACGCAGTTTGGATAAATACATACTGATGAACTACCCCACTTACTACCACTCTGGCACAAGACTGTTCACAGGAAGGAATGTTCTCCAGGCACATTTATCATCTTCACTTCAGATGTTGGCTTCTTGAATTTAGAACTATAAAAAAAAGAGCTCCTTATGACAGTTTTGAACCTGGATCTCCAGTCTTTGAGGGTGAAAGACTAAACCCCACTGCCACAAGACCTCTCCACAACAAGGCAGATTCTCTGGGGGCTTTTATCATCTTTACGTTGGAAACTGGACTTTAAAGCTCACCAAGTTATTTTTTTTAAATTTAATTCAACATGTAGGTTTCTGAGTTTAAATGTTTAAAGGGATTAAACCTTAAACTTTTGGTAGGTTATACTATACTATGTCTCCCAAAATAGGTTATGCTACTGTATGTCGCCCGAAAAAAGTCATACTATAGTATGTCACCCAAAATATGTCATACTATATTTTGTGGCCCCAAATAAGTCATACTATACTTTGTCGCCGGAAAAAGGTCAAAATATACTATATCGCTCAAAATTGGTCATTTTAGACTATATTGCTCAAAAAGGGTCATACTATAGTAATTTGCATAAGAAAAGGCTATACAATAGTACATCGCTGAAAAAGGTCATATTGTAGTTTCGGCTCAAAAAGGTCATACTATAGTATGTCGCTCGAAAAAGGTCAAAATATACTATATCGCTCAAAATTCGTCATTTTAGACTATATTGCTCAAAAAGGGTCATACTATAGTATTTTGCATAAGAGAAGGCTATACAATAGTAGATCGCTGAAAAAAGTTCATACTGTAGTTTCGGCTCGAAAAGGTCATACTATATAGTATGTCGCTCGAAAAAGGTCAAAATATACTATATCGCTCAAAATTGGTCATTTTAGACTATATTGCCCAAAAAGGGTCATACTATAGTAATTTGCATAAGAAAAGGCTATACAATAGCACATCGCTGAAAAACGGTCATACTGTAGTTTCGGCTCAAAAATGTCATACTATAGTATGTCGCTCGAAAAAGGTCAAAATATACTATATCGCTCAAAATTGGTCATTTTAGACTATATTGCTCAAAAAGGGTCCTACTATAGTAATTTGCATAAGAAAAGGCTATACAATAGTACATCGCTGAAAAAAGGTCATACTGTAGTTTTGGCTCAAAAAGGTCATACTATAGTATGTCGCTCGAAAAAGGTCAAAATATACTATATCGCTCAAAATTGGTCATTTTGGACTATATTGCTCAAAAAGGGTCATAATATAGTAATTTGCATAAGAAAAGGCTATACAATAGTACATCGCTGAAAAACGGTCATACTGTAGTTTCGGCTCAAAAATGTCATACTATAGTATGTCGCTCGAAAAAGGTCATATTATACTATATCGCTCAAAATTCGTTATTTTAGACTATATTGCTCAAAAAGGGTCATACTATAGTAATTTGCATAAGAAAAGGCTATACAACAGTACATCACTGAAAAAATGTCATACTATAGTATGTCGCTCGAAAAAGGTCAAAATATACTATATTGCTCAAAATTGGTGATTTTAGACTATATTGCTCAAAAAGGGTCATACTATAGTAATTTGCATTAGAAAAAGCTATACAATAGTAGATCGCTGAAAAAAGTTTATACTATACTTTCGGCTCAAAGTGTCATACTATAGTATGTCGCTCGAAAAAGGTCATATTATACTATATCGCTCAAAATTCGTCATTTTAGACTATATTGCTCAAAAAGGGTCATACTATAGTATTTTGCATAAGAGATGGCTATACAATAGTAGATCGCTGAAAAAAGTTCATACTGTAGTTTTGGCTCAAAAAGGTCATACTATAGTATGTCGCTCGAAAAAGGTCAAAATATACTATATCGCTCAAAATTGGTCATTTTAGACTATATTGCTCAAAAAGGGTCATACTATAGTAATTTGCATAAGAAAAGGCTATACAATAGCACATCGCTGAAAAAAGGTCATACTGTAGTTTTGGCTCAAAAAGGTCATACTATAGTATGTCGCTCGAAAAAGGTCAAAATATACGATATCGCTCAAAATTGGTCATTTTAGACTATGTTGCTCAAAAAGGGTCATACTATAGTAATTTGCATAAGAAAAGGCTATACAATAGTACATCGCTGAAAAAAGGTCATACTGTAGTTTTGGCTCAAAAAGGTCATACTATAGTATGTCGCTCAAAAAAGGTCAAAATATACTATATCGCTCAAAATTGGTCATTTTAGACTATATTGCTCAAAAAGGGTCATACTATAGTAATTTGCATAAGAAAAGGCTATACAATAGTACATCGCTGAAAAACGGTCATACTGTAGTTTCGGCTCAAAAATGTCATATAGTATGTCGCTCGAAAAAGGTCAAAATATACTATATTGCTCAAAATTGGTGATTTTAGACTATATTGCTCAAAAAGGGTCATACTATAGTAATTTGCATAAGAAAAGGCTATACAATAGTACATCGCTGAAAAAAGGTCATACTGTAGTTTTGGCTCAAAAAGGTCATACTATAGTATGTCTCTCGAAGAAGGTCAAAATATACTATATCGCTCAAAATTGGTCATTTTAGACTATATTGCTCAAAAAGGGTCATACTATAGTAATTTGCATTAGAAAAGGCTATACAATAGCACATCGCTGAAAAACGGTCATACTGTAGTTTCGGCTCAAAAATGTCATACTATAGTATGCCGCTCGAAAAAGGTCAAAATATACTATATTGCTCAAAATTGGTGATTTTAGACTATATTGCTCAAAAAGGGTCATACTATAGTAATTTGCATAAGAAAAGGCTATACAATAGTACATCGCTGAAAAAAGGTCATACTGTAGTTTTGGCTCAAAAAGGTCATACTATAGTATGTCTCTCGAAGAAGGTCAAAATATACTATATCGCTCAAAATTGGTCATTTTAGACTATATTGCTCAAAAAGGGTCATACTATAGTAATTTGCATTAGAAAAGGCTATACAATAGCACATCGCTGAAAAACGGTCATACTGTAGTTTCGGCTCAAAAATGTCATACTATAGTATGTCGCTCGAAAAAGGTCAAAATATACTATATCGCTCAAAATTGGTCATTTTAGACTATAATGCTCAAAAAGGGTCATACTATAGTAATTTGCATAAGAAAAGGCTATACAATAGTATGTCGCTCGAAAAAGGTCAAAATATACTATATCGCTCAAAATTGGTCATTTTAGACTATATTGCTCAAAAAGGGTCATACTATAGTAATTTGCATAAGAAAAGGCTATACAACAGTACATCACTGAAAAAATGTCATACTATAGTATGTCGCTCGAAAAAGGTCAAAATATACTATATTGCTCAAAATTGGTGATTTTAGACTATATTGCTCAAAAAGGGTCATACTATAGTAATTTGCATTAGAAAAAGCTATACAATAGTAGATCGCTGAAAAATGTTTATACTATACTTTCGGCTCAAAGTGTCATACTATAGTATGTCGCTCGAAAAAGGTCATATTATACTATATCGCTCAAAATTCGTCATTTTAGACTATATTGCTCAAAAAGGGTCATACTATAGTATTTTGCATAAGAGATGGCTATACAATAGTAGATCGCTGAAAAAAGTTCATACTGTAGTTTTGGCTCAAAAAGGTCATACTATAGTATGTCGCTCAAAAAAGGTCAAAATATACTATATCGCTCAAAATTGGTCATTTTAGACTATATTGCTCAAAAAGGGTCATACTATAGTAATTTGCATAAGAAAATCTATACAATAGCACATCGCTGAAAAAAGGTCATACTGTAGTTTTGGCTCAAAAAGGTCATACTATAGTATGTCGCTCGAAAAAGGTCAAAATATACAATATCGCTCAAAATTGGTCATTTTAGACTATGTTGCTTAAAAAGGGTCATACTATAGTAATTTGCATAAGAAAAGGCTATACAATAGTACATCGCTGAAAAAAGGTCATACTGTAGTTTTGGCTCAAAAAGGTCATACTATAGTATGTCGCTCAAAAAAGGTCAAAATATACTATATCGCTCAAAATTGGTCATTTTAGACTATATTGCTCAAAAAGGGTCATACTATAGTAATTTGCATAAGAAAAGGCTATACAATAGTACATCGCTGAAAAACGGTCATACTGTAGTTTCGGCTCAAAAATGTCATACTATAGTATGTCGCTCGAAAAAGGTCAAAATATACTATATTGCTCAAAATTGGTGATTTTAGACTATATTGCTCAAAAAGGGTCATACTATAGTAATTTGCATTAGAAAAAGCTATACAATAGTAGATCGCTGAAAAAAGTTTATACTATACTTTCGGCTCAAAGTGTCATACTATAGTATGTCGCTCGAAAAAGGTCAAAATATACTATATCGCTCAAAATTCGTCATTTTAGACTATATTGCTCAAAAAGGGTCATACTATAGTATTTTGCATAAGAGATGGCTATACAATAGTAGATCGCTGAAAAAAGTTCATACTGTAGTTTTGGCTCAAAAAGGTCATACTATAGTATGTCGCTCGAAAAAGGTCAAAATATACTATATCTCTCAAAATTGGTCATTTAAGACTATATTGCTCAAAAAGGGCCATACTATAGTGCTTTGCAAAAGAAAAGGCTATACAATAGTACATCACTAAAAAAAGGTCATACTGTAGTTTTGGCTCAAAAACGTCATACTATAGTATGTCGCTCGAAAAAGGTCAAAATATACTATATCGCTCGAAATTGGTCATTTTAGACTATATTGCTCAAAAAGGGTCATACTATATGACTATATCATTTGGCAAGCACCTTAAAAAACACATGCTCATATGCTGTGTGTGTGTGCTAGACACAGAGTTATATATACTGTATACTACATAGTATGTCGCCCAAAGTACGACATACTATACTATGTCGCCCAAAAAACGTCATACTATAGTATGTCGCCCATAATAGTAGATCGCTGAAAAAAGGTCATACTGTAGTTTCGCTCAAATTTGTCACTTTAGACTATATTGCTCAAACAGGGTCATATATAGTATTTTGCATAAGAAAAGGCTATACAATAGTACATCGATGAAAAAAGGTCATACTATACTTTCGGCTCAAAAAAGGTCATACTATAGTATGTCGCTCGAAAAAGGTCAAAATATACTATATTTCTCAAAATTGGTCATTTTAGACTATATTACTCAAAAAGGGTCATACTAAAGTATGTTGCCCAAAAATGTCATACTATTCTATATCACCCGAAATAGGTCATATACCTGACATAAAGCCTGCAGTTTATCCATAGAAACCCACAGTGACACCGGTGTTAATGCCCCTTTAAATAATCTGTAAAATTCCTCATACACCTTTCCTTAATTTTAAAAAAGTGTGTTATATATGTTGAAGAAAGGCTAATAACAAGATACAATATGCACTACTATGCAAAAAAAATGCCAAGCTTTTTTTTAAAATGAGGAATAAATTTACTACAGATGTCCATTGTGAAAACATCACAGATCTTTTACACGGGGAGTTAGTATTTAAGAAATACAGTTTGAGAAATATGTTGAATTTTGTCTGTTGGGTCTCTTATATCTCCCATAATTTACCTTTTAGGAGAAATCGGTCAAGGTTCTTATGAGTTAAAATAAGTTTAAGGAATTTTATTTTAATTTTTTCTACATGACATAAAATATGTCTGTAAATATCCACTGGTGATTTTAAAAACTTCCTCTGTCTTCCTCCATCCAAAGAAATGGAAAAATCCCATAGGCATTTTGCAGCAATATTGCAAACCGATATTTTTTTGTAATCATATGTTCCACTGCCAAGACTTTAAAATTAGATTGAATTAAAAATATGATCATCACATATTAAGCCGACAAAGCAAAGAAACAGGAAAGAACCAGTCTGTGTTTCATTTAAACACAGGCTGAACACAACATGTAAAATACTGCTTATATTTCAACAGTGAACTAAGGGTTAAGAATCACACTGTGAGAGAGTATAACAGCACCATTACACCATAAGATGCTCTTATTGTAGCAGCAAAATATATCAACAGCAAGAAATAAGTACATGTTGATTAAACGTAAAGTATTAAAACTCCTCTAATCAATAGGCTGCGTGCGAAAAAAAAAAAATTTAAATACATTTTAAAAATCAGTATTTAAATGCTTCTCATGTACTTGCAGAGAGGATTAATTCTTGCAAACTTGACCACTGATGATGGCTAATAATTTACATTTTTAATAATAATTTCATCCCTCATACCCTTTAGGATGTTTAATCCCATTTGCAAATTCCCCATCTCCAGACTATTTTAAATCTAGCTTCGCTGCCTTTTTTATAGGCTTCCCTTTATCATTAGTCCCAGACAATAAAATTTCTACTTTGAATAGTATACAGCTACAGGATTGAGAGCATAAGTCGACCTGATAATATTCTTCCAGGCCTCCAGAATTCAGCTGATGAAGCAGTGTCTCCCATAATTGCCTCAGTGAGAAGAAAGATATGGGAGGGAATTCATGAATTACAGCAATCTATTAGCATTTTTTTGTTCAAAACCTAATTGAACTCAACTCTGGGAAAGAAAAAAAAAAGAGCTGAGGTGCTCCGGCATAGCAGCAAAGCACACGTTTTACTGTTTTTATCTGCTCAAATACTGCATAGCTGACAACTTTGAGTGCATTGACTTATTAAAGGGGATGTATCATGCACATTTCCAGGTCTACATCGTTAATCTGCAGCACTACTGGAATATCCTGCATGATTTACATTTTAAAAAAAAAATCCTTATTCATCTC
Organism: Eupleurogrammus muticus; assembly: GCA_036785175.1. Lineage (NCBI taxonomy): Eukaryota > Metazoa > Chordata > Actinopteri > Scombriformes > Trichiuridae > Eupleurogrammus > Eupleurogrammus muticus. Next base: position 12,477,718 of record JAYKQN010000022.1, read on the forward strand.
TTTATGCAGCCCCTTAGTTTTTAGCTCCTATCTCTTTTTCGGCCCTCCCCCTCTCTGACCTGATTGGCTGCATCAATGCTGACTTCTGGCTTCTGGATGCTCATCAAAAACTCTCGGCAACCAAATGCTATTGAACTGACAGCTGTCTATGGGCATGTGTGACAAACCGATGGCAGCTCGTCAGCAGTGGAGAAGAAAAAAAATCCGTCGCAAGTTTTGCTGAAGCCTCCAGTTTTGGAACTTTAAGACAGTATAAATAACGGAACATCATAAGAAGTACAATATGCCCCTTTTAATGTGTCCCCAACTGCTGCACATGGTCTTGTAAACCAGACTGCTATTTGGCATGACATTTGTTTTATGTGCAGTCATACTTTAAAATTTTAATTTCCTGGAGACCGAACACATCAAACAAATGAGTGCGCCTTATACGCCCGGAGAAAACTTGTTTTTATTTGCTACAAATAAGAAGGCAATCCAGGCCCTGGAAAAAAATGTAACAAAGAGGAAGGAAATATTAAAATGCCTCCATGATTCAGCCACTACAATAATGGCTTTTTTTATAATATTTCTACCTCATTGTTGGATTGTTTTTCTCATATTTGTGACAGCCTGAATAGGCTCCCAGTACATTCTTGATTCCGTTTATTCAGCGGTGCTAGTTTATTTGCATATTTAACCTTCTCCCGCTTCCTGTCTTTTTCTTCTAAGCCTATCATGTCATATCAAATCAGACGGGGAACAGCAGATGAGTCCAAATTCAATTTATTTAATAAGTGATGCTGTGGCCCACTTCCATATTAACACAAATCATATGCTAATCATTGTTTTGAGCCTGTTAATTAAAACAATAAGTGTGCTAATAAGTGTTTATTTACGGTACTCAACTGAGTCTAAACAGGAGAAGCACACGGGTCAAAAATATTCTGTCCTCATTAGACAAAGATCTATCAAACCTTTAATGTGGCCTCACTGGTCAGTCACAACTCATAACATGAAGGGCTGAAGCTGCTTTATGTTCACAGTGGGGATTTTTCATTTATGCAGAGAGCAATTTATTTGCCATGATTCTTCATTAGAGGATGAACAAAATGTGTACGTAATGTAATTAGCCTTGTTTTTTAATATCTTATAAGTGGATTTGCACCAAGACAGAAGAGTGGTGGCTCTGCACGTTTATCTCTTGGACACGTTTCATGAGGCTTAAAATCATTAGCCTGAAACATGCATGTGTCCATTCGTATGTCCGGGCCTTTCACCACATGCATTAGTTGCACAAGGTGCACACGGCAATTAAACCTTTCAACGTATAACTTTACAATTTTCCCGAACTACTATTACTAAAATTAATGTCTGTTGTTGGAGGTATGGATTTTAATAATCTCTGCTGTGGTAATTAGCAGCTCCATCCCTTGCTGTAAAAGTCTTCTGAATCAATACATTTAATTACAGAAGACCCAACCGGCCGTGGTTGCAATTCTTATTTTATAGCCATCGTTACAAATTAATTATTTTGCTTTCTCACGATAACAATTTTTTTTTCTCAGGTTAATTTATCAATTGCAGCGAAGCCAACGATGCTAAACCTGCCTCCTATAGCTCTTATAGGGTTTATAGCGCAAAAAAGGGAGATTACACAAGTCTCAGAAAATACTTGAAATGCATCGCACAAGATTCTATGAATATGCAAATATTGTTAATTTTCTGCCTCAATATGCCTTTAACTTTATTAAAAAAGTCAACTGTCTGTGCTTGTGTACTTAGTACTCACACCATTGTAGGTGGAAACTTTCCATTTGTAGCAGATGAACGTGCAAACAATTTTCTGGCGTCAAACTCTGCAGTTACATCATTATGCACATTAAAGCTCAAACCTATAACTGAAGGAACAAGAATAAAAACAGACATTTTCACTTTATGGTCAGAGAAAGATTTAGGTTATGGTAAAATACATTATAGTAGCACTGAATTATGTAAGGTGAGTATAAATGTGATCCCTAAGGATACTGGGCTGAAATAAATACATATCAACACCCTGCTGAGACTTATGGATGTACAAGTCATACCTCAGTAATATCAGATTCATTGTTCAGATAATATGCAGCTTGGAAAGCATATAATGGTGAAATAGAGCTGCACACGTATTAATTAAGGCAGTGATTTTTTTCAGATGAGATTATCATAATCACAATTCTTACTATTAATTGCACCATGTGAGGCCAAAATAACCACAATTAGCAGTGTGATATTCTAATTTTGATTACGGAAAATACAAGGGAATTTCAATCAAGCGCAGTTTGGTCGCTGCCCACAGCAAAATGGAACACAGAAGCTGGGTCCATTATGTGTTCTGTGCTATGCAGAGAAATAAAACGGTCTGCATGATGTGCATTTGTGTTTTGAGCTGAGGGAGAAAGAATAATGCTGTGATATTAGGAATATACACATTATTTCCTTAAAATTAATGCATGTGCTTTTGGATAAGTGGTGCTTCTAACAGCAGTATTAATGGCTGTACTGAGCCCCCAAAAAACCTAAAGGCCACTTAGGGAGAAATAAAAGCCTTTAGAGAACAATCATTATGAAGCCAGCAATGAAAACAACAGTGGGTGCCAATCCTTGGTTCAGTTTGCTGCATTATTCATTGGCTGACAGCAAAACAAATATGAACACATCAAATATTAACACAAATTCCCAGAACCCCACAAGTAAAAAGGTCAATTTATCACCACATTCGAAACTCAACTTAAAGCAATGCGTCCGTCTCAGGAGAGAAACAACAGGGAGATGATTTAAGTTAACGTTGCTCGCTGGGTTTGCCTGTAGAGGCGAAATTCACCTTGAACTTAATTTAATTTAAAAACATTCATGCAATGTTTTCACTTATTTCAAAACATATATACGGTCATTTTTCTCAGGTAATGAGAAAGCCAAGGCTCAGACGACCTCTTTCTTGATGATGAATTGGAGAATAATTTTATTACTGAGCTAATTCTGCTGAAACTTAGGCACAACCTCTGATTATTTTACTGAGTTTATGACTTTATAGCAAATGGACTGTTCTTCAGATACACTTTGAGCTTGACAGGTGTTTAGGAAGTCTCAATACAACCAATGAATCATCGAGAATTACTCATTTTCTAGGGAGCATTTCCATTGTAAACATAGAACAGATTTGCTGGTTCTGCTTTTGTTTGATCGGATCCAATGTGGGTCGTATTTATCGGTTCTGTGTTTCCATAGCAATAAATTTACATTCCTTGGCTTTCACTCTGTTTCGACAACTTCCCTTCTTTGTCTGTTAAATCAGTGTTTGTGTTTTTTTATAGTTATTGATTGGACAGCAGTTTGGTTGCCTCTTGTTGCTTTTAAATGTCCTTCATAAATAAATTTGACTTTGACCTTTTCGCCCACGCCACAGTCATCATTCTATCAGTCCGTCTGTTTTTAGATCCCACACAGGGAACCTTTATTCTATTATTATTATTAACCTTTATGCCCTTTTATTTAAAAATAAGGATCCCTGCACCAGTCATATTGGAATGCGTAAGAGCCTTCAGATATTTAGACAAATTGACAGATTTCCCTTTTTTTGTAACTCCCAGATAAGAAGAAATACAATCTGCTTCCTGTCTGAAAGGATGTGAATAATATAAGAAGTGACAGTGAGAGCTCTCAGACTGCCGTGTGTGTGGAGGGGATGTATTTTAATCCCAGGTGTGAGTAGGATGTGGGTAAATTACCTGTAGGTGTGTGGTGCCTTTCGCAGTAACACCAAGCTGAGTCTGTCCGTCTGGTTCCTCTCCTGCCTTTCCCGGATGTCTTATTTCTTCCTCCTCTCTCGGTCCACCTCCTGTGTATATACGTCTATCACCTTGTCTTTTTTTTCCGCCCCTTCCCTCCTCCATTTACTTTCGGGGCCTGAAATCCTCGGGTTTAATTGTTTCCTGCCCTCCGGACTTATCCATGCTTCCAAACTGGCACCGCGGTCTCTGGGATTTTCACAGCACCCTTCACCCTTTTTTAAAACATTCATTCGCGGAGGCAACGTTTAAGCCACTCCACGACAACCCTTAGTCACCCGCAGTATGGCTCGGCTTAGTACATTATTTAATACATCCATTACGATAAGGATAACATAGCGGAGACGGACGAGGGAAGGAGGAGACAGAACCGGAGGGAAGAATGAGAGCTTAAGCTGACCCGACCCGTCTGACCCTCTTTGATAGTGCCGGTGTAATGTTTGACCCCCTGGGAGAAAGAAAGAGGCCAATATCATTTTAGGGGTGAGGAGGCACAAAGAGTGGGAGTGTGAAGATATGAAATTAACCCCTTTCATAACCCCTTTTCTTTTTTATTACAAAGAGCAACGTGTGACGGCGATAGGCAGGAACAAAACAAAGAATCAAGGGGAGGAAAGAGAAGTAAAAGCAGGAAATATATCTGAAATATATCTCTTATTATGTCATCAACCATAACTTTTATTTTCTTTGTAGTGATTTTATTCTAATGACCAGTTCAGACAGCCAAGCTGCAGGAGATCCTTAAAAATGAGGCCGTAATGGTTCTACTCTGATGGTAAGAAAAGGGTTCATAATAAAAAAGAGGACTTCTCTCACTGAAAGGGGCTGGAGATTTACAAAAAAATAAAATAAAATGGATGTTATACACTTGACAGCGAACGCATACAGTGACAGACGCCGTGCTCTGCAGCCTGCAGATATAAATATAGTAAACCTGAGAATGTTCACACTTCGATTCAATACATCGTCGTGCTCAAATGGAATCACTGGAGCTTTTAAAGCGTGTGAAGTTGCATATTGAAACATTTTGGTGAAGCCCATCATCTGTCACATCGTAAATGCATCAGACAAAATCCAGGGGATTGACAGCGAGTCACACTGCACCTTCAGTGGATTCGAAAGGTTCAATTATCTTCTCAAATGGTGACAAAGAGCTGGAAAAGAAAATCCGTGTTCATGAGCATCATTAGTGGAGCCTGTAACCTGACCTCCTATTCTGTCCCCGTGTGGCTCCAGACAAAGGGACAGATACTACACAGATGAGTCAGATGTGGAACTAAAGTCGAGGTAATAATCTATAAATCTCAATAAGTATGAAATTAAACAACAAAATAGGCATCTGTTTAATTAAACACATCTGCTTATGGAAAACTAAACATGCAATGATTTGTTTAAAACCCGCAATGACCAGAAAACACATACATTTATATTCATTTTGAATTCATGCCAATCACAACCAAACCATTAGTTGAATGGTAAATGTGGAGTTATAATGATTTTAAATATCACGAGAGAACAAACAGGTGAGAGAAGGAGAGTCAGAACGTGAAAATGCAGAAATAATTGCAGAGAAAATATTCCTGCAGCCTAAAGCAAGCTAAATAGATGTTAAACATGCACGCTGGAGGCAGCCATTACCATGGCCTGCATCCTTTCAACAGGTATTTATTAGCCAATTCATAAATACACTACACAGAGAGAGAGTATATATGAGAAATATGAGCAGCAAAAGAGAGAGATGCAGGAGGATATGAAGGAAAAGAGATCGAGAAACCAAAGGGGGGAAGCTGTAAATGTGACAGAAAGAGGATATAAGGTTGCAAAAGAGGCCAAATAATTCTATTACCTGAGGATTTAATGTATGCCAGCCATCAAGTGGCAATTTCTCATGCTTGCTCAGTCTCTTGTGGAGTTATTAGAGTCCTGTGAAAAGTTATCGGGGTAACTTGGTGCATGTACGCACACAGCGAGCGTCTGTACCATCCTCAGCCGTCTGATGACTGCAAACCATGCCGCCCCATCTTTCTCTCTCTCTCTCTTCTCTTTTTTTTTTTTTTTTTTTTGAAGCGGTTCCTACTTCTTGCACTTTCCTGGTTGCCTCCATTTCCTCATAGTTCACCGCTGTCAAGGTGGTGCCGCACTTGGCAAACAGCACGGATCCACTGAGTCACAAAGCTGCAGAGGTGCTCAGCATGGCTTTAGCCCATGAGAAAAATCACTTATTTGCAGCGGATTCATTGAAATGACCCGACGTCAGGAGGAAATGTCACAGTTATGGATTGACCGGAGCCTTCCTCTGAGTATGTGCTGCTGCTTTCTTGCTAAAGCCTGAGCAACTTTTCCTGCACGAGTAGGACACGCTGTTAATGAGCAAAAGACAGACAACATCAGAGGCAAAGGGACCAAAGTTCCCAAAGAACTAAGGAAATGAGACAGCGAGGCAGAGAATATGCAAGATGGCAGGAGACGGAGGGAAAGAGGGGAAACAAGAGAGCAACAGTGGGGGAGTGTTGGCGGTGTACAGATTTATCCTCCATTACATTCTGGAAAAAAAGAGAGAAACAAGGGATGCAGAGCACAGATATGAGGAAGTCGATTAAAGAGGCACAGCGGAGAGAGAGAAAAAAAAAGGCCTCGTATTTAGCATTCTCTTGGCACCGTGGAGGCTTATTTCATGCCCTAGTTTGTCAAAACGAGAGGGAGCCAGAGGGTAAGAGCAGAGGAGACACAGGCGGAAATCACGGGGAGATAGTCACGTCACGTGATGGAGACGGAGGGAGAGGGGACGCGTGCAGAGCAGACTCCGTCTAATTATCGAAACCCTTAGCAGCGTTTCGCTGCCACGCACCACACTTCAAGGAACAAAGTGTAAAAATCGCATTGTTAGGCACAGATGTTGACAATTACACGAGGAAGAAAGGACTCTGAAGTTGGAGATTTTTTCTTTTTTTGCCCCGCTGGCATCCCGTTCTGTGACGGCGGCGCAGCGTGTCGGAGCAGCAACGGGGCTCGGCAAGGAGGTTAATGAGGAACGCAGCGTTGTGTGTGTGTGTGTGTGTGTGGTCACCACCCAGGTTTCTGATTAGACTTTGAGGCCAAAAGAAGGATTTTTGGCTCGGATTTCACATTCAGCACATTATATTTCCCCCTCAGTAGAAATTCTCTTAACTACTGCTTTTTTTTTACTTATTTATCCACATTTCAGTTTTTCTCTGCCACAACAGACCTGTCTCTTAAAGAAATCGCACCACCAATAAAAAAGACAGCCAAACGGAAAAGCCATTTCAGCAAATGTCCAATAATGACACATGTGCCTGAGTGCCCCGGCCCTGTGGAAGCCGCTGAAGCTCTGATTGGTGTCCATACAGAACCAGAATGTACTGGGGTGTGATACTGTTGGAGCCACAGAGGGAGGATGGATGGGTCAACAACAAGCAGCAGTGAAGTGGTTTATTTCAACCATCATAACTAGGGATGTTCTCGTCTCAGGCGTGAGCCGTTTGAGTTGGAGTATCTGCTGATACAGAGTTGTCGGTGGAGTGGCAGACGGAGATGGGGGGAAATCACCGTTTTCTACCCCGGGACGAAAAGGCCATCTTCGCTGTAATCTGTGGAGCTTTTGCCAGGCACGGGCAATTTCTTCCTTTTGCAAAAAGTCTCTTTCAGTGCCGGTTGGCTGAGTGAACTCAGCATTTTCTGCCGTTTGTTTGTTCCAAGTACGTCGTGTTGTTAGCAAAATGGTCCCTGTGCAGGTGGTAAAACCGGCTGTTGGACCGCTTTTGTTTACCAATTGAAACTATTTCCACACTGCAGACATTTTTTGCTGCATCCCTGTATCCCTGCCTATAACCCTAAATAGTTAGTCCTTTTTCAACCTTTCCAATAACGGTCCGCTGAACTTTTTCTCCTGAAAACAACTTCACCTTGTTGTCTGCTCTCATATCGGCAGATAATCAGTTCCTGTAGGTCAGAGCAGGGGACTGAGGTCAGGGAAAGATTATTGTCTTGCTTAAATGTTGAAAAAAAGTAAATGTTTACTAAAGACATCTGCAACGTTCTGGAAGTTTAAACCATTAAAGTCTATTTGGGTGCACAACCTGACCTCGTCCCCCCCCCCCCCCCCTCCGTGCAGCCTGTAGGTGGCATGGGGGCATGTAAATTGGCAGAGTGCAGGAGAGTGATGTGAATTCCCATTTCTGCTTTACAGCCGTCGTAGCCCCTCCGTTCCGCCGCACTCCCTGGGTGTCCGTCCTTCCATTCCAGCCTCACCCGTCCTCACTCTAATTATCTATTCTTCACTCCGTTTCTCTACCCTCTCGATTTCTCACCCCCCCCCTCCATCACCACCTTTCGCACAGCCCTTCATTCTTAGACCCCTTTATCGCCACTTTCCCCTCTGACATTCATCCTCTTGTCTCTCCTTTCCTCAGGTTTCTATTCCTCCTTCCTGCCCTCTCCTTTTCGTGCCAGCTGTCTGATTATTCCGTTGCCTTCCAGGCGGTGTAGCCGTATATTAATAACACAGTGCCATTTGTACACATGGACAGCGGGAGATGAAGAGGCGAAACCTCGAGGAGGAGGCAGGCCGTCCGCTCCTGGATGAATGTGTATTGATAACATCCAGGTTGTTTACATTTAATTTTATAAAGGATACGGTTGTGTTATATATATACGTCTCTCAATACTTTCTGGTTGCCCTTTCACTCCTATGCACAGAGGACCTAACTGAATCTGAGTCTTCACTAGCCTCATGATTTGATTGACTTTGATTTGATTCACCTTTCCTATGATTTATGTTACTGTGTGGTTAACTCTTCATGCACCGTTATTTCCTGCAGCATGTCGAAATATATGATTTTTACATGTGTATATATATATTTTCCACATAGTAGCTGTGAGACACAGAACTTCCTGGATGTGGCAAAAATCACAAATATTATTGACTCTGAACACAGCATAAAACTGGACTGCATGCTAAACAGAAATGCAGTAATATTTGAAGTAAATATAAAATTTTACACGACTCTTAGAGTCAGAATTCTTTAAACACAGCAGACAACAGGACACTTGAAGTAAAAAAAATAAATCAAAATAGATTGCAAAATGCTAATGTATGGACAAATAGATAAAAACTAAAATAAATAGTAGAGGCCTAGACGCTCCCCTCCCCATTGAGTACAAAATTCCCTTTGCTCAGCATAAAGGGATTTCCACGTTCTTCTGTGAGAGCACTGGTTGGGCCACATAATGTGGTTTGAAAGAGCTTTTTCTGCAGCGACCACATCCCCTGCAGTGGAGAAATCCGTCCCTGCGAAAAGGCTTATGCCTGGGATACGCCAGTATTGTTCCAACCAGTCTGCAGAGGAGAGGAAATGTGAGCTCATGTCCATTCCACCAGTTCAGAGGAATCTTAGTGACAGACCAGGATGGGGTTCCACAGCCTCTGTCCATTTCCTTCCCAGCACTGGCGTCGGTGGGCCTGGTTCATACGGTACCTTCAGTGTCTGGTAGAGATTGTTGCAGCGCTTCTTTAGGGAGCAGAGGGACATGTGGTCTTTTCATTCTTCCTCAGCAGCATTTCTCTTCCTTTGTGGATTTCCCCAGGCACTACATCTGCTTCTGTCCTGGGTGTTGAACGGAGAGGAGGAGTAGGGAAGAGGAAGAAAAGCATCAAACAAGCTGTTGGCTCTTTCTTAATCAATGTAGAAGCTCACGCCTATTGGAACTGTTTTTCTATATTATCCAACTTTTACTCATTATTGTTACTTCATTGATATGGCAATTTTATGTTGCTTAAACATGTTTTATATTGTGGTGCAATTACCTGTAAAGATGCAGCTTCCTCAGTCATTGTATTGTAGACCCCTGTCTCCCCTCTGTGAAAAGAGGCAATTCTTTTAAATGGGGTTCCTCACTCTTTGTTTGAATAAAACCATTAAAATGACCTGTTAAGGAGATCTGCTTTGATGGTATGCCTGACCTCATGGATCCAGGGAGAGCCTCTGATAGTGTCACATCTCTTAAAAAGATGAGGGAGGTCTGTATTGTCATCAGAGATACACTTCACTACACTTTATGTAACTTCTGGTAGTTGAAAGCCCATGTTACCCAGTAATATCCCCAAAACATCACTGCTAAAGAAGAGATCTGCATGGAGGAATGGGCCAAGAAATGGGCCAGAAAACATTTGTCCATTGTCATTGCTTACGAGTATATAAGTATTGAGATGACCAAATCCTGTCTGAATGGTGGAATAAATTGTAGTCTCATTTGACACACTTTCAAAAGGCATCTTTATCTTTCAGGTGTTCACAGGAAAACCTCAGTCTGATATGCTGCTCTTTAAGTAAAAGGGTTCTTCTGGGACCATGTCTCTGAAGCCCATCACAATGAAGAGCCCTCACAACTGTGTTCCCTGAGACACCAACTCCAGGTCAGCAATAGTGATCTTGGCAGAGGTGTGGAGCTTCTTACTGACACCTCAGACTATCCTCCTCCCCAGAGTTCTTGAAATCTTGATTTGGCTTTCCACCATGCCTAGGCCCGTTTCTTACAGAATTTCTGTACTTGAACTTAACAGTGATGCAACATATAGCTGGTCTACTGTAAATCCCTTAGAAATCATAGCATAGCCTGAAAGCCAATGTAAGAACTTCTCTTTTCAGACTCACTTCTCTAGATAGCCATGTTTGCCTGTTTAGACAGACAGTACAGTATAGTTACTTGATTTTTTGCACAACATTGTTCTCATTGGCCATTACTTGATGATGAGGGAATATGCCATTTACTGAGTAATACGTTTTCTCTTCTATTTTTTACTCTCTGCTCTCTTTACAGCAATTTCAGATCTTCAGGTTCTTTATCTGCCGGTGAGAACTACTGGGTTGGATACTTGGCCGTTGCAGTTGAGGGCCGCAGCAGCAGATGTCTGGAACCCCTTGGTTTGGTGAGTGAAACAATGTCAGCTTGCATTACACCAGCAGCATGTGTTTATCTCCGTCTTAGACATACAGCTGGACATCATCAGCGTAACTATGACGTTAAACGTGTTTCAATTTGCTAATAATATAATGACAGGGGAGTATACACCAGGTAAATGATAAAATCAGTCTCCAAGACACAATACAGAAAAAACAGCAGCTACAGACATGAGGGGAACTGATCCAGTGCCCAGTGCAGGAATGTTAATGTTTCAAACACAGACTTTCAGGGTTGTGTTTAAGGAAATCAAGTTAGTGATGTTTTTTTCCCTTTTCATCCACATCTGCCTCTGCCTCCCTGTTCTCCCTCTGACTCTGAGCTCCTACCACGATTTTCTCCTCTCATTCATCTCATCGCGTGCACCCCCCCTCCTCCCGCCTTTCTATGACTGCGCTACCGTCATGTTTACTTTCCACAGCTTCTCTGATTTCATCTTTCATCTTTCCGTTCCCACCTACTGAAGTACTCCCTCCCGCTTCTTTTTTTTTTTTTCATCCCCTTCCACCTTTCCTGTCCACATTCCCGCTTGCTCATTCGTTCACGCCTGCCACTGCTGTTGCTATGGAAACGTCGGCCGAACATGCCATCGGAATGCTCCCATTCCGGCATGAGAAAGGCGATGGCTTGCAAAGTATCTCCCTCTTTTACATTCACACGTTAAATTCTGTTAAATTCCGAGACGCTTGCAATGTGAATGGATGAAGTTTGTGACACAATCTGAAGGAAAAAATGACGGGAACAATGCAAATTGAGAACAAACCAATGTTGATTAATCCGGTGATAAATAATTAATGACATTATTATGTGCAATGGAAAGCATACATAAATGCATAGGATACATAACATTAACATATAAATGATACTCCACTGACAAATTAGGAATATACACACATATTGTGCCTGTGGTTTACATTATTATAATGAGGAGGCTGTGTCTCTAAACTGATTGCAAATCAGAGAAATTTGCACACATTTGTTTAGTTTCTGTTACTGTTCTAAGACAGGCACATTTTGGCCTCACATTATTTGATAGTTTGACCTCTGCACCAACAGAAGGCAACAAGCATATCCATGGAAGTATTATAAAGTAAAGCCGGTGTGTGTGTTGGCACTTTATTTCAACAGTGCAATTACACACCTGCCCACTACCTTCGTCCCGTCTCTCCTAACCTTCCTTTTGAAAGTAAGCCCAACACAAACACGTGGCCTGTTCTTACCACGGTGCATGAAATCAATTATGACAACAAGCTGTTCATTTTGTTCTGCTCTATCATGTGTCTCTATACGTTGCAGCAGGTGGTGAAGGGGATTTGCTCAATCCATCATCTCCATTCGTCTGTCAAGGCGTCGTCGTACAGTTTTTGTTCCCGGAGCCACGTGTCAGCCGCGTCTATGAGATCAAACATGTCATGCGGGGATATCATGGTGTCAAATAGCGCCATGCTAGAGATTATCAGCCCTGGTTTTCTGGGAATTACCCATAGAAACATTTTCATATGTAAATGATCAAGTAGGGGCTACAGATAGCAGCCAAAGCCTGAAGCCTTTATAATTTATAGAAAAAAATATTAATGATGAATTAATTCAGTGAAAGACTTATTTATTTAGTTTGCAAATGCAGCAGCAGGTAAATGAGTTTGTTGTTTCCTTTACTGTGAAACAAAGATCATTTTCTTTGGCGATAGTCTTGACTGCACACCAAAAAGGGAAAATATCTTTTCTGTCACCTTTCTGTCTGACGCTTCTGCAACATGCTGATGGAATGATCTCCCCGAGGATTTAACGGGGGAAAAAAAATGGGACATCGACCCTCTACCGGCAGCGTTTTGACTTGAGAAAGGAGACAATCCACTGTTGCAGGTTGACATAATGGAAAAAGCTCTAGTACCTGTCTTACTGTGAATATACAGAGGGGTGACAAATTTAATGGAAAAAACCTGAATAAATAAGTGGAGAAACAGAACTAATGCTAATGCAGATGCTCCCACACAGCAGTGCTGCATGCTACAAAGCCACATACACTCATGCTCTCCTGTATAAAAATGACGAGCAGGTCCAGTTTCGTCATAAGTGACTGAGATTAAAACATAGGTATTTCAATCGTAGATTAGAAAAAAGATTTAATCACTGATTAAATCACTGAATCATCCAATTTACCATCCACTTCTTCCAACCCTGTTGCACCAATATAAACATAGGTGGCGTGGAGATGTGTGTTTGGATAAGCGCGAGCTCTGGTCTTTATTGTTGCACTGGTAAAATGGATCCCTGAATTTTATCAGTGGTTGCTGCAATGCAGAGAAATAAAGATGGGATGATAGGGGGGGGGGGCTGGAATAGAGGGGGTGATGGAGGGAAGATAGAATGGAGAATAACAGATACATGATGAGATGTGGGCTGGGGGCAACAAAAAACAAATACTACAGCAAGACAAAATATACGATTTATATAATGGCTGCCGCTCGGGCCTCGCAGTGTTCATTGCAGCGATGCCTTCAGGGCATTATCATGACAATGAAAAGTCCAAACAAAACCTAGTCAATCACTGTAGAAACAAATTCCATTATCACGGCGCATATGCATTCCTAGTTCAATTTAAGATAACAGAGGTTTGTGGGGATTGATTTTTTTTTTTTGAAAGAATGACTTTCCTGGAGACAGCTGTACAGTATGTTTGTGATTCAGGCTTTTCCCACCATTACAGTAAATGTGTTTTCAGAATGTTTTCCTGTGTGAACATGGATCATATTTTTTTTTTTTTTTGGTTTTGTTTTATTTGTTTTTGTGCAGAAAGAGAATATAGCGGGTGCAAATGAAAGGAGGCTTCTTTTCCCTCCTTTTTCTTGCCAACGTATTCACAGCAACTCACAAACACATGGCAATGCAATGCGCTCTATTTACCGAACCAGTCCTGATTAGCATATCTCGCTAAAATATCATTTTATTTATTTAGCAATGCTTTAATACACGCACTTGTGTTAATAAAAACTATAAACTAATCTTTCAATGGTCTTTTCTTGGCACAGAGGTCATTTAACACTAACTTTGAAAATATCAATGTCACCAGAAAAGGTCAAATTCCTCCTCTGTGGGTTCCTCTCTGCAGCAGACCAACCCCACAGAGTTTACAAGGAGAACTTGAACACATTATCTGGCCCCCAGCCACAACATGGGCTGCAATGACACCGCAAAAGCGGCGATAACATGACTGCAGTTTCCCCCCACCGAAAAAAAACGCCATAAAAAACATGAGCCTGCTGCTAACATCGTGGTGAATCAAACTGACAGAACAGCGCTGCAGCCGATATTTATCTGCTGGCATTTTCAGAAACATATTTTAGTGACTGCTCGGCTGCAAAATGTCACCGCTGCAGCGTGAGCTAAAGAAAAGCGCCGTGCTAGCTGCTTGCCGCCACCATGTGAAGTGGCCGGCCAATGGCGTCAATCGTACCTGCGCAGACAGGCAATCAGAGGGACTGCAGGCCTGTCCCTGAGGTCCACCCATAGTATGAACAGCATGTGCAGCAGCTCTGTTTTCTGCGCCACATGCACCTGCCTGAACATGCACTCCTCCCCTCTAATCATGCAAACAATATTGTTGATGCTTGTTAATCATCACTTATTTGGACGGTTCGTGGTTTGGGTTACACTTCACTGTGATTATGCCGCAGCCTCGTAACGATTGATTTCAGGACCACTCCAGCACGGCGAGGAGTACAACTACAAGGTTTTTACATAAGGCAAGCTAGAGGGCCCAAATGTTACAATCAACACTAAAAAAATGAGGAAGGTAACATATGGGTTTTAATGCTATAATAAGTAAACTTGTAAGGTGTGTAGGTGTTTTATAACCAAACAGAGTTTCCGATGGCTAAACAAGACTAAAACAAGACTAAAATGTCTCCAGTTTGCATCCAATTAAATTATAATTATGCATTGACTTAAATTATAATAAATAGCTACATTTGACTTGACTTGATGTCCAAACATTTATTCAACAAAAACATGGGAGGAGGTTAAATATATGCAAATTAACAAATGTATGTGACTCAGGACTAAGGCTAAAAAAAAGAAAAAAAAACAAAAAGATGCCAAATTGGCAATCACACACACAATTTGCGTTGCTTGTTTATTCGAAAAATACAGTGACATAAGCAAATGTCCCCCTGTTTCTCTCCGGCTAGTTGACATTTAATGGATGCACCTCCACAGAATGCTAACCGAGCCCTGCAGCCGTTGGGAAGGGGAGAATAGGGAGAAGAGTGGGTTTGATATTACGTTTAAACAGAGAACGAACCACACAATGAGCCACAGGATTTAACATTTGAAGGAGGGAAATAACAGATATGCACGTCAGGGGTTTATATGAAGACCCCGGAATTCAGACTAAGTTACTCAAAACCAAGTTGAAAAAAAGATGTTAGGAGATTAACATGTGAGGAAAGTAAAAGATCAGGAAATAGCAAAATCTAATTCAGGAAGTTCTTTGCCTTCTGCCACATGTCACAATTTGCCACTTGAATCAGGAGAATGAATGAAACTGATTACACAGATTTTATATAATGAGTCCTGTCCGTGTCAGGGTCGTAAATCGACAATTCCACATACAAGAATGTAAAAAAGTCTGTTCCTCTTCCTTGGATGAAGGTGGCTGCAGACGAGATGGCGCGGAAAAAAAAAAAACACATCACAGCTGCAGAACGTATTCACAACGCACTCCCACACATGCAGCAGGCAACGCACGCCTCGCTTGTTTGGGGCGCACACGACACGTAATGATAGATAGCCCCGTGCACTGCGCGTCTCAGTAAAACAACCTCAAACAAAGCAGCATCATGAAAATAACGACAGACATTACACATACCATACATAATATATCGCTTCTTCACAGGAAGCAGAAGAGGTTAGTGAGCATGCTGCCAGAGGTGTCTGCTTCGTGTTTTGATGATGAAGCTCTGAAGTTCATGCTGGTGAAGTACTTTTTTTTTTTTTTTTTTATCATGACACTTTTATCTCGCCGCACATGCACAAACACACAGTCACTGATATATTTGTGATATTAGGTTCATGCTCTGCACCGGTCACATTTTTACCTAAAACACCATGAAGTTTCCCAATCGAATTCTTACATTAAGACGCATCTCTTTTGCATTGCAAGTTTTCAGAAATTGTATGTTTTTATATGCAGATGAGGCATCATCTAAGCAAATAAATGCTAATTTGCATTATATCCACAACGGAAAATCTCAACATTGGATAAAGCCAGGTTCAAAATCCGTGTTTTATTTTGTTGACATAAGAGAGTCAGATGGGATTGCGGAGCGTCTTCTTTATTACCCACGAACAGTCAAAACAAATCCATTTTCTGCCATGTGTTTATGAATAAAATGCTCTATAAATTAATCCATGAATAATATATGAACAAAACTCTTTTGTAAAGGCCTGCAGAATATAGTCAGGAATAAAAGTGGAATGTTTGGTGCGTGCGAAGCAAAAATCCCACAATCGATCTGTGCTTTGCAACGTGCGACGTCTCACCTTACGGTGAAATTGAAAGTACTGGTTAATAATTCAGCATTTTTTAGGTGTATCAGGCTGAATCATGTTTTAATTATATCTGCCTGGATTTTTTTTGTTCACCTTTTTTTTAATACAGCGTGATAACGGGCACGGCACTCGTTAACTTTTCCATTCACAGCGAGAAAAAAAGACGATTGCAGTGGGTTGGAAAAAAAAACAACGAAAAAAGACGAATGCTGAAGCTCTTTCCAGCGCATTCCCAGTGACCTTCACTATCAACCACAGCCATCAGAAACCTGGAGAAGTGGTGTATCCACAGCGGCTGTGACCTCAATTACATTTTTGAGAACATATATAGCAGCTACTACATAGTTCCACAATGACATTTGCCGTGAAGTTCTGAATAAAACTGCAGAGCAAAACGCTTTCATAAATGTAAAATACAGCGAGAGAGGAAGTAGAATTATATTATAGTATTTTAGTCAATTTATTGTTTAGAGTTTTATCCGTTGGTCGTTGGAAACTAGTTCAAGTACAATTAAGTCAAATACATTATTTACATAATAGAGATAAATAAAGTATTGTTACTATTATAATGAAATAGATCATAGTGGAATTAATGGGGCTTTTATTTTCTGTTTCAGTGGTATAGTGATGTAGTCGCTTTAAACTTGTTGCTTCCGGGTAAAAGATGTCAATAACAATGTCGAGACAGTGAGTTGGACAATGTTATTGATTAGTTTGATGCACAAAATCATGCACAGTCACCTGAAATCATTTCCCAAAAAAAACCAGCCTGGAAACTGAACGTTTCTCTGCAACCTGCATCAAATAAACCCTGAGATATTTCCAGAAGTCATTACAGGCTAAATTGGCTAGTAACTCTAGAATGATTACACGTTCATTTTTACCTGCATTTGGCAGCTGATGGCGACAGCTGCGTACACACACACACGCACACACACACACACACACATACATATATGTGAGCAGGAAGCGAGACAGCATGCAAGAGTTCTTTTCATTGTCTCTGAGCTTTAATAGTGATAAAAGGAACACTGGCAGAGTGAGAGGGAGTGATAAAGGAAGGAGACAGGTGTACAGAGAATCCAGGAACAAAAAGAGAGGGATGGAGAGAGAGAAGAGACGAGTGAGGGACCAGTGAACGAGGAGCTCGGGGCTTGAAGACACCAAAGGGAGAGTGGAACTCGCTTTAAAGTGCAAATTGATTAGAAGGGCGAGATGCTCTCTCTCTCTCTCTCTCTCATGTGTGTATGTGTGTGTGTGTGCACATGTTGGGACTCCATGGTCCTCATTTATCAATCCAGCTTGTAAAGCAGCTTATAAACCCCCACAGAAGAGGGTTCAGATGTGATTTATGAAACACGTGCATCTATCCGATCATAACAATTATTAGCTAGGAATGATCAGGCATTGATGTCCATTTAAATATCACGCCCTTTTACATTCCCATTTTAGAGGCTTCGTCCCGAGAGTTTACAGCGTGGGAATGTGGAAAAATTACCCACAGCGTATGGTGGAACAAATCCATTGTTAGAGATTTTCCCTGAAAAGTGGCATTAAAGGAACACAAAAATGGAGCTCCAGCTTGTAGTCTGGGGGAGTAAATCCATAAATCAATCAATTCATCTTTACTCAATAACTATGTCATTAAGGCAGTGAAAAGTACAAATAACTCACACAGGCTGAACCTATACTAAGTGGCTTGTGGCTGCAGACATCTGATCTGCCTCAGCAGATATGTGTTGTCGGGTTTAGGTGTGCATGTGTGTGTGCATGTGTGTGTGTGTGTGTGTGTGTGTGTGTCTTCCTGCAGCAGTTTCTATATGACTGCTGGTGCCTGTATGTGTGTGTGTGTGTCTTCCTGCCTTCTTGCATGAATTCATGTGAAGTCATATGTATGTGTGTGTGTGTGTGTGTGCGTGTGTGTGTGTGTGTGTGTGTGTGTGTGTGTGTGTGTGTGTGTGTGTGTGTGTGTGTGTGTGTTACAGACAGGCGGGCAGGGATAATGGGGAGACAGAGCTCTGGTCTATTGGTATTCTGGCTCCCTGCCTGGCAGACAGGGAGAGGGAGAGAGTGTGTGGTTGTGTGACACAGGAGGAGGAAGAGGAGAGGAGGAGCGTTTGGGGCTCAGGGGGGTGAGAAGAAGAGAAGCACATTGTAAATTGAGAAGAGAGAGAAGAGAGAGAGGTGAGAGTCGCAACAGACAGATATATATATATATATATATATATATATATATATATATATATATATATATATATATATATATATATATATATATATATCCCTCAGAAGGGAAGCCTGAAGGAGAGGAAACAATCCCAGGTATCAGAGTGGAGGCAGTAGGAGAAGAATAACATTTGATTCTGACCAACTCACTCGAAACGTTAAACCCCGTCCTCTCACCAAAGCTGCAGATTCCTTGATCCCGTCAAAAAAAACCACTAAAAAAAACAACTAATGAAGCAGATAAAGAATCTTGTGCACGGAGGAGGAAGTAGCACGGATGCAAAGATAGCGAGGAGATATCCCTGAATTTATGGGGACAGAGCCTTGGTTGCAGGTCGCCTCCCCGGCCTATGTGTGTTCCTATTTAGCATTTTGCTTATTTTTTTTCCCCTAAATAAAATATGATCAGTAGTGTAAATGTGCAGAATAACTAAAAACCACACAAACCAGTGCCTACTGTAGACATGGCACAATACCACACTGGCAGATCCATTTTCAAGTCACTCATTCCAAATGAAAGGAAAGAAGCTGCCAAAAAAATTGCTGAAGGTGACAGGTTAATTAGCCTGATCGCTTTTCTTTTACCTACAGTCATTCCTCTGCTCTATTCCTCCTTTTGTCTCTATCCCCCGATGAATCTGAGAGACAAGAGACAAGGGGAAGCTTAAGGGGGGGTGCAGCGCCCAGACAACTTTTACTGTTAAAATACCTCTATAAAATACTTCATCTGCTCTGACTCTGAACATCCTGAATCAGAGATGCAAACAAAGGGAGATAAACCATCACAGGCGCCAGCGAGTGCAGCATTTTCTATATTTAACACTGACACTAATTGCACCAACACAATCTCCCGGGCCAGAACCTTCCAAAGCCGACCTGACATGAACTGACAAAAAAGCTGAGAAGAAAAGCGCCTGATAGAGCCACCGACGCAACAACCCACCGAGAGCGGAACATAAAAACCTGCAGCTTGTCATGCAACAGTCCAACGATGGGATATATAAAAAATTTCCAGCAGCGACGGCAACTTTTAAATTTGAAGGAATTTGTTGTTGGCCAGAAGGTGGAAATTCTAAATTGTAAAAACTTCCCACAAAATGTTATAAATATAGCGATATACTTTAACAGCCAATGACATTTTCTTCCCACATATTCCTGTCCTTTACCTAGACCGTGTGAGTTAGTACATTAGAGGGATTATTATAATAAATGTGGCGGATTTGTGTTGTGTTTTCTTAATTAATAATCAATTTGAGAACTACTCTTTAAAGTCTTTGGCATCACATTAAAAATCAACCTCATTACAACTTTTCCAACAAATACAATGCAGCACAAGCAGAAAGTAGAATCTGTTTATTCCCATTCCACACATGGTTTTCATCTATACTGAACATAATTACCATAACTGTGAATTTCAAGATATCAGTCTCACATGTGTACGTATAGTACGCACATCACACACGTGTGTACAAGTAGGCAAACACACTGATTACACTTCTTTGCATAATGTATGCAGGAAAGCACACAACACACTTTACCTTAATGCCTGCCACACACAACCAATCATAGAGCTGTTATTACAGCGACAGGAGAGCCTTTACACACACACACACACACACACACACACACACACAGAGATGCATATTTGCCTGCTAGATAAGTGAGCTACCTTTACAGTCCTATATCATAGTAAATTAGATTTTAATTGCTATTTGATTGAAGGAAGCTCTCAGTGTTAAATAAATACTATCCTAGGTTCCAAAATGCTCAATCCACAGAGAAATCCACGCAGCCCATATTCAGACACTTCTGCCAATCAGAGGAGAGATTCAATAATATTAATGAGACAGAGACAAAATGACCTCTTTCTTTTAGAGCAAAGAGGAAGAGAAGTGAAACTACATGGAGATGATTTTTAGCATTTTGAAGCACACATATATCATATTAAGGATATCAAACCTTCAAATAAACCCAGTAAAGAGCAGTATGGGACCTTTAAAATCTACCAGTAAGATGAAGTAAATGTCACAAACCTCTTTTTACTTTTTTTTTTCCTTCCACTGTTTCCAATCCGGGGGGATGGGGACTGAATCTGACAATTTCTGCAAGTTCTCCTGAACCTGAAATTCACACACTTTGTGCAGCAGTTGGCCAGGTGTGAGAAGGTGATAAAAGCGAGCACGATTTGAATTTGTCTCTCGAGCTTTTGTCATTTTTTGCACAACTATTGAGCATAACACAACAAGTGGCTTTCAAGAGAGACTTTCTGAAAATGTGCACCTTCATCCCTGTATTTAAATGACTTCCAACCCTCCTGGCAGCGCCGGCTTTCGACTCTGCCTTAGTCATTTGGCACCATTATATCCAATTTTGTCTTCTGACACGGTCACAGGACAAGTCGTACAAACTACTTCTGTTCAAGCGTTAAGAGAAATTCCCTCCTAAATGTGTTATTTTAATTCAAAAGAAAACCTTCCCGCTTCAAAATGCACATATTAAATATATTTCATGGCTCCATCCTGTCAGGTTAATAATGCATGGCGAAGGGTAAACCATTTGAAATCTGGAATTGAGAATCTAAAATATTGATTTACAAATGAATTGAGAATCTGCTGCATGTAACGTGAGTGAATTGCCCCTGTAAAAGGGGATCCTGGGTGCAGTGCTGCCCTCAGATCTGTGGTCGGCGGCCGAGGTTACTTCAGACGTCTCCAAAGCCCGAGAGCACAACGAGCCGCTGATAATACACAGAGGAGCATCAAAAATGCATTGGTCTCAGCAGGAAGGCCCAACCCGATCTCTCAGTCTCTCTGTCTCTCTCCAGCCCTGGTAATACATTACCACTGAAGAGCAATAAATATGATCTGTAGCACAAATCACAGTGATCCCGTGCCGTGCGTGCTGCGTAGTTATTTATGCCTCATGGTGGAATGGCTCTCCATTCCTTCCATATGTGACACTAATAAGCGTCGCATATGGAAGATTTCTCCCCTTAGGTTGTCGTGCCAATGTGGAAGTGCAGTATGAGTTTTTAAATATGTCTGACTGGAAGGGAAACAGCAGTGCGCGCGTGTGTGTTGTGTGTGTGTTTGTGAGAGAGAGGGAGAGAGGGAGAATGAGAATTTGATGAAGTGTGTGTAGTCTAGTGCAGTGTATTGGTCCAGGCCTATCTCTCTGGACACAGCATCACTGCTTATTACATTATTATACAAGTCCCGCCTCTGACATTTCCTGTTGAGTTATCTCAGTTGTAAGAGATGGAGTGTGTCATGAATCATCTGTGTGGGTGCACGTAGTACTCGTGTGTGTGTGTGTGTGTGCACATTGTCCGCGAGCCCTCCTTCTGCAAGTTTCCAAGGGAATCTGTGCAAAGCAAGAAGGGAAAAATGGAGGGGTTAGCAGGAGAGGACGCCCCGGACATGAAAGCCTGCCGTAATGGAGATAATAGGCTCTGGATCGACGAGTGGAGGCCAGTAAATTAATGGGCCCTCCTTGACACAAAGTCCATTTGTTAGTTTTGAAGCGTTGTGACAGTTAATTACGGAGGGCTGGCTTCGGTAGACCACTCCACTTCGGCCGCCTCGGCGAAGAAAAACATTTCCTGTTGTGTTAGGAGACAGAGGAGACAGCTTTAGATCTAGTGTCTAGATTTAGTGTGTGTGTGTTTGTGTGTGTGTGTGCGTTGGGGGGTATGGGTGGGGGGTTTAGGAGTGTGTAGGTTGCATGCTTTTTATGGCTGAGTACAAATTATAGGTGTGCAGGCAACCCTATTGCTTGATTTCTTAAAAAGAAAAAAAAAACATACCTTTTCAGATTGTTTTTTGAGCAAGTTGCAGTCATGGTGCTGCACAGAAATCAAGGAAGTGGATTGACAGTCATGTCTTGCATACTGGAGACAATGATTCAGGTTGTGCATCACATGTTGTTAGATTTAGACTGAGGAGAAATCTTCTGTTTCCTGGTTTCCTCAATCTTTACATATTCTTGTGTCAAATGAACCATGTCACTATTAATGCACAATCAGTTAGTTGCCAAATCTGCAAAATAAATGTGAATCAAACCCTTCAAATCATGCATCTCTCTCTCATTATCAGTCAAGCATTTGTGAAATGTCCCTTTTCAATAATCCTTGAAACTGTCTACTCCAAATGCCCGCGCGCAACGCCTCTGAACAGAAAATATGCGCTAGCCTTAAACGTTGCTGTTCCTCCACCTCTTCAACAACATTTTTTTTTGAAAATAATCACAAAAGTGGTCATTTGCATTCCGGTTGGGAAACGGTTTCTAAAGAATTCCAATTAGATGTCGCTTTTTCATTGGGACTAAAGGCACCACAGAAGGTTATCGCCGCCTCGCATACAGACCCAGGCAGGGAATGAAGATAAATAAGGTTTAAGGTTTGGTTCAGTAAAATAATCAGTTTTAAGTTCGAATTGCAGAGCCTGAAACTTTGTTTTCGGGGCCATTCTATTCCTTCAAGGAATTGGTTAAATTTAGGGAACTGGGATGGGGAAATTGTGTCTTTTCAGTTTTTTCTTCAATAGATCAGCTTCTAACCGTTGTTAAAGTCAGACAGACCTGATTTCCACCAAAGCTGCTGACAATGTAATTCACTCTCTATGTTGGATTTTATTTCCATTCGTCACATCATTTTTTTTAATAAAGTATACCAAATGGCATACATCTCATTTCAATACAAATGTTCTAAATGTCAAACTAAAGTAAAACTCGTTTGTCACAGATGTCTCCTCCTCTACTCACTGACAATGGAAAACACTCAATTAAAGTAATAAGTTTTGTTTTACATTACATAGTGTAGTTTGTCCTCTATATAGATTATCGCTAACATAATTAGCCTTGGGAAACGCAGTAGGAAAGAAAATCAGAGAATGAATAATATCTTATATTATAGATGAATATCTTTTTGTCCAAACATGGATTAATACATCTGAGAAACAAATAATGGTTTTAACTTTAAAGAAAGATTATTATATTACAACAGAAACATTACAGAGATTAATTATGAAATGTGAACTCATCCTTTGAACCATGTCTATACCATTGACAGAAATATGTGAGTTGCAAATGTCCTGATTTCTTCTGACAAAATCAAATATGAACAGTCTTCCAAAAAAAAAAATAGCAAAGAACGCTACTGTAAAAAGCAAATTGCAGCACTTAAAGTGGAGTGGTATTGGTACACAAGGTTGGAGGCAATCCAATAAAATGGTGTTTATCTTCTATTTATTGTCTGAAATAACAGACAATTGCTGGTGTTCTGCCTGAGGCGAAGTGTGTGTGTGTGTGTGTGTGTGTGTGTGCGTGTGTGTGACTGGGAGAGCTACTCTGACATGTGCCGCATGCAAGCGAAGGAAAAGTGAGACCAAATGCCAGAAAAATTCACAGTTTCAGCCAAAAAGCCTGAGAAAAAAGACGGAGGATAGAGGAAGCTCTACAGACAGCAGTAAGGAGGGGGGGGGCTGCTCATTATTCAGAAGGCCCCTCACATCCCCGACACTGCGGAGCCTCCTCTGTGTTGAAAGGGATGAAACATGAGAAAATATATTTGGGAATAAGATCATCCCTGAATTCATTAGGAAACCGAGCTGAACTCCTGCCAGCACAAAGTGGATTTAAACTGCACCGACCAAATCCCTGTTGATAAGGGTTCAACACATGAGGGGGGGAGTTGTCTGTATATGAAACAAGTGCAGCGGCCCCCTGAGTGGCACATAATACACACAACGACGCACCATTTAGTCAAATAGCTTTTCTTTGTACGGGGGTTTATAGGCAGTACATTTTGTGACTGTATAGCTGTGACATATACAACTACTAACCCTCAAGCTGACTGTGAGCATTTTGAAACATGGGGCAGTATTAAAAACCGCTGTACATCACGGGCTGAAAGCCTCTAAAAATAAAATCTTGAGCTGTGAACACCCAGAGATGTAAATGTTCTCCGTGTCTTAATCCAGTAAACCTGTAAAAGAAGCACGATTCCTGCTTTTTTTTTTTTTGGCAGGGAACAGATCGGTGGCCGCTCTTTGCTGAGTCAGCAGAACTTCATTTTCAAACGCGCTCATCTTATGGAGAAACTTTTTTCTTTTTTAAACCAGCTGTTTGGAATTGCCGGAACTTTAACAGGCTCCGGAGCATTGGCTGATTTTACAAGGAGCAGCGGGGTGTTGCAGCAGGACCATGGAGAGCTCCCCCCATCCCCCCCTCCCTCCCTGGAACCGCAGGCCCGCTGATCCATGTCTCTGGACACTGAGGTTAGAAAACGGCGGCGGCTGCATTTTTCAACAGCCCCTCTCAATCTGGGATGTTGAAATCGTTATCGGGGAGAAACATTTTTAAACAAATCTATCTTTTATTCATTCATGAAATTGCACTTCTGCCGCCGAGCCCTAACCAGCCAGATTGACTGAATGAACAGTTTGGGCCGTTTTTCCTCAAAAACGTAATAGCTGCTGACACATGTTTTTCTGCAAAACATTGTGGGGATTTAGACAAATATATTTCAGTTTATTTTTTTATTTTTTACAATCTAGTCTGTTTTTACACCTCAAATAAGACGATACAATATGTGAAAACACAACCTATAAAATAATATAAAAGTTGTCCATTCTTCTGTCATAAAAATGGCACAACAGCATTCGAGTGTGGCTTTGATTGAAATTCAGCACACATCACTGAGACATCACGGCACCCTGCGATTGCCAAAAGGCACTTGAGACAGATAGAAACATCTTATGTCTCTCACGTAAGCGCTTGAGCACTTCTCTTTCCATTGTTCCTGTAATTCACATATTGTTCCAATCTGCCTCCGTCTTTCCATTGATTTATCCGGCCTCCCTCCGGCCACTTAAACCTACGCAACGTCCACGGAATGATGCCCCCCCCCTCCCCGTGGGCGAATCGCATCACGCAACGTAAAGACGTTTTTGAAAAGTCACTGAAGAGCTGACATGATATAGTGATTAAAGGCAGAATGTCAGCCCAGTGATACGGCAATTAAGGAGGCCTCCAGGACTTCTCTGGACTTGTAATAAAGCCACTTGGCAGTGACCTTTACAGGGTTCACACATGTTTGAGGGTCAAACCTACAAAGAGACACCTAATTAAGCCAACAGAGGAACAAATGGTTATTTGTGGCAAATTCACCACAAATACATGAACTGTGATAGGAATAGAAAACAAGTTTAATAAAATCTGTGTTGGACCAAATTTGACTTGACTTGCCCGATGAGAGAAACATTGATGATGTGTTTAAACAGACGAGTGTTGCAGGTGTGATGAAAAACCAGCTTGTGAATTCCATACAGCAGCAAATCTCACGCTAACAACGTTATCATCGCTCCCTTCAGTGGAAATTAATGATTTACGCAAAGAGAGTTGATAATTACAAGTTATTAATGGAGTTAATTATATAAGTGATGAAGATTAGTTTCATCTGCAATTTATATAAAGCTATGAGGTATTTTCATGACGTGTGTTTAACATGTTCGTTATTAGAGATTGGACGTGATACCAGATGAACAAAAGCATTACAAGTGAACTTCAACAGCCTTTATAAAAAGCATGAGCTTACTTATTGATTGCCACTTTCCTCTTCTTTACTGTGGAAAACAAGAGTTTCTGTCACTTTCTACAAGGAGTTGAGCAGCCCAGTGCTTCGCAGGGTGTGCAGCATTGTTCAAAAACTGAAAACTCAGCAGAGCGACACGGACCACAGTGAAGATGCAGAGGATACAGCTGGAGTCTCGTGTCGTGGCGCGCCACTGCTGCAGAGGCTGATCCGCAGCCGACAGACTGGGAGCAGTTTGAAGCAATAAGCACTGAGTGCACCATTAAAGATGATTTGGACTATATTATTAGTGACAAGTGCCCGTTTAACAAGAAGACAGAGTACACGATGAGGTTCATTCATGCCGACCCAGAGCTCTGGGCGTGACCGAGCCGCGGGAGATTGCCAAACATTTGATGTTGCTATGGCAACAGAAATACCGGCGCATGCTCTCTCACACACACTTGCTGTTTAAAAGAAACTCGCCTTACAAGGTTATCAAAACTCAACTCGCCGCTGTACATGAGCGCACCAATCAAAGGTGTGTTTGATGTGCTTGGCTCGGGGAAAAAAAAAAAAAAAAGATGCAGCCCTTCTGTTCTCAACGAGAGATGGAACTCAATACTGAAGTAAAAAAATGCCAGAACTGAGATGGAATCACTGACACACACAAACACAAACTACCAGCACCCCAATGAGAGTTACAGGTCAGTTAACAAAACTAATTGTTGGGTCCCCTCCAGCTACATCACTAACTTGACGTATCCAGTAGGATTTTTTTTTTTGACATGTTTGGCTATATTTCACTTACACCGTGTCCTAGCTGAATGTGAGCATCACGCTGCATCACATCACATCACATCACATCACACTACATCTGCTCACGCCGCATATACATATGCCATTTTGTTGCAAGTAAATAAGACACATTACCATCAGCTCTGTACCGGATGTCACACTGGAGACACAACATCAAACATGTACGTGAAACATGCATGAGCGGGCTACTTTCCGTCTTCCTCGTTTGTACTTTTTTTCTTATTTAAAAAAGAAACACATGTTTAATATTGTGACTAAAAAACAGAAACTTCAGCTCCCTCCAGCCAGCTGCCGCTTTATTAGAGCAATAACTCCTGGTCTCAGGAGTTCTTCATCCCGTGATGCATGTCCTACAGCGCTTTAAACCCAAGTGACATGAAGTAAATATAATGTATCCGACAAAGCAGAGCTGCAAGCTGCATGCTGTGTCACATTCAGTTTACGTCAGTGTCAGCATGTGACTTTAAAAAAAGTAATTAAACACGGTAACTAATTAACACCCTTAGTAACAGTGTATATTTTAACGCTGTTTTTCCCATCACTGGTTAGGACACAGTGTTACTGTACTTATAAAACCTGCAACAACATACAGTATCACCTTAAAGAGCAAGCAGGCTTACAGAAAATGTCTTTCACATTTGGGGAAAAAACGTTATAGACAATCAGATTTGAGTTGAAGAGCAACTAATTCTTCTCAGGTTTTATTTTTTTAACATGTTTAACATTAAACTACATTACTCAGCCTTGAACCTTGCAGAGAAAAATGATGTGTGTTTAACAGCAATACATGTTCTGAAAGTGTATCAGCACTTTCATAAGTTCAATCACATCGATTTTAACAAATAAATGAAACATTTTCAGCACATCTATGACTTGTGTGAATGTCTTATTAAATAATGAATTATTATCTAATGTTAAATTGGAACTACGTGAGTGTGTATTTATCTGTATACATGTGCTTGATGGGGGCAGTGGTTATTATTGCACCAGTTTTATTGTGTGAAGCACTCTGTTGCATTTTGTTGTATGAAAAGTGCCACACAAATAACGTCTGATTTATCCAGTCTGACTCATGATTTGGAGAAAACGATGACTTGCTCGCACCTCTGCCAGACATTATAAAAATCTAAGGCGCGAAAGTGTTTGGATGGCTGGAAAACCACAATTCATCATAGTCAGTGTCGAGCGGCGTCCGCGAAAGAAGCATACATGCATTACGCGACAGGCCTCGACCCACTAAAGTCAGGGAGAATCAGTGAGTTTTGCCTTCGCCAGATTTTTTGTTTTTTTGACCGTCAGATGAGCAGACAGATAGAGACAAGCCAATCCATAACTCAAGGGCGTTGACGTATTCTGTAATCTGTAAGCTTCAGCGCGGGATTCTCGCTGTGCTTTTCCTTTGCCAGCACATGTCCGTACATCCATGCGCACACATGCACATTCATGCACCCCCCCGCCGCCCATAGCCATTTGTTAAAATGATTCATGAACAGCGGCGTTGGGAACTGATGACTTGTAGCATCAGAGGATCTTCCCTTTTCCTTATTCACAGCACCCCCTCACACACACACACATGCACGCACACACCATTCAGATCCACCCCTATGTTATTCATTTTCATTTGCAGAATTTACACCCTGCTACGTAGCTCTTGGCCTCCTGCTTTAAATCCATAAGTTGATTCACAGCTGATGCAACCCGGTATTGCTGTTGTTTTTTTTTTCTTCTTCTTTTTCTTCTTATGATTGGTGGTTTACAAGTTTATTACTGCGGTTTGACATATCTTTCTCTGGGTCAGCGGGCTTATTACTGGGTATACCGTAAATCCTCACTACGATTGACAGGGGATCATGACTGCTCTATAAGTCTGCCTATAGCCGCCTCATCAACAGCTGCTCGCTGTTGTGTTGAGGTGTAAACACGACGCTGTAGCGATGTGAAAACTACATAAATATAGTTTGACAAGAGTTTATGATGAAATGCAGGGCGTAACACGGCCCTGAAAATTGCTTGAATTGACACTGGATTGGCAGAAACACTCAGTGAAATCATTCATCAGTAAATATCATCACCTTCAAAAGACGAATAACTGCAATAGAGCCTATTGGGTTCTTTCATGAAAAGTCAAAGGTGGATTTCAGCAGGAGAAAACCAATCACAGACATTAAAATTGTGTCAGCGGCACTGCTAATATAGGAGGGAGGCTAAGGAAAGGAGAAAATACAATATGCAGTTCATCAATTCACTTTGGCACATCATAGAAACAACAAATGGGATTTTTTTGTGATGGTTATTGCCATCTGAAGTCAGACTCTATTATGGAGAAAATTAGTTTTTATCTCTCTGAATCCGCCACTTAGTCACATTCTGATAGTTGCAGACTTGGCAAACATCAGAGGCTCCCGCTCACGGCTCAAAGGTTTATGGGAAATCTAAATTCTAGACGATTAGATCTGTCCACAGAGGGTTCTGGGTTCAGACTGGTTGTCTGGAAAGTGTCAAAATGATGCTCTGAATTTCTGCAAAAAATGTAATTTTTAAAGGATTTTCATTAAATTTACTTTAACTTTTATGGACAGATCTTAGTCTCTAGTTATAGTCTCCACTGTGTTTCCACTAAGAGACAGTAGACGTATTGGTGGGCCGTGGTTGTAGATTACTCATTTAATAAGCTTTTGTGAAAACGTTTTAATCTAAACTAGAGATCGAGAGGTATTTCCTGTCAGAATTAAATGTTATGAAATCCACAAAGTATCCTTTAAAGTTCTGGTTAATTTGAGGTCATAGATGTGGATGAATAAAATTGCAAATCTGAAATTTGCAATGTCTGGTCTGTCTTGAACATGAATGGGAGTAAAAATGGGATTCAAAGAGTTGTTGAAAACTTTCTACATAAACGTTTCCTGACCTCAGATTAGAGTCATAACCAAAAATGCTATTCCATGTGTTTTTTTTTTTTTACAGAAACAGGCTTATTTATCATTTTTGACTTTAATTGTAACTAAAACTGTGAGATTTGAGTTCAGAAACCAACCTGAGAAAATATCATCTGAAAAATACTAAACCTTTAAAAAGTTATTTCCTCAGACGTCACAAGGACCCAATGAGTCCTTGACAGGCTGTAGTGGATCATCATTCATCACAAAAGAAAAAACACCTTATTAGTTAACAAGGATTTTTTTCCTGCACCATGATCACAGACAAAACGCCACTCAATACAAACCACGACGGCCTGTAAGGGCCTGTAAGGGCCTGTAAGGGAAATTTATTGGGGTTTCACCAGTTAAATATAACCAAGTTAAAATATTGTAGGATATAGTCATGGAGGCGGAGGAAGACGGAGCTTAAGATATCACACAAATTGATTCGGCCGTTTCACCACAGTCGTATATGAAGAGCGAGCCGCGCACGTTCCATCCGTCACCCTGAGACAACGCGTTCTACTGGGAGGAGACCCGGGGCAGAGCCACAACCCACTGGAGGGATTACATATTTAATCTGTCCTGGGAATGCCTCGGGATCCCTCCAGGATCCATTTCCATAAAAGGCTAGAAGTGCGGTAACGCGGGCTCAATTTATGGCCCAATCGCCCGTTAACATCAGATAGGACTTAAACATTGTTACTCGTTTGGAGTTAAAAAAAAAAAAATCGGAATTTATGTTGGAAATGGTCCAACACTTTGAAGCTGTAACCCAATGACAACAGTTCATACAGTACCTCACCTAATGGTCTCAGTTGGTTGAAGGCGATGTATAAAAGAAGTAGAGTTGGTGGAGTAATGAGACAGGCAGCCCTGAGCTCCAGAGGAGGGGACCCATAAAGCCCAGATTGATGGAGTTTTTTAATGTGGCCAGAGTCACATCTTGTTAAGGGGCCCTATAATTCCTGCCCCGCGCCCACGGGAGAGTATCACGTCCTCCAATCAAACTCTGGGATTATGACAGGGTCAAAACAGGACATTATGGCAAGAAAAGGCTTAAAACGTGACATCTGTTCGAGAAAACAGAATTCAACGCTCCACACAGAGAGCAGAAGATGTGATGCTAATTAAGCGTTGTTGTTGTTGGAACGGACATACTGAAAGGCACCTTTTAATAAAACAAAATGCCCAACATAGAGGTGATGCCGAGGGCAAATGACGGACGAGACTCTACAGGAAGTGGCGCACGAAAAAAGCATGAATTGCACAGGCAATGGTCTCACACCACCTAAAGTCGTATTCGCATTGGTGGAAAATGCATGTCATTCTCAATGTGAGTGTGTTTGTGCCCTGTAATGCCACACGCACACACACACAAAACAAAATGTCACTGGTAATGGTCTTTTTCAACTTCTTTCACTGTGACATTTGAAAATCTTTGGCTAGGCGCAGCCCGCTCGCCCCCAGGGTGGCGCACACAACAGCGAAACCAGCCACGCTATTGTTTGCCATTTTAATTGATATTTGATAGCGAGGGACAAGATTAGATTTGGGTTTTAATTTTTCAAAAGGGGAAAAGGGAACATCGGTCGGTCAGTGCCTGCTTTCCCCAGCAAGGAATTTAGCCACGCTGTTCATTGTCGGTGGCGTCTAAACCGGATCGGCTGTGACTCAGCAGAACGGCCTCCTGGGAAGGGAGGCTATCCAGAAGGAAGCATCCATTCCCAACTTCCATCTATATTATAAACAATATGAATGATGAAGGGCAAAGGAGAGATCCTCTTAGCACGAGAGTCAGGACTTCTGTGGGTCAGAAGAGCAAACCATGCACAGACTCCTTTTGTATGTGTATATGGATCGAGCAGAGCCTCTTTAAACTAGTGAGGAGAAAATGGGTGAAATGTACGAAATAATAATGTGTATGGAATCATTTCAACAAAAGTTTTTAATATGGTTGGCTAAGTGAATTAAAAACTCCAAGGTGAGTTTTTTGGGTTTGTTTTTTTGCAATTTGCATGTTATCCTCACCCACGAGGCACCACGGAAGGTGACTCTATGGGAAGTAAACCCAGAAGTCAGCCAGTCCAGGCCTAATGGTGTGGTTTTGTTAGCTGTTAGCTCCATAAGCCAAAGTCTCCGTAGTTTGGCAGCATGTCCACTCTGTCAAAGTGACCTCGGAGCGGAAGCACCGCCGAGCGAATAATCTCCCCGTGTTTGTTCGTGTAATCACCTCCTTCCCCCCCCAGCAGGCCCTCTGCTGCTGGCCCGCGCCGCTCGCTCCGAGTCTCCCACTGTTTATTCAGCTCTGGAAAATGTGCTGCAGAAAAGGAAAAACTGGGGATTCCACGGATTAATATCTGGAGATTTTCTGCTTGGCAGTGCTCCCTCTACCGAGCTGAGCACTGCGGACATTGATCTGGGTGTTTAAACGCTGGAGGGAGACAGCGATTGGCTTTTTGATTTGCGACGTCCCAAATACAGCTTTCCCAAGGTACATTTAAATCTCCGATTTTTTTTTTTTTTTTTTAGAGCACAGAA
The DNA here is from genome assembly GCA_036785175.1 of Eupleurogrammus muticus. Taxonomy (NCBI): domain Eukaryota; kingdom Metazoa; phylum Chordata; class Actinopteri; order Scombriformes; family Trichiuridae; genus Eupleurogrammus; species Eupleurogrammus muticus. The sequence continues at coordinate 12,510,123 of JAYKQN010000022.1, forward strand.
GCCTTCCCTTTCAGCGGAGGAAAAGCCATAAAACTGCTCTCTGGTGACACATTTTGCACATGTACAAGTCAATAAAAGGCATGATATGACATTTCAGAGGACATAAACATGAGAACTACACATTTTTCGAGTGAAGAGGATCTTTAACAAAGGGTCTACACGACCACAGGTAATGTGAAAGTTAATTTATTTTATCATCAGCCAACTCTGCGGCTACAGAGCTTATTAATTTTCACGGCCTGCATACCTTGGCTGTTTTTGGTTTACTCACTTCCTATAAAGCTGACATGACTAACAAGAGACAGAGAGAGAGGCTCACATATTTTTACTATACTAAAATGGTTGGTGGCTGGGGCAGCAGCGCCCTACCCAGATATTATTTTACATCCATGCATGCATTTAATGATTCTAATAGCGGCACAGCCCTGACCCATCATGGATTTCTAAAGTGAGTGTGGACTCTGGGATTGGGCCTCAGTCTGCAGATAACATGACCAGTGCAAACTAGGCCAGAAAGGTCCAGTCCTGAACATCCACCACCGCTAAGCAGCACTTTCTAGAGCAAAAATGGTCAACCATGACACTGGCTGCTCATTTCGCAGCTGATATGTCATGTAATATTAGAAATAACGTCCATGGACATGAGGTTAAATTCTGGAATTATACTAGCGGGTAACTCAGGAAGGCAGATAGACCGCCGGGCAGGAAGAAGCATAAATAGGCGTGCTGTCAGATAGAAAATGCACTGAATGGGAAAAGGTAAATGAGAAACACAAAGGAAAGAAAAACATCATCCATTTAGTGCTGATGCAAACACTTACTGCAATACATCCTCTGTCATCGATTTCACAGCCAGGGAGAATTTGTGTTGGATACGTAAGTTATTCAGCGCAGCCATTCGCTGTGACCATTTCTGTTGGGGTAAATCAATTAAAGTTAAAAATCAAATCTCATTTAATTTGGCCAGACAAAACCCTTCAACAGGATTCTATGTCAGGGAGATTAAAGGTTGGAAAGACCAAGCAATGAATCAACAACAAAAAAAAAAGGGGTTTAAGGGAGTGCAGTGCTGCAAAACGAAATATATGGATAGGCCAGAAAAGGAGTGTGGAACGAAAATAAAAAGTATAGAGGAGACGATGAAGCATGGAGACGTTATATTGTTTCTGGTAGATTATTATTCCATCACTTTTCTTAATTTCACAATTTAGGAGGAACTGCAGACTATGAAAGTTTGTATCACCATTATCACATCTCTATTAATATATATATATATATATATATATATATATATATGGACAGGAGAGAATATACATGGATAAACAAGAGGGACAGAGACATACTGGGAATGACTGAGAATGAAGCCAGAGATTGAAAAAGAATGAGAAGAAAACAAAAAAGCAAGGTTGACAGAGACAGAATGAGAGAGTGAGATTCATAGAAAAGAAGACAAAAAAATAGACAATTATATTCATACAAAGAGTTCAGTGAGGAGGCTGAATAAAAGGATAGAAAGAAACGGCAGCTTTTTTAAACCAAAAAAAAGAAATTTTTGCAACAAAGGCGGTTGCAGAACACGATCGGGAGAAAATAAAAAAGGTCGAGGGCAGGGGAAAGAAAAGAAAAGGTGCAGCAAGGTGAGGCACAGCAGGTGGCAGGTTGGACAGGAGCCATTTTAATTTGTCAGGTGGTGTATGCTACTGGTGATGAAACTGATGGATGACACCCAGAGGTCTGCTAACTGCACACACACACACACACACACACACACACACACACACACACACACACACACACACACACACTCCCCACCAGCACAGTCTTTCACTCCACTATTAATACAGTCTTTGACGTCTTTGACATCAGCTAAGATAAGTTATAAGTGAAATGCCCAACATTTGTTTACCGTTGTGCCTGCGCGTTAAAACACAAATACTGGAACATCGATTTAAAACAAGACCCTTTCCCCTGGCCTGTAAATAAAAAGTGTTCTGAAAGATTCAGTTCACCGTTTAGAACTTAAAAAAAAAATGATTCAGTCTCCATAAAACATCACTATGTTGAAATACATATCTCAAAAGTGTTTTTGACCCATGATAGCTTGGATTTTCTCAATTTTGTGAAGAGTCAACTCCTTTTGTAAAAGATTTGTCTCCTGAAAGTTCAAAATAGTCGGTGCACGGTTTAAGTGATGTTGCCCAATATCATTTTCCCTCCCTGGATGTATGATTTGAGTAGTATATATTTATTTAAAGAAAGGAAGTGTTTATACCTACATGGGGAGTTTATCTCTTATCACCACTAGATGGCGGCAGAAAATACGCACTGCACCTTTAAAAGACTACATGCACACACACACATATATATGTATATATCAACGATGCTTTATTACTGCCTTCACATCATGAAACTATCCAGGATCAATGTGTTTTATAAAAGAAACAACTGTTAGTGTTAATTTATGCCTGCTGCTGCCTCTGTTGTCAGCCGCTATCCTTAAAGTTGCTTGTATGGCATTGTGTTTCCTGCATCGCAATCCGTGTTTCTCCACCTTAACTCCCGCTTTCTTCACTGCTGTCTTCATTGTCACTTATCCTTATAAAAAACAATGCCCCCCCCTTGTCATTCTTTTCTCTCTTTTATTCTTAATCCCTTTCCATCACCACCTTCTAACAAGTTACCCGCTCCGTATTTGTACGTCTTCACTTCCTGTTTTCCTCATTTCTATCTAAATCCTCCACCTGACTTTCCTGCCATTAATCCTTTTGTCCTGTCGTCTTGTCTTATTCCTATTTTTTGATGTTGTATCAACGCAATTGTGTCATATTTTTGTATGAGCCATAAGGATTTCAGCCATCTTTCCATCCTCTCCACTACGTTGTTGATCTGATCCACATCTTGCTTGATGCCCAGGTGACGCATTATTGCTTTAATGCATTTTACTTGAGGACATCTTTACACACGCGCACACACACGCTCGCACGCGCACACAAGCAGCTTAAAAGCCGACCACTGGAACTGTTAAATCACTCACAGCGCTGTGGGTAAATGGCTTCACCTGCTGTTGAATCCGGTTGACATCTCCCTTTATCTATCAGCTTTTCCCACTTTTTCATCAGCAGCCGGGGTCACAGCAACCTCACACCTACACGAGGGAGTCAGCAGCCGAGTGCATGTGTGAATGTGCGTGTATCGACTCTCTACTTACGCACACTGATTGCGCCGTGGAAGAGGGCCTGAATGCTGGCGTGGACACACACGCCCCACTCCCCCGACACACACACACACACAGCACGTACACACTCGCTTCAGGCATGCACAAACAGTCTACGGGCGCGTACGGACATTGACACTCACAAAGAGCCTGATTCAGGCCGTGACAAGTGCTTTGTTTGAATTGGTGCGCGTGCAGCGATGATGCAGCACCTGCCTACGAGATGTGGCCTTCACGAGTCTTCTCTGCAGCATGGAATTGCACGTTGCACTACTTTCTTACAACAAATTCTACACATTCTAATATCTGTCAAAGATTGAATAGGAGCTGTGGATTCGAAGTAGTAGTATTAAATCAGATTCATGTTGTGAGAGCCCGAAACACACCTATCACTTATCTCTGGTGGTGGTTTTTTATCATCACTATCATTACAACTGTTTCTTTAATGTCTTGGTATGTCTTTTTTAAAAGTTGTGTTTGACTAACCAATCAACCTTCATTAATCTCCATTCTGTTGGGTTGTTGCCTGAACACCTCAGCGCAAAGTGGAGCCCGAGCTGTCTGCATATCTGTGGTTGACAATCATCAGTTACAGCGATATCGAAGCTGTTCAATATTTAAAGCATCATAAAATGACATGGTGCGGGGAGGACGTTGAGTGGGTATCAAGAACTGGATGTAAATGGATGGGGCTTGAATCATTGATGGTGGCTGTCTTTTCTGAGGATAATTTACAGTGGATTACAGAGCTGACGTTGGTGTGGGTCAGACAGTGTTTTAGTTGTGGGAATGCAGGACTTCCACGTTGCTGGATGAGTGTTACTGAGTAAAGGTCAGTCTTCTATCTGACATGCAAATCTGGAAATACAACCAATATTTGCATTTACACCTGGTATGAAATGCTCAGAGCAATTACACCTGAGCAATATAATATAAATAGAAATTCATTATAGGCGCTGGTAGATAGAAATCGACTGACACGGAGGGTTTGGAACATACTGCAGCCCCAGAGGAGAAATTCAAAGCTACATAGTCCAAAATAACAAATAGCAACTTTTCCATAATAAATCTGCTTGTGTCGCAAGGGAATCATTATGTGGCATTAACGCTGGGTGTAACTGGGGTAACAGCGTAAGTGCAACGTGGAAACTTGAAACACACAGACTGAGAATGGACTTTACAGGGAAGTAGGAGGCATCCTGCAAAATAAAATACATTCATGCTGAGAAATTCTGAATATTCCAATGAAGGGGAAGATGTCATTTTAACTGCTTTAAGCGGGTAATTGAATTGTTCTTTTGTGGAGAATCCAGACTGACCACATTATTATTCAAAGCGGAGTGTTTTCCTGTGTCTAAAGGTGACCTATAAAGAGACAATTTCCAAGTGTTTTGTATAAGTGAAGGATGTGAATGATGCACTGTATATACCCATTACTTCAGCCATAGGTTTGAACAAACCCTGTTACGGAATACTTGTGACCTGGAAATGACTTTGCCCCACTTTAACTTGTTCTCATATCTTGAATATATTAAATATGTGTTAAGATTCTTTGGAGCATTAGAACACTTCTATGTGTTTAACACTGGCTTGAGGGCCAGAGTGTCTGTCTCTATAATGTGTTTTTAACTCATTCTCCCACACATCATCAGTGCCACTATGAACTGGAGGCAGGTATATTTGCAATTTTACAGTGTTTGCTTTTATGAAATTCAAATGAGAGACGGTGCAGATCAGCAAGCGCAGCTCCATCACTGCCCCTTCCGTGTGTACGGTACAACACTGCTGTCTATAGAGATAAATGCAAGCCCATGAGCACACATTGGTTTATTTCTTTGGTCCTGATTTAAATTTTTCTGAGACAACATTTAAGCCACAGAATGTTAATTAAAGAGTTTTAAATCACATTCACTGCAACATACACTTTTTTCGTAGTTTGGTCAAAATCAGGTGTTTTCACTGAAACCACCCCATGACCCACTGCCTCATACCCGATGCCCACACTTAGAAAAAGCCTTTTTTTCCCCCCCTGATGAAAGAAGAGACTCTTTAGTTTTGTTAGACATGCGCCACATGTAATGTGAAAACTCAACGTTCTGTGGGTCTTTCAAAGTTTCATCGTCTGGCAGCCAATGAGGAAGAGAGAATTATTGACAAAAACAAATTTCTGGATGAGTTTGCATATCATCTCCAATACACGGGGGATATGCGATATACGGGGATATTCATAAAACAGATCCTACGGTATGTTCCTGTTCCCAGGCTTGATGCCGCGAACTGAATACTAAACAATGCAGCTCTGTTTGCAACAGCATCCCCACTGACAGTTTATGGTTACCATAACAGGGTCTGATAAGCTGCGTAATGTTGGGTATATTTTGAATAAAACATCCCAACACAGACATTAACTACTTTAACAAGAACCCTTGTTCTTTTAAGATTTACATGCTTGTGATAGTTGTAACAGACGTAAATGCAATGCATCAATACAAATGTGACATCCCTGTTTTCTATTGTCACTTTGGTATTATTATATTTCTGCTGCATCTATGTTTTCGCTAGTATGGAGTTGAAAAAGAGAGAATTACTATTACTATAGTATTCCCGTCTGTTATCTAGCCAACCTGTATTTGACTACCGCTAGTTAATTACTAATCTCTTGCGACACTGTTTTCACTATGCAAACATGTTTAGCCTCCATCACACAGGATATAACAGCAGAAACACCAACTGGAAAACAATCTGCACCTGACATCGGCAGGTAAGACACCTTCTGAACTCACTGGCAAAAAAAAATAAATTATGTAATTTATTAGCCTTATCACCAAAGTACTTTACCTTGTTATTAAGCTTTGTATACAATGTTGGTGTAGGTACAATATGATTTTTCTGGCTTTTTTACAATGATATCCTCCACAGCAATCAACAAAATATATATATATATATATATATATATATATATATATATATATATATATATATATATATATATATATATATATATATATATATATATATATATTTGACTGGTAGGCTAATTATTTTTGTGTTTTTCTGATTTAAAAAAAAAAGGATTTAATTTTTGCCAAAACAATGAAGGTGGCCCTTGTGTTGCTAGTGTTGCTTTCAGGTAAGGCTCCTTTTCCTGGGACACAGTTTTTTCTCAATCAATTTATATTATTTATGCATTTACATTTTATTGACTTGTAGGTAATTTAAAGTTCTATTGTTATGGTGTGTATGCCACGTTAACCTTGTTCTCTTCGTTTTAAACAGTTCATACTTGCATGTTTTCCTATGCTTACATATAAAGTGAGTGAGTGGTAAAACATTTTTTCAATCTTTCAAAACACAGGATCTCCTTACTTTACCTTTGCATCAAACCGCCTTCGAGTCTTAACCACGGAAGGAAAACAAGTCTTCAATGAATCACTGCACAGTTGCCAAATAAAAAACCAGTCATTAGCAACTCTGTACGACGATGATGATGTCAAACATGTTCTTTCAATAATAAAGAAGAATTCATATATAAGTGTCTGGCTTGGTCTGAAAAAAAAGACACCAATGACGGTTAGGTGGTCGGATGGCTCTGCTGTCCAGGATATGCATCTGGATGCCGGCGTAGAGAAGGGGCTGCAAATATGTGTAGCTATGGAAAACAACACAGAGAAAGCGTTTAATTGTTCAGAGAGGAAATATTTCATGTGCTACAACGGTAAGTGTCGCAAACCATCAAGATTCTGAACATTATGCAATCTATGTTTTTATTTATTTATTGTTATTTACCTCTGTTTTAATTGAAAAACACATTTTTTGCAGGCACGACTCACGCCCTGATTGAACATGAGAAGGACTGGTGTCAGGCTCTCCGTTACTGCAGAAGATACTACAACGACTTAGTCAGCATCACTAGTGAGGAAAAGAAACAGCTCGCCATCAATGCAGGGAAAAACAACAGCTTTTGGACGGGACTGATGCAGGATGAGTGGGGGTGGCTGGATGGAAGCTGCTCTACCTTCAGGAAATGGGGCATATTTGATCATGAAAAATGCACCAGTGTTTACAAAAACCACATGTTTTTAAGAACACACGGTTGCACGAATAACGTTGTTGGATTATGCAGCAAAGGTAGGCAATAAATAGCTTTTTAATCTATGAATTATATATTATACTGTCGTATGTTGTCGAGATGTCATGTAAGAATTACAACAGACTCACACTCTACGTCAGGTGACGTGAGGATTAAAATCATCGAGAAGAATCTAACTTGGGAAGAGGCGTTCAACTACTGCCAGGCCGAGCACAGCCGCCAGCTGCGGATCGAGGACGCCGGAGACCAGGCAGACGTTCAGGCTCGGCTAAACCACAGCGAGGTCAACGGGCCGTTCTGGATCGGTCTGAGGCAGAGTCTGGTTTTCGGATTTTGGTTCTGGAGCGACGCCAAAGCGGTCTACGATAACTGGCGTGACGGGAAAGCGCCTGAGCTTCCCTTCTCTAACCACTGCGGCGTCATCCACATGGATGGAACGTGGAGTGATGAGGACTGCAGGCTGCAGCTGCCTTTTCTCTGTGAGGAGGACATTGTGTCAATGGAGAGAAATGGCAACTTAATTAGTTCAATACCACAGACGAAAATCTACCATTAGTCAGTCATGATTGGGCACAATATTACTTTCATAGGAAAAACAAATAAAACTGATTAAAAACTATAGCGAGAGTAAATTGTGTGGATGTTTGATGATTGAAATTATTTTCTTTTGTCTTTTTTATGTTGTTTAACAGAACATACTCAATAAATTGTTGATTTATGGAATTAGGAGTGAACTGCAGAAGAGCGTAAAGAAAAACAACAACTAATAACTTGAAATCACATTACTACTGTGATTGTAATCATGTGTTGAAAGTATCTTAATGTGTCCAACTCGGCAAAAAGCTTCTTATGTTAGTAGTTAGGCTGCTATAATTTCTACTTTTCTATTTGCATTTACAACAATAATAACAGAAATGAAGGTAGTGTGTTTTGTATAACAGCTCATACAGTATCTGATAGAATTTAAGGGAATGTTTGCATATCCTAAAAAAACCCTTTTATTATACTTTTATCTTATTACAAGATCTTCACTGAAATGTTTGGATTTTGCATTCAATTATGTTAATTGAAGCTTCTGTGGCATTTTCCCACTGTGAATATCAAGAACTGATAAATAGCTGTGCCTTATCACACTTTGCATCGTCTACCACAAGAAATAATATTCATGCTCAGAAAGTTTTGAGGTATTTAGTGTCATAACATTTTACCATGTTCACAATGTTCCACTGAATGCATGTGTGTGTTTTGCCCTTCAAAATAAAAGCCTAATATGTTTCATGTGCCAGAAAAGAGTTTAGTTCAGGAAAGAAAAGATGGAATGCAGAACCACCCTAAAACATGCAAAAGATGGATGAAAACAGAGAAGGAACAAAAAAAAGTAGGTGAGAGAGAGAAAAACAAGACAACAGGAAGGTTGGACAACATCCAGGGCCGTTATTCACACTGTGGACAAACTTCAAATGAAGGCTCAATCCGTCACACTCGCGCTCATCATTATAACTCATCACACTGCTCACGGTGCGAATGCGAGAGCGTTCGCGGGGCCTCTAGATCATTGCTCATTCCAGGGAAGCGGGGGGGGGAACAGATGTGCTCTCGACTCAGCGTTCGCTCACTTCTCTGACCGTTACGCGGCAAACGTGTACAAGTGCGTGATCGTAGGAGCTGTTTTGTTCTAAAGGACACAGCTCTGGGGATTCTCCGCGGGATCATCAAGTGCGTTTTACACAACAGGTAATCGTTGATTCAACTCACATATGATCCTATGGTATGATGTAAGAGTTGCCTGCAGACTCAGAAGCGCTAGATCGATTCAGGCCGAGCGATTGGCTGAATTACATCAAAATAAAAGTCTCCTGATGAATCAAATGAATAAAGGTCAACTGAACTACCTATGCTTTTATACAGGTAGATATAAAACAGATAAGAAATAACAGACAAGCTATGCTCATTGTAAGATTATTTAATATATATGGACTCCATGGCAACAATCAGGAACACTATTTATCAGCTTGGTTATAGAAACAGAAATGCGTCTTTTGACAGTAAATGCACAGTTTATATATTTACATAGACTACAAATGCCCAGTTTGCCAACTTTTTATCCTGAAAAAAAATCTTTTTTTCCCCATGCAGGTCACACGAGGGCTGAGACCTGCATTCGTCCTGGGGCGTGATGAGAGAGAGAGAGAGAGAGAGAAAGAGACGGCGTGGGCAACGCGCTGTCATGGAAAGAGTGACGCGGGCGGCCAGAAGGAGGGAGGAAGAAGAGGAGCAGAGGGAGGGAGGGAAAAGCGAGACGAGCAGTGGGGCCTGTCAAACTATTAACGTCATGGTGTGAGCCCGGGGCTCTCGGTGACACGAGAGATGAGTGGACATATTTAGCACCACGCTCTAAATGCACACACACACACACACACACACACACATGTACATCAGACAGCACCAACCTATTAAATCTCATAATCCCAGGAGAGGAGAACCAGCACTATGAAATCGTCACACACACACACACACACACACACACACTTACACCCTTCCTTACCTGACGTGACTGACATTGCTGACACTATGGGGTGGTGGGCATCCACCTGCTGAATTTAATGCTCATGTTCAGCATCGATAAACTTCATAAAGCTCTTATATCAGGAGCAAACATATGCACAATAATGACTAAACTTCTTATTACATCAAGGTATGAGTAGAGACAACATAGTACAGGTTTGCTGTACCGATCATATTTTAAGATATTCGTAAATACAGGACAGTAAGTATAACTATTTAATGTTCTAGATGCTTCACATAGATATAGATATATAGATATACACAGTGTTATTGAGAATATCTACTTTGATCAGCTCAAAAATGTAAATGTTCGTGGTTACTGCATATATAACATAGTAATAATATACATCACTATGAGGGTTTTGCAAATCTTTGCAGCTTTTGCTCAAAAATTCCTCTGAATTGTATTGTTGTTTTATCAGTATTTACACTTATATGGCGGAGTCACACTGCAACAAAATATAATTGACATTTATTTATGTGTTAGGCTACAAAGCGGGAACAATGTTTTTTTTTTTCATTAATACTGGTGTAATTAATTTTATTTGCACATGGCACTTCAAGGCAACAAATAGAAAAAAATAGTTTGGGGGCACCAGTGGTACTATTGTACTATTCACACAATGCTCAGTTGTAGTTGCAGAATGGCACAACGCAGTCTTTGTGCATGTTCCACATTCCTTATATACGGGCTTGGTGGCTTCCATCTGCTTTTCCTGCATTTTTTCCATTCATAATATTCTATTCTTTTTGGACATGGCCTTGGAAATAAACACAAGAGCTGGGTTACATCACACAGACACCGACAGTACGGCACAGCGAAGGGATTCAAGATGTTTAATATATTTGCTTGTTGGTCACCAGTGGCAACTGAAGGCCACGCCCCCTTTTTTTTCCCCAGAAATGAAGCTATTTCATAATTAGCATTCTCGCCTAGACCCTCATGAGATTTCCTGCTGCTAATGGCTGATTTCACCATATCTGCATGAGTGATGGTGTTTCAGACATGCTCAGAGTAGATACGGATAATTTATGTTGGAAATTGGCTGTTAGAGCTGCCTACGGGTCATATATTAGAGTTGATGCAAAGGTGTGTGTGTGTGTGTGTGTGTAGCTGTCCTCCACAAACCTTTGACCAGCGAGGAGTTCAAACAAGTCCCAACACACTAATATTCACCTCCGTAGCGCTGTTCATTCATATTCTGGCTTCATTTTCTCCCTGCACGTTTATGCCTACCTTCCCTGTGATCCACCGATGTAAAAAGTTCACAACATGCGAGCATGCGTTTCACTCTCCCCGCTACAGGTTTCAAAAGCAGCCCTCATTCCGCCTGCAGTCCTCTTTTACAAGCCTATAAACACCCGACCTCAAGTTGTTCCGGCAATCCTTACACCCAAAATACAAATCCCATTTGCAGGCGTGCCTGGTGAGCGCGTGTACTGCAGAAATTGAACAAGCGGCGAGATGCAGAAATGTCTGTGTCAGATAGCAGATGCATCGATTTCTCGCTTTGCTGAAGGAATATTGAAAAATACGCTGGTTGGTGATAGATAAGAGTCTTTGTCCTTTGTTGATTTCCCTAGAATGTTTACACATTTCCCTTAAAGAAAGGATGCAAGCTTTTTTTTTTTTGGGGGAATATTTGTGAACCTTACCTTAATACGCGGCCATCTGCTCCAAATTAACACATCTAACACATTTCACGTCTTGGATTTACGTCACTGAAACACACTGTTCACACCTAAACAGCTGTGACAGGACAAAATAGTTCCTGTGATTTCTCATTGAATAAAAGCTGTTTTTTTTATTTATTTATTTAAGGAGAAGATCTTAAAAAACTATCGTTACTGCAGCATGTCATGTTCTGTCTCCTGCACCATTTCCATTGCAATAAAACGCTTAGTTTGAATCTGTGACATGTCAACATGGTAATTTTCTCCATATACTGGGAATAGCTTTAGTTTTTGGACTTTTTTATGGCCAAATCTTAAACATTGTACCTTTAAGTTACAGAATACAACAGGAACAAAGACATTGTTGCTTGGTTTGTAATCCACTGTCTCTGAGAGAGATCATTTATTTGATTATATTGTTATGTAAATTGCACATAAACAAACAACTGCATGAATATTAGAGTTGTTTGTATTATCTCATTACATGGAATAATTAAAATGCAAATCATAGAAGAGGTCAGTGGTGAGGGAAGCACAGAGACAAACATCACGTGATACGTTCTGTCGTGGTTTTTTTTCAGTGGATTGGTGATTTATTTTCAAAGATAAACTGATAAATAAATGCCCCAAATATAAATAATATAAAAACACAAATGACTAAAGTGGTAAAAAAACACAAGGAATATAATGGAACGCACAGGCAATGATATATTCCTCTTTATTTCCAGCAGAGACAGTGATCAACAATGCAATAATGCAAAACAGCAGTGCTGTTTTATAGTTGTCTTCACAAAAATGTGATTTTTTGTTTTTGCAGTGACTACAAACCACTTTGCTAGACAAAACTGTGTCATGTTCCTTATTTAATATTAAAACAGTTCGCTAAAACAACTTTTTTTGTGGCTTGTTTCATAAAACTGTTGATAAAATGTGTAAACCAGTTGCTTTACTGTCCATATGTGTGTAAATGTGCCCCCTTCCTTTGTCTACAGACGTTCACTGCCTCTGTGAAGCCAAAGGGGCCTAAGACTCTACCGATGAAATCCTCCTCCCAAGGCCGCAGTGGACAGTAAATCTGCTGGTGACATTAACAGGAAGTGACACATGCCAGCCAATATCCCCCATAAGAGCAAGTGGCTTTTGTTTGGTGTAACTCTATTACAGTAGTATTCTATATCATCGCGTTTATCACCAGCTCGGTTTGATATCAGTCACCATCTTGCGTCCAATACAACCCAACCCGTCGTGCGACAGGGCAAAGGCCCCGCTATCGCTGCCACTATCAGCTCTCACGGCGATCACCATAAACCTCTGCACATCTGAGGCCATTAGCGGCGTCTCTCTGAGTCACATGACGTACATGATTTAAGAGACGGCGGTTTTAATAGACCGGGATGTTTCCCTCTTATCACTCTTTGAGAATACGGGGAAGCCATTTCTCACTGGACACATACAATACACTGAGCCAGCTAATATGTATATGATGTGACGTTAGAAGGCATATTTATGAGCGTATGCTCAAGGACATTTCGTGGTTGCAGAGAAAAATCGGCTTGATCGGCCATAAAGGCAAGAGATTGACGCTTGCTTCGGTTTGGAGTACTCCATGACAAGCTCGATTTTGGTCTTTGTCATGGCTCAAAAGCCAAAAAATCCATAGAAAGTTTGGTTTGGTCTCACCTTGAGCCGGAGCCCTGAGTGCGTGGTAAAAAAATATGAAATGTGACAGAAGTGCTTGCAAATTGTGTGAAACATGTCGATCTGATGTCTGGTTGTTATAGCACTACACTTGCTATTCTTTATTTCCATCGCGAGTTGCAGGATAATTCCTGAAAATTATAATTAAGTGAAAATGACAGGTCTCAAAAAAGATACTCATCTGTACAAATAAAGGTTAAATAAAATGCTGAGCATCAGTAAAAATCTCTTGATATACACTTTGCCATAAATATTTAAGTTTATACAACAACAGTCAAATATTTTTTGATAGTTTCCCCGTTCACTTGAATGAGAAAAACTGTGTTTTGACAGAAATCTCAAACACATTCTACCTGATAATTCACAGTCAAGCTCAGGACTTTATTACATTTCTGTGACAAATGAATCTGGTGATGAAGCCACTGTCGACATTAGCCGCTAATGCCTGCTTGACTTCTCGTCTGTTATGACCTCTGACCTCTTTAGTCCTCAATAATGCAATACAGCAGTTTCCCAAGACAGATAATAACAATAATAATAAATGACTTATGAACAATTCGTGTTACAAACAGCCTCTCACTGAGTTTGTTAGTTGGGAACTGTTTGTACATGCTTCTACTAATACACACACACACACACACACACACACACACACACACACTCATTCTATGGGCTTTCCTGGCATTTCACTGTCAGTTACCGCTTCTTTGTTGCTGCGTTGGCACTGTGTCACCGTTTCGCTACAGTTATTGTTTTTAATTGCACAATAACCGTTGTGTCCTTAACTTATCTGGTTATTGTGAAACAGGCAATTAGCTATTACCACTTGAGGCGAGCCACCACACACACACACACACACACATGCGCTAATGGAGAAGTGCATACAGTATTATCATGCACCAGCGTACATCTGGTTTGCGCACAAACAAACATTTGTGTTTAAAGGGTTGCTGCTGATCTCAGCAGCCACACAGAGGTCAGCAATTTTTGCAAATTGTGCAGATATTTCACTCTTAAGTGTATTATTTGCATGTAATCATTGATTGATTATTATCATTTATACTGACAGATGAAATAGAATTAGCATTGGGAAGTGAGTCTTTGTTGTTCCCTATTAGGAAGTCATGACTCCTGAGATTAAAATACAGCCACATGATGCAGAAACAGGATTCCCTCTACACAAAAGAACCATCATCTACTGTAGAACCCTCATGCCTCTTACAGATACACATGTAGATCAATTCTGTGATTTGATTTCAAAATAAATTAATTAATACATAAAAACTTGACAGCAACATCATATCACAGAATCGTGCCGCTGTGAATTCACTGACCCATGCATGTGTTGCTCAAGGACACTTCAGCAGGTTTAAATGTTGACTGTCCCAGCAGGGGATTACCTTTCTTATCACCGCACCACCTTGCTAAACCCTGTGCACACAAACACTCTACACTACACTACATCTGAAGGGGTCAAGAGTTTTGCAAAGAGTTTATGCAAAGTCAAAAGTCACCATAAATTGGGAGGGCAGCAGAGGTCTGTTTATCAGGGAGCTATGGATGAAAACACAGGGAAACGGGATAATTCTGCAGTGTTTGGATCTTATGAAGCCAACAGGTTTTTTAAAGACTTGACACGTCATAGTCATGAAATCAGCACAAATGTCTTTAATAAGCCCACACCTCACTGCAGACATACAACCCCCAACCCCATAGTCTCAGCCATCCCTCCACTACTTCCTATTCCTGATTCATTTGCCAATTTGAAAGCACACTGCTTCTCAAATATCGTTGTCTACACTCGTCCTCTACTAAAACCTGAAACATTTCCATCTCCATTCCTATGATTTCACAATCGTCCTCCTTTTCTCATCTTCCTTTTTTTCTACCTCTGTAATTTGCATATGCTTACAAAATCCCATTTGTATGCATATGTATACAGGCGGTCTTTATGTCTTCCTCTGTTCAACTGTCAGTGCCTCGCTTGTGCTCTTTGTTCAATTATTGTGTTTTCTAGTCTTTTGTTGGTCCACAGAATCAGGTAGACTGTGATGAACAAGGAGAAAGTGGTTTAAGAGGGTAGGATGCCAATAGCTAGTTCAGAACTTTAGGGAAAAAGAGGAAAAAAATGTGGGTGAAAAAAAAAAATCCAGAGTAAAATTTTCAAAGGGAGAAATGTGAGCAAGATAGCCAGAGGCACATATTTAAATCAGCATCCTCACTTAATGTAGGTCTCATATTTAGTGGCCGGTTGCCTTGCCAAAGCTGAAAAGGAGCCTTTTAACATCATGAAGGAGATAATTCTCCCACCACCAAAGGATGAATGCTTGAAACGTTTGTGGGGAGACGGCAGCTAACGAGGCCTTGGCGTGGCGCCTGCTCTGCTGAGACAACGGAGGACAACAGAAATAAAAGCGCAGACCATGTTGAGAGACATTCCTTGGGAGGCTCAGTGAGTCCCCGTATGTCGATTCAGGTGGATGAGTCCACAGATGCAGGAAAATCAGATATTATTATAAAATAATGTCTGATTTTGCAGAAATTTCGTCATCAGTTCAGGCTTTTGTTGGGTGAACCTATATACCAGTGGAAAAACCTCTTTACCTTTAAAGGTGTTTCTCACCAAGGTCAATCTTTCATATTCACCAGGGAACTTCTTTCACCTTCAAAGGAAAAATGGGGATCCTGGGAAAAAAAAAAAAAAAAAAAAATGACACGAACTGCACCGTGCTTCCTGCACACATGCAGGACGTGGGAGATAATGGCTGCCAGCACCTTTCAAGTTAATGCAGCATCGTCTCACAGCGGCGGTACGAGTCCTCATGAGCAGGGCACTGAAAAAGGAATGGAATAATTCCTTTTAAGTTATAATTAACATAATTTAATCTTCATACGTGTGGGGCTCCAGAACAGACGCGACGCCACAGAGTGCACCATGCCTCACACAGAAGCCTGGCCCAGGCCTCACCATAATATAACTTAATGCAGTTTTGATGGAAGGTTGTGATTTGATTTGACCTGGCATAATCTACAAGCCATTTTTATCCATTTAGAATATTACACCAATATAGTCGTTCTCCTATTTTCCATTTATCTATCTTCATTATCCTACTTTTGCACTTCCCTTCCACTGCAGAATGCATTCAATCATCATTTCCTCCGCCTTTTTCGTCTCTGTTCTTTTTCATGCACCTACAATAAAACGCATTTTTTCCCTCCAAATTCTTCTCCTCCATCTTCATACCAACTGCATGATTCAACAATGCATGTAAGCGTGTAACACTGATGTAGACAGTTCCTCTTTTACTTCCACACACTCACACACACACACACACACACACACACACCACCCTAGAATTATTTGGCCATCCGTGCAGACGTTGTGATGCAGGTGATGCAGAGAAAGAAAAATGCTGCTTGTGACTGCTCCTCTGCACTGTGGCAGGACAGCAGTCAATATATGGCAGCACGCTAACCATATTAAACAGGTTCATTCTTATTTCCCTGCTTTGCCTAATTTCTGCTGTTTTTGCTTCTTATCTCTTATTTAAACAATCTCTTCCTCACTTTTCCCCCCTTCTATTTCTACAGCTTTTCTTTATTCTCTCAGATTTCCCTTCTACGTTTAGCTCATTTGCTAACCCCCCCCCATCCTTAATCTTTATCTCTTTTTTCGTATCGCTCCTCCCCACCATTTGACTGCCCTGGAGCAAATCCTGCATTCCTCATTAGCATGTAGTAATAAAACCAGTTCCTTTGTGCAAGGAGCAGGGAGTTCAAGTATAGGTAAGTGAATCTGGGAAGACCGAAATCTAAGAAATGAAATAAAATAAAAAATCCATGCACTTAATGTAAAGAGACTTTAGTGACACTCATTTAATTCTACTGTGGAGTGATAATTCAGAGATTTGCAAGAGTTGGCAAGAAAACACTGCAAGATTTGCAAATACACACAGATACACACAGATACACACAGATATCATTTTAATGTATGATGACTACAATTTTTTTCATTTTTTTTCCTAATCTACAGCCTTTTTTTTAATTAACTGGGGCACGCTGCTATCACTTACAGTCAGTACTAAAGTGGAAGATTACTTTTTTCCCCTCATTCGTTCCATATAATTTTTGTTGTAAAGGAATTCTGGACTATAAGAGTGATTAAGGGCTATAATAAACTTGCCTTGAGATCATGATAATAGCTCAATGTATTCAATTTCCTCTGATATGGATGCATTTTTTCTCTCTCTGGGAATCATTCAGGGGTGCATGTAGCTTAGTGCTTATAAACTGCAGGTTTAATATCATTCTGCATTAACTAAGGATACAGCTGCTCTTTGGATCCTATAGTCTAGTCCTTTACTGAATGTAAGAATATGTTTAAAGGTTAGTGTATTCCACTGGACTACAAATGGACATGAAACAATGATCCCATGTCCAGAACCAAATGGAAAATCCACCAACAATGGACACACGCCACTGAACCAGACCCTCCAAAAGGTTTCATTTTTTTAAATGCCCTTCTTTATTCCACTGTCTCTCTGTTTCCCTCTCGTATACCAGCATAGAAGGGGACAGGTTTAGTTTCAGAAATGTACTTAGGCCACAGGAAATCATGTTGAGTGTCCTTGAGAGGGGGAACTGGGGTTGTATTCATGAAGACGCTGTGGTTAAAAGTAGCTCCTAACTGGCTGAGACAGGAAAAACTACGACTAAGAGACAAGATGCCTAAGTGTGGGACAAGAGTTTCCCCCTAAGTCTTTTAGTGCTTTAGCTGCTAAGCCTGAGGGATGTTAGAGGAAGTCTCTGGAGTCCTCAACAATAACTTTCCTTTTATCAGCACATCTCGAAGATCATAGTGGTTCACAAACATTTTCAATCCAAACAATGCCGTAACAAACAAACTAAAAGTTTGCACAACTTGCTGCTTCTAGGAAAATTGCAGTTTAAAATACCTGAGACGTCTGTGACGATTAACCCTCAAACATGCAAAAAATGCTCGTGTACTGTTTAACATGACGTATGCAAACATCTGTTGACTCTTGACCAAATCTATATCTGAGCTGTCCAGACATACACAATTTACCGTACTAGCCATAGTATTTACAAGCATTCTTCTATTATCGACACCTGTGTCTGATTTTCTTTTTTTTCGTACATGACAGGACTACCTGTAATTAAAAGGAGGATTGACTAATTGTATTCCTCCCTCTGAGCGGAGATAGCGGTGTGGGGATTAGCTCGGGCCTTAGTCCCGCTCCGACACCTGCTGTGTGGCGAGCATAATGATTTCACTCGCCATAATCACTGCGGCACTTCGCTCGGGATTTTGTAATGCGGCGCCGGTGTGGAGCGGGCATGAGTGGTGTCTCCCAGGGGGGTTGTGAATAAAAATGTAAAGCGGCCCGGCCTAACATGGTGTTATCAAATTGCTCCTCCTGCCCTTTTACAAATTCAGCCACACACACACACACACACCCTGGCACACACACACACACACACCCTCTAATCACTTTGCTGCAGCAGCAGCAGCAGCACTAGGGGTTGGCAGTGTAACGGTGGTGATAGATGTTGCCCTCACACAGAATCTGAGTCGGTCAAAAAAAAAAGAAAAAAAAGAAAGGCGAGGTGCCCTATCACTATGCGGCTCTCCTCTCTATCTATTATTGATTAGAGAGGCGAGAAAGAGGAAGTGTCTGTGTGTGTTTGAGATGGACGGACGGACGGGATAGAAGTGAGGTTTGGGAGTAAAAAAAAAAAAAATGGGGCGGGAAAGGAAAGTTTATAAAAGGGGGAGGAAGGAGGAGGAACAGAAGAACTTAAGAAGCTTATAATGTGTGAGTGGAAGAAGTGACAAAGATGGCAAAAATAAAGAGGGGAGGGGAGAAGCAAGGATTGGAAGTGGAAAGTTAAAACAAGTGATAAGAAGAAATAAAAGAGATGAAGAATCATTACCAGAATCAACATACAATGTATTTCAATTTAAGAGCTTGTTTTACTCCTAACACACACAGCAATGGTTCCCATGTGAACCCTGTGGGCTCAGAGATGATGAATATAACGTGTGATATTTTCCGCTTCTTAAAAATTAAGAACACATTCCGTGCAAATGCTTTTGCTTCCAGTATCAATATAGATGGCGTCACTCTCTCTACAGGCCCACGAGGCAGAATAAGTGAATTTTTACGCCATTAACCTAAGCAAACAGTGCAGTGCAACCGAGCAGCAACGTCAGGGGCTGAAAAATGAAGCCGAAGGCCGCAGTGCCTCAGATGGCTACTTAAGGCTGCTCCTAAAGGGAGGCACTCCCCACAGACCCTCACGGTAATATAGCCTACTCCCCAATGAGGGGCAAAAAAAAAATGTTTACAGCCGATTCACAGGGTGTGAATGTTTTTCACTCACCTGTTTTAACCACTTCTAGTGAGTGAAGTCTGCCAGGAAAAGCTCCTACCCAGCTTCACACTCTGAAATATTGAACTATATGGAAAAGAGCTACACGGGAGAGACTGGGGAAATAAAAGGCTTCTGGATTTAAAAAAGAAAAAAAAAACTCAATGAGGCTTTAAGACACGAGGTTCCATTCATTATTTATACGATCTATGGATGCGTAGAGCAGGGCCGGGCAGGCCTGGTCCTGGAGGGCCGGGTTTTGTTTCCAACCAAGCAGCAACACCCCTGATTATTCTAATGAAGGGGCCTTATCAAGGAGTTTAGTGATTAGTAGGAACAGGTGAGTTACTGCTTGGTTGAAACGGAAGCCTGCACACAAGCCGTCCTCCAGGACCAGCGTCGCCCACCCCTGGCACCGTTGGTCTTGTCAGGTCAACGTAAAAAAAAAAAAAATGGGGGTAATGATTTATTGATGTTACCTGTGACACATCAGCATGCCATGTGACTTCTCGCCTCAGGAAGCACAACTCTTGGCCGCATCCCCGGGGATGTCTGAGAAGCACAGAAACATCTTTTATTATTATCATTTCAGCGAGCAGGGATGTGGGTACACAGAGGGGCCCTCAGGTTTTAGTCTCGTAGTACAAATAGAAGGCTTTTAAGTGCTGGAAAGTACACACAAATGCTGAGTGAAATATATTATTATGACCTAAGGTTCCCTCTAAAGAAATATTTAAAAGTGAAAGCATTTTCTAAAAACGTACTCCTAAAACCTGAGCCTAATACCAGGCCCCAAGAGTACTGAAAAATGACCACAAAAATGCACCCATAATGCATTTTGCCTTTCCTGACATTATCTGAAACTCACATCACACCAGGGGCCTCATGCAGGAGGCAGGTTCAACAAACTTTGAGGTGAACTCTGGACACTGGTCATTATCCCTGAGACAGGAATCTCACATGTTGACTTTACTTCAGCTCCTACAGCAACTAATTTATGATTTTAAACACTGTCAGTGAAATGCTGATAAGACGTTCAGACTATGCACGCTATTAAGGAAAAAAAAACACTTTTAAATTTTATTCTGCAGCTGCACCACAATCCTACTCACTCACAAATATTAACATTTAATCTCCATGATAGCACTGATGCTCAATCAGCCGACCAAGCACGACTCGAGCTGTGAGATGATTATTCATTGATCCTACGTGTCTGAAGCTTCATACAGGTTTTGTTAATTTAAACTGAGATTACACATTATGAACGATAAACAAGTCAGAGCTGCTGTAGCAAACACAATCAGTGGTATAGGAGAACATGTAGAGGTTTTATTCTGAGCTGATGGTGAATTCATGCTTTAGAATACTTGAAGGAATGAATATGTTCATTTTTGAACAAAAAAAAAAAAAAACAAGAACCGTGTCCAAGAGGGAGTAGGTAGTAAAACATATATATATTCCTACCCTTATCTCACCAAGTACTGTCCAAACGTATTGCAACCTAAATGAAAATACATGAAGTATCCTAACTCATTTGCAACCTTTACTGTATATCTACCTAGTGTTTAACACATAGATTTGAAGATTTGCATCCTGACCATAAACCTCCACTAATTAAAATGCTTCAATATGCAATTAGGAATTAAAACAAGTGTCTGTTCTGTAAGAGAGGGAAAATCTCACTGTTCATTGGTGAAAACGGGCCATTGAGCAGGTTAGGTTACTTCGGTAACTAATCCAAAGTTTCCTCTTTTCTTTTCCCTCATCTCAGGGTTAACTAATTTTCTGGAGTGGGCGCAGGTCCTAAAGGGATATACATGCATGTGTTCCATCTCTTAATATGGCAAACAAGGTTAAACCTGAGAATCATGGTGCCAATAGCAGACACCCAGTGGCTTCACGGTGCAATATGTGTGGTGACACAAACATTTCTCACATATTAAACGCATAAAAAAGTTAATAGGCAAATACTCTGATTCTGGAAGTTTTCATTGGAATGACTGCTGCGGGAGCTGTTCTCACAGCGCCTGTGTAAAGTAATAGGAATTGACATATTCCCCTCTCGCAGCCAAGCTCAAGCTCAGTGACGCCTGTAATATAACATCAATGGGCTTTGCAATGCCCAACGGTGCTCTGGAGATCTGCTCTGAAGAAATTATTGGCGTCCGGGCGAATCTGCAACTTATAATCTTCATGTATTTTTTCCCCTTTTACAACTGGCATCCTGTAGTTTGCAGAAACAAGTTTTATGCTAGTTATTTATCTGCAGTGCACTAACAACATCAGGGTCATGATTGTATAATGCATTAAAAATATGAATACATTATACACTCAATTCCTGTAAGTGGGCACAATGGAAGAACAGCAATGACAAATTAAATTTTACAAAGGTATTACATCAGGTGAAATATATTACACATAGGCCATATTTAGAACCATCCTTATTTATGTGTGAAAAAACACTTTGGCCCTTTTGTCCATTCTTAAAACCAGCAAGTGGACACAGTGGTGGCACCAATGGAGAGAGCTCCAGCAAAATAATGAATTCCCACCAAAGGTCTGCCACCATTGAGCACCTCTTCACAAACTCATTTATAACAAATTGCTCGTAGGGAAGTATGGCTGTGGATTTTCCTGTCGCTAGGAGACCATTGAAAACAGCTTCATTGACTGAATTAATACCTTCTAACCACTGTTGCAAATCGAAGTTCTTTACAGAAGCCGCATAGAATAAAACAGCAAGAATTTGCTAAATAATTAACATCCATTCATTCATCTTCTAGCGTTTATCCAGGTCAGGGCGCGGGGGCGGCAGCTCTTCCAGGGGAAGCCCGAGGCGTTCCCAGGCCAGCTGAGCGACATATGCTGTGTCCGACCTTAGTGGCAGTGCCTACTAACCAGTAGCTGCTATTCCAATTCCAGTAGTAGCATCTATGTAGGAAATTGCCATCCTGGTGACTTCTGGGATAGTGCAGTGTGGTTCGCTCACACACTGCAATGACCGGATATAGAAAACGAAGGTATTTGGACATTCTAGATCAGGGCTGCCCAATCCTGCTCCTGCAGAGCTACTATACCACATGTTTTATGAATCTACCCTACTACAACACACCAGATTCGAAATATCAACTCACTACCCAGTAGCTGAAGCTTGCCAAGGGCCTGTGAATAATTGGAATCTGGGGTGTTGGAGTAGGGAGATTCATAAAACATGTGGGATAGTAGCTCTGCAGGAGCAGGATCAGGCAGCCCTGTTCTAGATAGCGGATTCCTCATTTCGTATTTGCCAGAAGATCTCACCAGGGCCATTCAGGAGGTGTGGATTATTTGGCTCCTCTCAATGCGAAGGAGCATCTTTCCCAGATGAACAAGCTTCTTATCCTAAAATATTAATATTAATTAATAAAGCTAACTTTAAGCCTAACCCTAGCTAACCCTAACCCTAACCCTAACTACAACTAACCCTAACCCTAACCCTAATACAACTGTAGGAAAACACTGACACACACAAATATACTGTATGTATTTAATTAAAAATACCATAATTTACTGATGAAGAAGAAAATTTAAATTTATGTGGCTGTATTTTCCTCTAATTTGTATGTTAGTACTCCTGTGGCAGCTCATTCAATCAGGTAGAGTGAATTCAATCGTTTGTTTCCCCTTTGTGAAATATGTTTAGACCGGTACAGTGTACACCTTTAGGTCATATATTGACTCTAACAAACATGTGCTCATAGATGCAAACGCAGCAGCAACACAACCTTTTTGTGCTCCTAACACACAGCCTTTTTGTGCAGCTGCTTGATGGCCATGTCGCCCATTGGGCAAGGCATGACATGACCAATCATCAGAGTAGCAGCGATGTGCCTTTTGGCACTTTCTGAATGGTCCCTCTGAAAAGGAAAGTGGAGGAATTCCATTTCAGCTATTAAATGAGAAGCCCTTAAATGGCAGGGGCA
This sequence comes from Eupleurogrammus muticus, assembly GCA_036785175.1. Lineage (NCBI taxonomy): Eukaryota > Metazoa > Chordata > Actinopteri > Scombriformes > Trichiuridae > Eupleurogrammus > Eupleurogrammus muticus. The sequence goes on from JAYKQN010000022.1 coordinate 12,533,719, forward strand.
GAGGAATGCACGTGTCAGAGTGGTTTAAGATGCAGGTGAATATGCGGCCACTGACAATACATTCTATGTGTCCGTGTGCTTACAAATAAGAGACGTTTAGTCTCTCTTACATAAACAGATGCATCAGTCAGGCATGAGGGTTTTGAGTTTTCAGGTTGAACTAAAGTACATCAGAGGTGAGCAATGCTATAATAGAAAATAAAGCCGCATGGCATCTCGGTGAAAGATTTGTGCATTTATACAGAGAAAGGAACTTGACAAAGCAAAATCCACTGCTGCTCTTTTCAACCTCGACTTTGAAGCATTTAATATGCATTATACAGACGGGGAGACCACATAGTCCAAATGGTTGCTGTGAAACACAAAGAGACATTGCATGTTTTAAATGGCTATTCCACTCTCCCTCTAGCACGGAGCAAGCGTTCCCTCAAACCTCTGTAAAGCTGCAGAACAGCTCTCAGATCAATCGGTCTGAATATCACAAGAAGGTCACGATATAGTAGGACTATGGTTACATAAATATGCACAGGCACAAAAGCATCCCTTTTTAGTTGAATATTATAATAAAAACTGATTGACCTACCTCACCCTCAACCTCAGAGCCTATGTTTAACATCTTGGTTCTGCCGTTACAATATGATATTAACAATAATTAAAACTAGTAAAAGAAGAAAAACTTTGCCTTGTGGGTAGAGTCCAAGAATATGAATCAACAAGATATATGTATGATAAACTAATGTTTTTGTTAATATTCTGTATTGTTGATTCCTCCCAAATATTTCAAGGATGTGTAAAAGTCTTTTAAATCAGTGTATTGACCATGGATTAATGGTCTCCAAAGTCATAGAGTACTATTGAATTCCTCATTGATCAAGGCCAAACCTTAAAGGCCATACCCAATTTTACTTCCAAATGATCACTATTGATTTCCAGCACAGAATGTATGGGAATGTGATGCAGCCTTATAATATCAAACCAGTTATAATGTCAGTGAGTTATACGTATGAATCATATTCTATTGGAGGATAAAGAGAAGGAGCCTTGAAGAGCCATCTTGGAAGAAACAGTGAGCTGCCGTTTAGGTATTTTGACAGCTGGGATGGAAACAAGAAGCACAGTGAGTCTTTTGAAACATAGAGTATAACTGTGAGAGCTGAGTTTAGAGGGATTTCAAACCAGGTGAAGGGTATGAAGAAAAAGATCAATATAACCCTGAGAACTGCCTCAAAGTCATCCTTAACAGTCCCATTAATAGGTGATTTGACACAATCTCCAACATGACAAAATCTGACACCTCTGGCCGTCTCCTCCCTACCATTTCCCTCTGCTTCCTCTGTTCATTTCTTCTAAACCGTAAGGAGAAAGTGCAGGTCAGCGCCGGTAACAACAGGAAAGTCACCCATTGTTCAGAGACAAAGGCCTGTAACAAATCACTGACAAAACCTTGAGTGTATTGCACTCCCAAGTACAATGGGGTACAAGATTGTGTGTCAGGTTCCTTTCCATTGTCGAGGCTCTCTTTGGCAAAAAGGGAGGCTGAGAAGCAATTAAGTTCATCAGGGAGACGTACAGCAGATTTGAAATTAATTCCTATTGTCAGGCAAAAAAAGGTGGGGGGGTAATTCTTTCTTTATTCCCCCTCGGACTGACTCAACCAAATAGTGTCCACAGCCACATTCATCAGTCATGTTTTCAAGGACCTATCTGGGAACAATCTCTTTCATTCCTGTATCCTCTGTCACACATTATCATTGTCATTTTCTGTTTCATCAGCTGTGCTTTTGAAATGAGGCTGTATAGATTAACCCATCCATACGGATGAGACATAGCGCTTATTGGGAGACCAATGCACAAAACACTGAATCTAAGAACAAGCGGTTTGATAAAATCTCAGCCGTGAACTGCAATTTGCTCTTGACAATGAAAAGCAAGCATCTGTCGCCAGTCGCCACGTAACAGAAACCCCTATTGCCCCCCCATGGACCCACAAGCCACGGGCGGAGACTCGCAGCGCACACATGGAGCGGAGTAAATGGAAAGGCAGAGCGGTAACGAGCCTCACAGGGAATTCTTGACAATTTTATACTTAGGGATACACATTCAAGACACACGGCAGACACCTGAAAGTGCAAGGACAAAATGACCCCCCCCCACACACACACACACACACACACACACACTTATTGCAGCACGTATACGGATGATAAAATCAATGACCTGTGCGTCTCTTTCCCCAACAAGTAAATTTGAATAAAATTCATTCCTCAATTAGAATAAAACAAAATGAACGTGGATATGTCCATATTTCATAAATGGCTGAATGGACAATGACAAATCTCTGCATGGAGATCACTCCCAATAATTATCTCAATTCCCCCTATCATCACGTCTTATCTCTTATCTCCAAGCATATTTTTTTTTATCCTCCCAAATGTCATTCTATACCAAACCACTGCGGTTATTGCAATACTTTAATTCAGTTGCTTTTTTTTTATGAGTACTTCCTCCACCACTGATTACAGCTGTAAAAAAAATCCAAAATATGAAAAAAAGTATTTAAAAGCTGCAGTGGAGTGGAGTGTTTTTGCACCTTATATCGTGTGAGCAGCTCTTCGGTGACAGGCTGCTTAGGCCGAGCTGCTCCTCTGAGATTTAGGAGCTGCTCTGTACCTGCTGCAGTGACTTTTTTTTTTTTTAATAGACGCTGTCGCTAACTGTGTTGTTGATGTAGCTTGACAATGATGCATGAAGACTGAGATGCTGCTGTGATGATGGCGTTGATGATGCTATGTACAGAGGACTGTGATGATGTCGTACATTCATACTTGTTTTATTGATTTTGTGCTGTGTTCTCCCCTTCTGCACATCCTCAGACATGTATAGTGTCTTGTTTTTTTATGGTTACCTGTTGTAGTTATGTTCTTATTTATATGGTGGCACTCAGTATTACATATTGGACCATATTGTACTCATACTGTTTTCAAAGTGTATAATAAGGCATGTTTCAACATTGTAATTATAAATTAGCTGAATCTGTTTTACACACAAGCTGGGCGTGAACTGGAAGTGGGTGTTAATGCCCGATAAGGAACCTCTTGTAGCACCTGCTCCTCCCTCTTCACAGCTTAGCGTGCCAGCTAATATTTATACCGCCACGTTTGTATGTTTATACAGCCACGTTTAACAGCAGATGTTAACCGCATGAAGCGCGCTTTCATCAGAGGCTGAAGCACGCCGCACCACCTAGCGCGCCATAAAAAGCGGGAGGAGCTCTCTCCTCCTTTCCCGTCCCTCCGCCGTCATCTCGTTTTCATCCTCTTCCGGGGAGCTTTAAGCCACATGTGGAAACAGAGGCACGTCAAAAGTAACAGATGTATGGTTTTAGTGTACGCCTTTGTAGGCAGAAATCCCTTTAAAAGTGTAATCTTTTATCCCGTCGTTCTCCGCCTTTTATCCCCTCCTCTCCCTATTTTACTCTTCTGCCTTTCCTCTTGCCACCATTTGTGAAATTATAGCCCCCCCCCCCCCCCCCACACCCCCACCCCCACGTTTCCCCTCGCTCGACTTCACAAGATTTAAAGTAGCTGACTTCTAGGGAGCAGTATGCCAGATGCCAGCACCACGCCACCTATTAACAGCTGTGAGCCAAGTCGGCAGCTGTTCCTATAGGTGTGAGCCGCGGACTCGTCACCCTCGCACCTTTTAATCTTGTCAACATGTGACCTTCGAGTTGCGAAGATAATCTGCCTCTCGGCGACAGATGTCCCGTTATGATACAAGAAGAGACGGGCGTGGGATTACAGTGCTGGTCACATGCAGCGGGTTTTAGATTTAATTGGAGGAATTGTATCTTGTGCATGAAATACATGCAGGTAAAACCAGACTTCTGGTTGTTTGATCATTCGTTTGCTTATTATTTCGGAATGTCAAATTATTTCCATTATATTTACCTGCAGGATGAAGAGCTGCACAAAATTGGTCTTAATTTTCCCCCTGCATGTAAATGAGGCTCGGAGCATCCCTTATTCATGAAGCCCTCCACACGGATATAAAGGAGAGAGAGATCAAGAGGTGTCCTCACCCGTGACGAGGCTTCGAAACGCAGAGCAAACAATGCAATTAGAGCCGATAGAAGGTATGAAACCCAGGGATGCTGCACACAGGCTGACGTGCTGCCTTGTTTGGCAAAATTAAGTCATTTCAATCACTTTAAATACTTTTTAATCATTGTTCTGACACTTTTCACATTCTGAGGGACAGGACATATAAATAGTTCACTAACTATATTCACCTGACTTAATGCTGACTTACAGATTTGAAAAGTTGATTGATTTTTTGTTACCCCCATTCCTGATGCAGCGTATGCATGTCTCACTGCGAGCTTCATATGCAACATTTGGTTTTGCTCAGAACTCCTAATTTATCTGTTTTAATTCTGCACCAGTGACCAGACTCCCATGACTGGAAAAGCGCCCACACACACACACACACACACACACACACACACACACACACACACACACACACACACACACACACACACACACACCGGCGCCAGCCAGCTGTGTCTTCAACAGGCATGCGAACATCTGTAAGAAGCGGGAGCCGTATCACTGGTGAGTCTATTTAAGGTAATAGCCTCCCCTGGCACAGGCCATCTGACAGAGCTAATTACGACAGAGTCTCGGCTGAGGGGCTCCGCACGCTGCCTGAGAAACCTCAGACACAGAAAAACAGGCTGTTTTCCACCTTTTTTTTTACCTCTCTTTCTTTGTTTTCCCTCTCAAATCACTGTTCCGTTCCTTAAGCACTCTCAACTCCCAAATGGAGGCCTCGCTCATTAAGAGGACGGAAGATTTCACATTTATCCTTCCTCCTCCTCCTCCTCCTCCTCCTCGCCACAACGGCGCGGGGACGGCTTGATTGACAGGTGAGACATTTCTGTCGTTGCCATCTCTCCCAGGTGTTCCGTTGCCTCACCGGGGTGCACTCATACACACACACACACACATGCACGCACGCTCAGAGGACTGACAGGAACAACTGTGCACACATTTTCACACATAGGAATGAACACACACACACACACACACACAGCCACAGGGCTACTGATGCATTTACACGTCCCAAAAGACGACCTGTTAAAAAATGGGAACTGAGAAGTGATGGGACACTAAAAATAATAGGCAGAGGGTGTGTGATGTTAAGAATGCTAACTGATATGGCTGCGAATCACAGGAAGACCACAGTTCCATTGCTAGAATTAAAATTTCGATTCCGGATATATATATATTTGTCAATAAATGATGTGTTTGGACTGTTTTGATGTTTTGTGTTATAATATTGTGGCCTTAATAACCTGACTATTATTTGTAATTATTCATTTCACACTATCAGAGTCATGAAATTACAATTAGGATTTATACTGCTTGCAAGATTCATGAATTACTCAAATTCCACAAAAGTTAGCATTTCAGATCTAGTTTAACCAGAGTGTGCTTTCTCGCACTGATTCTGGGACTCTTGTTAAATATGAACCAGACCAAGACCCTCAGACCGACCTGGACATCTGGTCTGGATACCATGGCAACGATGTCCAGTAAGTGGATCGCCTTGCTGCATCAAAAGCCTCAGTTCTCCATCCAAATGGACACACACACACGCTTAAAACACACTTATGTCAAGTGGGAAGAGGTGTGATATCACAAAGGGAGCAGTTTTTTCAGCCACCCACTGTTTTCTAAATTAATTAGTCACACTGGCAGCGGGCTGAGATTGGTAATTTAATTAGCGGGTTATGGACAACGTGGATTATTTGTCCCTGTTGGGAAGCGCATCTCGACGGCTGCTTATAGTGCACTTTGTGACACACACATACACACAGGAAGAAACAATGAAAGAACATTTTCATGAATGAGGGGTAAAAATGTGAGAAGTTCCAATCCCTGTCTGAAGCTTAGGTTCTGCTACACATAACAAGGTCCCACTGGTCCAGTCACATCCACAGCTGATGAATAAGAGAATAGAATAAACGGCAGATTTTTCCCGTTTCCTGTGTGCTCTGTTTTTTTTTTTTCAGCTTTGATTATGACAACATTATGGAATTCATTCTTAGTGGTGATATTAGGCAACTTTTAATTTTTGATTTATAATAAAAATGTCTTTGATAGTCTATTCATAACACAATGCTTGGAAAAAAAAATAGTCACTTAACTAATTTTTAGGAAGCTTACAGTAGTTCATTATTTTGGATAACACGTTGGAGGAAATGATTAAACATTGTGTGTATCTGCTCTCCACAAATGATGGCACGCCCAGTAAACTAGCCTAATTAGCTCATCTGCTATAATTGTTAACTGCTATGTGCTAGATATGCTGGGATACAAATTAATGAACACATAGGACTAAAAACTGTTTTTAGCAACGACAAGGACAGCGACTTAGAAGGCAATCGTCATAATGAGCAAGAGAAAAAAAAAGATGACAAATCACATCAACATGAAAAGCAAAGTTCCTTTGCTGTAGCATCACACACTGACCTTAAAATAACACGTTGTGTTTCATTGCGTCTGGTCTACAAATTGCGTAAAAACCTGATTTGCATGTGCAAGTATTTTAGCTATTTCCTTACAGAAAAATAGGACTTCATCCATGAGTAAATGTCATATCGGCGGACACCTTCACCAAGTTCCATTTTTATTGTTACCTAAAGTATAATCAATACAACATAATGATGTTACTAGACCCCAGCAGAATGTCTCTTGTAATATAAATAATTAAAATTAAAAATGTCTCTGTTGTAATATGAATGATCAAACTGAATAAGATGATAACCTTTAAAAGATGCAATTAAGGAACGTGTAATAAATCTGACGTGGTTTTAGTGGCTGACTGTGGGACTCGCACACCTGTGCCCCGTCACTTTTGTCGGCCTGATTCCCTGCTAATTAATCACAATGAATCCAACCTGCACATGAACCAGCTGCATCGCTCGCTGACGAAGTGACAACAAGGTCAGAAAACCTGCCATCTGCTTCCTTTCAGCGAACACTGAGGCTTTTTTTATTTTTCCAGAGACATTTACAAGAAAACGTCAAAGGACGCAGCCTCGGGTCCCGCGACAGCTCTTTTTCATTTCAGCACATTTGTTCGACGGCTAATTCAACCTCTGCTCACATTAATCAAATCGCCCGACACAAATCTGTAGCTGCAAACATCTGCTTCAGGTGGGAATTCGCTGCAGTGATGAAAACTCTCCACGGAGCAGATCAGTGAGAAAGTTCCTGCAAACCCGTAACGTTTGGTGGTGAATTTGCAGCCGAACTCTGCTGCAATCGCCGGTACCGCACACTCACACAGAAACACAGCTGCACACGTTTCATTTGACATCTCCAGGAATTGCTGTGATTTATCCTTTCACTTCGGCAGGGCCGTTATTGGCGGTTTCATCGATTGTTTCCCTCAAACAGGCAGCTGGCCGTTTCTTTCTTAGCTCTCATGTATTTTTGACGGCGGGGCATTTGTTGAGAAGCGTTACAGGTGTACAGAGAGGGGATTTCTGTCCGCTTTTCTCTGATATCCATCTCTTTCCGTTTCATTCACTCTCAGCAACGTCTCTGTGGGGAGATCGCTGCACTTCCCGGGGAGGTGAGGTGGAGTGGAGTGGAATATATCATCTATCTCTGCACTTTCAACTTTTCTATAAAGTTATACAATCTATATAAAGGGATAGATTAATGTTGGCAAAATGCTAGCTAATTAAGGAGCTAGAAATATCATAATTAACTTTACTGGTCTCCAGGGGGGATAGGTTATAGACAGTTTATATTTCCAGGCTTGTCCTACCTAGCAACTGTAAAGATCTGCAGCTCAGTAAATCCTTAATACTAAGGACAATGAATTTATTTTGTGACTATGTAAAATGTATATGTGAATAAGATATGCAGCATATGCACAGCTCATTTAGGAAATGAACATATTTTCAATAACTAGTTAATGATAATGTTGTCTGTTTGTCAGTGTACCTATAGATCCTTTAAGACAAGAGAGAACAGGAATCTGCAGAGTGATCACGCACCAAGCAACAGGTCAGTTTTTTTCAAAAGCACAACCACCATTCTACACATTTGCAAAACATTCCTTTATTATAAATAAATCTCCTTTTTGTATAAAAACCGGCATGCTTCAACCATGGCATTTTACAGGTTCACAACCCAAGGCTACAACCCAATTAGCCAAGACAGCAGAAGGAAACACACTCATCTCATTATGCAAGGGCGATCCATCAGACAACGGTGAGACAAGAATGAAAAAATCGTCACAACCACAAAAATACTTACAAGTAGAGAATAACAACAAACATGTTTGAGTCTCATAGATTTTCTCTTACATTTCTCTTTTTAAATATCTTTTTAAAATGTTATCTGTTAAATCTCTTTCCCGGCCCCACCTTTGCCCTTTTAGATATAATGTCTACATGATTTCTGAGTGTTTTTATTCTTTTTTTTCACTTTTTTATTCTTTTTTTTGGAGGTTTTTAATAGTTACACTGTCCACCAGTGTCCTACGGTATGTCACTTTTTTTTCACCTTTTTTTTTTTTTTAACAGGTAAGTTCATGGTAGGACCAATGAGCTGTGAGCAGCAGGAAAGCAGGCACACTGACTGGCTGTTTACGTGGTCCCACCTCTCCGTGGTTTGATGCGGAACAATACAAAATGTCTCATGCTTGGATTCCATTGGGCACTCTCTGTCCGTCCGCCAGCTCTCCAGCCGATTGGCTGAGGAACGAGGGCTCCTTCTTTTGCTTGGCCCCGCCCCAAGACACGCCTCCTCTCCTGTCCAATAACTCTCCCTCCATCCTCTGTGGTCCCTTCAGATGGCATGATTGCTGTAGCTGACATATGTCGTCTTAGTTGATGAAGCTACATGTCGGGGGCAGGAGGAAAGGGGAGGGGAGGTGAAAATAAAGACGAGAAGCAAAGGGGAGAATAGGCGGAGAAGGGAGATGATGATGAGAAATTAGCAAGAGTGTGAGAAGGGAAAAAAAGGGGTGAGGAATGGAGGGGAAGAGGAAAAGAAAGAGAAAAGAGCAGTTGAGAGCAGATTTCGTTACAGATGGTCATGTCAGTCCAGGTCAGTCTACCTGACACGTTGGGGCTTTTTGTGTCCACACATGTTAAACGTCCACATTCTGCAGCAACCACTGCACTGTTATCAACATACAAACCGTTTCTTTGCTTCCTTTCCTGTCCTCTAACCATCACACTGGTAGAACAATAAAAGGCCTTTAATGGAAGGAAGACAAAAAAAAACAAAACAAAGTGCATGCAATTCTTTTCCATTTATGTCACACTTGAAAAATGAGTCCATAGGTTTTATTGATATGTGGTGGACGGACCCAGGAGCAAAGAAGGGAGTTGAATTCAGCTTTTCACCACCAGCAGCAAAAGAAAACAGACAGTTTGGGAAAATTAATGGTTTTCTGTTCATCCAACTACAGGCGAGTGTTTTCCCACTGGGATCATGATATGTCAGCTAGGAATAAAACCATTCCCTAATTTATTTAAAGGCCAGTTTTCCTATTCACACAAAGAAATAAATTAGTAGTCAGGCGTTCCCTTTGAATCAGTGCTATAGATCCTCTTTATTCCAAACCACTAGACTATAAAAACTTTTACAACTCTTTGTCTTGGATTCTGCTCTTTCTGCAATGCCAGCCGTTCTGGACTGTTTCACTTTAGCAAAAAAAGTCATTTTTTTATTTGAATATGTGTTTGTTTGTAATCCATTTTTTTCTATTGTACATTATTTTGCAGTTTCTGTACCAAATCCTTGTTTATAGCTAATTTCATAGTTGTCTTTTCTTACTCAAAGTAGTGAAGTTCACTTTCCTGGTCCATGTGTATCTTAATAATTTGCAAAAACTTAAATAAGTTTTTCCAAAAATGTGATGACAAAGCACTTTAACTGGCTTTATTAATGAACTGTGACCTGTCCGCTTTACTTCTGCTAATAAATCGCTGACAGGAAGCAGTATTCGCCTTCATAGCTCTGTAACTTATTACAGGCCTGCACACAGTGTTACAGCAAGCACAAAATTACATGCAAATACAAAGCACACCTATTGTACGTGCACACACACACACACTAGAGGACACCTGAAACCACCAATGGAATGATGGAGACAAAAAACGCCTGCTGAGGTACACACACACATAGATAATAATGCAACACACACTAAGGCACGCTTGCTCACGCACACACACTCCTGTCATCCCGTCCACACACTGCTGACATAGCAGCCTAACACAAACTAGAGCTTTGAAGTGGATGTGACAGGATGTCACTGTCGGAGCTCAGTGAAAACACACCATGCTATTTAAAAACTGTCAGTGTGGCAGCTGTTTGGCCGTGCAAGAAAAAAGCCAGGCGTGAAATTAATTTTCAGATTGAAATTAAACTTTTAGTTAATCAAAGCAAAAAAAAAAAAAGCTGTATATCTAAGCATAAATATATGAGCAACGCCACCTTACTATTACATACAACAATACAGATGAGGTGAAAATACAGTAGATGATTTATACGCTGGGAGTGTATGAGAGTGAGGAACCAAACGTATGATACGTATATGCTTCCTGTTTCTATCAGTGTTATCCTCAGAAAATGTTGTGCATTCATGTGCATGTATATATTTATATGTATTTTAGAATACTTTACTGAACCTTACAACATTATAACTGCTAGCCTGCATACGAAGTTTGGTTCTCTGCAATAAAAATGTGTAAACTTTGCTATAACAAGTTTATTATCATTATTTTTGTTACATATCTGGTGAATTGTTTTTATGTGGTTTATTATATGTGTATTTATAAAACTTTGGTGTTCTCTTACTCACTGTTGGTCTCCATGCTCTCACACAGCTCAGTCTTCACCTCTCCGTTGGGCCGGTCTCCCTTCTGGCTCAGTTTCCCCGACATGGTGGCAGCTGTCACAATGGCCTGTATCATCACGCAGCCATTCAGGGATCCATTCATTGTAAATGGTATTTACACGCTACGAGGCTATTTACGCGTTACTACTCAGTATCGTTAAATGTATTGCCCTTAGTATAGTTTTTTGACTTGGGAAATGTGAGTTCACCTTAAAGCTGCGTTTTCGTTTGGGCACGTTCTGCTCGGGGTGGAAGAGGATGATGTAGACCTTGGGCATGTAGAGCATTCCCAGCGACACCGAGGCGGACAGGTTGAGAGAGATGGTCAGGGTGGTGGTTTGGATATACATCTAGAATCAGAGAGAGAGAGAGAGAGAGAGGGGGGTGGGGGGCAAAGAGGAAGAGGTAGAGTCATTTATCACATTTCAAGTTGTCAGAATGTGTCTGTGTGATCGTTCAACGATGGAATATGTCTAAGGACGGAGAGAGGAGGAGGACAGATGGGACGAGGGGGGAGACAGTTAGCAAAAGATGGTCTAACATGGGCAAAATTAGCAGAACATGTCTGTGGTGACAGCTACAACCAGACTAGACACAGGCAGGCAGTAAAACTCTATATGGAATGATGGCGCCAATAAAGCGCCGTAATTGTCTGTGTGCTCCAGAGAGCTCATCTCTTTGTCTAAGAATCTTAAATAATCTTTAGCACTTTTTGGCCAGCTGAAACACCAGATGGATGTGCTTTATTGCATCGATGCAGTTTAGATAACATCGGGTGAGTTGATAGAGAGAGAAATCACACTAAATCCATTTTTTTCAGATGGGTTTTTCCTGAGTGTTTGATTGTCCGATGAAGGGAATGTTTGGCCTAGGGGAAGAATTTGATTTGATCATTCCCAAAAATAAAATAGCATTGTATTTCTGTATGTGAGCGGAATGACAAGCAGACATATAGTGGACTGCGTGGCAGCACTAATAGAAGGATACAGTGGAAGTATAGAGTATAGAGTAACGGATGTCATGACACCTGTAGGCGACAGCTGAAATTGTTATGTACACTACTGAATTTGACTATTTTATTGGACCACATCAATTCTGCCAAGTAAGCTGGAGGATGGTTATAATGAAACGCAAGACGAGTCAGGCTGACACACACACACACACACACACACACCCACGTACACACTGCAGTGGACTAGTGCACTAGTCCCCGGGTCTTTAGTGGGTTTCAGAGAGTAGTTTGGAAGCAGACAGATGTAATGACAGGCTTCACCCACACCCCTGACACAGCTGACAAGCTCTCAAGACACGGAGCTTATCAGGCGAGCTCTGTGGACGGTTTATAGAGAGACAGACAGAGGAGGAGAGGGCTGTGATGGAGGGAAAATGAGGATGGTAGAAAAGGAAGGAGGGAGCCAGGGAGCGGAATGCAATACTTGGAATGGGAAGAAGGGAAGGAATATGAAACAAAAATAGATGTTATAGGGTGGGAGGAAAAGAGGAGAATAATTTGACTGGTGTGGAGACACTGATCAAGTGACAGAAAGAGAGGGAGAGAAACTGCAGGAAGTGCAACATTGTCAGGAAAAAGTGCACACACACTCTGACTGAGGCGGTGCTGACAAGCTGTGGAAAGTAGAACAGGCACAAAGTCAAGCAACACACCTTGGGCCAACAGTTTCTGAATATTACAAATCCCCGTCTTCTGCCTCCTACCTTCTTTTCTGAAAAGCTAACCTCAATTACAAACCCCTGCAATAAATTAGAATACATATACATACATAAAATATCAAGTGCATCCACAACAACAGAAAAGCATTCTGGAGGGACTACAAATACTGTACATCCAAGACACTAAACAGCATTTCAACAAACATATGTGTGCTTACTGAATATTACACTGGGTAAAACTGTTTAACCTTTTAACCAAGTTCATAGTGCACAATTGCATGCGCATCCTGTTTAATATTGCAAAAAAACTGAATACTATGATAATATATTACTTTAAATAATAATAACTATACAATAATTGACACTCATGCCCACAAATACAACCGATTTTGCCAAAAACAGCCACAATCTCAAGGTTTCAAACTTGATATGAATCTTACAAAGTATATATGGTAATAACACATGCACACAAACCAGCCTGACCTTACATTGCATAAACTCGCTGAACAGAACAATATGCCTATCATTGCACAACCGCGTGTGTTGAGGCTGGTGAGGGGCTCTGCCTGCAGCCTGCCTACAGGCTCTGCAAGGAGATTACACCTCCTGACTCTCACCTTGATCACAAAATCACACACAAACACACAAACCATGGACGCTTTTTAAGTCATTAGGTAAAAGGGAAAAGATCAGTGAAGAGACAAATCGTGAAATAATGTCTACTTTGCCGTATTGTTAAGTTTTCATATTGCTGGCAAACAAATTGCATTCAATTGAATTGTACTGAAATAGGGAGTAGTGAGTGGTTATATTAGAGAGGAACAGATAAAGACAATAAAATGTGTTTTAAGTAGAAAAGAGGAGTGAAAACATCAGATGTAGAAGATAGTGGAATAAGAAGAAGGCAGAATAATAGTGGAAATAGAGAAGTTCCCCTAAGCAGTGAAACTGCTGTTATGAAGCAGCAGTGAATCTTCTGTCAGCCACTTCCATTACATCCAGCCTTCGGTTCAGATCGAAGCTTACACAAACACACACAAGGCTGAAAACCCTCCTTCTGCACCTTGGTACAATGTGAGCATCGGAAGAAGTGCTCCATTATCCCAAAAGTCACGCTCAGAAAGTAGACGATTAGCTTCAGATGGCTGCATACAATGTGGTCCCCTAAGCTTTAAACAGTTACAGACCCAGGCTCGCTGGTCCATGATGGGATAAGGATCAGAGAGAATAGGGAGGTGAGGGATGGAGTCAAGGCTAATGCGCTTTTAACACCTGGGGGGGCGGGGAAGAAGAGGTAAAGGACTGAAAAAAAATCTGAACGAGGAAAGGAAACTGGAGTTTTTTGTACGAGAACAACGCTGGTTAACAGAGAAATAAAATTATTATTAATTGTGCAACAGTGGTTCCATTTCAAAGCACAGATACAAACAGCCAAACCTCATCATAACTCCCCACAACGCCAGAGATTGCAGAGAGTGTAATGAAACCCAAGAGTCTGCACTCTTATTGGCTGGAGGCAACATGTATGGACAGACAAAAACACACACAGGAGTAAAAAATAGGTGGAAAGGTAGAAAAAAATCACCTTAGTATGAGTTTATAATTTTTTGTTTTTAGGCATTTCAAAGCCTCCGTCCTTCTATTGTTCCTACTGTGAAGTAAGTTTGTGCTTTGTGTGACATCACAAAGTTTTGGGAGACTACCCAAGTCCATTATGAAACTTGCACAAGAGTGATATGGAAATGCGTTTATATGCAAAGAACTTTTATATACTAAGGCTATAATAAAGCAGAGGATACATTTTTGTGTCTAGCAGTTGTAATTTTAAGATGAAATACATGTAAATATTAACTTTAACTTTATTTAAGTTCTCAAGTCTTTAATGGGGGAAAAGAAGTGTCTATAATTTTATAAATTTATAATCATAGAGTGATTTATATAGATCTTAAAGACATGTATCAGGGAAATCTTTTGTAAATTGTTGGTTTGCTGGTGTGTAACAGCACTACAGCACTGATTACACAGGTGTGTTTTATTGTCATCTCTCTGGGGCTTTTATTTTCCCTTCATGAGAAATTGCTCATCTAATGAATTTTGTCTGCTGGACACCATGTAATTTTTCAATTAGTGCTTAAAGGATGGGCTCATTGTTGCTCAACCTTATTAGAATGTTCATTCATCACTGCTCATTGCACACCGTTGCTAAGAGCTTTATTAGTTTTCCAAGCAACTGAAAACGTAACTGGTGTGTATTTTGCATTGAGCAAAATCTTAAGTTTCCATATTGTTCATTTTTGCAAAAAAACTCATGTTGCCCAGGTTCTGTTTGCCAGTCTTTTCAGATCTCATCGGCCTTGCACAATGTTCAGCATATCTGAAGATGCACATTGGTTGTTCTTGCACATGAAGGGTGCACTGAACATAATAATCAGGCCCATTCTTGGAGAAGGCAATAAACAAGCAAGAGAGTGGCTTTGAGGCAGCAGAGCTGCTTTGGTTTCCAGATGTATCCAGGTGTCAATGAGAGCTGAGGCTGGGAGATGAGAACAGGATGTCCAGACATGATACACATTTGACTGACTTAAATAGCTATATGGATGCACCTCTAGTACCAGATGATATGATGATGGTATCATCTATTACATTTCTTCCTTGTCCTATTTCAGACATGCATCATGGCTCTGCTCCACATGAAGGTGGATATTACAGGACAGAAAACTTGTACTTATATGCCTTTAAACCAACTATATATGTATGTCTTTGACACCGTCTATTGCCTCTGAATGTAAAGATTTACAATAATAGCTACTTATGGATGTAATTCATGGGAGATATGATTGATCATGACAAGCAACGTGGTAGTTAAGTCACCCATCAGTAAGTTGAGTGTAGATAGCAGACTTACTTTAAACAGAAAAGCCCATGATAGCTGGAGCTGACGACTACTGTTGATGCTTATACCAGCTTGGCTTGGCTGTGCTATAAATGGCAGTCTAACAAATGTTCCAGCTTCTGAAGACTACGTCAGCAGCCAATTAGTTCACCTATCTTCTGCAGACACTGCAACTTCCACACAATGGTTTATAAAGATGGGAAATTATGCAACATGTACATGTTTTAAGTTAAGCCCTGGGACATGTATCAATAAAGAAAAGCATTATCATGGATGCTGTGTATTTGTGGGCTCCATAGCGTACACCTTGTACTAAAGCTTTCGCATTCAGAAGACCTAACATAGCAGTGCTGTTAATCGCGGCTTTTGATACACAATGCGGCCAAATGTACAATGTTTGTATTCATGCCAATTTAAACCAGAAGCATGAGAAGAGAACCTCGAATCAATCACACAAGTCCCGGCTTCTCTCGCTTGATGAGCCATTATGCAAAGCATGCTCGCTCATTACACCACTTCAGTGATTGTCCCAACCACAATCTGAATGCACCGCAGAACGGGAACGGGGTGGTGGAATCAAAGCTCCCCTCGGCCAGCAGCGTTCACAACACCACCCTGGCTTCACAGAGAGGGGGAGACGGAAAGACAGCGAAAGAGAAACAGATGGTGTGTCTGTGTGAAAGGCATGTATGGGTAAGTGGCTGAGAGGATAAATGTGGAAGTTAAGTAGGAAGCCTGTAATCAAGAAAAAAGTAGAGTAACAAGCAACGGCTAAAAGGACGCGAGTGAACAGAGAGATAAAGAGATGACAAAGTAGTGCAGAAGGACAGTGACTGAACTGAAGTATTTGGTAGAATTTCCTCTTAAACCTTAATGAAACGAAACAAACATCTGCCCTCCACTTGGACATTGCTGCACACAATCGCTGTGCATCCGCATAAACTTGAAGGCCCCTTCTCTCTCTCCGATTCCCTGGCCAGACGTCGCTCTGCTTTACATCGCCTCTCATCTCGCAGCGCTCATTTGAAGTAAATGGCTGCTGGCTGCTCCGGTTCATGTCCCCAGTCAGCACGCGGTCAGAGAGGAAGGGATTCAGAATAAGGGGGGAAAAAAACAGAGGGGAAGTAAAATAAGCATTGTTCATGACATCTTCTGTTCCCAGGGACGCCTTCCAGCCTTCCACCACCTCATCATTCCTTTATTGCAACATACTGACTGAGCTTTCTTTAATGACTGGACGACACCCCGAAATCTCTTTTTTCCCATTTGCTCCTCTATGTCTGCCTCTTAGTCTCTTCAAACTGCCTTTCTGTATTTGTCTAACCCGTCCCTCCTTCATTCTCTACACCATTAAACATGCTACAGTCTGCGCATGCTGGTAATGAGTTCAGGTGTCCTTGGTAAGTGGCGCTTCTTTACCGGCTGCCTCGGGGTCTTATGCTAACTTCACACTCCCATTTTGAGTCAAAATCTCCAGGGCGTGTGTTTGTGAGTGTAATTGACACCTCCTGTTCCTTTCCACTCACACCATGAGGCCACTCATCTTTTTAATCACCTGAGCCACGGGTGGCGGAGGAGAGTTTATTTTTATTCATTTATCTTGCAACGCGACTGGTCCTGACGAACCGTCGTTTTCCACACGTTTCTTTTTCCCCACGATTTACCCGAGCAACATGTCATACTTAAGTTTTAAAAATCCTTTTTTTGTTTTTTTGTTCGATATTTTTGCCGCAGCCTGAATTATATTATACATTTCATTGACCAAAACTCTAGTGGGCAGTGAAACACATCAGCACGCATGGATCAGCACAATAACAAGGTGATAGTATTACAGCTGGGTGGCAGACAACAAGAGACCTAAACTACTGCTGTTAGTCACGCTGTCTGCCTGTCTGTCTGCCTGTCTGTCTGTGTGTCTGTCTGTGTGTCTGTCTGTCTGTCTGTCTGTCTGTCTGTCTGTCTGCCAGCCTGTCTGTCTGTCTGTCTGTCTGTCTGTCTGTCTGTCTGTCTGTCTGTCTGTCTGTCTGTCTGCCAGCCTGTCTGTCTGTCTGTCTGTCTGTCTGTCTGTCTGTCTGTCTGTCTGTCTGCCTGTCTGCCTGTCTGCCTGCCTGCCTGTCTGTCTGTCTGTCTGTCTGTCTGTCTGCCTGCCTGCCTGTCTGTCTGTCTGTCTGTCTGTCTGTCTGTCTGTCTGTCTGTCTGTCTGCCTGCCTGCCTGTCTGTCTGCCAGCCTGTCTGTCTGTCTGTCTGCCAGCCTGTCTGTCTGTCTGTCTGTCTGTCTCTCTATTCTGGTAAAGTGAAGTATTTATTTCTGCCGTGCTGAATACATTCAATTGAAAAAAAAAACAATAAATGTCCAGTATAGGCTTCATGAAATAACTCCTAAACTTTCCAGTTCATAGTCACCTTGAAGAGTAACAACTAGACAAAAATTACACCGATTACGACTCAAATGGCCGATGGATGTGGCAGTTGAGAAGGGTATCATTAAGGAAGCTGTTTTTTGCTAAAAAGCAAGTTTCGCAGTTTTTTATTCTCGACTCCTGATGCTTTTTCTTCACAGCTTGTTAAATCTCCAACTTTCGCCCATCACACACGTAGAGTTGAACTTTGTGTCAGAGCATCCCAATTGGGCCCAAGCGTTGTCACTGGCGTGCATGCCCTCCTCATTATCTGCCATGGAGCAGCACTTAGGCATTTTTTTTATCCAGCTAATCCGTACTGATCTGCTGCCTATCTGTGTGTCATACGTATGTGCGGCTGGTATTTCTTAGAGTAATGTTACATCTGTGTCTGCTCTGCCACAGCTTGTTAGTGTAGCTCCTGCTGACTTGCACATCTGTAAGGGGGTTTAAGCACTAGTCTCAAGTCAAATAAATTTAGAGTTGTGCATAGAGGTATTATTGTAATGCATGCAGGGAGACTGGCCTTGTTGAGGAATCTTCGCTCTCCTTCTCTTCTTGTCTCCTATAGTAGCCTACTGAGCGCAGCTCCAGCCAATTAAAGTACCCAGCAAGGAGTTACCATCAGTCATTTGACTGCTGTCCAACTTGTGAAAAAAGATGTAAAACAGATTGCTGTTCCTCCGTCATGGATGCTAAACGGGAATATTTCAAAGGCTGATGGTCAAAATCATGCAATCTACATGGCGTAGGCTTAACGCTTTTTGTAATTCTGATGAAATTACAGGAAAAGGGGTGTAATTTTCCAGAAGTACCTTCTCAATAGGGAAACCCTTGCAGTGGCTTTTATGTGAGTTGCAGTAGCACAAGATTATTTTATACCTATATACATAACTCAAAATGCAGTATCCTTGCGTTTTGCAGCGTGGTCCGGCAGAATGCAGACGGATGCTCTCTGCTGCAGCTCACACACAGACACCAGTGTCAAGATTACACTTCTGGATTAATTAACCATCTGGAGAATCAGAGAGGGGTAAACTACGTTCCGCTATCACCCCGGTGCTTGTTTTCTGCTCCTCCGTCGAGGAAATATTTTGTCTTATCTTGTGTGCCGGTCACACTCGCTGTCTCATTAGCCGCAGAGCTAATATGTGCATGGTGTTTCTAGTTGGATAACCTGGTGTTTGCTGGTGTCAGCAGCAGAAAGGGACAGCACACGGTAACCTGGACATTCTTCACATAAAAGGCATTCCACAAGCTGCTAGTGTCATCTGAGAAAGTTAGTTCCATTACAATCCATTGCACTAAAACGTGTTACAAAAATGTGAATTGCTTAACAAACGTTACGCATGGCTCCTTTATTAAATGAGGAGGAAATAGTAAAGTCATTACCTCCTTTAAATTTGTCCTGTTTTACAAAGTCATCCACATATTGTACTGTTAACTTATCTTTGTTGATTCAGACCTGAATGTTTTCTCACACAAAACAAGAGCGCCCACACAGATAATGACGGATTAAAGTAAAGAGGTTGTTGAGTCGGCACGGCAACGGCATGAATTAGGATTAGGAATTCATCTCGGTACGCCACTAATTACATTTAAATTTAAATACCACAAACACATAATTTATCAATTTCACTTTTTTTTTTTTATGTTATATAATTAATTGTCTTTATGATCCATTATTACTACATGGTTTGCTTTAAATGCACACATTTGCCATCTAATCAAAGTCATAAAAGTCATATCTTGAAACAGTAACAGGGAACAAAAAGAGACCATAGTCACAACTAGTTAATCTGCTGCAACGCCTGTATCCATGCTTCGTTTTTTTCAATATGTTTTGCATAAAAGCTACGATGGAGGTCAAAAACTAATGCACACCTGATGTTTGTTATTCCAGCGCTGGTACAGCAATATAATGTTGGGAACTTTGGTTTATGAGTATTCTTTGTTCATCTCCATCCATCTTTGATCATCTCCCTGAAGAGAGTTTCTGCATGTGTCACTTTGTGCTTGTGTGTTTGTGTGTGTGTGTGTGTGTGTGTGTGTGTGTGTGTGGCTCTGAGCACCTCCGTGTGACGTCCCCCCTGGGCGGCTACCCTTCCTTCAACATCTCGCTGCGTGATGTCAGGATCTGACACTTCCTGTCTGTCTCCCCCCCCGTTTTCAGCCGAACGACCAAATCCCACCAGAATCCTGCAAGATTTCAGAACCCGTTTCTTAAAAAGCCAATGAAAGGACCCCCCCCCCCCCACGGCCTGTTGAAGATAATCACCTCAAAGATGAAATCCTGTCAGAATAGAGGCGACGTGACATGTAAATCCAGTGGAGGAAAAAAGGGATTGTTCAGATATGATCTTCTCTTCGTACGTGTTCCAGTGATCCTTGTGCATTTTTACATAATCCAGTCAATAATGTAGGGATGTTGTTTGCAACACATAATCTGTGTTACTTAGCCTGAAATGAGTTCAGAGGATGTTGGACTGTGACGTACAGACATTACAGATTTTTGTAGACATGGTAAGTATATTAAATCTGTAATAATAGTAGTAGCTACTTCACAAATCTACCCACACTTCATACCTACTGTATGTTTCTGATTAAACCATCATGCTAGAATTATAATTGTGTGGGCATTTCAATCAGTTGCTGCGATTTCACTCTTTTAAACTTGCATTTGTGTAATTCTCACAAAATGTCACACAAAAACTCATCAAATTAAAACCCTAACCCTATAATAAGGTTAAATATTTCATAGGATGTTGATCATTCTTTATATCTCCACTTCATTCTGCCTCATCTTTGGTCTACATGCATATCCATAGCTTGCCTCTCTCTTTATCTATAGTAGGATATAGAGAACCATCATGAGCGTAAAGCCACTCTCCCTCCACACGCTCCTACTCTGATTTATTTGCTGCATTACTGCATGGCATATCCACCCTTTCTGCCTCCTGTTCTCTTACTTGGTTTCTATCCTACATCTTGCCACCCCCCCCCCCTTTCATCTCGTGGGCTCTCCCTCGCTGTCCCTCTGCTTGTCCGTCTCTCCCGACCACTCCAGATTACTAAAGATTGATCACAGACGGTTAGTCTCGGTAAGGATCTGGGCGATCACTGGTTCTCCACCGGGACCACGGTTGCAGCCATAAATCTGTCTGAAGACGGTGAGCTGTGACACTTTGTGTATGTGTGTGTGTGTGTGTGTGTGTGTGTGTGAGTGTGTGTGTATGTATCGTGAGGGGCAGAGATAGATTTGTGGGGCAGATAGATAGATTGTGTGTGTGCTCTTCATACACTCCTGAGGATCCAACGCAATCACAGGGAAGGGAAAAAATGAGGAATGTTACTCAAAGTGAATCCATTTGCCATTCTTCAAAGGGGCTATTTTGAGGTTAGCACACTTGGGTCTTGCTTTGGACTAAGGGTAGACAGTAGCGTGCGTGTGTGTGCATGTGAGAGAGAGAGAGAGAGAGAGAGAGAGAGAGGGCGGGAATGTGTCTGAAGAAATAATGTGAATGGGAGACTTGGCACAAAATGTAGAAGTGTGTTTGAATAGCAGCTCAAGAACTGCAACTGCAGATTCATACTGTTCCAAACATGCAGCTGTGCCTCCTTTACAGCACTGTAAAGTCCGTTCTGTTCTCACGCCTACTATATGTACACATTCCACGGTGTACCTACTAATGCAGAGCAAAATGTTCTGATCTGCAGATGATGCAAATAAGTCTCCACTGACTCATAAAAAAACAGATTTGTCTGTGACCAGTCCACCACGCACGCTGACATGTGAACAAACATACCAGAAAAAGCACATGCTTTAAAACACGCACACGCACAGAGTGAGTGTGTCTGTAGGAAGCAGCAGCAGGGTGCTCTCTCAGTTGGTGGCAGGAGATAACGCAACATGCCTATATTTAAGACATGTTGAGAGCAGGAGTCTCACGGAGAGGAAGAAAGAGATACAGGAGAAGGAGGAATGAAAAAAGGAGCAGAAGAAAATCCCCTGGCCATAGTGTCAGGTGAAGAAATGATGCAGTAGACACAGCAAGAGATAACACGATTGTGGATGTGCCCTGTACAGCAAGCAGACACACACACACACACACACACACACACACACACACGCACACACACACACACTCCTGTTTCTGCAGGGTGCAGCAGAAGCTGTTGGGAGCCAGCAGCTTTTGCGTGGTAGCATGACCTATTTCAAAACAATACTTTCCTGGTTGGTGATGGTTAA
The DNA here is from genome assembly GCA_036785175.1 of Eupleurogrammus muticus. Classification (NCBI taxonomy): domain Eukaryota; kingdom Metazoa; phylum Chordata; class Actinopteri; order Scombriformes; family Trichiuridae; genus Eupleurogrammus; species Eupleurogrammus muticus. The sequence goes on from JAYKQN010000022.1 coordinate 12,555,863, forward strand.
GAATCCCTCTCCCCCTCTTTCTTGATTTATTACTCGCTTTCTGCGCCTCACTGTCTCACCGTATGTCCAGGTTTCTGCACGTCTTTCCCTTTCTAAGGCTACATCTCTCTTGCTTTGTGTTTCTCCTCCTCCGTCTTTCGCCCTCCTCTCTCCCTCTGCCTGCTGTGCCTCAACGCCATGTTGAGTATTCAGAGGAGAGGAGTGTAAGGGACAGGACATGAGCGATGCGGAGGGATGAGACAGGAAGTGTGTCGAGGCATAAAGCGGGAACAGGAGAAGTGAAGCATAGGAGACGGCGCCGGGGCAGGGACTAAACAATGGTAAGCACATGAATGGGGTCAGTACATAAATGAATGTAAAATCCAGACAGATCCATACAGTTGTTACGTGTGGCCGACAGCAGATAGAATGGATTTCGGTGTTCGGATTTATTCATTGCAGAAGCTAAGAAAGAATCTTGTATTCATTTAGGTGGGGGGGTATGCATTGTGGTCCCTGTACAAGCACAGACTCTGCCCTCTAATGGGCTCCATAGGCCTCACCACCCTATCCTCACCTCACTGTACAAGGCTTCTTCAACCTCAGGAAGCCTCTCAAATATCATTTGCAAATGTCGGCTGTTTATTTTATAAAGATAACAATCGACTGATATATTAATGATGGATTTTTTAAATCCTGCATATCAGTATCAGGACAAGTTGGGACATAGACTATTGGTTCATCTGCCTGAAAAAAAAAGCCGTGAAGCACACCTGTTGGAGTTGCCATTCGACGGGAAAGTAAAGTTGCTATCTGTCTTCCAACCAACATCACTGTAGCCCTACTCCCACTCTTTTGTGAAGCAAACCTATGCCCTTGGTGGAGCTCTGCTCATTAAGGCCCCATCAGCGAGTTGCATTACTCCTCTCTCTCCTCCCTCTACGCTGCTCCCTCCGTTAGCCAGCCAGCTGCCACACACTCCAGAGGATATTCCAATTAGAAGCAACACACACAGACACACAAATGTGCACTGGTGGATATTCCAATTAAACACAACACACCAGACAAACACACTCCGATGCGAGTACATACACAGTCACTGGTGGACATTCTAATTAGCTGAATAAACATAGCACAGATGCTGCTCGGCCCATCCGCTGCGACAGGACACCTTAGTGTGTCACATGGCACACACAGACATATGACACACGCATGGGCGCACATGCAGAATACACTTGAAGGAGGAACTAGGAAACACACCCTGCAGCCACAGGAACACACTCTAAGGGTGCCATGACGCAAACACACATCCGCGTCGACATGATCCCAACAAAATAAATGTGAGATCATGAATTACACAAGATGCTGCACTGTCACTCACACTGTATTTTAAAAGTTAGAGAAGCTGCTATGTCCATGGGAAGGGAATAGACCAACTTCTAAAAATAGCTAGGTCATTTTCCCTAATGTGGCTGCATAAAAAAGGTCATTGCGAGAATAAAAGACTGGAAACTTCCTGCGTTACAAAACTGTGGTTTCTTGTGGAGAAAGAATGAGTTTAGGAAAAGCACTATAAAACATCCAGCAAGAGTTAGATTTCCCTGATGTGTGATTAGACAGGATCACTTTGATGTCAGCTTTTTTTTTTTTTTTGCCATGCAACAGAGGAACACGCATGAAAGAAAACAGGCTGAGATGCAAGGAAAAGAGAGAAATGAGAATTTCCCAATTTAAACTCAAAAATCTGGAGAGATTATGAAACTTGACTACTTCCTTGAGGGAACACTTGAACTTATGACACACAAACTTTAATTTTGGGAGTGTGAATGTCATATTTCTTCTAAAAACCTGAATTGTAAACACAATAATGCGATATGTACATTAATTTTCTTTCTATACATCGTGAGCTTTCTGATATATAGCTCTTTATATCTACTCTACTTTACTCTAGCCACATTATGAGCATTTTTCACTTGGCTATTCAGAGACGCACATGTTAAGCATCGTGACGTTTAACATGTGACACCTGCAATCAATGAGCTGCCTTGAATTTCAATGTGTACAAGATGCTTTATTGTTAAAACGAGAATAGTTGCACCATCGAGAAATGGGATCAATAAACCAATAGCGCTGGTAAATACAATGGTCTGCTAGGTGCACACCGTTATGAATTACACACTGTTTGTGTGTGTGTGTGTGTGTGTGTGTCTGTCAAATGCTGTTTCTAAATGGACAGTACATGAACACAGATTTGACAGGTCTAAGGAGCTAAAGTATTGTGCTTTTCAAATTGACAAAAAAGCTAAAATAATATGATTTTTTTGCATTTAATGACCTATTTTTTATTTATTTATTGTCATCTTGAGACCCTATGGAGGATTCTCTGCTGCTGCACTAATGTACTGTACATGCAGCATGAAACTATACGTTTATTAGGTGAACCCTTCACTGCATGAGCACTACAACTTACTCACACCATATAGACATCAATAATTGACGAAAGGTAGGAGAGAATACACTCTGCAGTGCAACCCTGTAGAAAAAGCCGGAGCAAGACATGGATCTAGTCAATCAGACAGACAGAAAATCCTCTTGTATTCACATGGGACTGTCAGGAGATTTAGGTCTCTTAGTATAGCTGCAATTGTAAAACACATCTATCTCTCAGTGCCAACAGATGCAGTTTGGATCTCCCCAAAAAAACTGTTTTCAAGGAGAGAGTAAAAGATTTCTGCTAGAGCAATGCATTTAAATTTATGACTCAAAAAACTGATTCCAAAACTTAATAATGCTGCAAAATGGGCTGTGGAGAGGAGAGTAGAATGCGTATAAACCATGCCATGACAACTCACCCGTCAGTGAATTGTTATCTCATAAAATATACCACACAAAATATACAAACAGTCTAAAACAAATTCAGATGAATCCTTTGCTTCTGAGACAGACAAAACCAGCGATACGCAAAATTTCAACCTGCACTCATCTTTCATGAGGTGATGCCACAAAGAAAATTGCTTTAGATCCCAAACAGGTCATATACAGGGTAATACAACAGATAGTTGGCCAGGCCAGCTATCATCCTCTTTGCAGCCTGAGCAATCCTAAAGATGATGGGGATGAAGTACAGACACCTTCTATATACTCAAACTGCCTATAAACTGTAATTGACAAAGAAAATGTCAAAAACAGAGGTCAAGGCTTGCGGGTTGGGAATGAAGCCAGCTTCATTCCAATAACACATAAAAAACACACACTTACCCTCTCGGCAGACTGTGACGTGCCAAAGAAGATGGGTATGAAGGCCAGCCAGATGATGCAGGTGGTGTACATGGTAAATCCGATGGGCTTGGCCTCGTTGAAGGTCTCAGGAACTCCTCGCGTCTTGATGGCGTAGACCGTGCACGTCACCATCAGCAGGATGGAGTAGCCCAGGGAGCAGATGAGGGACAGGTCTGAGATGTCGCACTTGAGGACGCCGCGCGCCGACGTGGGGTCCTGGGTCCGCTGCTCGCCATAGTCCACGACGGTGTGCGGCGGGTCGACGGCGAACCACACGAAGACGCCCAGCAACTGGACCGAGATGAGGGAGAAGGTGATGACGAGCTGGGAGGCGGGGGAGATGAACCTGGAGAGGAGAGGGTCACTGATGGGTGGATCAAAGACGTACCAACCATCGCTAGGACATGTACAGTCTCATTGAAAGGTAGGCTTAGAGGATGCTCAGAGCCTGAATTTCTGAATGCTCACACTAGACCCACAACAAAGCCATAATATCCTCTCTGTGGGAAGTTAACTTCCTCATACTGTTGTTACCTCAGTTGTGTTGCAGTTTTGCTTTAATGCACATATGAGAGTCAGTGTTTTTCTTTACGTAACCAGTAACAGCAAAAACAAATACATGAAATGCAACTTAAACAAATACATTATATATGAGTAATAGCAGCACAATCCTACTCCAGCCCAGCTGGATGCATAGTCAGAACAGATGGCCATCTGGACAGAGGAGACATTAACCTGAGTTCTATTAAATCGTGCATTTACATTTTAGCCACTTAGTTGATGCTCTCTCCTCCAGTCACTTGCATTCAGTGCAAACAGTACAATAGGTGAATGTAAGTTCACGACTGATTAATAATGTATGAAAAAATAATGATGAATAATGATTGCATGCAGTTTACTAAGTACGGAATGGAGGTTAAAGGACCAGGGTGTAGGATATAGGGTGATTTCTTGGTGTGAATATAATGTTCATAATTGTGTTTTCATTAGTTTATAATCACCTGGAACTAAGAATCGGTGTTTTCGTTAGCTTAGAATGACCCATTCATGCTACGTGAGAAGCAGGTACTCATCGAGGGAGCCCTATATATTAAGGAGTCCAATGTGGAAGCAGCAAAAACTGCAGTTAGAGACTGGCTACAGAAGCCAGTCAATCCACATAGATCCGCGGTGAAAGGCCTGACAGGGCTGCAGCATCTACTGCAGTCGCCTAGATGCAGCTCCCACCCAGCTCCACACACTCTGCAAATATTTAAGTATCAAAACAACAGGTGGGTGACATCACAGAGACCACATTTAGTATTTTTATATCTTATTGTTGCACCACCGTGTTTCTGGAGAAGCCCAGGATGGACAAACCAAACTCTGTCTCTAGAAACGATCTTTCTCATTTTTATTTTGAAATGACTGTATGTTAGAATACTGAATTACTTAACTGAATGTTCTCCTACACGTTTGAAAAGGAAGGGTAAGGGGAGGGTTATTGAGTTAGTTGCAGTATGCAACCTCACCACTAAATGCCACTAAATCCTACACAATGATCCTTTAAGTCTTGAATTAATACACAGAAAAACAATGACCTTCAGTGTAACTACATCCAGAGAAATCAACGGGATGTGAACACACATTCACACAGAGAAAATAGACAAGTGTCCTCACCTGGGCGCTGTGACAGACTTCTTGCCTTGTTCGAAAATGCGGTGTATCCTGTTGGTCTTGGTGAGCAGCGCTGCATAGCTAAAGCACATCCCCAGGCCCAGGAAGATCCTCCTGAAGGAGCAGACCCCCACGTCCGGCGTCGCGATCATCAGGAACGTGATGGCGTAACACAGGAAGATTCCCGTCAGCAGCACGTAGCTCATCTCCCGCCCGGACGCCCGCACGATGGGCGTGTCGTTGTACCTGACGAAGGTGACGATGACGAACGAGGTGGCGATGATCCCCATCATGGAGATGAAGACGGGGACAACGGCCCACGGGGAATGCCACTCCAGCTTGATGATGGGGATGGAGTCGCAGCCGGTGCGGTTGGCGTCAGGTCGCATCTCGTACGGGCAGAGCTCACAGGTAAACTCTGACGCCTGGTTGGATATTAAAGGGGTTGTCATATAATCAGAAATATGTTCCATAGTAAACTGAGGCAAATAAAACAGCAATAACAAGTTTTTACTATCAGGAAAGATGTAATGGAAAACGTTTATGGAGTATTAACATTCCTAAAGTTGTGTAAAACATTTCTATACAATCCAGGCCTGATGACATCAGCAAAAAAGGAATCAAGTGTAGCCCTGTTGTTGTTAATTACTAGCAGCACAGTAGAGATGAGTGAACAGAAGTGTGGTAAATCTGTTAAAAATATTGTTATTGTCATGCTGGTTTCCATTCTGCCAAAAATCCAAATTCTACAGTAAACATGTCAACAGATAATTGATTTTACAGCAGCTGCATGCATCTGCAAAATGAGTATTGATTGTTCCCTCTGACTAGTATCACCTGCTGTGGCGGCCGCTGATATTTTTCTTTTGCCTTTATTGCTTCGTGAACAAGGAGAATCTTTGCACATCCTTACTCGCTCATGGATTTTCTAACTTAATAAGAAGGATGATGGGCCGCCAAATTTTCCCCAAGCATTGGCATGTATCGTTATAATGTGTGATCAGGCTCTTTCCCTTACCTCAAATGATGTTCTTCCATTTGGTATAATAGTATCTGTGGGGGTTCTTCCTGCATATCTAAATCTAAAATGGGCCACCTAAGTGGTTCAAAATTTTGATTGCCTGAAATGAGTTTAAACTAAAAATCCCTGATTGCTACACAGGGGGACAATGCTACTGTAGGGCAAGACTAGGCAAGCAACACCGGTCATAAAGTAGACGCATGCACAGAGCAGCATGTTTACAATGTCACATATTTTGTAGTTGTAAAAGCATTATAAAAGCCTCCCAACAACTAATATGGAGACTGTGGCTTTAATAATATCAAAGCAGGTATGCAGGGAGTTCAACTCAAGTTGGTGGCTGTTAAAATCATCTAGGTGAGCTACAATACAGGAGAAAACTCGGTGTGAGAGGTGAGGAAGCATCGATGCAAAAAGTCAATCTACTAGTGGTGATTCCACAAATTCACTATGCCGGCGACTGCCAGAAAGCAACATAAAAATGTTCATCACAAGGCACTCTTTGCTTTTATGGTTCTGAAAAAGGCAATTGCAACAGTACATATTTTGTAAATCATCACTATATTGTCTAAGATTGAGCAACAAAAGCTAATATGTTTGAGGTGTTTCTCCTCGAAACATGTGAACCATGTAATGCAAGTTTTCAAAAAGTATGCAATTTAGGAAACAGCTTTAGATAATGTCTACGTCCTAAAATGACTCTTTGGGCAAACCAGCCCCAGTGTGGATGTCTTATTTCCTTATTTTCTTATCTAAATTCTTTGTGTCCAGTATTGTTCCAGAAATCTACCTGGTAGTGGTATCCCTCACAGCGCTCACAGTGCCAGCAGCAAGGTACACCTTTAACCACTTTCTTCCTTTCCCCTGCACGACACGGTATGCTGCACACTGACACTGGAAGAGACGGGTCCCCTGTCCTCCAACGCATGGCCTCCACCTGGAAATAAAAGAGAAAAATAACACATTCTCACACCTATGTATTGGCAACCATCTGCATAATGGTGTTAACGGTCTTTCAAAACTCACTTTTCTCTGTACCTTTCAGAACGGGTGTCTTCGGGGTAACTTAGAGAGCAATTAGCACAAGCAGATCCTCTGATCGCTTTCCTGAGAGCTGCCAGGCACAAAACTAACACCCGCTAGTCTGGAGGCCAGCAATCAGACCGTAATCAGATCTGGCACAAATAGGCCATCTGTATTTCCTTGTGTGTGTCTGTGTTTGTGTGCATATGTTCCTCCATGTGTGCAGTTGTTGTGCAGCCTGTGTCATGGTGGCATTAGAGCCAATGCCTGATCTTTCCACACACGTGTGTCTGGAATTGCACTAGTTTGCGTCTTAATTTGTTGTTATATGTGCGGATGTTTGTAATAAACTCTGTCGTTACGCCGAATCCCTAAGGTTCACCCGTTGCCAAGGGGTGCTGGGTAAAATGGAGCAATACTGTTTTAAACAGGCGCACAATGTTCCAACCCAACTAAAAACCAGATGCAGAAACTGTACTTGATTTGATTATGACACACATAGGAATGTTTGCATTTGCAGCATTTTAAACATCAACATTTGCTCAGTGGCTACGACAAATATATGTTAGGAAAAATAAAAAGTGTCATGTACCATGTTTGTGTTGCAGAGCAAATGAGCCTTGTTAGAAACTTTTTTTGTTTCCCTGTTGCTCTACATTTTCATTCATCTTTAATTCATAGCCTCACTGTTTTTGCAGACTCTTTACAGACACACACACGCCTACCTAGCAATAACCATAAATTATGCACTACCAATAACAACATAGGCCCAGTCATGAACCTTCCTTACTTTAATTATCGTTAATTACAGTAAGTACACAAAAATAGCTGTATTAGAATTCTGCTGTAATGGTGAACATCAACTTAACTATATATGTGTAGGTGTGATTTATACTAAATATACTACAAACCAAACCAAACATTTACCACAAAACTCACTGGCTTGACTTTTCTTCATACTGTATGCATTCATAAAAAAAAGTTCATGCAATCACAACATCTGTGTCTGTGCCTTCATTTCAAAGTGGATGGTTGAGCAAATCAAATACATCTGTTAATCTGGAGACTGTCAAAGTGCCTAATCGTGTGTCTTCACTACGCTCCGTCCTGTGTGCTGCTGCGGTGTCGCTTTCGTTCCCTCTCCCCCGCCGTCAGCCAGACTGCTCATCAGACAGAGAGCGGTTCGCGTCTATTAGTCTTCTCATCTGTCATCCGGCCTCTTTAATGAAGTCCTGTGTGGATTTATAACACCAGGTGCTTCAGAGTGCTCAAGGATGCATGTATGCATGTGAGTCACGAGGTGAGAAGCAGAGCCAAAAAAAAAACAACAACAACAATTTGCTGGTGCATTCATTGTGACGCTCAGGTGTATACTCCAATTTTAGGATTTGTGCGTACAGGCTTTATACGGATGTGTAGCCTTGGGTGTTAGAGACTTCCTGAAATACTCAATTCTAGGTAACTTTCTGAATAAGAGCAATACCTTGAAACAAATTCACTTTCACCCTGCAAAGGCATTTAGTTCACAAAGAAGCATCAATAAAAAAAACGTATATCTAAAGACCTTTTTGCATTATAAAGGCTTTTTTTTGGTGGCAATCCAGCATGCAGCTTCTAAATGCTAATTTCTTGTTTTCTTTTCCTCGCATTTTAAAAACGTTACCTTGAGGTGTAGTTTATTGGTCCAGGAGCCAATGACTCTGTACTCTGCGATAGACCTGTTGGTGATCTGGTACTGGAAGATATCGTATCTTCCTGGAGCATCTCCGTTCTCATTGAACACTACCGGTGTGCCGGCACTTCCTGGAACAAAGAACAGTAGATGTTGGAGATCTTTTAATCTGGTAGGACTACAGCAAAGCTGTGCTCGTACGGCTCCACTTCTATTGATCCCCAGAGGGAACACATAAGATGTAAAACATTTGGTGAACAAATCTTTGATAATGTTGTTCATGTATCCTTCAAAAAAACAGTAGAAGTTGCATAATATTTCTTTCTAATAATATGGTACAGATTTAAACAAATGTAGAAGTACAGCAGTATGTTAATACATGTAACCAAGCAATTTTCCTAAACCCTGAATAAATGTCTTGTTGAACATAGAGATGACAAATAGCTCGAAGGTTAAAATAAATAAATAAATAAATGGCAGAAATGGAAATTTAAAATATGTTGTTCCGAGATTATGCAGTTTACTTAATATGTAATATTCATATAGGAGATGACATCATGCCTCTGCAGAAAGGCTTGAATACACAAACAGCATACATGACGTACACACAGAATACATTTACTTAAGTAATAATTCCTAAGGCGGTGTTTGCAGGAGTTGTGATAGCAAAGGCACTCAAGCCTTTTAGCCTTTAATCTGGTATCGTGTTGTATTGTACTGGATTGCAAACACCAATGTGTGTGCGCGCTGATGTGTGGTGAGATTGAATACAAGCATGCATGGATGAGTCCGTGTCCTCTAAGCTCCAGTTTTCTCACCACTGATAAGGCTTAACACAAACCTTTCATCCTTCTCCCTTCCCGTCTTACTTGCCGTCTTCCCCTTATGAAGTGATACAATCAAATCAAACCGCAGAATTTGGCATAGCATGAAGGAAATCCAATTACAATGCACATGTGGGGAGAGAGAGAGTGTGCTGCATTATGGAAATTCCACTTGTTTACTGTAAGTCATTGATATTGCTGTTTGAAGCAAAGAGGAGAGACTGGAGAAGTAATGAGAGAAATGAGCGTGTTGGAGAGACAGATGAAACATTTGTGCCAAACATGTAAAGTCAGGAAGAGTGAGTGGAATAACACAGAATGAAAAGGACTGCCCTAAATACATGTTATTACACCTCATAACCAGCAGCACCCTTGCTCTCTCATCCCTCCCCTGTCTCTTTTTAATTCGTCCATCTATAGATTTCCCCCTTCTTAATATTGCTACATTCCTCGCGTCTTAGCTGGATCAAATAAAAAGAGACAGAATAAAATACTTAGGTGGAATCAAAGCTCTAAAGATGCAGGGTTCACCAGTGAGGTCAGAACGGACTGGTTGGTGTATTCTAGCTACTAATTGGCCAGTCGGTGCATGAAAATATATAAATAATGCACATTTCCCACCCAAGGATGAGCATGCTATCTGGTCCTGGTCACAGATCCTCTTAATTATTGTTGGGCAGATGCATGTAGGCAGTAGTGTTTGTTTCATTAACTATAACTAATTTTTTTTTTATTCCAAGAAGACGACGAGAGCAAAAACGAGATGGCACAGAGTCATTAAACGCTAACTGCGACAATATCAACAATTAATAATACTGGCGGAAAAAGAAATGAATAAAACAACAACTTCCGAATACCTCGTTATCTATGTTATTGTTATTATAAACGGTTTCCTGTGCTACGTATTATATGAGGACTACAACAGCACAATGAGCACAGTGAGGAGTACATTTGTCTGTTTTTATAAAGCAAGTTAACATTAATAATGAAAACAACAGAGCTAGGGAGGAAAAAAATCAAACTGATATTTGGTCCTATTTTCATTACAATGAGCGAGAGGGAAAAAAACACAAAAAAACATGAAATGTGGCCATAAAACAGCTGGTAAAAAATACCACAAACCTGAAGAGACATACCACGAAGAAACTCAAGTAGGTAACATGTTGGCGTTAACATTCGATTTTTAGTTTTTTGCTAAAATAGTTTTCTTTGACTAATATGAAACTATAATTCCAAGATGTTAGTCAACTATCATTTGACACTGGACTTAGATTAAGTCTAAATAAAAACAAAATTAACACAAACTGGCAGGCGCTCCAAATTATACAGAGAAAAAGCAGACCATTGTGAAAATGGTGTTTATCTTGAGTAGAAAAGTATTATTTAATCTTGCGTTGCTGCCATTTATAAGGGAATTCAGAGCAAAGTGGATAGAGACAGCGCACTTAAAAATAAGACTAATAGCAATTACTGCAAACACACAATACGCATGATGGATCATCCACCCTCTATCTATAAATGTTAAAAAAAATATACCTGGCAGTTCCAATTAGGGCCAGTGTTACCGTTCAGGTTTTATACAAGATTACTGGATTTCAATTTGGGCAAATCACCAATTTTATCAGTTAGTTATTAAATTGAATCTAATTAACTAAATGTGCTTGTCCACTTACTCGTCATCGTCTGTTTTATCATTTAGTCCGCACAAGTGGGGAAGTAAGAGCCGTTTATTGTTCTAACCAGACAAAAGAGGGAAACAAAATCATATCATTAAACGTGTGAACGTGTCGATGTAATGACTGAACTGTGTGTCAACTACCCACGGCTAACCTTGAGAAATAAATGAATTCCCCGTTGCCCTGGCAACACACATCCACCTCATCCTGTAGCGATGCCCATTGTGTTCAACGCTATTCAAAAGAAGAGGACGCGCTGCTGAAAATGTTCCTGTCACAGTCCTGAAAACTGTTCTCGACAAAGCAGCACGCTACAAAAAAAAACATTCTGATACACAAGTCGTCACTAGTTGGACTTTTACCTTTGGATCTAAACAGTAACTAAATGAAGTGAAGGGAAAGTATGAATTACTTTGATTGAGTATGTCAAATTGTACCAAAAGATAGGACTTGCGTATATGAACCTGGTTACTATTGATCATTGTGTGTGTGCATTTGTGCAGGTTTTCTGTCCCTTTCAATGAAAGCAGACATGTCACGGCCTTTTGCTTCCATGAGATGACAGAACATCTATTAATTAACAAATTCATGCAATAAGGTCAGTGTGAACTCCAGTTTCACTCAGATGGACTTGCAGATAGAGATAATACACAGGTGTTTAAGAACTGATCTGATCAAATCAATTCACACTTGAATCAGCCATGACACAATAGAGAGAGATGGAGAAATGATGTAGGAAAAAAAGAAACGAGCAAGACAGCAGAAACGCCGGCTTAACAGCCACGTCGAACAGAAAGAGTCACAAAGGAAGATGGGAAAAAGCAGGAGAGTAAGCATGTCTGTGGGAAAGCATCAAGCCACGTCTATCTGATGGAGAGATGCAGAGACACGTGGAATCGACTTAAAAGCAAAAGAAAAATGGAGGGAAAATGAGGCTGACATGTGAGAATATGTACGAATATCACATAGCAAGGCGGCTGGAAACGAGTGGAAAGTTTCTTGGTTTGACAGAGGAGGGCGGATAGAGACTGAGAAAGCAGAGCCGCGGAGTGTGTGAGGATATCAATTAGCATATAGACTGTAAAACTTCTCTGGCTGACAGAGATAGAAACAGGCGGATGGAAGGAGAACAGCTGGGGGAGAGAGTGCGGATAAATAGCCTTAGACCCCTCTGTTCTGCTGGAGAAACAGTGAGATAAAAGACAGATAGATAGGGAACGAAGGAAGGAGCCCTCAGCCTTCCCCGGTTCACTTTGGAAACACTGAGGATGAGTAGCAAGTTTTCTCACCAGAGACTAAATGTTTATGATGGGGAAATGCAAAAAAAAAAAAAAAAAAAACGACACTGGAGCATGCATTAATAAAACATGCGTCTGTGTGAGTTCTCCGCCAACAGGAGCCCATCTGTGTGCCATGCATCAATAGCGCTAATAGGGGAGAAAGAAACGCACAAAACAGGCAACAAACGGCGAGCAAGAAAACGTCAAAAGAAGAAATAATGAAGCCTGAGCGCATCCCGCAAAACGTTGTCATTTTCACAGCGTCCTCCATTGATGGAGGTGAGTGAAATGGAGCAGCTGGTTAACTAGACCTGGTTGCTGATTTCTGCACTCTCCTCTCCTCCTTTTGAGTTTTCAATCTCATGAATTAACTTTTTTTTTTTTTTTTTAACAGGCTGTCTTCTCTGAGCCAGTTTTTCCACTTCTCGCTATGAAAATATCCTCGCGGCCAACCCTCCGCTCCTTCCACAGCAGCTGTCTCTCTCCCCCCTTACTCCTTTTCAAAAGCCTCTTTTGCCAATCCCTCCCTCTCTCTCTCTCTCCCTTCTCTGAGCCCTGCCTTTGCTCCATCTACAAAACTTCCCATTTTCTCCTCGCCTTTTGCTCGGTGCATTTCTGAAGTAACTTTCCCTCCTCCCTCCCTCCTCCTTCTCTTATCGCCAGGCTTTGTCTGAGCGGGAAGAAGAGGCTGGAGGAGATGGTTTGTCTGGGAGAAGCTGAGCAGATAATACAACAGGCGAAGAAACAATACAAGTTTGCAGAGGATCCAGATAGGGTCCTCACTGTGAATGAGAATGAACCGCATTCGCTAAATAGTGAAAGAAAGATGAAGATGGAGATAGATTTTTTAGAAAGGGGGGGGGGGTGTATTTAATATATATTTAAGTACAATTACTATTATTAAAGAAATGTATGGTAATCTCTAGTGATTCTGTTCATGTCATGATTTGCATTCACTATTGCACTTAAATAGGAAAGAGAAAGAGGAAGAACAAAAAAGTGCTGATAAAAGGAGACAAATCGGGCTGAATAAGTGGATAGAAACACAATTCTGTGTGAATGCAAGGTAGAATAATCTAAATACCAAAGTTGGCAGAGGAAAAGAGGCTGAGAAGAGCAAGGTAGGGTAGATAATGACGTTAGGCTGGTCCTGTTGTTATGTAGTAACCATTTGACATCATTTTCCAGACGTCTTTTAGCATGTTTACTGGCAGCTACACGTTTCTATACAAGTCGTCCTGAAGCCTTTCATGCTGCTTCTTTCCCGTTTTGTCCCTACGTTTATACGACCATCCCAACACGCAGCATGTCATGCATGCCCCGTCTCTAATTTCCTTAAACTCCACTTTTGGTGCATGTGCGTGCGTGTGTGTGTGTGTGTGTGTGTGTGTGTGTGTGTGTGTGTGTGTGTGTGTGCTGACGAATGACAAATATCTCCCCGTCCTCTTTGCATTTTGTATCTGCTCACCCTTATTCTGTTTTTCTTATCTAAAACTGCATTCAGAAGATGATTGCAGGAATTAGCCCCCAGATGAGAATGAAGTGTTGCTCAGTGTGTAATTATATTTACGGTATCTCACTCGCCGTTGTGCCGCAGCTGTTCGGCCTCGCAACACACACACTAATCACCAAACGACATGAATTAAAAAAAAAAGAAAACAGCTTCGGTTTGCAGTGAAGGTGAACTGCCTCTGATGCCACGTTCACTGCAGGAAAATCTCATCGAGCGAAAGGTCCGATAAGTGGGCATCACATGACATGTGACTTCACAGATGCTGCTCTACGTGTTCATTAATAGGATGAGTTCATCACAGCATTCTAGGTGAAACTGATTTTACAATTATTCTACTGGTTCAATTTTTTTGTTATAAGTACATTTTACACTGTCCACCATGGCTAATGTAAAGTCTTGTGCTTCCCTCTGGCTGAATTAATACGCTTTTCTCAGGTCTACTTGGCAGAGATCTTGAGTATATAAGAGCGAAATTCAGGAAGACATTTCTGTCGATAACATGAAGGAAATCTTAAGAATAAATTAATGAAATCCTTCTAAAATGATGATTTTACATGTCAGGGTGTAAATTAAACATACGAGATAGAGAGTGTTAATTAGCAAGCCAAGCTAAATCAATTCTGATCTTCCTGAAGCTACATATCTAGATGCCTAATTAAAATTAAATAAATAAAAAATATCCCTTTGAATTACATCACATTACAGATAGGTGATGCACTCATGTATTTTTGGTGGTTATATTGCATATTATTTTTTCAGACATTCCCTGGACTATTGTGCCACATGGTGTTTTATTTATAACAGAGGTATGATACAAGTTAGAAAATAAAAAAGGTGTTTTGAAATGCAATCACGTTATCGTGCACACTTTTCTCCTCCTCCCCTTCCAGACACTTCCTCTTATTTTAAGTCCCGGCGCCATCTCAGACAGTGTCTCTCCACCTTTTCTTAACCAAGGTTGCCGTGACCCAGAAAAGTTTAGCATCAGAGTTCAAAGAGCCGCTATTTCACCATTTATTTCTTGATGTGTCTATCTGCCTCCTCTCCTATCGTTCCTTAAAGATTGATATGCTCACTTAAAGTTTTTAAGAGTCCCGCTCTCATCTTTTTTCTCTAAAGTCATACTTGATATAATATAAAATTCATCCCTCTCAAATGTTTTCTCCCAGTTCCTCGCTGCTTGAGGTCATCATGCCCTGGTAACGTTTGATAAATCGCATTCAGAACATGCCCTCTCTCTCTTTTCCCCTTCTTTTGAAGCTACTATTCATTAGCCTTCCTATTATATGTGTAACCAAGGTGACAAATGCATAAAAGGAAGATATGATAAATAGTGAATAAATAGTGATTAAAAAGCATAAATAGCATAAATAGTAAAATGGGATAATAAATAGTGATAATTCTGATGATGCAATTCATGGAAGATGGGTTGTAATGGTTAAAAAAATGGTTTACATGCACTGTTGTGTCAAGTACTTTTATTGTGACGATTGAGATTTGGTGCTTTTATTTTGAAACGCTGTTTTGCCTCATCCGGCGCGAAGCCATTCTGTTGTCAGACGAGCGGAGTAAAACGGAGAGGTAGAGGATTTCGAGTTCTCCTGTCCAATTTTTAAATTAGAAAAGGTTGAAAGAAAATATTCTTAAGTTAATGTGTAAGTTTTCGTTTTGTTTACTGAGCAACAAGCTCCGTGACTGATGCCTGTTTGAAGACCTGAAGTTTCGTTTTGTCGAGTTTGTTTAATTGTCTCGGTAAGGAACTTCGCCTTTGTTTTCTCTTTACTGTTAAAACAGTTATTTTGTGTAATACTACGGTCAAAAGTTGAAAATTGTATCTTATTTTGTTTATATATGCTGTAATGAATCCGAAACTGTATATTTTGTTTGATAAACTGTTTGATATGATATTTAGCCGAAATGAGCTAAATGTTAAAATCTTTTTATCACGCGCTGGTCACGTGATAGGTGAGAGGACGTGTCTGCAATGCCGTTCAGTTTGAAGAAGTATATGCAATCTGCATAACTTATTTTGAGATTTAGAAAAATGTTGTACAACTGTTTGAAGCTTGAAATGAATATAATTGAATGTGCATTTGACATTGGCCATCATAGGTCAAGTCTTTTAACATGGACCAGGATTTCCTTGAAGATTTGAGGTCTTCACGTTGATGGCGAGCCACCCATTCGAACTCTGGGAGCCTGTGATGCCTGACTGTCATTCCCCATGGCAGGTTTCTGGTAGGGTTGTGGCCAGTACGGGTCATAACAACTGACTTTGACTTGTTGACTTACTGACTATTATACGTACGTTACAAACTGAAACCACAGGAAAGGAACAATTTTTTTTGTTGTTTTGGGAAAAGGACATTGACAATTGAAAGGAACTCTTCAACTTAAAACCTTGAAGGACACTGCCCAACCTTTGAAAAGGAAAAACTGTATTTTTATTTTTATTCTAAAGAGTCAATATTTTATTTTGGGTATTTTGTAAATAATTAAATTTCATATAAAAGAAAGAAAAACGTATTTACTTGTGTGGTGTTATTTTATTGCACTCAGCTCTCTTTTTTCTCTCTCCAGAGTCGTAGCCTAGAGTCTCACATTTTGTATATTAAGAAATTGGCCTATCATTGACGTGTACATACCCAGTAGTGGGTTACACGGTAAAACTTGGCGAGCCAGCCAGGAGAGAGTGTGTTTTTGAGAGTGCGAACGCCATATTTTTCCCTATTTTTCTCAATTTTGAACATCACATTTCATACGTTTTCCTTTCTGCTTTAATTGCAATGGAAATTATTACGATTGAAAGTGTGAAAGTGCCTAACTCACTTATTATAAGTGGTTTATCTCAAACTGATGATGATGAAGAAGTTTTTGAGTATTTGAAACAATTTGGCAAATTTTCAAGAATACTTAGGGTGCCTGACGATAATAGCAAGGTTATTGTCGAATTTGAATCTGGCTTAGCTGTTGAAACACTAAAAGGTTCTTTACCTTTTGACAGAATTTGTGAAGGTAACACGGATGTTGTTCACCATATTGATGTTCTTGCTAATGTGTACTCATCTGAAAAAGGTACAGGTTTAACAGAGTCATTCATAACTCAGCTTAGAGACATTGCCAAACATAGTGGGAAACCGTTTGAAACCCTTTTGCAAGACGAGTTAGCCAGAATCTCTGACATGGTTGGCCAGACAAAGCCAGCAGTTGACAGCGTAAAGCCAGTGATAATTAGTATGAATAATGAATCAACTGAACATGAAAACAATCTCAAAGATGCAGAATCAGACCAAACTCAAATCAAGCTCACCCAAGAGCCTAATAAGACTACTACTGACATAAGCAAAACCGAATCACTTCCACAACTGAAACCAGTACCTGATCACCTGAACCCGCCTGAGATGCAACGGTTCATTGTTGAACATGTAGTGAAGAGCCCCAACTTTCACTCAGACCTACACTCATTGAGGCTGAGGACTTTTTCGGGGAGAGTACCGTGTCCTAGCACTGAAGTTGACTACGATACTTGGCGCAGTAGTGTAGAGTTTTACTTGGCTGATCCTTCTGTCCCGAAAGGACAGCTTGTAAGGAAGATTGTTGACAGTCTTTTAGCCCCTGCTGCTACAGTAGTGAAGTCATTAGGTCCCTATGTTTCTCCAAGAGCTTATCTTGACCTGCTCGATTCTGCTTATGACATTGTGAAAGATGGAGATGATCTGTTCGCAGAGTTTCTTAACCTTAACCAGAACTCCGGTGAGAAACCATCCAGCTATCTCCATCGTCTTCAGACTGCTCTGAACAAAATTGTGAAGGTGGAGGCAATATCACCATCCGATTCAGACAAACAGCTTCTGAAACAATTCTGCAGAGGCTGCTGGAACAATACCTTGATCAGCACACTTCAGCTTGAAAAGCAAAAGGAGAAGCCACCCACCTTTTCAGAGCTGTTGTTGCTTTTGCGCACTGAGGAAGATAAACAAACAACGAAAGCCAACAGAATGAAACAGCATCTCGGTTTCACAAAGACCAAAGCTCAAGTTCAAGCACATGACCTATGCGACTCTGATGAGTATGACTTAACTCCTCCAATTGACACTGTCCCATCAGTGATGAATCAGCTCCAAAAGCAGATAGCTGAACTCCAAGCTCAGATTGCAGCACTCTCTTACCCCAAAGACAAACCACCAAACAAACTCCAAACAGTAAAGAAAAAGTTGAAACCAACACCAAAAGAACCAGCTAGTGCTGAAACAGAGATACAAAAACCTGTCACCACCCCAAAAAAACCCAAACCGTGGTATTGTTTTCAATGTGGTGAGGATGGACATATAGCGAGCAGCTGCACTGATCCACCGAACCCTGCACTTGTAAATGCAAAGAAAAAAGAGTTGAAAGACAGACAGCGAGCATGGGAAAAGGCAAACCCTGGTACTGAGCACTCTTTAAACATATAACTGTTTCTATTGAGGGACAAATAGGAACAGAGTTGACTAACAGTCCCACCACGACAGAGAAAGTTAAGAAAAAAGTATCACTCAAAGAACACAGAGCAGTAAGAGTTGCTGAACTGCCTAAAGGTTTAGTGGGAAATAAGAGCACAGCAAATGTCAAAGTAAATGGAATTGAATGTAACTCATTGCTCGATACTGGATCGCAAGTAACGACTGTGTCACAGTCTTTCTATGATTCACACCTCTCTGATTACCCGATACAGCCAGTGAGTGACATACTGGAAGTTGAAGGTGCAAACGGCCAGACAGTCCCATACTTAGGCTACATACAACTAAGTATGCAGTTCCCCAAAGAATTCATGGCTTCACAGCCTGAAGTTCAGACTCTTGCATTGATAGTACCAGACACTCGCTCCAATTGCAGTGTACCTGTTCTGATTGGTACGAATACTTTAGATCCTCTTTATGAACAATTTTGTGAAGGAAATCCTCTGGTAAGCAATACATACTGTGGCTACCTACAAGTTCTGAAAACCCTGCAGATCAGGCGGAAACAAAACTCAGAGGGTCAGATTGGTGTTGTGAAATGTAGTCGTCATGAACCATGTATCATCCCTGCTGGACAGAAAGTTGTCTTGGAAGGCTTTCTCTTTGGAAGTGAAGCAAATAATGAGAGATGGGCAGTAGTTGAAGAGCCCTCCATGTCGTCCTTGCCAGGGGGAATCTTCATTGATAGCTGTCTGATCTCTATCCCAGCACGTTCCCCGTACAAAGTACCTGTTGTGCTACGAAATGAAACCAGCCATGACATTGTCCTTCCATCTCATTCTGTCATTGCAGAACTAAGTATTCCCCATGAAATCAGTCAGACCCACAACACCTATAGCCCAAGTCATTTGTGGTCATCATCCACTGTGTGCTCTAGTCAGCAACAATTGCATTGTGATGAACAGAAAAGTGACAGCCTGAGTTTTGATTTTGGAGATTCGCCACTTCCTGCGAAATGGAAGAAACGAATAACACAGACACTGAACACCTACTCAGATGTATTTTCCCAGCATGACCTCGATTATGGCCACGCGACAAAGGTCAAACATCACATCAAACTGAAGGATGAGACGCCGTTTAAGCATCGACCCCGTCCTATCCATCCTAAGGATTACGATGCTGTGAGACGACATCTCCAGGACCTACTTGAAGCCGGTATCATCCGTGAATCAGAATCCCCGTATGCTTCACCTATAGTTGTGGTGAAAAAGAAGAATGGCGATGTACGCTTATGTGTCGACTATAGGAGATTAAATATGCAAACGATCAAAGATGCCTATGCATTACCGAACCTTGAAGAGTCGTTCTCCGCACTAAGCGGATCACAGTGGTTTTCTGTGATGGATCTGAAATCAGGATACTATCAGATTGAAATGCATGAAGATGACAAACCAAAAACTGCTTTTGTGTGTCCCCTCGGATTTTGGGAATGGAATCGTATGCCGCAAGGAATCACAAATGCTCCAAGCACGTTCCAGCGCTTAATGGAGAAGTGCATGGGAGATATCCATCTGCGTGAAGTGTTAGTATTTCTTGACGACATCATCGTCTTTTCTCAAACCTTGGAGGAACACGAAGCTCGTCTAACCAAAGTCCTGGATCGTCTGAGGGAGAATGGTCTCAAGTTATCTCCTGAGAAGTGCCACTTCTTTCAGATGTCTGTCCGTTATCTGGGGCACATTGTCTCAAAGAAAGGAGTGGAGACCGATCCTCAGAAGATCGAAGCTCTCAAGACTTGGCCGAGACCCCGTACCTTGAAGGAACTTCGTTCTTTTCTCGGTTTTTCTGGTTACTACCGGAGGTTCGTGCAGGACTACTCAAAGATAGTCAAGCCGCTGACAAAACTAACTGCGGAGTACCCACCAGCACGAAAGTCCGCCCAGAAAACAAAGATAGGCGTGAAGTATTTCCATCCAAAGGAGCCATTCGGGGAAAGATGGACACCAGCTTGTCAGAATGCCTTTGAACGAATAATTGAAAGACTTACCTCGTCACCAGTCTTGGGTTTTGCTAATCCGGAGTTGCCATACGTCTTGCATACAGACGCAAGCACTACGGGACTCGGAGCTGCCCTGTATCAAGAGCAGGATGGACGGAAGCGTGTAATAGCCTACGCCAGCCGAGGCCTGTCGCACAGTGAAGCCAGATACCCAGCTCATAAGTTGGAGTTTTTAGCCTTAAAATGGGCTGTTGTTGAAAAATTTCAAGACTACTTATATGGGCATTCGTTTACTGTTGTGACTGACAACAATCCGCTTCGGTACATACTCACTACGGCGAAGCTAGACGCGACCAGCTATCGATGGTTAGCTGCCCTGTCCACTTTCTCCTTTGACATACAGTATCGTGCAGGCAAGCAAAACCAAGACGCTGATGGTCTGTCGAGGAGGCCACACGGACCACTGGTGAATGACGACTGCTCACAGGAGGAGAGTCTGCGAATCAGTCAGTTCACCTCTCATCACCAAACTCCTGTGGACGTTGTCAAGGCCACCTGTCAGTACCATGCAGCTGTGAACACGGAGTCACAGTCTCATTGTCTCGTAGAGTCACTCGCTATCCACCCTGATGCAGTTCCACCTGTGTACGAGGATGTGGAGTCAGAGTTGCAAGGGCTCTGCTCTGTTCCAAAGCACAGTGAGGATGATATAGCCAGACTACAGCGAAACGACCCCTCTATCAGTGTGATCATGAAGGTGCTTGAGTCTGGTGAACCTGCACCTCAACCGGACATACAGTCACCAGAGCTGATGCTTATGCTTAGAGAGATGAGCCGATTTGAAGTCAAAGAGTCACTGTTGTATCGCAAGCGACAGTGTGAAGATAAGACCGAGTACCAACTTGTTCTTCCCCTTGTTTTAAGGCCATCTGTACTCACCAGTCTCCATGATGAAATGGGTCATCTTGGTATCGAACGTACCCTTGAGCTGGCCAGGTCCAGGTTTTATTGGCCGAAGATGTCAGCAGATGTCGAGTCCAAAGTCAAAACCTGCCCGAGGTGTGTCAAACGCAAGCGTCAGCCAGAGAAGGCCGCGCCGATGGTCAGTATCCAAACCAGCCGACCCATGGAACTGGTCTGTATGGACTTCTTGTCCCTCGAACCGGATAGCCACAACACAAAGGACATATTGGTAATAACTGACCATTTCACAAAGTATGCTGTGGCGATACCCACAAGAGATCAAAAGGCCATTACTGTCGCGCGTTGCTTGTGGGAGCAGTTTTTCATCCATTACGGCTTTCCAGAACGCCTGCACAGCGACCAAGGTCGTGACTTTGAATCACAAATTGTCAAAGAGCTCTGTGCCTTAGTGGGTACAAAGAAAGTCAGAACAAGTCCATATCACCCCAGAGGTAATCCTGTAGAGCGCTACAATCGTACTCTGCTGAGTATGTTGGGTACCCTGAGGGAGAAAGAAAAGACCAGATGGCGAGAGTATGTGAAGCCATTAACACACGCATACAATTGTACAAAGAATGAGGTGACTGGATATTCCCCATACGAGCTCATGTTTGGGCGCCAGCCCAGGTTGCCCATCGACATAGCTTTTGGCTTACCAGTCAAAGGAACCTCATCCACGTCACACTCACAGTATGTGAAAAACTTGAAGTCCTACTTGAAGGAAAGTTACAGCATTGCTATCAAAAATGCAAAGAAAGTAGCTGACAAAAACAAAAAAAGGTTCGATATGAGAGTGAGAGAGTCATGTCTGGAAATAGGGGATCGAGTTCTTGTACGCAATCTCAGACTTCGCAACAAGCATAAACTCGCTGATCGATGGGAGCCCACTGTGTATGTTGTACAGAAGAGAGCAGGAGAGCTACCAGTCTACACGGTGTGTCCTGCGGGTCAGGATGGACCCACCCGTACTCTACACAGGGATCTCCTACTGCCATGTGGATTTCTTGCTGAAGAAGATTCGGAGCCTGAACAGCCGGTACGAGTCTCCAGACCCAGAACCAGACAAAGTACTCCTCAGCCAGCAGAAAATCCTGATGAGTCTGATGAAGGGGACTATTCATTGTCATTTCCTCTACGGTTTGAGGTAGAGACAAGAGTCATTGGTCCTGAAGTGATGTATCCGACCAAGGAAGCTCCAGATGTTACAAAACCAAGTCCTCTCAGTCATTCGTCAGCTGTACCTGAAATCACTCCTGAAGTTCAACGCTCTGAAATACCAAATTCCTCTACAGCAGAAGAAGAAGTTGACCTCATTCAGTTCCCACCTGATGAAGAAGGAATTGCCCTTATTCAGTTCCCACCTGATGACCCAGTTGATACTGAACCTGCTGAGAGAAAATCGCCTTCGAACCAGAACAACATGAATGCAGAACCTGAGTCGTCAGTTGAACGTAAAGAAACCAAGCACACAGACAATGATCAGGAAGCAACAATCACTCAGAGTGAGCCAAAGTTCACAACTACCTCCTCTGAAGAACCAAGTGACACTGTAGTATCAGTTCAACCTCGAAGAGTTGAAAATGAAACCCCATTGCTGGATCTATCTGATTCAACCGTCGTTCTTAACACTAACAAACCCTGTCCTACACTTACTAACTCCTGTCCGGAGTCAAATTCTGTAGAAGGCCCAGCCAATGTTAGTGAGCCAGACCATGATACACTGCGTAGATCTGAACGTCAGAGAAAAGCTCCCGGAAGGTTTACTTATCCCCAATTAGGCAAGCCTTTCATTTCTTTTGCTCAGACTATTCTTGAAGCTTTTAACAACGCTTTAGTTGAAACGTTTGAGGGTAACGCTTTCCAGCTGGAAACGTCATGAAGGGACTCATGCCAGTTTAGAGAGGGAGGGTGTAACCAAGGTGACAAATGCATAAAAGGAAGATATGATAAATAGTGAATAAATAGTGATTAAAAAGCATAAATAGCATAAATAGTAAAATGGGATAATAAATAGTGATAATTCTGATGATGCAATTCATGGAAGATGGGTTGTAATGGTTAAAAAAATGGTTTACATGCACTGTTGTGTCAAGTACTTTTATTGTGACGATTGAGATTTGGTGCTTTTATTTTGAAACGCTGTTTTGCCTCATCCGGCGCGAAGCCATTCTGTTGTCAGACGAGCGGAGTAAAACGGAGAGGTAGAGGATTTCGAGTTCTCCTGTCCAATTTTTAAATTAGAAAAGGTTGAAAGAAAATATTCTTAAGTTAATGTGTAAGTTTTCGTTTTGTTTACTGAGCAACAAGCTCCGTGACTGATGCCTGTTTGAAGACCTGAAGTTTCGTTTTGTCGAGTTTGTTTAATTGTCTCGGTAAGGAACTTCGCCTTTGTTTTCTCTTTACTGTTAAAACAGTTATTTTGTGTAATACTACGGTCAAAAGTTGAAAATTGTATCTTATTTTGTTTATATATGCTGTAATGAATCCGAAACTGTATATTTTGTTTGATAAACTGTTTGATATGATATTTAGCCGAAATGAGCTAAATGTTAAAATCTTTTTATCACGCGCTGGTCACGTGATAGGTGAGAGGACGTGTCTGCAATGCCGTTCAGTTTGAAGAAGTATATGCAATCTGCATAACTTATTTTGAGATTTAGAAAAATGTTGTACAACTGTTTGAAGCTTGAAATGAATATAATTGAATGTGCATTTGACATTGGCCATCATAGGTCAAGTCTTTTAACATGGACCAGGATTTCCTTGAAGATTTGAGGTCTTCACGTTGATGGCGAGCCACCCATTCGAACTCTGGGAGCCTGTGATGCCTGACTGTCATTCCCCATGGCAGGTTTCTGGTAGGGTTGTGGCCAGTACGGGTCATAACAACTGACTTTGACTTGTTGACTTACTGACTATTATACGTACGTTACAAACTGAAACCACAGGAAAGGAACAATTTTTTTTGTTGTTTTGGGAAAAGGACATTGACAATTGAAAGGAACTCTTCAACTTAAAACCTTGAAGGACACTGCCCAACCTTTGAAAAGGAAAAACTGTATTTTTATTTTTATTCTAAAGAGTCAATATTTTATTTTGGGTATTTTGTAAATAATTAAATTTCATATAAAAGAAAGAAAAACGTATTTACTTGTGTGGTGTTATTTTATTGCACTCAGCTCTCTTTTTTCTCTCTCCAGAGTCGTAGCCTAGAGTCTCACATTTTGTATATTAAGAAATTGGCCTATCATTGACGTGTACATACCCAGTAGTGGGTTACATATGCACCGAGTTTCTCTCAATATTTACTTCTATCTCAAACTATTATCAGTTATCATAGTTCATGATTAAGTTTCTATACTTGTTCTCATCGTCTCCAAACTCAATTCAACCGAAAAATGGGCATTTGTCTGAGCAGCTGTCCATGGTTTGCTTTCTCGCTCTTATCTGTCAACTCCTCCTCTTTACCATGACTCCATATGTTCTTCCCTCCATCACTTTGCAAGGTCGCCATACCCCATGCTCCTCCCTGTTCCCTTTGCTCACTCTTCGTCTCCGAGATCATTAGTGGCCAGTCAAGTTCATCATCTCCGGGCCGGTCCTCCTCCCTCTGTCATCCCCCAGCTGGTAAACACTCAGACACTCGCACACTCTATACTTTCCTCTCCCTCCCCAAGGTCGCACAGCCAGGTATGGTGTTCATCAACACAAAGCCAAGCTGTTCTAATTAGTGCAAGTCAGTTCCCATGGTGATGTCCATCTTGTGTCCTGGCAGGAAAAAATAACCGGGGCCATGATAAGATCAACTAAAGTTTTCTTGCATCAAGCAACACACTTCTTCGTAAGTGGGCACAGTGCACAAAAGCAACTGTATGTGCAATCAAAAGTGCAGTGGTCAATTTCACAACGCCTAATAATATTTCACATGCTGCGTTCTTACACATTTGACCAGCATGCAGGGCACGGTGGTTTGTGCAAGACAAAGGGAAGTATTTAAAAAAGCAGGTGTGCACAAATAGGGCTGCAGAGTGCATGGGCAAATGAGTGTGAAACTTTTCTGATGACTTCAAAAAGGTAAATCAGAGAAATGTGTTGAAAAGTGTTGATTTTTAAACAATGTGAACAGACAAGGGGCCGTTATTATTATTTGTGATTTCATGCATCAATTGGAAAGCGCCTTTAAGTGGTGAAATTATCATAGAAATGTTTTCTACTGTAACCATTAGGCTACTAATGGCTGATGAGAGAAAGATTATTCTTATGCTCAACCAAGAAGACAAGTTGGTTAATTAGGTGTTTCAGCTACTTTTTTTTCTGTTGTAGGAAAATTCGGAAGCTAATCTGGATCAATAAGCAAAAAAAGCTTTTTATTTCTGAACAGTGTAAAAAGCTTCAGTTACTCCTTGTTCTAAATAATGCAGTCCCTTAAATCAACTAATTTCATTAAACCCAATACCACAGCAATTTTTGACAATTCTCCCCATATACTCATATATTTAAAATCACTATGTAACAATTTGCTGTAGTCCTCAGCTGATGAATTAGTGTCTAGAGGGAATAGAAATGAAAAGAAGACAGAGAGAGAGGGAAAGAGAAATTCAAGGTCTTTCGTTTGAAAAGCTTCTTGATGATGCACTCAACCAACAAAGCCATCTGAACGTGTGATGGTGTAAATCTGTGTGGGTTGACCATAATGGCGTCTGAACCCTTTCGCCTGCACAGACTTGCTCTGAGTTTGCATCCTGGACAAGAAATGAGCAAACAAGAAATGTGTATTCACAAACAAACTATACGTAATCATCAACCAATTGATTTGTTTGCCGTGTATGTTATGGTTGTTTAACTTTCACCTTTCCAAATTACTTTCCAAATAACTGTTTTAGGCTATCGAGACTCCGTCTACCACTTGACACGACAATTACCAGAAGCCGGAGACAAAAGAACTGTTCATTAACACAGCACAGCACCACAACTCAACCCACGACTCCACCTGCATCAATAATGAAACTGTCGGGATGTTGGAGTGCTTCAACTCTCCTGGACTCAGTCTGGACAATAAATTGAGCTATAACAACACCAACACGCCGCTGACACCCGCGAATGCTGCCAGCACAGGTTCTTCTGCGTTCTGCAGAGTCAGAGCGCTTTCTGTTCTTAGCCCGCTAAGGCGTCCCGAGACGTACGCATCCCACCACAGTGCCGCCAAAAACGATTGGCCTCCCCACCCACGCAGAGCACGCACCGACGACCTGAGGTACCCTGCTGCCCGTTCCTCACACTGCTTCCATCTGGTCACAGGTACAGATCCCTGGGCTGGAAAAGGACATGACATGGCAGGAGGTTTGTCCGCTTGTTTCAGATATGGATGTGTATGCATGTATCAGGCAGACGTCTCTGGTTGTAATTTCATTTCTCTTTGTTGTTCCCATTGTAGATTAACATTGTGTTAGAATGTTAGAAACCTGATTTAAACAAAAGGATAATGTCAGATTACTGATTTGATTTAACAGTAAATACATTAATGTGACTGAAATCCCAGAAAATGCTGAATGAAGTTCATTTTTATTTATGTATTTATTTATTTTGCTTTTGTTTAGAATTCCATTGATGTGCTTATGTGTGTGCATTAGCCTATTAGTTTCTCTGTGTGCTACACATATATAAAAACGTGTGTATTGGTCTGGATAAGCCAATAAACATGAGAGCAAATAAAAGCTGAACAGCATGGTGTGTCAATGCTCCTCCTGGGTTTGTTTCCCTACACACACACACACACACACACACACACACACACACACACACACACACACACACACACACACACACTGCAATGCACCAGTTTGTGTTTGTATCTGTGTGTGCGTGTGCTTTTACATGTGTGTGTAGTGTGTTTCTGATGTATTTATAGTTTGTTATTTTATCTCTTATTTTGAATATGGTCCTCATATAGAGATATAGGACTCCAATAATACACACACACACACACACACACACACACACACACACACACACACACACACACACACACACACACTGTATATTGTATGATAAATCATACTTCTGCAAGGAAGATCTATCCTCTTTCTAAAACAAAAAAGTAATAAGAACAATATTTTAAGGGTAGATCCACACATCAATATAGATGTAATTATACGTATTATAAGAGGAAGAGAGAGTAGAAAGTTTTGGATTGTCTTCCTCATGCACAGGATTTTTTCGAATCAGCTCTTTGTTGCGGTTCCTGTCTCCTCGGCTGCTCTCCTGCACTGCTCTTTCCTTCCTGTCACTCCTGCCTGTTAAGTTTGCTTGGTGCAGATCCAAGAGAACAATCACTGCCCTAACAACTTGAAATAATCCCCTCCCTCTCAATCTGTCTTGTTCTCTCACGCAGCTGCTCGAGAGGTGAATTGATATGGATCCAGCAACAGCAGAGAGAAAGACAAACCACGCTGCTGCAACTTCAACTCATTCCCCTCATGGCCACACACACACACACACACACACACACACACCTACTCTTCATCTCTTCACCTTTTCTCCTTTAATGTTATCAATGTCTAAACAGATCGATGACATAACTCCTTTTGATTGGAAGACACATATATCCAGGTATTTAAACAGAAGGTACTCGGTTTAGAAGCTTTAAATCTTGCAGGCGTCTGTCGATGTAAAGAACCCAGATAAGCGTAACTACGACAACCACCGCCACAACAAAACCCATCATTCTCCTTCTGCCCCTCAGACTAATTCGAGTCTATAAACATTTAGACAAGGAAGTGTTTTAAGTTCCTAAGCACCCAATGAGGATATTGCATCTGAACTTTAATGAAAATGATTTTGCAGATATGCTGTAGCCGCTGCTTGGCCTAATGCATCTTCAGAAAGACAAGAATGAATATGGAAATACGCTCCTTACGTATCGCTGTGACTAAGCCATGCGCTGGATGACTACCTCATGTTTAATTCCAACCCTCTGGTAATCTGGTTATCGTTGATCTTAAATAGTTTCCTAATGTAATTCATTCATATGCAAGAAATACAAGTGGGGAAGCGGTGTGTAAAAAGTGCATCAGTTATTTATAATTCAGCTGTTTTAAAACTTTTATGTCTTTCATAAGTAAATTATACATCTATAGACTCACATCAAACGCAGCTACGAATGCATTACCTTTAAAATCCAAGAATTTATTGGAGTTGATGCTCATATGGACTTTCTGTTGAGCCATCTGCATATTTGCAAGGGCCAGTGCCCTCCTGATAACTTCAGTAAGAAAGCCATTACCTCTATACAGTTTTAGCTACATCCTCTGATCAGATTTTCTTTTTATAAATAAAACGCGTTTGTATAGCACCTTTCATACAGAATCTTGAATTATCCATACAATAATCCTCTTAATAATATTTCTCTATTCTTGCTTTCCTACTCACGTAACCAATACGGACATTATGCATTCCACACAATACGAACACATAGAGCAGACAAAGCTGATGCAGATGCACAAATGTGTTAATGAAAGAATACTGGAATAAAAGTGTCTATTATTTGAAAGGAAATGAGTAAAAAACAAATAATAACCCACTGAAATTGTCAGGGGTGTAGAAAGTCATTAGAGAGAAAGGGGAAATTAAAGATGAAGTAGTATGGGCTCAAAGACCAAAACACCAAAGAATGATAGTTCGTATGGGAAAAGTCACAAGCTCAACTTCATGTTGAAGGTAAAATGCAGTATGACATTCTTTTAGGATCGGATTAGACAAATTAGAGGAAGAGCCGGGCTTAGCATTGTTTAAATATGAGCTGAGCCAGTCACGTCAGGCTGGAGGATAAACAATACAGGATTACCATACTCTACTTAAGCGTGTGTAGACACTAATTTGTCCTTCTTATTTTTGTACTGGAGGGATAGGAATTTTGAAAATATAATATTCTATCATCTTTTTGATCAAACAAAGGGAATGTACAATACTTTGACACCTTTGGTATACTAATGCGAAGTATGCAATGCATAATAATATTTTTTACTAGACATAGAGATAGAATAAATGCATGCAAGTCTATATAGTCTATATATAATATTGTCAATGGAGCGAAGCCATGATGTAAAATCTGTAAATAAGTAAGTCTGACCATTGAAGTTGACAGCACGGATGTAGCTGAGCAGCTCTTTGCCGTCGATGTTGTTGGCCATGCGGGGGCAGAGACCCGGGTAGCCGTAGCAGAGCTCCCTGTGCATGCGGTGGAGGGCGTGGGCCATGGCGTAAACGGCGTCCATCACGAACTGAACCTTCCCCTCTTGTTCGTAACTGGAATCACGACCAACCTTTTCCAGACCTGAGGGGAGGAAGACAAGAGGCAGGTTAAGAGGGGAGAGGAAGAAAATACAATTTCTTTCTTTCTTCTTAAAAGCAGAAGTAGCTCACGATGAGCTATTTAAGCTATTCTGAATTTATCACAAAAAAAGCAAAGTTCATTGAGTTTAATATGTGAGTAATTGATGAAATGATATATATAATATATATATATATTTAAAAAGAAAAAAGATAAGCACCTTTTAGATGATCTCTCTTGTATGTCTCTTTTTAGCGTGTTCAGATATTTATATAAAGATACAGGATGTTTTCTTATTCCTGCAGTGTAATGTTTGAGTTCATTGAGTTTGCCATTTGCCTTTGTTTTAATGCTTGTGTACAGTGCATGCACACACACACACTGAAACTTACACATAACCTCCCAACTGCAATCATTAGGAGGGTTTATGTAACTACTCATTAGCATAATTAGCTCACGGAGTGAAAATAAAATCTCCTTGATGCATTAAGGTGAAAATCAGTAATTAACGATGACATTCATTTTCTCTGTTTTTTTTGTTTTTTATCAAAGGGCTCAAAGAGTGGAAATATGTCCTGAAGTCTGGAAATTATTATCGTTCCTTCTATTCCAAATATTTTCTCTCTCTTTTGCTTTCTCTCCATCGATATGAGCGTCCATAAAGAATTAACAGAGTCCTGCAAATGAAATCCAATCCACAGTCTTTGAAAATCGTGGGTGCTTTGAATGCATGTCTGTTTTCATTGGTGCATTTGGTAGTAGTGGTGGTGTGTGTGTGTGTGTGTGTGTGTGTGAGAGAGAGAGGCCTGGAGACAGACAAATGGAGCTTAGCGGAAGTTTAGACAGGAAAACTATCTTTGCGTGCTTAGGCCGTAGATTTAATTCTCTTCCTGGTCTCACCTCACTCATGCATGCTCTCAGAATTTTGTTTCAGCTGATCACATCTGCTGGTCACATCTATCCAAAAGCACACACAAAGCGACACACCGTCCGCATCAGCCTATCAACGCGATGCATCTCTCGCCCCATCCGACCCACCCCTCACACCCACACACACACACACACACAACCATCGGGGGGATTACGTAGCTGTTTATGGACGAGGCCCCGCTCGATCTTAAAACCTCCCCTGGTTAGCGTAAGAGCCGAAGACTTTTAAAATACACAATTTAAACAATCACCGCTGGTTCAATAAACGTTATCTTTGCTCTATCTGCTTGTTTCTCCTGATCGAAGCACAGCAGCACTGTAGTAGTGTGTGTGTGTCAGAGTGAAGTAGAATACATGAAACAGAAAAGTACAAGTTTAAGGTGAACTGTTTTGAGGCGGTATTGATTTTCTGACACATGTGGGGTGGGGATCCAGCAGGCCAGGGTTTGAGCAAAATGCATGATTAAAACTAGCTGCTTAAGGCAGCAGAGCGAGTCTGAGAGAGTTGTTCCCTAGCACCGAGCATCTTACAAGTTGTTGCTCATCATCATCATCATGCTGTTGTGTTTCATTGCCTTTAATTTGACATTACATTAGGAAAACCAGATGCACAAACGACAGTAACCTTTATTTATCCGGAGAAGGCCTTTTGGCCAGCAACCTGCTCAGCATTTATAATCGCAATCACGTCTCAGCGGTTGCTGAGAGCAGGGAACGTTTTTCTCATTAGCCCCCGGAAATCTGGCCACGAGCCCAGATTTCTAACCTCACAGCCAAATATATATTTAATTGTCCGTATTTTCTGTTAGTTCACAGCAAATGTTGCGATGTGAAATTGCCATTATATGTTTTATGCACACACAAATCTCTGGTTTTTGCTTTTGGTCCAAAAGGATTTGGGGCAGTCTAACTACATTTAAACGCTGTCAGGCTAAAACACTGGAAACACCACAGAGGCCTGAAAGTTAGAGGAGGTTTAAAGTATATGTTCAATAGGATGAGGTTAATGCTATACTGGACCAAAAATCCAATATAGAAGTGCAGCAAAGTGAAGCTAATGCAACTAACTGACTGCCTAACTGACTAAATGGATCCAATTAGCAGTCAATTTAAAGCTCTTGTCACTAATTTATGGACAACTACTGTCCAATACAATGAATTCAGATTGAGCATCAACCAAGAAGTTAATTGGACTAGACAGTTGAAAAGTGATTCAGCACCTGAATCCATACAAAGCACTAATCAATATAGTACAGACCTACCACTGAAATAGTTCAGTTCTGTATGGATTCAAGTATTTAACCCACGTTGCCTTCTCTTCATCCCTGTGTGAGATTCCTTTGTTTAATGAAAGCACGTTAGAAGTTAGAAGAATTTGTTTTTTGGGGGAAAGACACAAAGACTACTATTCATACAAAATATTACTTTCGTTTGATATCCATTTTCTGTGAAGTGTTCCGTTGCTGTTGCTCTCTTCATGTTTATTAAAGAATAATCTCTTTTAAATACCAAAGGCTGCTGTTTTTGTCTTGGCTTGTTGGACATGTAATGATGTGATGATGCAGGAGTATACAGGCCGATATTCCTGCATAAGAATTAAAATGAAAAGATATGCATGCAAAAATAATAAATCCTAAATCCATAATCCAGCCATTGGAATGTGATTGCTTCTGACTCTTTCAGGTGAAAGTGGACTTTTCGGCTATATGGGGATTGCACAGTGCAATGGCTAAAGAATAATGACACCATCAGCATTTAGACTGGTTCCATATTATTCTAATAGCTTTGCAATTCTGTCAGCCACCCGGACACAACGGTCAAACTGAGGTACTACTAGACAGCGCACATCATTACAATAGCTTTTGCCTGTTTCCAAATTCAATATAAAATTGTGATTTCTGAGAAAAGGAAATTTCAGGGCTAGGCTATATACCTGCTATCTACCTGGCATTGTGACATCAAGTGAATTGTAATCTCTGCTGAACTGGTACCTCCACCCCTCCCTTCACAATGACATCCGACCCAGAAGAAAGCATAAAGATGAGTTATCTTTCTCAACACCTCTCTGGACAAAGGCACTAGAGAGATCACCTTTGTGTTCACCTGAGTACAGTATAGTCTGCAGATTTAGGAGAAAATGCTGAATCTCTACACCACTCTGATTTGTTTGGTGTATGGGGCCATGATGCACACTGCCCCACTGTGTATTTTCCAGTGCTGCCCCCCTCTGCATCAGACACACACATGCACACACACCCACTTTGGAAAGGAGCATGCTCGTAAGAGGCAAAGCCAGACAGAGTTAGTACTAACATGTGCTATTTTAACTTTAGCAACTCTACATACTAAAGTTGGGGACTAGTTCCCCTTGTTTTATCCTGTTGTCCTGTCACATCTAAGTGCTGATCATTAATATAGATAGATACATTCATTTTGTTAAAAGTAAGCTTTTTGTATAATTTGTATTTTATTATATTTAAAGAGGCTGGTGGAAAAGAGTGCCTTGATCATTTCACAATTCTCAATATTTATCAGATAGTAACTTTAATAATTTTAACCTCATATAAAAGAGTATGCTGGTAATTAATACTTTAATATTAGGGTGGTGTATAAATAATTCTAATTAATAGGTACCTTTGTAAGTATAAATGAGTTATTAACAACCAAATCTACTCCCTGATAAAGAAAACTATCTATACTTGAATGATAATATGGATTACTTCTATGGCACTACATCAGATTAAAGTGAGATAACAATAATACAAATATTAATATGTGGCTTAATGTTCCAGCAAATTGGATATTTATGCACCATTAAACCAGAAAGCAATATATATTGTATTAGTGTTTGATAACAGAATCCTGAGACATCTCTAACCAGTCTGACAAAAGCCCCCTGAGGTGGCTGCCTAATCTCCTACTCAATAATAATCAAAGACATAATTATTCCAGAAGTCCGTAAATAAAGCTAATCAACACATCAATTAGCAAGTGCCTCCACAGCAAGCTTCGAAAAACATAGGTGGCGGTAGAGTAATGTAATCTGAAAATCATTCTTTTAGCATCACACCATTAGAGTTGACCTTAAAGATTACTGATGGCAGAGATTATTCGTCACCACATTGTGACTTCATTATCGTCTGTAGAGGTGATGCGTTTCTAAACTTGCACCCATAATGTATCATGTGTGCTCCACGCTCCATGGCTCTCAGCAGTTGTGCACGGGCCCATTGAGGGGAAAAAGTACAACAAAGTGCTTTACTTTGAGCCATAGATCAACGTGTCATGAGATAATGAGAATTTCTCTGTGCTGTTCTTATGAGATGTGAAACGACACGATGCATCATTAATCAGCATATCGCAAGAAAACGCAATTCTGCCTCGAGACAGTTAAACGAATGGTGCTGCTATGAGTGGCGCTAACTGGGGAAACGCACTGTCTCGGTTTCCTGGGATTGCGTCAGGTCATGTACCAGGAGCAAGGGGTGTGTGTGTGTGTGTGTGTGTGTGTGTGTGTGAAGGGTACAATTCTATGCAGTTTCTAATGGTTCTGTCTAGCCATTGTCTGCAGACAGTTACAGCCTGCCATGTCAATTAAGTAGCCACATATCTAATCATTGTGCAGAATATTTAAGGAGGTGACAAATAAAGACATTTTTAAAAGTGGCTTTATCACCTGAAAACGTATATTCAGTGTCTGTGTTTGCTTAAAGGCCCAAGATGAAGGCAGAGGCACAGACAGATGGACTAAATGTTTTTGTGTTAATATGCACCCCGGCTCTCTTACACACTTTACACTCAGTTCTGTTTTCCAGCCAGCATCTGCTAAATTAAATTCAGCCTTTCTCCTCACTGTTAATGATATCCAAGACCACAGGCAGCTTGTTTGTTTGGCCGCTTGGTAAGGGAGGATTTTCAATGAGAGCTTGAGAGTGCGGATGAAAAGTAACTTCCATGTCTCTGGATCTGTAAAAGATTGGCAATTAAAAACTGCACAAGGACACAATAAACATGTGTGCTATTTTGTGGTTGATTATTAGTTCTTGTTGCATAGGTCTGTACTACCAATAATGGCTCTGGTCAATAATAGCTACAGACTTGTAGGATTAAAGTTTGGTTTGATTTTTAAAACTGAATTCACAGTTTTGAAAGTTTTAGGTGGCGAAAGGTACAAGTTCTCACACAGAGGACTCTGTGTTCCTAAAAGATCTTTGAAGTCACAGTGGTATTTCTCATTGTTTAAATGTGGGAACCCAGCAACTTCTAATAGTGCCTGTCACGTTGCTTTAAATGCCTTGTAAAGTTTACTTCACGATTACTAGTGAAGTGATTGTGATCCATGTTTAAGTCACACACCCTGTCTGCACCAGAGTTAACGTGCATTTAAAGTCAACACAATGCAATGATCGAGCATCTCAAAGAGAAAACTGGACCAAATCCTTAATTTTAACCTTCTTAATGAACATGCTTCACATGCAGGGAGCCCTGGTCTGATGGGAAGGAAGGATTAATGCTCCATTGTTAAAAGCTGCAGCTTTACTTCCATCATCGTGATGTCGGTTAAACAAAAGTTGCAGCCTGCATCATGTGGTTCATTTGCCAGGAAGCTGCACACTGAGGAAGAAGCCACCGAGACCACTAAAATGTGTGCTTCACCGCCTCACTGGTGCAGCCGACGCTGTGTCTTATACAAACCGGCACATTAAGGCAGTGGGCTGGAGCTAATGCAGGAATGCTGACTGGCTAAGTGCCTTGATGGATGCCTTCATGGACCAGTGTGCCGGCTCGGTTTTACACACAAAGTGATTGATGGCAACACGGATGACAGACAGACTAATGATTTGGACAACCTCCTTAATTAAACATCAATTAGGAAGACATTCAATTCCCTCCCTCTCCACTCCCTTCCTCTAAAATAAGTCTTTCCTTCTCTTCCCTCTTTCTCTTTCTTCTCAGCTGGGCTCACATGCATACATTGCTTTTCCTTTTTAATATGCAGATTAGATAAATTTGGGAATAATCAAGTGAGAACAGGTATTTATAAACCTCAGAATAATGGAAACTCAATTCAGACGGTAATGAATACATTTACATAAAGGTTGCCTAATTAGCTCTACTCCCATTTATCAAACATGCCTGAAAGACGTGTGGGAGATGACAGGATAGGAAGACGCAGCCCACACATGCACATTGTCATTTATAGACATGTATAAATCACTGTTGCAGCAATACACATGAACCTGTTTGATTAATGTGTGAATAATAGATGTTTATGCATCATATGTCAAAACCACATTCAACACAAACACACACACACACAGTTATCTTGCTCTAAACATATTCATCTGGCTTTGAGCTAGCTCCAGGGCTAATCTGCCAAGAAAGAAATTAATAATCAATAGGTGAGAATAGGGAATGAGGATCAGACAGAGATTCTGCTCTGCATGATTTGGAGAGAGAGCACTGAAGCCGATACGTCAATACGCCGCTGCACAAATACCAAGTCATTAGATTTGGGGAGGACGTAGCCAAGAAATCTGTCAGGAAGTCAAGCATCATTTTCCTAAAAATGTTGAGGCAAAATGTCAATTATAGGGTTTTACTAGAAAATATAGAGATGGGGTGAAACGACTGAGATGCACAAGGACAGGACACATGAATGAAGGGTTAGAAAAGGTTGTACACAGGTAAACAGGTTGGAGCTGCAATAATTAGTTAATCTGGTGATTTGCAATGGTTTGCTTAGTTTGGTTGTTACTGCTTCTAAAAACTGCATGCAGTAAACTTTTTAGATCTTTAGACATCAGCCTCAGCTCGGCTACCAGCCGCTCTGGGTGTCCTCCTACCCACTAGACAGCTTTTAATGTAAAACTGATGTATTCAGTGTTTTTACCTGCTTTAAACACCAGGTCAGTTTGTTGGAGACCTCTGTGGATAAGTCAGCTCGTGGTAGGAATAATGAACACGCAACGAATCCTAACCAACAAGTCCCCTGATCACAAATTATTTCCTGTAGTCGTCAAACTCCTTTTTTGGATTAAGAGCTGCAGTGAATTATATACTGTGTTTAAATTAATCAGCAGATAATGTAATAATCTATTCTGTTTTTAGCCATTTTATAAGAGGAAACCATCACCATCAGACTTTTAGCTTTTCAAATGGTGATATTTACTAGTAAATTTAATCTTCTATGATAGTGATCTTTGGGATACACTACATTTGAGGAATTGGACTGCAATAATAGCTATAAAACTGGAGAATTGTGCTATAATTTCTTACTTTTATTCCTACTCTGTTTATCTCATAGTGGCTTTTAAATCTTATCAGATATTTTTTTGTTATTAGTATGAACGATGTGTGAACTTTTTCTTATTCAGGAAGTGCAAAGCAAATTCCATTGTGCAACTGTAAGCGATGACAGGCAAATGTTATCTTATCTAATACTTCCAACGAGGAGGAGGAGAGGGAGCACAGTGCAGCGTAACGTTTCACCTTCCCTACCCTGCAGGAGCATCCTGCTGCTTGTCTCGCTGCTTACACAAAACTCAACATTTAGGAATGTCGCCGCATCTACGTCACGGACAGAAACAAAGGTCAAAACTGCACAAACAAGTTGTGATAATTGAATTTTTTGCACCAACAAACAAACTGAAACTCTTCGAGCCTGAATCTACTTTCTCATGCCTTATCTCCTTAGACCTCCTGTCAAAAAGCAGCAATATTTTCTGTTTTATAAACAGTCATTTGCCACAAAATACCGGTTTTCATGAATAATAGGAGGCCTCTGACATCTGTGGCTAATATATATTACATCTCTACAATATTAAAGGTATATATTCCTGCTGATAACACATACACCTAATATAAAATATTCATCAGTCATTATTCATATTATGCTGAATCATCTCTTGGCACAGCCCGGCTATGCTCGCTCTCTGCCTTGAAAACACCATCTTTAATTTCCCTTTGTCAGGCTATTCTTCTCTTAATCACTCTCCTGTACAGCTTTCAGAAGAACAACTATGAATTCTCATTTGTGTCCCTGAAGGAATTTGTGTTTGATGCTGTGAGATTGTACACACACACACACACACACACAAAGGTATAGAACACAAAGAGACAAGTGAAGAAAGAGGATGTTAAAGGCAGAGAGAGAAGGCGAAATTGGATCAAACAAGAGAGACGAAGTGGGGTAAAAAAAAAAAAAAAAAGCCGTCTAAACAAAAGGAGGAATGAGAGATAATAAATAGAAGAAAAGTTCATGCCAGGAATGTTGACAGATGTGAAGGAATCACACAAATGATACAACAAAATGAGAGTGAGGTGAGAGGAAAAGGGAGAATGTGGAGGTATTCAGCTGAGAAAACAGGCATTGTTGAGAGGATGAACCGTAAAATCACATTAGAAGAGCAGCACTTGTTCTTTCCGAGCCGCAACAATCCAGCATTGCACACAGCAATGTGTGTGCATAAGCAGCTGTGAGTGTGCTGTTTTTGTGTGTGAACACATGCACATGCAGGTGCACGGTCAGAGGTACACGCTGCAACACAAACAGTTGCTTTATGCAGATATACTTTTTTTTTCAGCCTTGCACAATCAGAAGGACAAGACAAATCAGGCTCTGGCTCGTTTGTCAGTTGTGGGTTGTTTTAATTTATTCATCTTAAAGTCATATCACCCATTCGTTCTGTCAGAAAACACTGTAGCATCTGAGAATTGTCATAGTTTTGGCCATTAAAAGTGGCTGTTAATTCCTGAGACAAAAAAAGAAAAAAAACTCCAGAAATAACACCTGCCATAAATCCAGCTTGAAGACCCATTTGACACAACTGACAGGAATGATGGAATGAGATCTGGTGTACACAAACCCAAACTGGTCAAATGATCATGTGTAATGTGAAAGGAGTCGTGACAAATCCATAGAAGTGTTACCCACCTCCTGCAAAATGTATAAGAATGTGTAACTTGTTAACCAGAACATTACATTTGGAGTGCATAGCCTCAAACACATATGCAGTTTTCTTAGTAATAATAGCAGTGTAAAGCCAAAAACCTTTTTATTGTGATGCATCAAAATTAACATGTGAATAAAAATGTGTCAATTTTTTGAATGAAGAAAAGTTAATATTAGACTGTTCAAAGAAATAGTGCCTTTTTTCTCTACAAACTCAAACATTTACTGCATAAAGAGAAACATAAAATAATCACAATACAAATGATTACACTGATTCTGGCTTTACTCACATTTTTAATCACGTGTGATGTGGTTTGTAGTGGTGCTGTGCGCCTGTCCGTGTTTTGCTGCTCTGTGTGCTGCAGTCATTTATATGAGGATGTGCCTTTGGGTTTGTATCAGTGACAAAGAGCGGTGTGTGTGTGTGATAGGGCCTGCTCAAGATGGATCGCTGCCCAATGTGTGCGCATGTGTCTTAACAGTGACAGATGTGCAGCTCAACATTGACGCGTTCAAGTACAAAGGACTACCTGTGATGGCAACAAGCGCTCACAGAGGATACGCGTGCTCTGATTTGTATGTTTGCCTCATCAATCAATCCACACACACACACACACACACACACACACTTAGCGAGAGCAGTTAAATAACAGTGTCCTCTACAGTAAGACAAAAAAAGGATAATTTCACTGGAGCTAAACGGTACTTCACATTCTCACCCGCTGAAAACGAAACGCTGCAAAGAGTCATAAAGCACATTCTGTCTCCGGTTCCCGATCGGCAATCCGTCTGTCTTCGCCTGTCTGTCTCTAATTGTACATCAAGCTCTCCATCTGTGTTTGTCTCCATATCTCAGTCTGTTCGGCCCTATGGCCTTTTCACAGGGGAGGGAACAGTTTATCCAGCCTGCGAGCCTAATAACTCTCCCTCCCTGTCGACCTCGTTAGGATATGGTCTATTCGCAGCAAGTGAACATGTGTTTGTGCGCGAGGGTAAACGTGTGCATGTCGGGTTAGGATGGGATCTAATTAGCTCATGGAACGGTAGCGCGGATCCGGGCACAATTCTCTATTGTTGGATAAGGAATTTGCATCTTCAAAAGCACACTTTTTCACCGACTAAGAAATGCATCTTCATGTTGAGAAATCAGGCATCAAACTATACCCCAGTAGCTTATAGAAGATAATTCTGCCATTAATAACCCTTTCTAAACTATTAATAATTTATGTAAAAAGAAACACTGGCGATGGTGATCTTGCTAATGAAGAAAAGTGCACCACAAAGCTAAAGCTCATATAGGATTTTCTCTTTCACACATCGTCTACAGTTTCATTCTCACATGGACGGAGTGTTTTTGACTCCTTGGTTAAATATGCCTCATGCTTTTCACATAAGTATGACCTTAAATTAAATCATCAACTGCTGCAGAGGTGATTTATTTGCTCATTTAGCACATACCTGAGCACATATTATAATACACAGGTTTGTGTATTGCACATCTCTATGGACATTAATTGCATCTGGAGCTCGAATCAAAGACTATCTGCATTGCTTGATTTGCAATTCATTGCCTGTATATGCACCATGTGTACGCCTCCATTTAGGCGGGTGAAAGCACCTCTGAATGAGTGTTATTGGAGCCATTAAACCCACTATGCAACACTAGTTTCATCCATATACAGCTGCATAAAATATATATTATTACAAATAGCTTTGCAAATTGCTTTTCAAAGAGAACTCTCCTATCATAACTACTTTAATGTAAGCACTGATATAAAAGTATGCCTCATTTAAGATTTAGCTTGCTTTTATTCACCATTTACAATGAGACAAAAATGAAACAGCAGAGTAGTTTTGTGGCCATGTGTCGACTCTAAGCTCTGAAAAGGACACACTGATGGGGGTGAAATGATTAATCGGGGTTTTCCCACACTACTTTAAGGGCGGTTGTTCCTACAATAAATGCCTCCTGCCTCACTTACGTCCCTCTGGGAAAAAAAAAAATTAAAAACACTCCATATGCATAGTGTAATGCACGCTATTCTATAGTCAGTTTAGCTGCTACTTTATTCCTCACGCTAACAACTATGGCCATAGAGAGAACCTCTCTACACACTAGCTGCAGCATCCTGCTGCAAGACACATTCACTGACCCCCAGGAAATCCCAGCATCACCGAACAGAACACAATCTGGCCCTAAACTCATTTCATTATAAACAGTGTTAATTTCCATGAAAAGATTCCATTTGGAAGTAGTTGTAAATTATTTAGTGGAATATTTGTGTGACGTTCTCTATAGCAATACTCATTTAAAACTCTGTCTTAAGTAAAAGCGGAGTGTTCATTTAAGTTAAGATTTGTAGCATAAAATGCAATAATGTTCTTTCTATATTATTTGCCAATGACTCTAATTCTATAGCTGTTTATGACAATTTTATTATCAGTGGAGTGTGTAAAGTAGAAGTAGAAAGACAGACATGTAACCTCAACATACATTTAGTGTTTTTATTAGTGTGATTATTGAAATATCATGACAGATGATAAGGTAACTAAATGATTTGTGCCGTTCCCATAATTAAGCTGAATAAGTTTCTGAATATATTTTATTGTTTTCTTTTTGTTGTTGTGTTTTAAATGTATTATATTGCAGGTGTTTGTCAATATTAACCTTAATACCTCCATATGATTGTGACAATAAAAGTTTCGAAGAATTGGATTTTACTGTAACAGAAAAGGAAAAGAAGACAGATATAGGCATGTAAAGTCGGTGGAACATTAATTTATTTGACTAAAGATTGACAGTCAACAAAGTAAAAAAAGATCACAGGAGCCAAGGAAATGAAAGATGAAATATTGGTGTCATTCCCTGGAGATTGACACAAGAGAAGAGAAGATGAAGGGGAAAAAACAGTAATGTACAGTAAAAACCATGTTTCCTGCTCACGCTGCACTTTAATTCCTCCGTGTGCAGCTGAGTTTCATAGCTTCTGTCACAACCAATGTCTTTCACTGGTGCAATGAATCCAAATGGAAGCGCCTGCAGACAGTACATACGTGTATGCGCATGCATGGGAGCAGGAAAGTGAAAGTTTGTGTGCGCGCGTTGTTGGTTGTGTACATGTGGTCTGTCCCAGTGTGTTTGTGACCAGCCCGGATCAGGGAAGAGCTGATTCCACAGAACAAGGACAGACGAGCTCAACTGGAGTTACAGTGCAGCGAGTAATGTGGAGCTGCCACCTCTCATTCTTTTTCTATGAAGAGCTATGAGTCCGTCCTGCAGAGCATGACGGTATAATAAGCCGAGAGCGAACAGGGTGGGTACAGTTCTGTGGCCGTGACCTGGAAGGGATGAAAACTGCAGCATCTGAGATCTATAGTGTGTGTAATGTAACTGCATTTATATATTTCAGCCTTTTATTTCACTAGAAAGTGGAGGCACGTCCAGCTCTGAACGGTTTTACCTAGAATCATAAACTGTAGCTACGTTTCAGTTGGGCTTATTTTACACACTTTAATAGGAAAAGTGAGATGAAGAGAGTTTATATGTAATAATTAAAACACATTTTGTGTTACTGTTGAAATTTGTTTACAGATTTTTGTCCTTTTAATTGGAAACACCTGTAACTTAACTAAAACAAGGCCAGTGAGACTTGGATCAGGAGGGTATTCCATCCACGCAGCTAATAAAAACTGTACTTATGTAACAGAGAGCAGCTTAAATTAACATTGACTCTCTCAGGACTCGAGTCATTCCACCAACACAATCCAGCTGAGACTGGTTCCCATGCATAGGTACAATGCTGATAGACTCTATGTCGAGAAAAAAAAAGGAAAACTTTTCCATCGCCAAAAAGGGCGATGCAGACACATTTAAATAAGGCGGAGGGAGATGGCTTGGTGAAAAGGTGCTGACAGGGTAAAAAAGGTGAGAGAAGCCAGCTTGTGACCAGAAGGTCCAGTGAGATAAGATAGAAGTCTGGGTCAGAAAATGAGCAGCCTGACAGTTTAGATAACAGATCAGATGCGTGTCTAAAATTATGGTGTAAGCTAATTTAGGAGAACCACTTCACCAACTCACCAACTACATAAGCGTCTACTATTTGACACATCATCAAAAAGTACAAAGAGTATGCATTCCTACATTGCAGGCAGAATTTAAAGGTAAAAAATTAAGAAGTTGTAGTTAGTGATAAGGACAAAATGAGTGAATGAATAAATAACTTCAAACAGCTTGCTACACTTTTAATTCTTAAAATAAAAAAATGCTTAGCTTTTAGAAGCTCGACTTCAAAACAAAGGTGACCATAAACAAAATGAGGATTAATTAACCTAGAAGCCAAATGAACGGAACAGAACTTTCACTTAAATTAGGGAGGCCGTTCAAAATGAGGAGGGATGCTCCTTTATCTGCCTCACCAGAACGCCCCCAGCTGTCAATGCACCACATTAGAATTAAGACAAAGCTCGTGAAGTCATTCATAGTTTTATTTGCAGCCACTGGGTGTGTAAGTGTTTGTGAGCATGCAGGTTTATCTGCAATCTGATGTCTGCTTCAGTCTGCTTCCCCCCAGGCATCTGTTTCACCTGACTGCATG
Source organism: Eupleurogrammus muticus (assembly GCA_036785175.1). Classification (NCBI taxonomy): domain Eukaryota; kingdom Metazoa; phylum Chordata; class Actinopteri; order Scombriformes; family Trichiuridae; genus Eupleurogrammus; species Eupleurogrammus muticus. The sequence continues at coordinate 12,598,995 of JAYKQN010000022.1, forward strand.
CTTTTAAAAGAGCATGCACTGAGTTTTATTCCACTATCTGAGTTGTCATGGTTGATGTCATGCTTGAAATAAAAGGGTTTTACTATAGTCAGAAGCCTTGCATACCCCGTTGCTTTTATGCTAGACTATCAATGGAAGATGGAATGCTAAAAGGTGGGCATTGCTGTAATGTGCTTGTAATAAATCATAAAAATGCGTTTATTGGACTTGAGGAAAATGTATAGAATGGGTGGTAGTGCAGTAGCAGTAACAATCATACAATACTTCAGCATCGTAGTTGTATTCTCTAAAGAAAACTGGATATTTTTCCATGAAAAATGTAGTGGTTTCATGCAACTCATCTTGCACTGAACAATCCAGTTAAAAGAATATCACGCAGAGCTGGAACGGAAGACAGAAGCAGAAGAAGTTAAGACTTTACCAGGTTGCATGAAGAAGTTAACTTTCATTAGAGGACAGCTTTAAGGGGAAATGTACCTAAAGGAACACAACAAAAAACACTGCAGACAATGATGTTGATTTGTTGTGGAGGGCTGACAGATTATAATGCATGATTCGTCTTTGAATCTCATATTTAGACACGATTTATAAGGGTGAGTCACAAATCCTGGTTGGCAGGATGAGAAGGTCAAAAACGTTTTAATATACAGTTTCAAGAAGCATTTATAAATCTCTCAAAATCTCTCAAAAAAACACATTTCGTGTTCATATTATTATTTTTTTGTCATTTCAATGTCCATTGTACCATTATGTGATTTTTTGACACAAAATGACAAATATAAAACATCCATCCATCCATCCATTGTCTTCCGCTTTATCCGGGGCCGGGTCGCGGGGGCAGCAGTCTAAGCAGGGACTCCCAGACTTCCCTCACCCCGGACACGTCCTCCAGCTCCTCCGGTGGGACCCCAAGGCGTTCCCAGGCCAGCCGAGAGACATAGTCCCTCCAGCGTGTCCTGGGTCTTCCCCGGGGCCTCCTCCCGGTGGGACATGCCCAGAACACCTCCCTAGGGAGGCGTCCAGGAGGCATCCTGAGCAGATGCCCGAGCCACCTCAGCTGGTTCCTCTCAATGTGTAGGAGCAGCGGCTCTACTCCGAGCTCCTCCCGTGTGACCGAGCTCCTCACCCTATCCCTAAGGGTGCGCCCGGCCACTCTGCGGAGGAAGCCCATTTCAGCCACTTGTATACGCGATCTTGTCCTTTCGGTCATTACCCAAAGCTCATGACCATAGGTGAGGGTAGGAACGTAGATTGACCGGTAAATCGAGAGCTTCGCCTTCCGGCTCAGCTCCTTCTTCACCACAACGGACCGATACAGCGACCGCATCACTGCAGACGCTGCACCGATCCGCCTGTCAATCTCACGCTCCATCCTTCCCTCACTCGTGAACAAGACCCCGAGATACTTGAACTCCTCCACTTGGGGCAGAGACTCACCACCCACCCGGAGAGAGCAAACCACCTTTTTCCGGTCGAGAACCATGGCCTCGGATTTGGAGGAGCTGATTCTCATCCCAGCCGCTTCACACTCGGCTGCAAACCGCCCCAGTGCCTGCTGCAGGTCCTGGCTCGAAGAAGCCATCAGGACAACATCATCTGCAAACAGCAGAGATGAAATCCTGTGGTTCCCAAACCAGGCCCCCTCCGGCCCCTGGCTGCGCCTAGAAATTCTGTCCATAAATATAATGAACAGAACCGGTGACAAAGGGCAGCCCTGGCGGAGTCCAACATGCACTGGGAACAGGTCTGACTTACTGCCGGCAATGCGAACACAGCTCCTGCTCCGGTCATACAGGGACCGGACAGCCCTTAGCAAAGAGCCCCGGACCCCATACTCCCAGAGCACCCCCCAAAGGACACCACGAGGTACACGGTCGAATGCCTTCTCCAGATCCACAAAACACATGTGGACTGGTTGGGCATACTCCCATGAGCCCTCGAGGACCCGATGGAGAGTATAGAGCTGGTCCAGTGTTCCACGACCGGGACGAAAACCACACTGCTCCTCCTGAATCCGAGGTTCGACTATCGGTCGGATTCTCCTCTCCAGCACCCTGGAATAGACCTTACCGGGAAGGCTGAGGAGTGTGATTCCCCTGTGATTGGAACACACCCTCCGGTCCCCCTTCTTATACAGAGGGACCACCACCCCGGTCTGCCACTCCACAGGTACTGTCCCCGACCGCCACGCGATGTTGCAGAGACGTGTCAGCCAAGACAGTCCCACAACATCCAGAGACTTGAGGTACTCAGGACGGATCTCATCCACCCCCGGAGCCTTGCCACCGAGGAGCTTGCCAACCACCTCAGTGACTTCAGCCAGGGTGATGGACGAGTCCGCCCCTGGGTCCCCAGTCTCTGCTTCCTCCTCGGAGGACGTGACAGTGGGATTGAGGAGATCCTCAAAGTACTCCTTCCACCGCCCGACAACATCCCCAGTCGAGGTCAGCAGCTCTCCACCCGCACTGTAAACAGTGTTGGTGAAGCACTGCTTTCCCCTCCTGAGGCGCCGGACGGTTTGCCAGAATCTCCTTGAGGCCGTCCGATAGTCCTCCTCCATGGCCTCCCCGAACTCCTCCCAAACCCGAGTTTTTGCCTCTGCGACCGCCCGAGCCGCGGCACGCTTGGCCCGCCGGTACTCATCAGCTGCCTCAGGAGTCCCACGAGCCAACAAGGCTCGATAGGACTCCTTCTTCAGCTTGACGGCATCCCTTACTTCCGGTGTCCACCACCGGGTTCGGGGATTGCCGCCGCGACAAGCACCACGGACCTTACGACCACAGCTACGAGTAGCCGCATCAACAATAGAGGTGGAGAACATGGCCCACTCGGAGTCCATGTCTCCAACCTCCCCCGGGATCAGGGAGAAACTCTCCCGGAGGTGGGAGTTGAAGACCCCCCTGACAGAGGGCTCCGCCAGACGTTCCCAGCAGACCCTCACAATACGCTTGGGCCTGCCAGGTCCGTCCGGCTTCCTCCTCCGCCAGCGGATCCAACTCACCACCAGGTGGTGATCAGTTGACAGCTCAGCCCCTCTCTTCACCCGAGTGTCCAAGACACGCGGTCGGAGGTCAGATGACACGATGACAAAGTCGATCATCGACCTCCGGCCTAGAGTGTCCTGGTGCCATGTGCACCGATGGACACCCTTGTGCTCGAACATGGTGTTCGTTATGGACAAGCTGTGACTAGCACAGAAGTCCAATAACAAAACACCGCTCGGGTTCAGATCGGGGAGGCCGTTCCTCCCAATCACGCCCCTCCAAGTGTCACTGTCGTTACCCACATGGGCGTTGAAATCCCCCAGGAGAACAACGGAGTCCCCGGATGGCGCACTATCTAGTACCCCTCCTAGGGACTCCAAGAAGGCCGGGTACTCTGCACTGCTGTTTGGCCCGTAGGCCGACACAACAGTGAGAGACCTGTCCCCGACCCGAAGGCGCAGGGACGCGACCCCCTCGTTCACCGGAGTGAACCCCAACACGCAGCGGCTGAGCTGTGGGGCAACGAGCAAGCCCACACCAGCTCGCCGCCGCTCCCCGCGGGCAACGCCAGAGAAATAGAGAGTCCAACCCCTCTCAAGAAGATGGGTTCCAGAGCCCAAGCTGTGCGTGGAGGTGAGGCCGACTATATCTAGCCGGTAACGCTCCACCTCCCGCACAAGCTCAGGCTCCTTCCCCCCCAGCGAGGTGACATTCCATGTCCCCAGAGCTAGTCTCCATGTCCGGAGATCCGGTCGCCGAGGTCCCCGCCTTCGACTGCCACCCGAATCTCTCCGCACCCGCCCCCCATGGCTCCTCCCGCAGGTGGTGGGTCCACGGGAGGACGGCCCCACGTCGTTTCTTCGGGCTGGGCCCGACCGGGCCCCGTGGGAAAAGGCCCGGCCACCAGGCGCTCGCTGCCGAGCACCCACCCCAGGCCTAGCTCCAGGGTGGGGCCCCGGTGACGCCAGTCCGGGCGACGTAACTGGCCTTGTTGTTGTCTTCAACATGTGGGGCTTCTGAACCGCTCTTAGTCAGACCCGTCTCCCAGGACCTGTTTGCCATGGGTGACCCTACCAGGGGCATAGAGCCCCCGACAACATAGCTCCCAGGATCATTCGGGTGCTCAAACCCCTCCACCACGTTAAGGTGGCGGTTCGGGGAGGGGAAAAATATAAAACAGTTGATAGAATATAAAAGTGTTTAGGGGGACTTTTCCTATATATAGAACTAGAAGGTTGGATTGTTAAAATACCAGAATTACATTGGGATCTTTTTATTTTTTCTATCATATCTTTAAAATTGTTCATTTGATTGACCCACTATATTATTTGTGGGAAACCAAGGAGTCAAAACTGAATAATAAAGGAACAGATGGAAAATATCAAATAAATAGTAAAAAAGGGAAATGTAAAAATAACGTGGAGGAAACGTGGGCACACGTGCACGGACACAACACCATGTAAAGCTTTAAAAAACAAACAAACAGAAGCTTTAACTCAGTCCAGCTACTGCAGAGACGCCAGGTGTGAGGCCGCCTGCCTCGGTCCAGCTGCAAGCGAGAAAAGGATGAACCGGCTTATTCCTGGATATCAGGCACTGCAGTAATCCAGCCGAGAGGAAATGGACGCGTTTATGACAAGCTTCAGGTCATTAAATGAGAGAAACCATGTCAGTTTGTTCATAATTTGTTTGTCAAATTTAAAGCTGGATTGAGGATGATGTTTGGTATGGACATGACGTAATTTGCTATACGCCCAATGGAGTCGGCCAAATAAGACCACATCATTACTTTAACTATCATTTGAGTGAAAGTAAGTTTTTTGCCAACCAATAATTTCTGCCATTTTTCCCCTCCTGTAGCTGCCTCCTCTCCCCATCCACCAGGTTTATCCTTTTTATGTTCAATTTTGACTCTTGCTTCTTTTGTTGGAAGACCAGCAGGACGCTGCTTTTGTTGTTGTGTTTTCAGGAATATAACTCAACTCCCAAAGCATCTTTTTGTTCTATTGTTTTTTTTGTTTTTTGTTTTAACCAGCACCCACTGCTTGCTCCTTTAGTGCATTTTCCCTGATTGTAAGACTTTTCCTTATCTAAGTTATAATAAACAGTTTTTCCCTTTCACATCTGGGTTGTGCTGCTTCCCCCCCACACAACACTTGCTGTGTTATTATCACCAGGAGGTAGAGTTGATTGTCATCCATGTTGAATGGTGGGAGTTATTGTATTTGTAGCTTAACAGAAGCCTGTAGCAGGTGAATAAAATGGACCCTTCCTAAGAGCTGGGAGAATGGACAAAGTTTAAAAAAACATCATCACGAGTGACTGTTGCAGGGGAAAGTACGGATGTATATTGTATATATATATATAATCAGAAATGTATTTTGCCCTAATAACAAGCATCATGTCCTGTGAGCCTTGAAGCCTGTTTTCTTTTTTTTGTTTTAATTTTCTCTCTGTTTTCCTACATAATTAACAATATTAACTCCTCCACCACATCAGTGGATGCTTATCCTGCCCTGTCTGACAAATCTGCTGCAAGGTGATGAAAAGTCATTGGGGATCGACATCATTGGATATTGAATTTAAGATGTAATCTGGTGACAAGTGAATGTCCAGTGAAGATCAGGCGTTGCTGTTTACAACTAGGAATGTAACGGTAGTTGGCTGCACAGTTGGCTTGTTTTTCCTTGTACAATGTGAGGGTCTAAGGACAAACTGTAAATCCCATTGGGATGAATCTGTGATTTGTGATTTTAAGCTATCGTATAAAATTGACTTGCTGCTGGTGAAAAGGTTATCTTACACATATGGTTTAGGCTGTCAAAGGGTGAATTCATTGTTTGTAGGGTTGGATCACATGTGGATGATGGCAGACGGGTAGAGTGGTAGGCTGAGGGTAAACTCGTCTCGTCAGCCAGTCGTCCGTGATAATCACGACATAATGCAGCATGTAACCCAGCACCATGTTGTGATGTGCTACAATTATATCAGCATGCTATTCCTTGAAAACCTGCATATGCCAATATCTATTAGAGAAAAAAGTCAAGCACAGAAAAGATAAAACTAAATAAACTGCATTTTGTAGTTGTTTTAATACATTATTAAATCAAATAGTAATAGAAGTATATGCGCTTGTTCCGTCATAATTGTCTTCAGTCCTACTTTATAAGAAGTAGTTTTTGCTAACCCAGTATGGTGTATTCAAATCTCCTTATTCCGGTCATATCTGATTAATGTATTCAACAAGCCTGGCAGGGGATACGGCTCAGGTCACGTCAGAATTAACTGCTTTCACTCTCATTTCCTCCTCCTTTTTCTGTCTTAATGCTTTGTCCATTCAAAATGTGTGTTTTTTCTCTCCTACTCATGCATTACATTGTTATTTATTCAACTCTTTGTTTTCTATTTCATGCACCCACGTGTTTTTTTTGTGTCTTTTTTTGTTGATATATTCCTCTTTGTGTTTGCCTGCACCCCCCCTTAGCCCAATCACAAGCAATAATCATACCCATTTCCACATCCTCCCATCAGCCGTGTCACCGCGGCGACCTTGAGCAGCAGGCTGCTGATTGGGTTCTGTGTAGATGATTTGGAGGTCGTGAACCCCAGCACTCGGAATTAATGGACTCTGTCGCGTGACTACAGGACCCTCGACACACACACGCCCACATACACAGATGCCACTGCAAGTAATAGACGGTCAATGGGAGTCACAGCCCTTACAAACCTCATTATGTGAACTAATGACGAGCATCAGTCAGGGAATACTCATTGTCTCACACACACACACACACACACACACATAAATATATAGATACAATCACATCAGCATGAGGTGATACAGCCCCGCTACTAGAGAAGTGTTATGTTTTGGATCATGGCCATATATACAGGTGTCTAATGACTCCACTGTAAGTGTGTGTGTGTGCAGGGGTAGGTTTTACACATCAGGTGAAGTACTTGGCAAGTGTTTAGATATTTGACATCAAAATTGTGAGTCAAACCACACTTACTACAAAAAATTGCAACAAGAAGTGCTTATTAGAACATGTATACAACAAGTACTTTAGACACACTCTCACACACAGAGGAGGCTAAAAGCACGGTTTCCAATACTTCCAGTACACAAACAGTTGTACTGCTCCTCGGAGCCTAACAGCTAATGCGATCTGTGCTGTAAGGCTACTTAATAGTGCCAGCAGTTCTTTCTACAATGTATATATGCTTATAATTAAACCCTATGTTTCTCACTGACAACACATTTCACAGCCAGGATGGTGTAATGAAACTTAAGCTTGAATTCACACAGGATCAAGCTTTGCAGTGAGAAGGGAGTTTTTCCACCTCCCATTCAAAATAATGGGGAACACATTCCATCAGTCTGTCGACACTAAGGAAACTTGCCTGTTTAGGAAAATGCAATCCGACGTCACAAGCCTCTGGCCGATTGTGTAAAACTAATCAGAGGAGTACAACCATGGACCTATAATGATCTATGGGTACAGCCCTGAAATGAGGACATTTATCTGCGTTTGATGAGGTTAAAAATAAAGTTATTAGGCTTTGCTGTGACAGAGTGGTCAAGCGATCTATCGAGTGAATGAAGAGAGTGAGGAAGCCGGGGGGGGGGGCAGAGACAGATTAAACTCATTTTCTGGATGTGATCACAGCCTTTAGAACAAATAAACATGCCCACACGTCCCTGCAGACACAACCGCGCTGCCTGATCCTGTGTAAACGCAGCCTAAACAGCAGGAGTGGGGGGGTATTTGTGCTAAAGGCTGATCCCAATCGTGTATGTTTAGCTTGCTTGACCGTTGCAGAGTGTGATGTCGGGTTGAGTTTTGGTAAAAGTCAAGGCTGTCTCAGCTCTCCCTGTGATCCCTGTTCATGTGAATGCAGGAGGCCTGAACCTGTGTGAACGCAGCCTCACTAACTGTGATGTGGTCGATCTACCCAGGTCATTTGTGGGCAGGCTGCATAGGAAAATGGAGGAGAAGATGATGGATAGAAACTCATACTGTAAGTCAGGGCGTGAAGGAGTCTTACCTGTGCATTTTTTGAGGCTACCAGGTCGTTTCCCATGCATTCCCAGCTTACAGTTGAAATTCTCCTCCCAGAACTCGGCGAACCAAACGTTCCTCCTGTTGTTGGACAGTGAGCGGCTACGGAAATACCGGTCGAATGCTGTTAAAAAAAAACAAAAAATAGGAAATCAAGTCATTTTGTGTCGTGTAAATGGTTCAAAACACTAGGTTCATTATTTTCATGCCATTCTGTTATTCTGTTATCTGTCATTTCTGGCTATAAGTGGTGTACTATGTGCCTCATGTGTTCACGGCACTGTAATACAGGTTTTACTCCAAAAAGCATCTTGTTATGAATATCCCATCTATGTACGGGTAATGATTCATTCCTGTGCAGCCAATCATTATTGCAGCTCCGATCATAACCTGAAGCTGCGCGGTGGAAGAGCAAACACAGACACAATACGCTTGGCTACTTGTTCAATTTAATAAGCGGAGAGGAGGGAAGGAATCTAGTAAAGAACATGGATCTGCTCTCATATGAATGGAATTACCTGACAGAGCCTGGCAGCCTGAGATGACAAGATAGGGGGGAAGATAGCATACTCCTTGTACTGCTTTGTTCATTTCATAATTAATTGGGAAACCAGATGTTTATTTTGTTTACAGTACGAGTGAAATGCAGCACAAATAGATTTTAGGAAAACAAGATGCCCCTCCTATTACACAACGCCATCATGGAGCGATGCCTGCTGGAGGACCTTGGGTGTGACACAGGAAGACTACAGAGATGCGTTTCACGTTCCAACACCACTGGGACCACATCATGGGGCAACGCGGCACATGTGAAACAAACCATGGAGAATGGAGAAATCTCCGGGGACCGTCGGAGTGACTTGGACAGCCTGTGCCATGCCTGACTTGCGGTGAAAGCTGACAAGAGCTGCCTTGATTAATCTCCTCTGCTGTCAGGGAAATGAGTCCTGTGTGCACCTGTGTAGCTGGACTGATAGCTACTGCAGCGGCTGCGGGCTTCACTCCCCCTGCAGCTCAACAGGGAATCACACAGCGACTGGGATCACACGCTTCTCATTGTGATTACCAATGGCGTGCTTGTACAAGTAAAAACATATGCACCTGCTGTAACACTTAAACAACACAGTGTCGGTGTCTCTTGTTAGGAATAATTATGTCATAGGCTAAATATAAAGCTGGGAGCTGGGAATACTTATCTTAGCATGAAGTCCAAATGCAGGGAAAATGTGCTTCTACCAGTATATCTAAAGCTGTCTACTGCCTGTGAGATTGTAGCACTCCTATAAGTTTATCGCAAGCCATACTACACAACATGGATCTAACAAAATTGAGTAGGTAATCAAATTTAACGATTTACACAACAAAAAGGTATTTCCAGAAAAAGGAGCGACATTTGCCTGCAACAGGTGGATAAGTGCTCTGTGGGCAGAATGCTGAAAACAGCTCAACTCTGCAGCAGGTGAACGTGCATGACACATACACATACATACACTCGCCATTCATTAAAAGTTTATCATTTGCTCCCTATCATTGGTTGATAATGAAACGTGGGTTATACCCATAGATATGTTTGGTCACAAAACTGTGACACGGTATTTCTGTGGACCTTTCTCTCACTCTCTCTCTGTCTGTCTGTGCTACGTCCTCTCACTGTTTTGCAGCCAGGACCAAAGACATCGCGATCACGTTTACTCATCTTTCATTCAGGACAGCTCAAGATCACATCATGTGTAGCCGGCTCTAAGTACACAATCCATCTGACTCACAACTCTCCACTCCGCTATCCCTAGCGTGCTCCCTCATGTCGACCAGCCAAATCGACTTTGATTCATTTAAACTTCGCCGCGGACGCTTTCAGTTTATATCTTGTCGCCTTTGTGTCCCTCCAGGACTCAATTATCTAATAGGGAGCTCTGACAGGGAGCAAATGAGTAGATCCTCACCGGCCTAATGGCAAGAACTTGTTGCCTGCTGGGTTCTGGAGTGAGTGAACATGAGTAAATTTCAGTTTCTGTGTCTGGTCTTTCTGATCTATTAGCACACACACACACACACACACACGCACACACGTACACACACACCAGCCACAGGTAAGTAGAACAAGTCTCAGAGCAGATAAATGTGTTTATCTAAGTATCATTTTATTTACTGTCAGCGCCCTGTACTAAAAGTATTTATGTCTCTATTATTTTTCACACACTCTTACCATCCACAGACACTCGTTTGGGAAGAATTGTGATGGCTCCCTCAGCCACCCTCTCCTGGCCAATCACGGGAGAGATCTTGGACCCCCAGCTGTCTGAGCCCACCCACAGAAAGTGACCCGTCTGGTTGTTCTTTCTCGCTGCATCCAGGACTCGTCTGTTTGAGAAAAAGAGCAGAGAAGGGAAGTGTTTTTTGTCAAATAAGGCTACAATGCCAAAGAAAATTTGAGAAAACCAAACATAGCAGCCAGAGAATTATTGAGCAGTGGCTACAGGGCACTTGTTGAAGTGCACGGCACGTACCGTATGTCGTCCTCATTAGCGAACATGATGATGGCTCTGGCATTGGAGGTCTCCAGCAGGCGTCTGATGATCTTGTCAAACTCCCCTGGCCTGGGCTCCCTGGGGATCTTCAAGGACTGGGCAATACACACGCCGCCTGATGGAAAGATGGACAGAAAAAGAGAAAGGGAATTCATTATCTTTTTTTTTTTTCCCCTTCACTGATTTGCATTTTGTGCTCAGACTCAGTCACGTTGACTAGATTCAGCCTTTATCCAGTTCATAAAGTTGGTTGTAAACATGAAATGAGATGGTTTTACACTTCAGAAAGCATCAGCATTTTGGGATCAATATAAGAATAAATACTTTCTCTGCATGGGAGCAAAAGCCACCATTAAGTATATATAAAAAATACAAGTAAAATCCAACAAAATATGTAGTATTACTGGCCAAGTAACTTGGAAGACCATAATCAGGAAATACAGACACTGTAAACACTTGGCATTCATGTGCATCGTGGATGATCTGATGCCACCTAGACGTCCCCAATATAAAGGTCTGCTGGTTATGCAATGCATTTTCCACACAGGAAGTGGCGAAAAATTAGGTACAGAAAAACAAAGTAGTGAAATTTAAAAAATGCAAATGGTTGGAAAAAAGGAAAAAAGCAGGGTTGAAGGTGTGTTGGACACAGGAAAAAAGAAAGTGAGGGTAAAAGTAAAAGAGAAAAACAAGCAGAGAAACATAGCAGTGATAGCAACAAAATGTAGCCACATGCGTACATCATGTTCGAGCTTCTGAACACGAAGAGACATAATAGTGTTTGTTTCGAATGAATGAGGACCTGCATGAATGAGCAGATTTTCCAAATGAATCTCCAACCCTCCCAAACGCCCTATACCGAACGCACTAATCCAGACTCCATGAATAAGCGCTTCTTCTGTTAATTAGCTCTGCTTACGGTGTCATTAGCCCAGCTCAAGGTGCAAAGGTGTGTGTATGTGTGCAGGATTATGTCAGCGGAACACACACACACATCTGTTATTTGTTTATTATAAGGATGCCCATTAAATGGCGCGGAGACGCCCGGCTAGCGGCTAGTCTTCCTGTGCACCACGTATGGCCGCCTGTGAAAGCAGGTGAATGATGTCCCCGTTCCTCCCTGCCTGTTCCACACCATTTATTGAACATCGGTACAGCCCATCGCTTTCACTACATCACTCCCCTTAATCACACACACACACACACACACACATGTGCACTCGTAGCCACGCAGATCAGATCTGTGTGCATGACTGCTAAAACAAATACTCATTAGTTACAAAATTAGCCTCTCAGGGATAATCAGTAAATGTGACAAAATATGCACAAGCATCCAACCAAATTCGCCCCTGAATCTTGTCTCTGATGGTGCCAAAAAAAAAAAAAAAAAGCTGCTTGTTAAAAGCTAATTTCAGTTATTAGTGCACACGGAAAGCAACCTTGGGCCAGGACAATCATCACCATACTTTTTTTTTTTCTTTCTTTAATCAGTTGGAGAAGACACAAAGGTTAGCTACATAGAAAAGTTTGGTTTAAAAAAGATGTTTTGATAAAACTACAATGCTTAAACAATTGCCAAGGCCACTCCTTTTGTGCTGTGTCTGTGTGAAAAGCTGCAATGTGGAGTTTAGGGTTCAGATCAGAAGTGGAAAAAAAAAGTGTTCTGTGAGGTACAAGCGCATTGACTTCAGCGAAGATCCTGTGAATGTTAAATATGTGGATTGAGGATAACTGACATGGTGTGAAATCTTTGCTGCCAACCCAAAAACAGCTGTTCTTGATGGTGTCAAGATATTAATTTGCATATCAGTACAAAGAACACCTGTCTGCAGTCACAAGTTAATAATGTTGCTTATTGCTCGATAAAGTATAAACATTTCAATAGATTTTGAGCTAAATATTCGACAAATCCTTTTCAACTGCAGTATTATTTGTTATGGACGGTCTTTACCTCTCCTCGACCACCTGATAAAAAAACGATCTGTTGGCTCATAATTCAGCTGATTGTTTAGAGGAAAAACTGGGATCGTTAATTGTTTAGAAACCTCCCATCGCACGCCAAGCGTATAATGCGAGACCAGTCAGAAATTCTCTTTATTCCATTCAGATAAAAGAAAGGTCTCAGCTGTATTGGATCAGAGTAATAGACCGTTTATTACATCATTCGGCAATTGTGGCACATTTATCTACAACAGGATGATTGAATTATGGGCTCTGCATCCGCTGCGCAGCAACACACCAAGCTCTCAGTTTATCTCTAATAACCTGATTATTGCAGCTTCAATGTGGAATGGAATGTGACTGAATCCTAATTCCTCGAGTCTGTTTATGTGTGTCTGGAATATTTCTCTCACGTAATAGACGGTGGGCGAGAAGCATATTTTTGTGTTGGCTAAACGTTGCTAAATGTTTTTTTCTCTACGTGTGTGTAGGTGTCGACCCATGGACTGGAATACATGGGGGGGGGGTATGGGTGCCTGCATTTTGAGCATGTGTGTGTGTGTGTGTGTGTGTGTGTGTGTGTGTGTGTGTGTGTGTGTGTGTGTTTGCATGCCTGTCCTCCCCACAGCTGTCTCAAAAACAAGATGCAGGGTGCAACTCGTTATGATGAATGTGATTTTAAGTGTCCAGTGCCTCCCTAAATGGAAACCTTATAGTCTGTAATTACCCCATTCTGTGTTGAGATTAAATTCATTCCGTTTCAGGAGGGGAAATGCCGCTGTCTCAACATTTAATGAACAATCTGCTTCCCTCCCACACTACTCTCCTCTCTTTGCACCATTTCATTTATTAACCAAAAGAGATGTGAACAGGGGGGGGGATAACTCATCTTTATTAATGTGTGTTTCTTGTTTCAGTCATGGTCTTCAAACTTTTCAGGGGGCACATTTCCATCTGAGCAAAGAAGGAAATTAGCCACATAAACCCGGGAGTACTATACGCTGGGATCCATTTTACAATGCAGTATTTAAGTTGGATTAAATATTGGCAGCCTCAAAAAGGGAACCCAATTCTTTGAAAGGATTGAAACCAACAAGAAAAAAAAAAAAGATTATTGACTGCCTTCACTTTATTCTGACTTAGTTCTGAAGAGAAGCGAACAATGGAAACTTGGATGTGCTCAGAAACCTAAAGGAATTCTGCAAATATAGGCCTGAAACAGACACGTAATTGTGTGGTGAGAACACCTAAAACCTGAAAAAACCTCTGAAATCTATTATGGCAGGATGGTTTATAGAAGGTCTTTAAAGAAATTAGTAAGCATAAATTCATGTTGCCTCTTTTGTAAATCCGTGTTAAATGTTTTTTTTTACTCTCAGCCTTTCACAGTTTTAAGTTTTTTTAATTCACAACACACAGATGCACATTTTTCAACAGGTTAAATAGAGTTGAGATGATTCAAACAGCATCAATTTGCATCATGTAATAGACACAGGCAATAATGTGGCTTCTTGAGTGTTGATAGCAAGGAACCACTAGAGTGTGTGTGTGTGTGTGTATTCTTCCATTAAACCTATAGCTGTGTCACTCTCCCCAGCATCTCTGACACACTCACACACACACACACTTTGTCATTGGTAACAATTAGGTTTTTTAGTGAGTGTAGACCAAAATCTCTATTCTGTAGCTAATAAATCCACACAGACGGAGACTTATTCCTTCCTCCAGCTAAGTGAACATTTCTTTGATACCGCCTACTGCATTCACAAATACTCGCCGGCACGCTGTTACTAGGGGAGAATTCCCTCTCTCGCACACACACACACACACACAAACACTGATTTTGACACACTTTCTTTCTCTGCAAACCTCATTAGTACTGCTTTAAAATTAAAAAGTTGCCCCTTGCTTTTTACGCTTTGTTCATGGCTCTGGGCACTCCGGCATGGACCTTTGAAATTACTGATTTATGTGTCTGTGAGTGTGTGTGTGTGTGTGTGTGTGTAGTACGAGCCGACTAGTGAGCATGCATTTCAGTGTACTCCAGTAACTATGTGTATAACATACATAATGCCTTTTTTTTTGCTTGGGTATGGATTAAGTAGTGCTGTAAATATTGTGTACTGCTTTTTTTTCCTCTCAAAAGTTGAAACATCTCCCCAGGCTCACTAATGAATCATTGACAACACCCACATAACTGCTGTCCCAGGAAATTTACATCCCCCCATTAAAATATGCCTTTAAGCACACAGGTCTTAAAGTCTTATATAGGTTTGAAAATTTAAGACGGTCCTAACCTGAACCCAAAAAAGATGCAGCTCAGGTCTGAACCAAGCCTGAGGTTAAAAAAAAAAAAAAAAAAAAAAAAGCTCAAGCCCGAAGCTTGAAATCGCTTATAAATTGCTGATAATGAAACACTGATAAGGGGACGAGTGAAATGGGTAAAGTCGTTTCAGTTTACAAAGGAATGAATGCACTTTTGGTAAATGATTGTTGGATAAGCACAGCACAAATACACAAATAAAATGATGAGCGATGTCTTCACAGCTCTCTGTGTTATTGGAGTATAAATCGAGGCAGCAGTTGTGGATATTGGATATTTACAACAGTCCACTGTGCACATAATAAAATGTTTCAAGTGGTGCTCAGTCAAAATACAATATTTTTTGGTTATAATTCTAGAAAGCTAATTCACAGTCTAGCCTGGGTGCTCAGTGCAGAATTTAATATGCGATAGCTGCTGGAGATATCCCTCACTCTGAACCTACTTTCCTTTTGATGTTATGCATCTACTTTGTTTTATTATAATTCTAGACATTACAGACATTTTTCTTGCCTGGATTCTACACGTTGTACTGCAGTAGTAGCACCAAAACAAAGGTTCTATAGTAGCAATGTAGTAACAAAACTTTCCCTGGGTGTGACTCTGCTGCTAAGTGACTGTGATAACCTGTTGTTGCTGCATACGTATAATGATCCCAAATTAAATGTGCAATATTTCAAGTATTAGGGGGAATTCCACATTCACTGATAAATCCAGGATCTCCAGATCCAAGCTGCATCTCCATCACTGGCAAAAATAGATGTCACCAATGAAGGCTATCTTAATGGTGCAAGTTATCAGCACAGGATTCTGCAGCCAGATTGTGGAGATCCCATATCTCCACAATCTGGGACCTGACCCCATGATCTCCCAAGATGACAAGGGATCAGGGTTATCAGACTACCCCCACAGAGAATGGAAGGGCCTAGACTTCAACCCAATTCATCACATTGAGTGTCATACACACGCTACAGTGACCACCATGTAATGTTTGCACACGTGGGGAAACATAGCATCTTTCTTGTCTGCAAACTTCTCAGAGGACTTTGGTGGAGATGTTTACCCGTCCGCGAACACACTGATGGCGCTGGCTGCTACTATATGCTCATCAGGATGATCTAATCATTCACACATCGATGGCACTGCCAATGGGAGCAATTTGAGGTTAAGCATCTTGACCCGTGGACACATCGACATGCAGGCCGTTGGAGCCAGGAATGGAACCGCCGATATTCTGATTGACCCGCCACCGAGGCTCCTGACTGTTTGTTCAATGGATGAGGGTACAATTACCAATACGTCTTGTTGGCTCCTTGTTGGTGATGGAGTTTAATCAGCCAATCCCCCAAATAACTGAAAACAATGGAATCAATTCCAACGAGAGAATAAACTGCTGGACTCTACCCATACACTGCATCAACTACTCATCCAACATGTATGATCCTTATAAAAGAGAGATCTTTATACCGTGTTAGGGTTAGTATAGGGGCATATTAACATAGATTCTGTGAAACCCCATTTCTGCTTGTGCATTTGTACTATAATGTATACTTAAATTCTCTTATCTCATATTAGTTTTCATACAGTGATGCAGATACAGAATGCTTTAATTATTCCAAACTGTCTCCTTTCCCCATTAACATTAGGAGCTGATGAGAATCACAATTTTGTGTTGTCACTGACAGCTGAAAAAAAGACCCCAATTTTAACGTCAATATAATTACATCTCTGGGTAAAATACCCTGCAGAGTGATTGAATTAGAAAGCAGAACTTTGACTTTTGAGATCCATCTTTATTTTGTACACAAAGAGCAAGCGATGTGCCTCTCTAATATACAGATATACTGTAGAAACGTGTATGAAGAGGAAAAGCAGATTAGATCGCAGACATCTGTCATTCCTCCTGGCTGTGTATGTCTGCTGCTGTGTGTGCGCGCTAGAGAGGTAGGATGAAGTGAGTCAGAAATAGTGTGTGTGTGCGTGTGTGTGTGTGTGTTGGAGGGTGTGGAGGGAGTGAAAGAAGAGACAGACAAAAAACACACAAGGGAGGCAAAGAGTGAGCGAGCAAGAGAGAAAAAGAGATGGATGGAGACAGAAGATACTGGCCTTTTAACATCTCACTATCAACTATCCAGCAGAATGTGTGTGTGTGGTGCGTGTGTGTGTGTGTGTGGTTGGTTGGTTGGACTAGCAGGCGGTGTAGCAGGTCTGGCTTCACCACAGGAGACAGACAGTCTCGCTGAAGTCAGCATTTCTTCAGCTCTGGGGGGAGACAGGTAGACACCTACAGCAGGAATGTGTGTGTACATTTTTAAAGAACCTGTTTTTAAAGGTGTGTGTGTGTGCACGCGTCTGTGTGTACACAACCCTCTAGAAAGAAGCCCTTTCTCTGAATCAACAGATTTTATTTTGGCCACTTAGGGGCAATAGAAGCATTTTTAAACACAATACTGACATATTTATTTACACATCTAGCAGATACAGAGCGACAGAATCATTCATTTGAGTCGTGTTCCTGTCCACCATGTCTCCTGAGTGGAATATCTGCCTCTTCAGGTTCAAAATGTTCCCCTAAAACCATATAATTGCTCGTAGTGTATGGTACAGAGCATGGACAGTTGTAGCGAGGCAGAAAAAAACCATGAGCTGAAACTCACAACAAAGCCGCTGCAGAATTCATCACTGCACATTACACAATCTCATTTGTTACAATAAAAAATACTAATTATAGCCGGTTTGTTATTGAAGTAAATTAATAAATACAAGAGTAAATACTGCAACATTCACTTTGAGTAAATGTTTAACGTGACACACTGAAGAATTAACTGCATAACTAGCTTGTGCTGACATTAATTTATTATTTATTATTTTGAAACATAATAAAAGGAACATCATCTTCTTCATTGGCTTAAGTCTGTAATGTCAACAAACACAGAGAGAACCAGATAGGCGTTTTAATTAATGGGTAAGTATGAGCGCAGCAGAAAGATTTGACAAGTGCAACTGTTGACACTTCTGTGAGTCTTCAGGCGAACCAGCTCCAGTAACGTCTCCATCGAGCAGGCCGACCTTCTGCCACCTGTCACGCATCACTACTTCCAATCAATCAGATTAATCCAGCTGACTTTCTGCTGGATGGTGGCAGACCGAAGGCGAAAATCAGACGGGACAGACGAGACGGAAATATTAGAGAATAGGGAGGGACGGAAAGATGAGGATGAAACAGTGAGATCGGCACAAAAAGGAAAGAATCAAACACTGGAATTACGAAAGAAAGAAGGGACGGGAAAGTGAAAAATGGGGGGTTATGAGGCGAGGGAGGAGGCAGATAAGGACGGGATGATTGGTTGTCGGACGGCAGATAAAAAGCACAAGGTCAACGTTAAGCCGGGAGATCACAACGAGAGAACATGTCCACTTCTCTGGTGTTCCCTCCTCCTCCTCCCTCCTCTGCGTGACTTCTGAGTGACAATCTCTCTCCCTTTTCCCCCCACTCTACTGTTGTTAACATCCTTTCTTTCCCTGGGAAGAATTTTCTCTTATTTTTATGGCGTCTTCTCTCTCCCCTCTCACACACACACACGCTATCTGATCGTAATCAGACATCCAATTACAGCTGTGCCCTCGGAGTAGGACTATGTGCGTGTATGTGTGAATATATGTGTTCAAGCTTTGCTGTTTTTTTTCTGAAAACACACACACACAGACACACACACACACACACAAACACACACACACACACACACACACACAAACACACACACACACACCAACAGAGCATCAGATCCCTGCTGATGTAACTCCCAGGGCGGGATACCCCGCTGTCCTCCAGGCCGTGTCTTATCTGGAGATGAAGAATCTCTCGACACACACACACACACACACACACACACACACACACACACACACACACACACACACAAACAGACCTTTCTGGCAATCAAATGGTTCAAAGTTTGGAAAGGAGTTCAGAAAAAGAATAAAAAATGCATTTGTCTTTCAAATTTTGACCCCCCCACTCCTTCACTTTCTTAACCACACTAAGATGTGGTTTAGATATATAATTATTTCATACTATAGTAAATTTCCTCAAACACCAAGAACCGACAGAAACTGACATTACACAGCTGTGATAAATAATATGTTCTCTATTTCAAGTTTAATAAGGCCTGCATTTAAAAATAATATACATAACTCAGAGTGCATATTAAAATAAGTTGGATGGATCGTATTAAGTTCTTGGATGGTTTACAGTATTTTCTGGGGTTTCACAGTGTCCAACATAACATTGTGTCCCCACCGGCCCACTTGGCCAGCAGATCAGAGTTTTACTGGCCTCACCAGCCTGGCAGCCAAAAAGTAAAAATATATATGAATATTATTTCCACACTTGGTGATTTATTCATTATATACATAATTCTTTGCCTTGGAAGTGAAGTTCCCTTTAGATTTTTTTCACCTTTGGTATGGATATGTACTGTAATAATAATATAAATGTAAATATGCCAAACATGGAATCAGATACATATTAGACCAGTAAATCAATGGTGTATAAATGTAGGTTTACAGTACAGGACTGAGACATCTGCAGAAATGTAGAAGAAAAAAATGTGTTTTTGTGCAACTCAGACACCTCTAATGTTACCAAGCAGAGAAGAATGTTCTCCTCGTGTCCTGGACAGCATTGCCAGCGTCATGAATGGACCCGGAGTTAAACCGCTAACACAGAAATACAAACTAAATCACAAAAAGCTGATTATAGCACAGCAACCTATTCTATTGGCTAGATTAGTCACACTGGCATTATGAATAATGCCAGCTCATACACTTTTTACAGATATTAGACTGCATGAAAGAAATCGAGGCGTGCAAGAAATAGAACCACACACAGTTTTACTTGTAAAGTGGATTCTCATTAACACACACACCAGACTGGAAATTTTATTAACATCCCCCCACAATAAACAAGGCTTCATTAATCAGCCAGACTATGAAAAAAAAAAGAGAAAAAAGCAAGAAACTTAATTCATAGCAGTTGTGGTCGAGTACACACACAAACACACTCCATGTTTAACAGTTTATCAATGTTTATCTCTTACAAATCAATAGAATCAGTCAGCAGTGAACAGAGGCCCGAATGTGAAACTGTATCCCTAAGTATTACAGCGTAAAACAAAACAGACACTCATGCAAACATTAAATATTAAATAGGAATTTCATCGATAAGTCGACAATAATAATGGACACAGACAGTTAATCATCTGGCCCGTGCAAAATTCAGCCGGAAATTTGCTCCTATTGGAATTCGCCGATGAACGGACTATACGCCATGGGCGGCCTTATGCCTGGTGAATAGCAATGACTACGCAGGCTTATTGCTGCCGATAGCATCTGTGTGGGCAAACATGATGCCTAAATGGCAATGAAAGGAAAAGCGTGGGTGCCTGTGAATGCATCACGGTGTCTGTATATGCTCATGTCGCTGTGTGTTTGTATCCAGCAGCCGCTCACATCGACCAGAGCCTATTGTGTGTATGCTGTATCAATACAGTGAGATGGGTGGGATGGTAATTCTGTGTGAGCTTTTCAAATATCCTCATTCTCTCCCTCTATATCTCTTTTTTTTCCTGTCACAAAATGAATCGGTGGGGGGTGATGTACATCTGCAATGAGTTAGTTTGATAGGATTCTTTATTTAGTGGTGGATTAAAATTCTTTAAGCATTTGTGGTGTATATGGGTACATATTGAGGATTTTGAGGACAACGGGTTTAGTTTCTGTTTTTAAGTCATTTATTGGCATCTCATGAACAGTTGTTCTTACAAGTTAGTTTCCAACTGTGAGCGTTATCATCACTTACCCTCATCTGGTTGCTAGTTCAGAGAAAACCTCTTAATTCCTACATTGTACCCTGAACAATTCTGTATGTGTTTGAACATGGTGGATTGACATTTCCAATCATTACTTTCCAACAAGCTCACTATAATGAAAAAAAATGAGCGATACTCTTTTTCCCAAGCAATTACATGGAATTGATCCACTTTTCTCACCAATATTAATTACATTCTAAAATATCAGCTTCTTCGGCATTCAACTGATTCTCATTCATAGAGCCTCCTCCAATGCGGCAGGGTGTTTTCTTCGTGCTGAATATGAAGAATGCCTTCCTCTTTGGCCAGGTGCTGTGAATGCACTATTGCATTGGCCAACGTTGCCCCCATGCATAGATTTCACCAGATCAATATGTCTGGCACATGAAGTATTCTTCAGGTATTGATGCTCACTCCGTTGGCCTAGGGCTCTACTTCTTGCAGCATCAATGGACAAAGAGCTTCCTGCCAAAAGCTTAGATGACTGGATGAAAAAACCTAAAGCGGTGCTGTGTGGTCCAACATGAGGCACAAGGCTCTAGTTTCCTGATGGAGCGTAGAGGGTCTAGTAGGAGGAGGGGAGGTGCAGTAACTATGTGTTAGGGCAATATTGCTGCAGAGCGATTTAGGTGTGAAGGATTATGGGGATTTTGAGCGCACCTGTTCTGAGTATTTCACCAGCACATTGAACAAAGTGCAAGGAATTACCCTGATGATGTATTTTTCATGATTTGCCCACTACCCATAAATGTGTCTGCTAATTAGATTGCAAAAATAGTTGCCACTTGTGTCACATGATTGTCTGTGACAGTGCGGTGCCCCAACAGAGTCTGCAGAGTTGATAGGACTGCAATTTATTGAATAGATTTGTCTATTTTTGCTGTTTCACTTTCATTCCTGGTGTGAACAGCAACACACTGCCTAGCTCTCCTACACTTATTTCTGATTTCAAATCCACTCAAACTTCTGTCTGTCTTAGTATCTGTCCATTTGTCTCATTTTGCTGCTCTCCTTTTGTCAGTTGCCTTCATCAATTTAAGTGATGGCGGCTAACAGATGTCTTTCTCTGCCCACTGCCTCTCTATCATTATTTCATCCACCTCCTTTATTTTTCATTGCGTCTTCTCGACTCCCGGGGAGGTATCAATACTATGTCTTCTTCTCTTCTGCCCATGCGATCAGTATCACGCTGTGACTCTGCTGTCTCGCTCATCCCATCCCACCACATGCATCATCCCTCCTTTCCTCCCGCACCGCCAGGTAGTCAGTGGGTAGGATGTACTTCATGTGTCTGTCTGCGCGCTCACTTTTCCCGTATACTTTACTTTCAGCAGATGGCTTGTTGTTGTCTTGATACTACCAGAGAGCAATATCAGTAGCATGTGGCTTTTCTTTACTCCATCTCTTACACTACCCACTACAAAAGTCAACAGAGGGAGAGACTCAAATAGACACTGTGTGGTTGATCCATCTAATCACGGCCTCTATATTACCAGCATGAAGGAAACATTAGGTCTATATTTACTTGGGAATGGAGCCAGGAGTCACAATGTGCAGAGAAAACCATGTTGGCTGTTATGGTGGGAATCAGAGAGTAGTATGCCAGAGGGTTAAGTTAACATTGGCAGGGCAAGGCGGCTTTAATTATAGGACACTCATTCATTAGAAAGAAACCCAGTGCGCTTCACAATTAAAAAGAGACATTAACATCAAGCATATGGAACACAGTGGTATAAAAAGAGACAGCATGCATTTGTATTTTACCAACAGCCCCCTCCCCCCCACACACACACACAGATACACAAATACTCACACACAGTTCATACTGTATAGATCACACCTTGTCAGACAGATTGTTCCAGACAGCAGATCTGCAAACTAAATGCACCTTGAGGAACTGATATGAGTATGAGGAGTATATGTGTATATATATATAGAAAGCCAGTTTGCAAGGTGAATCTTTCTAAATCACTTAATTCATTGAACCCCACTTGATATATCAAAGAAGCAGAACCGAATGTGGAGCAATTCTGAACTCTGAGGTCCCTGTGAAATCACGGTTGCTAATTGCCTCACCAGAGATGAGACAGAAGGCAACGGTGCACAACATGAACTTGCTGCATTAATCCGCTCAATGGTACAAGACAAAGTAAATGAAACAATTGATAAACTGCTGCCCCAATTAGATTCCTTAATAGTTTACCTGAAGGAGTACAGAGATAGCTGACTAATGTCAAGCCAGCTCTGTCTGGAATGCCAGAAAGAATCAGTGAGTAAGACAGAGAAAGTTTGGAGTGTGCTAAAAAGTCGGAAACTTTCGGTCGGATTCAACATCAAAGTATTGGTATTCAACAAAGATGTGGAAAGGACATCCTATTGAATTCATGTCATTGTTTCTGAAGGTGCCATTTAAAGCTAAAAATGTCCTTTAGCAACTTAAAGTGGAAATTGTGCAACAAGTAGGACCAACAACACAAGTGGGTTTAGACCAGAGGATTGTATGACTACAGAGATACCTGGTCAAAGATGGTGTTTTAAAATAGTGAAGAAAGAACAAATCCTGAACTTTAGGGAATGAATTTGGCTCTAGATAGAATGAACACTAATAAACTTGCACGGTATTTGGAACAAATAATTCCTTATGCATATAAATAAGGAATTATAAATGATGCATTAATTAAGCAGGTGGATGAAGTCAGACTATACGCAGTTATTATATGCCATTATTATGGGACAAATATACTTATTCAGAGAGTAGAAACAAAAACGGAAACAGTCTGTCTATAATTAAGAGATGTGCAAAATATCTTGTCTATCAAAGAAGTAATTAAAGCTTTGATTTAGTCTCATATGGATTATTGTTTAGTTGTTTGGTACATGCTTCATTGGGAATATCAGAAAACTGTGACTGGTCCAGAAAAAAGTAAAGCAGTATGTGTAATGCTGATTAAATGCCTGATTGTCCCTCTTGGTTGGAGTGAAAAGTAGATTATTAAACTAATTAAGAGTTTTCATTATGAACATCATCACAACAAAGATGACACTTATTTTATTTTTTTTTTGTTCATATAAAATTACTAGTGATGCACGATATATCGGCCAACCGATATATATCGGCCAATATGTCACGTTTTTTAACTTATCGGTATCGGTCCGATGTCAACAAATTCTGGCCGATATGTCAACAATGTGCAGAGTTAAACTGCTACAGTTAGTTGGGTCACTGTCTGCGTGTCTCTCGGCGACGCGCTAAGCTAGCTGGTCCTAGCGGCTCCTCCGTCACATCGCATCGCCCGAAAAGACAAAAAAAATGCGCGGAACGTTGCTCTGGGGTGTCGGACGCCGTCCTGCTGCCTTCTCATCACCAGCCACCGCCTCCTCCGTCTCCGCCGCGGCCGCCGACGTCGCCGCCTTCGCAGAGCTCCATCGGGTCCGCTCCGCCGTACTTCCTCTAACCACATGACAGAGTTTAACAGTGAGCCTTCCTTTAAATAAAGAGCACTGTTGTGCTTTTCAAATGTACAGTGTTTTTTCTGGTCTGTACTAAATTTGTGACACTACAGAAAACTTTTTTTCTCTACATATATCGATATCGGCAAATATCGATATCGGCAGTGGCTGCTGATATGTATATCGGATATCGATATCGGCGGAAATTTTCACATCGGTGCATCCCTAAAAATTACCTTTAATTTCTGATATGCTTAATTATCCAAGAAGGCATACTGCAGGTAGATCATTCCAACATACAATGATATGCAGTGCAGAATAATGAAAGGAAGGAATTCACCTCCCTAATTACATTACACAATTTCAAAATGAAGACAGCTTTAAATTGAGGCTTAACGTTACCACTTAAAGATTCATTTTGGTAATAAGCATTTCTATTGTAAGTCCTGGGCATTGGGAGCAGCTAGGTGTTGCTGCTCCCAATGCAGAAGCTAATGGGGAGCTTAATAACCAAACAAACATCCAAGAAATTGGCAAACAGAATAATAATAAAAGAAGCGTTGGTTCGTTTGCTCAATTACATGCCGTCTGATTGTGTGCAGGAGGGTCACGAGTGAGTGCTTGGTTGCACTGTATCGTATCTGCAGGGCTGCACGGCCTGTTGAAAAAGGGTAGAGCGACAGAGCAGAGTATATTGGCCTTTAGTAAGTACTTAAGGTAGGTCTAACACAGGCGATTGTGGATAGAAGAGAGAAATATCCACAGCCAACCAAACATGAGGCAATAGCAACATGTTCAATGGGTTCTATGGGAAAAGACTCATATGCAAGCATCCGTAAACATGTGCAAACACACTTTCAACTGCGGCCAGCTGAGCATGTTGGCTGGAGGAAAAAGGGGTCAGCGGTTATACTTTCACAGTTCAGTTAGGAGAGGACTTAAAACGCTCTGATTATTGAGGGATCACTGGGTAGAGCGGAGAGGAGAGGAGTAAGGGAAGATAAGAGAACGATCATTATCGCCATTTCTCTGGGGATGGTTTCAGGAATTCCTTTCATAATCTGAATAATGTTGTCATGGAAATGAACATTCGGGTGATAAAAACAAACATATGTTATTACTAAGCCGACATATAGAGGTACCATCAGCTGGTAGTTCCCTTGGAGACAAAAAAAATCTCTAAAAACACTGCCGTACCTGCTGATTTCAAACACGCGCACACAAACACACTCATACACACTCACACACAGTATTAGATTTCCTATTTGAGAGAGAGAGAGAAAAAAGATCAATGTGGCTTTTCTCCTGGGAAACTCGTAATCTGTCGGATCATTCTCTATTTGTCCATCTGTCTGACTGTCCACGGACAGACAGAAACATACACACAACAGCAGCTTATACACGAGGATCATGAATAATATCTACAATAAGACACCGTGATTCTGGTAGATTCATAGAAAGCACTGTGCTTTGTGCTGTGCTTCATACAATAAAGTAAATTATGTGAGCATATTCTACTTAGCCAGATAAATGACGTGTCTGGCTGTGTGGTGTTAGGGAAACTAAGACTGTAGTTTACCAAGCTATTTGCTACTTCACAATGAAAACTACCATAAAATCGGTGTATTTGTCCAAAAACAATACAGTATACAACATAGGTTTATTCATCTCTACCTACTTTTATTTGCAAAACTGAAAAAAGTGTGCAACACATCTGTTATTCACACAAAGGGAAATAACTTTTGCTTGAGGACACAGTGGTGGTGATGTGATAGGAGGGATAGAGAGTGAAAAGAGAGAGGGAGAGACCTCCTTTTACTGCCTAACCTATTATTGGATGTTGTTGGTAGTTCATCTTTTTTTTTTCTCCAGGATCACTAGATCACTAGAATTTGTTCACAGTTTGAAAATTGCCACCAGTAAAAACGCCAGAAGCCAATGTCATATTCAGCCGTAATGGAAGTGGAAACACACACACACAGTAAAGTTATGTTAATAAGGCTGCATGCATGAAGAAGTTGATTTTAACATTGTGTTTTACTAAAGTATCTATACAGTTATTGTGATCTTTAGTACTGTACATGAGAGGTATAGGGGGGGCAGGGTGTCAAGGTATTTTCCTTTTCCTCCGTTTCCATTAAAGAACATCAAAAGTGATCCGTCTATCTACTGGCTACCCTTTGACCCTGTAATCCAGGAAGTGTGCCACTTATCTGCTCCTTTGCAGGCCCCCACGCTGCTCGGCCACATAACACCATTATTTCATCCTTCCCTCCGCAGGGGCGTCAGGGCCCATCCATCGATCCCCTCCCTTCCTTAATCCTGCGCTCTATATTCATCTTTTTCTCTCTCGCTGTCTACCCCCTGCCTCCTCGTTCGCTCTGCCCCCCCCCCCCCCCCCCCCCCCTCCCCGCTTCACTCCTTTCCACTCTCTCCTGTTATCGACTTTGCCCATCCCATTCTCTCTATCTCCATCTACCAAATATCTCTCTCCTGCCCTCGCCCTGTCCCGGTCTCACCACCCCTCCTCTTTCTGAAAACTCTACATCCATCTATCCATTCCTCAAAGGCCCTTGCGGCCAAGGCTCTATAATGAAATCTCAGCAAGCCTTATTGTGTTGATTAAAGCTGTCAGAAAGGAACTAAGAGAGGAAAAATACAGTCGGCAACAGGGGAAAACAAGGGCATAATGGTGTGTTGCCAATGTCCTTGTTTCTGCTCGCGTTTAGCCTTCCTTTCTGTCTAAGACTCCGTTCTGTCCATTTTTCCTTTCTTCCAGTTCATTCCATTCTTTATATATATATATATATATATATATATATATATATATATATATATATATATATATATATATATATATATATATATATATATATATATAGTGTAGTGTATTGGCAGGTTTGTATATACAGTGATCCCTCGCCACTTCGCGATTCACTTATCGCGGATTCGCTATTTCGCGGATTTTCATAATGCATTTTTTTTTTTTTGGTGCATTGTGTTCTGCATTCTGATTCGCTAAAAACTCACTCCCGCTTCTTGTATCAAAACATGCTATGAATTGTGCTATCATTTTGTCGTCTCGTGCAGTTATGTGTACGTACATAAAACAGCTTGGCAAATTTACATTAAGTTGGCCAAATTATCTTGTAATTTCGAACATCTCCTAAACCCATAATGTCGACGAAACGGCCTGGACGGACAAAAGCACCTGCGGATGGGCCCAGACGGCGGAAGATGCTACCTATCTCAGATAAAGTTAAACTTCTGGACATGCTAAGGGAAGGTAAAAGCTATGCAGCCGTTGCTCGCCATTACGGAATCAATGAAACTTCCGTTCGTTACATAAAGAAGGAGGAAAAAAACATAAGGACGACAGCAGCAGTCAATTTTAATACGAATGCAAAAAGGGTTATACTGTATTATATGTTATATGTTATATTTGTATACATGTAATAGTTGCTAATTGTAAAAAAAAAATAAAGTTTTCTATTTCGCGGATTTCACTTATCGCGGGTCATTTTCGGAACGTAACCCCCGCGATAAACGAGGGATTACTGTACATATGTATATAACTCCATGGCACTATTTCTATTTTTTTGTTGTATTATATTATTTCATTAATCGTTGATGTCTGTTCCGTATGCTTAATAGAGAAAAAAGAAAAGGTCCATAAACATATTGCTGCATATCTCATGCCGCTCTTCACTGTTTCTCATAGCTACCTTACCACTAACATTAGTGTGCAAGCATCTGCTCTAACGTTTGTAAAATAAATGACCATCGTCTCGTCCATGCATTTATTTGAAGTAGATTAGACTACTGTAATTCTTTTTTTTCACCAGTCCTTCACAACAATCTATTTACACAATTAATTCAGAACTCTGCCACCAGACCTTTTACTAGAGCAGGAAAAAAGAGCACATCACGCCAGGTTTATCTAAATCATGCCCTGGCTCCCGGTGTCTTTTAGAAATTATTTTAAAGTGCTTTTATTTGTTCACGAGGCTCTTAATGGTTTGAAATCGGCCCACATAACTAATCCTTTTTGTTTTATAACCCTTCGCAGCCCCTTAGATCATCTGCTGGTTTTTCTTTTCTCTTTTGAATACAAGCTGCTAACACACATAAGAATATCGACACAAAAGAGTAACTATGGACCAATCTGTGGAATTCCCTATCCACAGATACAGGAGATGTAAGGACTGCGACGATTTAAATAACTATGGAAAACATATTTACTCCACATTGCATTTGACTGTCACTCTTCATTTGGGTTATTCTTATCATTCACATCTGCTCCTCTGCATTCCCTTGTTTATTCCTATTTCTTGCATAATTCTATTCTTACTTGCCCTTAGTATTTGATTGTTTGATTTTATCACATAGTATTCCCTTGTTTTTATTCCCTTTACTCTCTTGTTTCTTTATTATATTGTAAAGCATGTTGAGCTACACGCCATGCATGAAATGCAGCATATATCAACACACACTCACATGTTTAGCCACTGATATATCATATAAAGATTTACTATTGACCTTGGATGTCTCACACACACATATCATGGAGCCCAATAGAGCACATAGGTATAATACATGTAAACATAGAGTAACCCTGTGAAACCGAGGCAAACACGCACACACACATCCTCAAACGACATGATTGCGCGAAGGCCCACACACAGGAGCACATGAAAAGGAGCAGACATTATCATTACCGAGCAGACCTTGAAGGTAATTCCTCCAGAGGCGAACGTTCTATTAACATTACATTAGCAGAGAGACAGGCATATGACATCTCGACATGGCTGCATATCAACTGTTTCTCTTTCAATTATGGAGATGACAGAAACCACAGGCAATCTAGCAGGACATCCATGAGGCAGCCTTGGAAGCAATCTGACTCTACTGTATGCACATGACAGATGGGTGGGCAGGAATGGGTGAAGTTTGCCTGCTTGTTTAACGCCGGCAATGCAAAACAACCACAGATTCATTCAATTTCTCATATTTCGAAAAGTGCTGCAGAAGTTGAGAGTTAGGAAATGACATTTAACAGTGTGGCCTTGTCACACATCATATATATATAATTTTAATTTAACAACATAGGATGGGAAACCACTTCTCTTGTTGCACGTGCATGAAGTCACTCTGGATGAGACTCAGCAAAAAAAAAAGATGTTTCCAAAAGTATCTTGACAACTAGATGGAGACGGATGAATAAACCACTGTGTGGGCACAATATAAGAGAGAAGGCAATTATAATTCTGTCAGCCAAACTGCAGAGACAGGTGTAAATTGACAGGAAAAGGATCAGCAAAACTGACAAAAGGTACAGCTTTCCACAAACTGATCTCTCATTCCTCTCATTTGTAACCACAGCGCAGACATTTGTTTTTTTTATTCTTACAGCGTGAGTCACAATGGAACTAATACAACAAGCACTTGTACAAAGTGATTCATTTGAGAATATGCATGTTGGAGTGACTTAAGAACATCGGTGGCATTTATCGGTTTGTTGTCAGGTACCAACACAGGCTTGTTCAGGCTGTCCCACCCTCCCTCAGACAGCTACTGCTGCCACTACTGCTTCTGTCAGACAGAAACCAGCAGCTCCCTCTCCGTGTGGCTGCTCAACTACACCACTCTCCCCAGGGGTGATTTCAGATAGAATTACGACACCAGATATACAGTCAGTCAGCGTTTTCTATACCCACTTATTCCTCATTAAGGTCACGGGGTCTGCTGGAACCAATGCCAGCTCATTAAAGGTGAGAGGCAGGGATACACTCCAGAGAGGTCATCAGCCTGTCGTGGAGCACACACACACACACCATTCACTCACACACTCACACCCATGGGTAATTTAGAGTCTCCAATTAACCTGAGCCTGTTGTTAGACTGTAAGAACCTGGAGAGAACCCATACAGACACGGGGAGAACATGCAAACTGCACGCAGACAGGTGCCAGCCCAGGGACTTGAATCTGCGAGCTGCTCGCTGTGAAGTGACAGTGCCATGACACCTGCATGATTCACTTCAGGCAAATAATGCTGCTTTCAAATCAAGTTTATTTGCACAGCCTAAAATCACAATCACAAAAACAGCCATTTAACATCTCCTGTCCTTACATTCTGGATTCGAATAAGGAAAAACTCACTAATAAAGTTTTTTCCAATCTATTCAATTAAGTCAGGTGTACTGATCTTATCTAGTTAAAAAAGTATTGGAAGCAGCATTTGGGGGTAAAAACTCAGACTCGCTCAGTCATCCCTATTCAATGTATTGTGAGAACAGGAACAAACAGAAATGTTTGGTTTGATGAATTACTTTGATCATTAATAATTTACATTGCTGACAACAAACACAGTGGGAAATTAGCGGTTCGCTAAATCCGGTGCAAGCATCTTTTAATTGATCAATGTAATTAAAAGTTGTCCTTTTATAAACTAAATGAACTAAAACATTACATTCCTTTTATGTAAGCAATTTACTAATCATTTGATCAGTGTTGTAGCTCTAATCATTTTAGACGGATAAAGATTAGAGAATGCTCCAGTAATCATTGGCTCGCAGGGGGCCGTAAATGCCTGCTCGCGGTTCATTACATGCTGGTGGTCCAGCCATTCACTCAAGTGATTCTGCCACAAAATGAATCAATACCTTGATCAGAAAGTAATTTTTGAGGGTTATTGGTGGTCCGGGTAAGGGTTGTTCATCAGAAGACCGAGCTACAGGAAAACACATGACCCGGCCATTTCTCCAAGAGCCTGAATCAATGGGAGGATGATCAGGGAAGATATTGGCAACATGACAGCAGGATGAGCAATACTCTTCTCAGCACTAAACAATTGATAGGCAATCTATCCCAGCCACAGCCAGGAGACACGCACACATGGTCAGAGAAAAACAATGAGCTAATGCACACACACACAGCGGGAAAATGTGGTTACATCGAGACCAACTATATGAGAGCATCTGCAATTTTCTTGTAAATTTATGGTTGCAGATTGCAACTGAGTAGCTTCAGTATTTAGTTTGTTCTGGGCTACTAGAAATAAGTTTCCACTGAGAGAAACCTGCTCCCCATGTAAATAAACAGCTGATCTAAGGTAATGAAACCACAATTATTATTTTGATTGTTTTCTGCCATGTCTGTTCAATTAGATTCTTCCAAGTCTAGCATACACTACTTAAGCACTATATATATCCCAAAATATGCAGAACCATGCACGTCTTCACACACCCTCCATTACCTCATAAAAATAAAAGAAAGGGATGAGGGTGGGAGTGTTCCCCCCATTCTCCTCTGGTGTTCCCCAGGCAGCTCTTATGTCTTGTAACCAGCTGGATGGCTCCTGGCTTGTAAATAAAAGAGGAAGACAGGTAGGAGGGGAGAGAGATAAAACGGGACAGGGGTGGGCGAGGGGGATGTAAAAGACATAAGACATTAGGAATTCACACTGTGCACCGGAGAGCCCTGACAGTAAAAGACTGAAAGGGGATTAGAGATAGAAAGAGGGGAAGAGGAGGAGGGAACAGAGATGGTGGAGAAGTGGCAGGAGAGGCTGAATAGTTCATTTAGATTTGAATGATCAGCTTGCAATAATTATAATATAATTCAGTAATTATGCAATAAGTTCATATTTAAAAAAGGAGTTGGAGGAATATTTAAAGTATTTAGAGGTTGATATTAAATATTTACAGTAATGCTAATGTAAGGAAATGATTCAGGCACTTGGATGATATGAAATCAATATGATATTTGTAAATATTGTGAGCGTAAATTTGAATGGGAGATTTGTTAACTTTGGGAATAAACAATTTTTCTGTACCAATTATTTCACAATTTAGACAAGGGGAACCGTGGGTCGTGCTGAGGCTTCGTTGGACAGGGAGACAGAGAGAGAGAGAGAGAGAGACGGGCTGAAAGACATGTAGTGTAGATAGGAGAGGGTGTGTGTGGATGAGGGAAACGGGATTGGTGAAGGCTGTGATGCAGTGCACCGAAAGAGCAGAGTGGTGGTGGTGGAGTGAGAGAGTGAGACGGCAAAAAAGAGAGAGAGAGAGAAAGAGAGAGAGACAGGCAGGAGTGTTTGCGGTGCCATAAAATGCCAGCTGTATGCCACTGCAGTCTCCCCCCTCTCATCACAGCACTGTTTGAGTTATCACTGTTTGCTACCCAACACACACACACACACACACACACACACACAATCACACACATACACACGTTCACTGATTACTTGAATCTCCTCTCCAGGTCTTTATGAGCAGGGGGCTGCTAGCAACAGTAACATTTACTGGCCACTTGTGGGTGTGTCTGTGTGTGTGTGTGTGTGTGTGTGTGTGTGTCCTTGTATCGGCAGTGTGCACATGTGCATACTAAACAGTCCCTGGTCCACTGTGGAGAAAAGTTGGTTCTGTGTGTTCGACCCTGTAGCCTTTTGGAATCTCCCGTCTGGATGCTCTAATAGACAGAGATCAGAACAAAAGATACAGACTGTACTGTATATATTAATCTTACGTGAAATATTAAGTACATTTCAAATCAAAGCTGAGAATTATACGGCAAACTTGTTCGATTGAATTTCCGTCTGCCCAAGCAAGAAGGCAGCGGAAATAACTCCTGCTCTTAAATCTTGCTTTAAACAGGTAATCCATCACAGTAAACAGCTCGTTGCCTTTATTTTTGTTTTCAGAGTTACATTGTTCCATGCCATCTAGAGGATTCAAGTTTGTGTTAGGGGTGGAGGGAGTGTGGTGGAAGTCTGGCATCTCAGATCCAAGTATCAGACACTGGAAAAAAATCAGTTTGGTTTTCTGATGTCTGAGTACAGCACCTATTTACAGTTTAAACATGTAAAGCAATTGGTACTCTCCCTTAATTTGGTTAAGTTGATTTTAGATCATTTAGCTATATAAAAAAAAAACATTCCATGCAGATTCACATTTGCAAGTGTTAGCCATCCTTAATCTCATCTCAGAAGTTAATTGTTTAAATTGTCACCCATTTGCCGCAGAGCCCAGGTATAAAGGAGGTATAATTGTGCTCAAACATAACATATTTCCCCACAGACTGTAACTCGACCCATAATTGCTTCCTTGAGAAAAGAAAAGAAGTCATCCTCACCAGGAGGACAGTGGATTTTAAGCACTAAATCAGCATGAGAATCCTCACTAAGAAAGACTCAAGCCCACTAATTCACTTATCGCTGATTTCCTCTGTACTGAGCTGGAAAGTGATGCAGAAAGCAATTGAGTATAATGCATGCGCACACATGCCCTGCTGACATGCAAACACGCACACACACACGCGCACGCACACACACACACACACACACAGTTTGGTTTTATCATTGGTTCCCACCGGTTATAAGTCTGTCTCAATCGTTCTTATCTTAATAAGGTTGGTCTTAACCGTAATGCGATGGACTGCATTTCTCTGGTAATGGATTCACAATGACAAGCACACCCACCCACACACCCACCCACACACCCACACACACACACACACACACACACTCACTATCTACCGTATTTTGAACATTCTCTTGCAGGAGAGATAGTTTCTCTCTCACCTTCTGTCCCATCTCGCCGTTAAATGACTGTCTGTCCCGTCCGCCCTGTTTAACAGCGTCTTCTTCTAATCTCACATGTATAATCTCACCCCACAGTGTCACACTTAAGACTGACAATTAAAGGTGAAGTGAAAGCTTGAACACACCATGGGGTTATGGAGGACTCTGCAAAAATAAAGTATTAACACAGCTTAAGAAAAACTATTATTTTCAGTGTACATTAATCACAAGTAAATAATTAACACCAATTCCACAGAGCCTTTAGTGACTTCTTTAAATTGCTTGTTTTGACCACTCCATGAACCAATTTAGATCATGTTTTGTAGACATTTTTATTGATTTGGTCAAGAAGTAACATGACTCAAGAAGTGCTTATATAATACCATAACACTTTTAGAGGGGTAATTGTGAATAGCTAAGTGAGTGGGATGCTATCTTAAATCTTCATTTGGTATAATGAGATATAGTTCTTAGGAGAAATGCCCTTTCTATGTATCTCCATCACTGCCTCAGGGGAGATCAGACTAAATTTTGAGGGCTCTTCAAACCAATTTACAGCTCTGCTGCTTCTTCTCTCTCTCTCTCTCCACTCATCTATTCGCTCCCTCAATCCCTTGATGACCATCTGTCTATCATTCCACCTTTCTCTGCGCTCCCAACTGCCCTTCACTCCACCCGTCACTCATTTCTCTCTCCTTCCCACCTGCAAACTCACTCCCACGTTCCCTTTAATTTCCTCCATCCCTATTTGTCCGTGTGCTTCCATCTTTCCACCCCCTCCCCCCCCCCTCTCCCATCCCTGCCACTGCCCTTCATTACTGCAGCTGCTCCTCCGCTCGTCTTTTTTTTCTCGTTCCCTCCGTTTTCCTCATTTGCTCTGCAGGCGGAGTGAACGGCAAATCGGTGCCTCCCAGTCACTTCAGAGGCAAGACCCGGAGACAAAAGCATCCCAGTAAAACATTATGAGGCAGAGCCATAATGGCTATCAAAGCTAACAAGGGGGAGCACTGGATCTCTCTCTCACACACACACACACACACTTTGTATCCATGTACACACTCCTTTTAGTACACATATGTGCAGAGGACACTCACATGAGCAGAGAAAACACACATGGACATCAGTAACAATCGCTGTTAATGCAATATAACTCAATTATGATGTGCTCTTAAATTTCATATAATTAAAACAGTTATGGCATTAGGGATGTAGGGGAGGACGCACGGTAGTTTGGCTGAAACAGAGGAGTGGGTACACGAGGGGGGGTTTGAAGGGAGAGAGGGATTAGTTCCAGGGAAGAGTAATAGGAGGCCAGAGGCCAAAAAGAAAGTACAATCTGTGATCATTTAAAGTAGAGGGAAAACATATTCACATTTCTTACAGAGGTTGTGACTCCTGGGGGGCAGAAGGGAAAGTATGGTGTAAGCCACGATATAACACCAAAGGAACACACTAATGAGGGTGTTTGCATGAAACTTTAGAAAATACTTTTCAGTTTGGTGTTAAATTCACTAAAATATATAAAGGTGGACCTGCCTATACACCTACCTTTGACAAAGATTTAGTCTCACATTAATACTATGCAGGGTTTGAGGCCTGGTGCAACCAGCCCCTGGACGACCCGTAAAACAGCTGATTGTTATTTTACCACTTCAGTTTTTGTACTTGTCTGTTTCTTCTGTTCCTTCACCCGCTCACATATGGTTTCTACAACGCTGCGTTCGATCAAACTTTTCTTCCCGGTATTGTTGGGGGGTTTTCGTGCCACAAGCTTGGGGCGAGCAGCTAAATCACCTAAGGCAGGTTTTCTCTCAGCAAGGAGACACAAAAAGGCAATAAAAGAGACAGAAATGGAGCTGTATTGTTTGATAAGAGAAAGATGGAGGGGAGAAAGCTTCACCTCTAGCCCCCGCTTCCTTTCTTTCTCCCCTTTCTGTCTTTTTGATTCTGCCCTGGTTGTACCTTTATTCTGAGCTTTCTTCTGCTGCAGATTTTCTTCTTTGCCTTTTATGACTGAAGAAAGAATACAAATCAAGACAAAGTCAAAGACAGGAGATTAAAAACGTTAGGATTATTACAGACAGGAGGCGAGAGAGAGACGGAGAGGAGAATCCACATGACTGTCAGCTTTCGCGACTATGCATATGAGTTGCAGTCACAGGGGAGTATACTGTAGCAAAGCGCTCGGAATAATTTCCATCACATGACATCCACTTTTCTCCTTCCCTCCACTCTTCCCCTTGTCATCTCCCCGCTCCCTCCACCATGACGGCAATGCAGAGAGGTCTCGGCTCTCGCCCGCTGGGGATTTCCCTCCCTCAGGATCCTGTGATCTCTCTCCCTCTCTTTCAATTTCAACTTCAATGCCCTCCATTGGCATCACAGTTGCAACAATATTGGCAGAGCATCAAAAGCCTCTCCCTTTCCTTCTATCCCTCGTTTTATAATTTCTGTGCCCTTCACACTTTTCCCTGAATCTCTCTAACTTTCAATTTTTTATTCACATTTCTATTTCAATGAGCTTAACTGGTATCACTGGAAAAAGCACCAAAAGCACCCCTGACCCTCCTCTATTCTAGTTACAGTTGAATTTGGCTCATTGGTATCAAAGCTGAGCTTTAGTGCCAGTACATCAAAACATTTTTCTCTGTACTTTTGTCCTCCTTTATCTCTCTTATGCCTCGTGTTTTTAGTCAAATCGTCTTTCTCCCAGGCTCTGTCTCCTTCTGTTTCTGAGTTTTCAATCTCAATGTGCTTCCGAGTCAGTGGATCGGGTTTGCTGTGAGGCAACAGGTGTGCAGTGGGTTTGCACTGGGAAAGCGAGGGAGGGTTTGTAAGTATGTCGAGCAAAAATACACAGACCATTTAGGCAAAAATCATTTTAGAGCAGATTTTAATCTAGTGTTTTGTAGAGTTTGAACAACAATTTTGCACAACTGATAAATGAGGAAACACTCACCTCACCAGGTTGTGGGCTAGTTCATTTGCTTTTCTGTTGCTTTCTTTCCCCTGAGCTACAGAACACAGATTTGGCCGATCAGTAATGGCAGTGGTGTTCAGTGGGTTCACGAGGGGGGAACCGCTCAACCTGGAGCTACCTACTAGACTGGGTAGTCATCGATGGGGGAATCAGAGGCAATTAAAAAAATAGAAAAAAAGCTGATAAAACAGCTTTGGATATGTGCATGAGCCGTAGATCTGCAACTGACAGAATGTGAGCTGTAGCACGGTATCAGAGAGCATTCCTCCATCTGCCGTTCGACTGCATATCGATGTATGATGGGCGAAATACTTAGCTCCAAGTAGCATTGCACGGCTGTTCCATCAGGGCGAATGTGTGTGAATTATTAGATTCTCCTGATGAGTGGCACCTCGTACAATATAGCAGCCGCCGCCATCAGTGCTTGAATGCGTGTGGTGATTAAACTCTTGTATTTTACACCACGTTGAGTGGGTGAAAGGACAAGAAAGGCACTATTAAATGCAGTCCATTTACCATTTAATCATTCACGATCTAATATTGCTCGTTTAGTCTGCAGCCGGGGTATAAATGAGTTGTTCTCACTCATCTTCATCACCTTTCTCGCGCTCTCCCTCTCAATATTTCTGTATCTCTCTTAATCACTTTTCAAAGGCCATTACCATCTGTCTAAAATCCATGATTCGCCTAATTTTACTTCTCATCCTTTACGCTGCTCTCTCTGCCCTTGTTTTTCAAAAGCCATCAAGCATTCTAAAGATTTTTATCTCTCTTTAGTGTCCCACAAACAAAATTTGTTTTGATCACACTCCCCGTTCTTCTCTGTCCTTCTCCCCTCTCTATTTTCCACAGGCCATCAACCTCACTCTCCGTCTCCAAATCTCTCCCGTTCCCGTTTTACATTTCACTGAATCAGAGAAAACAGAGAGGGCTGCTCTGTCCTTGCATTTATGTTTGTCCTTCGCCAAAATGCCCATGGTGGCAATAAAGCTGTGGAAACAGTAAGCTGTGATCATTTCATATCAGCCATGCAGGCTAAATGCTCGTGCACTGACCAGGTCTGGAATCATTATTACACACTGTGTCAAAGGTGTGGAATAATCAAAAAAAACATTTTTCCAATGGGCAACACCCAGAGCAGGAAAACACATCATTACCACTGAAACAACAGGTACACATATCTCATTTGTTAGCATTCTAATTAGAAAAATAAACCAATTTTTATAAAATATCTGGATATGATTCCGACCTGAGACTAATAGGAGCAAAAAATATGATTTTACTTGATTTAGAGGCACCCAAACATAACATTCTATGTAATTAGGCCTCTCAAAACTAAGTCGTATGTACAGACTCCAGTGGTCATAGCAGAAGTAATATTAATAATGGTTGAACATGGCTAGCATACATAACAGAGTGTATTGTCAGTGTGTCACTAACAACTATAGAATAACCTGGTTTATTGGGACCCCAATACTGAGCTGTGAATTCTGTGCATTGTTACACCCTACTGTCCATTGCAGTTCATCATGGTTTTCTTCTTTACTACAAATCTCCTATAACTGTTTTGTGCGAGCACTAAAAATGTAGAGGCTGCAATCAAGGATGAAATGTGGGAATCAATGTGTCACGCAAAAACAAAGAGCGATCAATGAGGAATTACACATTTATTTATCTAAGAATACACCCAAGACTTCAATTACGCTCAGATACAGACTTTTAGGAATGTGACCTGCACACCTCACTGCAGGCAAAGCTGGATATATATATAGTGCACCAAACTGCCATAATTTTAATGGAAAAGGCAGCTAGCACAGAAATATAGTAATGCACAAAGCACACAGACACACAGAGAGAGCATAGGGCCCAGAGGGCGTTGTTGCTCCTTCTATGGTAATTGCATGATCAGGTATTCTGGCTTAGCACTCTCAGAAGAACGGGCTGACCCTATGTTAAACATTTCATTCTGTTATAGTTGTAACTGTAGCTCTGCTTTTGTGCATGTGTGTGTGTGCTGTTTTGCCAAACAGAACTTACAATAACTGGCTGGTAGTAACGTTGGTTTGAAAATAGATGGACACTCTTTTTTTCAAATATGCATTGGCAGGTATCTCTCTCTGACTCATTAAGATTACATTCATTAAAACAAAATATGATACTCATCACCCAAGCAATTATTAAAGGTTGCAAAACTTCTGGTTTCTATCCAACCCATTATATCTTCCGTTGACCTTGGGAATGTTTATTCTAAAATCTTAGATGGCCTGTCTATTCTTTTGATTCTCTCTGCATCTTTTTTTCATCCTCTCTTGTTTCTGACATTAATATTCTTAACAGCTATGAGTGACTCGAGCAACAGTGGCAAAGAGCATCCTGGGAATTTATTACACAGGGGGGGGATTGATAGCAGCTCTTATGAGTGTGTATGTGCAGAACATCTGCATATATGCATGAACAAAAGGCCCCTTTAATTTGGTGCCAGATTTGTGTGTCACCTGCACGAACAAAAGACTGTGCTGAAACACACGTGCTTTCAAATTTTGAGCAGTCCCCAACATTCACACACAAACACACAAACACGCAAACATTTCTTGGTTATTCATTAACACCATGAAAAGGACAATATAAGCTGTGACTGCCTGAAAGCGAGAGAAGCAGGCCGGCTGGACTCTAGTCACAATGGACTGGTTATTAATGAGTACACACACAAACAAAACACAAAACCACACGGACACTTAAGGTGCATAAAGTAACATGCACACACACACACACACACACACACACACACACAAACAGCGCTGCGGGCTTCTGGATCGTAAAATGCTCAGATACAGTGCAGTCTTTTAGAAATTCCTGCAAAATACTTCATGAAATGTTTACATCAATGGCTTTCCTATGGGCCCTCATTAAGTCTCTTTCTCTCACACACACACACAAACATGCACACACATTTGAGCCCTATATCAGCCAATTACAGGGAAATGCTGCTGGTGGCAGGCTCTTGAGGCAATTAGATATTTATTAACAGGCGGACCCCGATGTCTTAAAAGATGAATCATGAATATACACACAAATATCTATTCACATGCACTCAAACCAAAACTATAGAATTTACCATTCATTTCGATTAGCAAAACATGTCTTTCAGCACATGTATTTGACACAGATGTCAATATATTGATCCTAAACCTGTCAGCTAGAGATCTTGCCTAAAGAATACAGACATTATATTCTGCATTTTAAAAACAGCCCCCCTTCTGTCTGTGACAAAAAGTCAATAGAGAATTCTTAACCTACATTTCTCTCATCATTGTAATCCAATGTGAATGACATCAATTCAAGCAGACAACAGGTGCTTGTATTCGCCAAGGATCAAACTAAAACCTCTTCCAGGTCTACTAAGTGGTGAGTGTTTGCTCGTCAAAAGATATCTTCTCTGTGGCATATCATTTGAAAGCCGCTGATGAGGAATCACCATATAATTATGCAGTTTATCCCGAATGGAGAACACCACATACACATCAAACCTTTCAAAGACAAAGGGATGTCAGTTCATTTCCAGTGCTGATCATGCATTCGGCGCAATCAAAAGGATAATCTAATCTTATTATTGTCATTCCGACGAGAACACAATCTTGGAATTAATCCACACTCGTTCCTTATTAAATGTTGGAAGCAATGTTATTTGATGAATGTGCTCATCCAAAGCATATTACATGCTATAAATATCAAGATTTTATCCCCGTTTAGTGTAACGGTAAGGTGTTAGGTCCACAAATTCATATTTTAAATTCATAGTATAACAATCAATACATGTACAATGCTGACAGTGAGTATAGGCTTCCAAAAGTCTGTTTTACTAATATTAGAGAAAGTGACAAAAAGTATAAATCTCAGGGGCAGCTATCACAGCTTTTCCCTCTTTGTGCATGTGTGAATATATCAGAATATATACTGGGAAACTAAAACAAAAAAAAAAAGAACTAGTGCACATTACGGGTCGGCTCAGTGCACCTCAAACAGCCTGCAGGTACAGCCTGGTGTTACAAATGTTTATGTACCTTGTCAAATCAAATGTCCTGTGGTGGCACAACTGTTTATGTAGCCTGTCAAAACTAGGGAACCGTGGAATCACATTTAGTTTGCAATAAAGACTGTGACCTCTATGTGACCCCGCCCTGAGGGGACGACTATCTCTGTTGTATGGATGAACACTTACCATCACCTGATGATTTCTTTATCTTTGCAAATGATCTGTCTCTGTGACCATCTGTCTTTCTCCCACCTGTCTGTATCTCCTCTGAGAAGAAAAGTTCGGGTAACAAAGAAGCACACAAGGCGAAGCAGCATGTGATTAATTTCTGTTCAAAACATCAAATTATTGACGCAGACTGATACAAGCATCGCTGGTTTCCATCAGGTTTGGTCTATCCGTACAAAATAGAAGCAGCATTTGTAACAAATAGCCAGTCGGCTGCGACATGGACAGATGTAGAGCAGCCTATTCGAGAAGAGATGGAACTTTATTGATCCTTTGGAGGAAATTAGGTCATAGCAGCAGTAAGAAAAAAAATGATAGGAGAACGTAAGCACACAACCAGCACATTGAACTAAGCATTTAATAATAATTATAGCATTATTTGAAATAAAAGCATGAGAATATTCTGTGTTTATAGTAACATACTGAAGAGGATAATGTCCTATTTTCCAGGAATGCAAAAGTAGAGGTATGAGGTACAACGTTATTAAAAATTAACAATTATACGGTAAATTGTACATGGAAAAAGACAGCAACAATACACCTGTGACACTGTTGCAGCTGCCAAGGCCAAATAGATTTGGTGGATGAAAATTGCAGCCACTATTGTGTAAAAACAAGTAAACACTTTCATCACCAGCACTGTCACGAAGGCACAGTGGGCATACTTTTTCTCATTGATGCATTACTGTCGTCACACTGAGGCGCTGAGATGATTTTCTATGCTCAAAGTGTGTCATGCTTATATGGCTGAGCTGCTGATGCATATAGTACAGGGATGTGTATTTCCTTATGTATCAGTCTCATATTGTGTTTTCTTGCTTTCATCTTTTATTTGGAAGGCCTTTTGTGACATCTCCACCAGCAAGGTGCTACATAAATAAACCTGGACTTTTACTTTGTATATGTTATACTTTGTGTCATTGGTTCTTAAATGAAGTAGCTGAAGCTACAAATACTAACACCCGAAAGTTCTGCTGTGTTGCGGTAAAATGCTGTTTTTCTTGAAAAAGGAAAACAGTGATTTGTAAACCCTAGATAGGCCAATCTGTTTTGCTCTACCTTGACAATTTATTTGGCCAGTATTTTGCACGATACTGGCAAAATATACTTATTTTGCCGGTATCATGTTTGGCACATACAGCTCCAGCTATATATATATATAAAATTGTAGAGGTGAGTTAATAATGGCGTGTTCTATGACTTTCCTCTGATGACCCCCTCAGGACATTTTTAGGCAGTGTGAAAGTGTCTCTGTTATGACTTCATTCGGCTTGGCATACCTAGTGACACACTGAGACACAATGGCATTTTAATGAAGTGTAGGACCTGGCAGTGCCTCCAGTCTAATGGAGTCAAGTGCCAGCCTGGTTCAACATTACAGCACTGGCACGAGACAGGGCAGCGAATTTCATGAGGGTCA
The DNA here is from genome assembly GCA_036785175.1 of Eupleurogrammus muticus. Taxonomy (NCBI): domain Eukaryota; kingdom Metazoa; phylum Chordata; class Actinopteri; order Scombriformes; family Trichiuridae; genus Eupleurogrammus; species Eupleurogrammus muticus. The sequence goes on from JAYKQN010000022.1 coordinate 12,641,396, forward strand.
CTGAGATTGCGGGAGACTGTAGAGACCGATAGATAGCGAGGTCGAGGGCAAGGGAAAAAACAGAAAAATCAGCAAGATGGAGAGAAATGGGGAAGTAAAAGAGAATCAGAACAGGATGTGAACAACACAGAGCTGTGCCAACTCAAGAGAAACAAGCGGCGAGAAAGACATTGCTTGAAAACAGCTGAGTGGGTGTTGCAGTCAGTGTCTGATATCTTGTTCATTACAGGTAGAGAAAGCAGGTCTGCAACAATGCCATTAATACACTGGTTCACACCTGTAGTCCACCAGGCAGAGGGGAGGGGGTGTGATTATGAGTCACTGCACTCCTCTGGGATCACATAAAGAGATTTTAAACAGATCAGACTGTGCTAAATCAGGCCACAGCTTCCTTGTGCTGTATTAAAATTCAAAGTTTTCTGTAGAAATTATATCACGGCTGTCCCGAAACAAAAATCCCCACTTTATGTTTTTTCTTCTCTTGTCTCTGTTTGATATGAATCCAATAAGTGACATCAGTCAGGGACCATTGCTTTTACCTACAGTCACCTCTTGAGTGTACTTTAAGGCTCCACAATATTTAGGAGTTTCAGTATATCACAGAGCACTTCCTGCCACAGGCAGTGTGTTGTAGATCAATAGGACAAAGCTAATCTGCCCATCAGTCAATCACCAAGCTAATTCCACCAACACTCTTGAAATGGGGTCTGTAAAGCTAATAAGTACAGATCATTCTAGGTTTATGTAGCAGCTTGCATTTGACAATACACACTAAATTTTGCACATACTGGCCCTGGTTTATCAATCCAGCATAGAAGCCAGCACAGATTAGAGTGAAGAAATCACAGACAGTGTTCATGTGTGATTTATTTTATGTTCATGTCTTGTCAAACACAGCGTAACACTGATCAGCCATTGATAAATGTAGCGGCTGAAAACAGTCATTTAAATATCACGCCGCTATATATTTTGGTTTTAGAGGCCTTGCCCCCAGAGTTTACAACTACATGGAGATGTGAAATACAGCCGAGAGGAGAGACTTCTACGACCTAGAATTTGACATGACAGGCTAGCAGAACAAATGAGTTAGTTGTTAGTAACTTAGCAGCCTGAAAAGTGGCATTAAAGGAACCCAAAAAACATGTAGAATGAAAAGAATTCACAGTGCTGGTGTTGAAAATCCAACTCCAGCTGAGGAAATGTAATTTACACATCTGTGGTGTTTATAGCTATGTATCAATCAGTAGATCTTTACTCATCTCGTTGTTATTGCAGTGAAATGTATAAACATGTACATTTGTTTTCATGCTGAGAACCATGTACAAACAATCTGGGTACCTCTGATTGATGGGCACTGCAGTAGTATGGTCTAATAAACTCACTCTACACATGAGTACCCTTGCAAATTAAATAAATGCTAATTTTTGCATGGAAATGACCATATACAGTTTGATGTTGTTTGTTTGATAAATGCAACACATTCACTGCATTTTTAATAAAAGTATTTTAAATGTCTCAAATAGCCATATCCCTGGAGAATGCAGCCTAAAATGTCATGTTTTAAGGCAAATAGGGTAACGTCATCCATCAACATGGCCTCCATGTCCACCGCTACGCTGATGATGTCCAGCTCTACATCTCCACCAAATCCATCATCACTATAACTCACTCTGCTTCGACTAATTACCTTACAGACATTAAATTATAAATACAAACAAAGTTTCTCAAAGTAAACTGTCCTACATGCCTCACCAACATCACTCACGTTGCCTACTTCACCATCAATAACTCCATTCTGTCTCCCTGCCCGTACATCCACAACCTTGGAGTCCTCTCTGACAGAAACCTCTCCTTTGAACACCAATCAATCAAATCACCAGAACTGTCTATTTTTCATCTAGGAAACATAGCCCAATCTCTGCCCATCACTCTCCTTCTCTGCTGCCCAAACCCTGATTCATGCTTCATTACATCGATAAATTGATCGCTGTAAAAACATTCTATACAGCACATCATCCAAAATGCTCAATAAACTGCAGTACATACATAACTCTGCAGCTTGCTTGCCAGCGACTACATTACCCCTGTCCTCCAGAACCTCTACTGACTCTATCCCTTCTTCATTCCAAAATCATTGTCCTCACCCACTAACCCCAACACAACCTGGCTCCCCTCACTGAATCGTTCCACCACCACATTCACCTATCTCCTGTCCATCTCCTGTGCTAAGATCCAAGCACCGAAACAGTGGTGACAGAACCTTCTCCACTTCTGCCCGCTATCTCTGGAACAATCCCCCCCAAAGACAACAGATTGTGTGTGCTTTATGCTTGTTTTATGATTCAATGTTAGTTTTCAATGGTGGTTTAAATGTTCTAATAAAGTGCCCGTTTAAATGCATTATACAAAAAAACAGAAAGAATTCAACATCTAACAGCGTCTCCTTCCAAAACAGACTGTACCAAAACAGAACTAAATTAATTCTAAATTAATTTCACTTGCTGAATTCCTTCTTTTTGGTTTAACTAAAATAAATAAGCAAATAAAATGGCAAAAAACACAATATACTTTCTACAATCAAGCAGAACCCTCATCAGTTATCCATTGAGAGCTAGACACACGGATGTTCTCCTGGATGGGGAACATTTCAAAATTGCTCCATTTATACTGTTACTAGCACCTGCGATTGCGTGCAGGTCTAGATGACTCTGTCTCCATTGCTGGTAAATGGCCAGAGAAAGTGAAAAAGTGGAAGGACTGGATGATATCTTTATTCCCTCCCCACATCACTCATCTTTATCACGCCACATCTGCCCGTCTCTTTCTGACTCCCCCCTCTGCTCCGCTGTCTCCAGTCAAGCCCGATTCTCTATTTCGGGTTCTGCAGATACGGATTCAGCAGGACCAGGAGCTTGGGCGGGCAAAGCGCAGGCATTTCTAGACACGCCTATGCACGTCCCACTGCTCCTGGTAATACATCAGAGCCGCTCCATTGGTATGCCAGGGCTGCTCTGGTGATTAATTGGGCTGACCATGTGCTCACTGTATTGTGGATTCAAGTCTGGTTTGTTGTATTTATGATAGGATGAATTGTTGAGGAGCCCTACGGAGGAACTGGGTCAATGCAACAGCAAAGAATACGATACATTTTTTGATATTATAGCAACTGCTTTTTGAATAGAGATATTGGACTTCAGTGCATGATACCTGCACAACAAACAGGGATAAAATACTCCATGGTTTAGTTGTTAATGAAGCAGATTCAGACAGTTTTTTTGACTTTGCAAGATAATGTGTTGCTTAAAACTTAAGCAAGCAGATTTAAAAAGAAATTAACACTGAGCCTTCTGTGTGAGCCTTGCAAATAGTAATATACCAAACTGTGATAATGATCCTGCGCTTTACATCTCTATGGCTTCCAGTCGGAGTGATTATCTAGTTGTTTGTGCCTGGCAGTGGGACAGACAGCTGTGCTACCAATTAAGCTCATTCCAAAGCAGGCAGTTTAATTAGTTGAAGGATAGTTGTTGAAGGGTTTGTTCTGAAACATCCATTGAAAAACAATAATTACCTACAGAAATGTTAACTGCTCAATAGTTCTCTGATTACGTCCTATAAAATTCAGCCATTTTATCAACCTAAATTACCTAAGGATAATTACTCACCTTTTGCCTCAACATTATCAATTGCTAATCACAATTAGTGTCATATCACGCTGAAAGAAATAGACTAGTCATTTATAAATAGTGGATATTTTATTCATAAAAACTCAGAGAGAGTGGCCAAGCTCCAGGGCTACAATATATGTTTCACTCGTATGTCCACAGTTTACAATCCCCCCTCTGCAACCTGCCAGCAGACTCTCTTCCTGCTTGAACGGACACATGCACCCACAAGGAAATGACACATTGTGGGGCGGCATGAACACACACACACACACACTCGACCCACAAGTGTAGCGGCTAGCCACATGAAGACATATGGTCATTCCCACCATAGGGGAGGAAGCATAATGCAGTAAGCCAGAGAAGCTTTGGCAGTGTATACATGTTTTCATGCATGCCCGTGCATTTTCTGTGTGTGTGTGTGTGTGCGTGTGTGTTTTAGCACTCAGTGTGGTGTTTCCGAAATCATCGACCCTCCCATTCCATGAGGAGGCCATTTTGCCTTTACGCCTCAGTGATCCTATGACTGCACCACAAGTAGAAGACAGCCAGAGAAAGAGAGAGAGGGAAGAGTGTGCAACAAAGAGGAGAGTGGATGCGAAAAAGCTGGTAGTGACCGTAGAAGGGGAAAAGAAAAGGAAAGAGAAGAGGGAAAACAAGAGAAGGAAGGAGAGAGAAGAATGAGGAAAACGAGCGGAAGAGTACTGTTGCAGAGACCCAGGTGTTTGTAAAAGGCAGAGAAAGAGAGAAGCTATGCTATGAAAGCCTGTGCATGTGTGTGTGTGTAGGTGCAGGTGTAAGCGTGTGTAATTTGCCTAAGCCTCTGGATTTGTCTCTTCAGAGCGATTTTGAGGGAACACAGGGCTTAAAGCCATCATGCTGTGGGGATTTGTTACACACATACGGGGCGTGCACATGTGGCAGCAAACGCACATATTGACTTGAGACATACAGACACACCTGTACGAAAAGGGTTCATAGGTGATTATCACTGGTTACCCTTCAAAAATCTGTGCCATTACCATGATTTTGATACAGATTCCTTAATGATTATATTAACTGTAACTAAAGTTGTCTGTTTTATTATTTACATTTATAAATCAGCAACATCCTGCAGTAAGACAGTTGTTGTGTTCATTTTCAGCAGCAAGTCATTGGTGCCACAAAACAACCAGGGTCTCGCTGCCTAGCTTTACAGATCACGCTTCAGTGTGTTGCAATTTATTAACAAACAAATCATTTTTCTTTTTTTTATCTACCTTTTGGCAATATTCCACCCATTCCATCCTTCCAACTCTAAAGATGCTGCATAAATTCAGAATTAGAGTGCATGCTTACAAATGATCTTACTCATTATTACTCTACATTTCTGCATCCTGTATTTCACTCTGTGCCAAAGTTGATGAGTAGGATGTGTTTGTGTGTGTGTGTGTGTGTGTGTGTGTGTGTGTTCACATGTATGTATCTGACAGGGCCTTGGGGAATGCAGACTTTGAACGGATTAAACGATCTAAATATAAACACTGTTAATCAGGACATCAAAATAGGCACAGGGAGACACAGATATATACAAATTCAGACAGTCTTTCATGTGCCAAACACACACACACACACACACACACACACACACTTTCATGTGCACAAACATGCATGACCCCAGCGTTTCTTTGCATCTGTCTCATTCTGTCATTTTCATCCTTTCATCTCATCTCAGGAAAACAAGTAGATACGTGGAGGATAAAATGTGTGCGTTCCAAAACAAGTAAGTTACTCATATCCACTGCTTTATGATTACAAGATCAAAACTGAACCAAACTCCAAGTGTGATATGTACACACCATGCAGGGCGGACCTGCGAGAAACAGAAGGCCACTCCCTCAATATGACAAAACACTATAATAATGTATAATCTTATAATGTAACCTGTGTAGCTGACAGATCTATTTAAGTGCACACAAATACATGTTTCTAAAAAAAAAAAAACATGTACACACAAGGAAACATAAACACAGACATGTAAATAGTAGCTACAGAAAAGTAGCAGCACTCCACAGAAGAGAGAGAATAATGTGACCTGCTGAGATGAGATCTCACACCTCTCATAATAGACCACTAATGCATCATACATTAAGACACATGTGTGTGTGTGTGAGAGAGAGGTAGGTATATATAGATGGAAGGAGAGATCAAGAGGCAGGCAGCCTGCAGGTGAGAGGAACAAGGACCTGCAGGAAAAGCAAAAACCACCTGAGGGAGAGACAAACAAAAAGTGGGACTGCAGAGAGAGACAAAGCCATATATTGTTCCCGTTCATTAAAAGCTCCCTATATTCTGCTGTGCTGAATATAGGGAGACCAGCTAGAGGCATGTGCATTGTGAGGTCAGCATTAACCAACACACACACATGCACGCACACACACACAGCCAAATGCTGCTTGTAGAGCAGTGTATTTCCCTGTGTTTTCTATCTCATGAATTTAGAATATATAGGGTGGAACCTCCTGGCCCCATGCTTGCAAAGACTTTTTTTTTTGCAGCAATTCTCTCACATCCAAACAAAACTATAACTGTTTAATTCAATCTTAAATCTCATTTCTTTTTCTAAAAGAACAGGATAAACTGTCTTGACTGAGGATCTAAATGTTGTCTGTGTGCAAAGCAAATCGAGAAGAAACCTCCCAGGAATGTGCAGCATAAACAGTCTTTGCTATATGCAATTAAAATAAGGAGATGTGGAAACCTTGCCTGGCAATGCACAGTAGCTTATCAATTCATGGAAAAAAGAAAAAATTGTAATCAATCATATGACAGTAATCATGAATGAATAGGCCACACCCACTAACCCTAACCAGACATAACAGAAGATTTTTGCTTTTTATTTTATAGATATAAATGGTATATACTGTTATATATATATGCAAATATAGATTTTTTTGCCCTTACTTGCAAGCCACAATGAATATCTCTTGGAGGCCAAATCTCACATCATAAAGTTTGTATTCCTCAAGAAAAAACTCCACCTCATCCTTGTCTCCATGCCTGCATCCCTCTAGCGCTCTCATCCTCTCTGCTACCATGGCAACCAGTAACCGAAAAAAAAAAAATTCAAATAAATGAATTCAACCAAACAACTAAATAAATTATTTGTGAGGAATGGAGTTAAAAATCAATGCATGAGTAATACCACCTTCATTTTAACTGGATGTGTTACTGTATGTTTGTCGCTGTTGGTGCTTTGGTTTCCATCTCTCCAATAGGCATCTATATAAAACCTCTTTATATATATATATATATATATACCAGAAAATACATTCACCCACAGCTTAAATGAGAAAGTCCTTCAGGCCAAGTACTCACACCACCCTCCTGCATTTTGTGCAGGAAATAACTTGAAAGAGGCCCACAAAACATGAATCATGTATTATTTTAATTAAACTGCTGCATTAATTAACATATTACCTTAAAATTGCACATCAAAGAATAGTAATTTTGTGAGTGTGTGGGGGGAAAAGCATTAACGAAAGCGGGAAATTCAAACACAAATCACAACAGAAATGTCAAACATGGAGAAGAAGCCACCGTTTTGCTCCTCATGTACATATGCACATTGTTCAGTGCAGTTATCTGAGGCATCATTAAACAAGGTTTTTAGGCTGCTGATATTTAACCCACAGTTTATGAAAATATATCAATTCTTGCTATATAGTCTTCATGGTAACAAGACATCATACTGCTGCAATTGTTTGAACAAATGGCCTTAATAGATTTTTCAAAATGTATAGATTGCAAAATAAATGAAAGCTGCAGGGCACCCGTGTTTGTTTACCACTTGTTTCCTGGATTTGGCATCTCGTGTGGAGGCCCCAGATGTTTGGAACTTCCAACCTGCTTGTGAACACAATGAGAGTAACTGAATGGAGCAATTTAATTGGGATTATGCTGCCAGGAAGTGATTGAGGTCCAAGTTTTACTTCCTGTCAGCTGTGAGCAAATGCCTCTACCTGGACCCTTTTAGAGCGACTATGAAAATGTGGAGCGGCCTAATGCGCTACTCTCCCCTTTAAATACAGTAGCCATCTAGTAAATCAAGCCTTTTTTAAGCATTTGTAATGACCTAACACACATTTCCTACTGCCTTTCATTTAACAAGGCTGATTTGAATCTGATGTAGAAAGTAGGGGGACGGTGCCATTATAGGATGTAATATTCATGTTCACCTCTTTTCTATTTATGATCATTCAAACTTCGTGACCTGTAATATTTAAGTGGTAATGCTTAATGCAGGAACACTGCATGACACAAAAAGAGCAACAAAAAAATAATAAATGGGTGATGCTTCCTTTAACTTTGAAATCTCTTTTGGGGAAACAGCATTTGAGAAAAGCATTGTAGGTTTAACATAGGTTTAAATGTTATCTGTAGCTTGTTTTCTGATATGCAGTGAAACATGACTTTGGCTTCTCAGAAGTAAAGACGAGGATTAGTGATGTAAACAGATACCCTGACCATTACAAGTGCATGGCCTTTGCACAAAAGAGAGAAGCACATAATTCAAAATGTGAATCTAAAGCAGAAGAAAAAAAGAGATCCAGGCATCTAATCAGGTTGACAACTTGATGTGAAATTATTTTTTGAGGCGCATGTCTCTTTAAAGTACCATGCCAGACCTCAACAGATTTTATTAAGAAAATTATGCAAATCTTGATCTTCCAAATCGCATATTACGTGTCTTCCCTGTAAATTAACTCTGCAGTAAATGTGCACAAAGCCAATGCCAGCGTCTAACAAATCAATCTGAACCGAGGCAGGCAGTGATTCAGCCAAGACAAATTGTACGATGCACACATCGTAGCATCGGGAAAGATCCTCATATAATGAAAAACACAAAAGCAGAAAACAGGGGAAAAGGAGGAATAAAAAAAGAGGGACAGGAGAAAAACTAAGATATAAGGCCGTGTCTAAGCCTGCATAAATTCCCATTTCTCTTCCAAATAACAGTGAAAAATAGCGTAAGGGTTGGATAAGTGGAGAAACTTTTTAAATCCGTGGTTCCGTGCTGGCAGAGTGGGAATAAATTACACTGTCAGATTCAAACTATGGAGACTCAGCCACCTTTGTTAAAGTAGAGAGTGTTAGGAATGCCTGCAACCATAAGCCATTACCCATCATTTGTCAGGTTCTACTGCCAACTCCATCACATAATTGGGTCTGCACTGTTTCTGTCACCATCAACAGTCATTTAGTGTAAGAAAAGCACGGGACTTTGATAGGTGAGACGCTGACTTTTCTTTTCACCACTGACAATATGTGCTGAATAGAAGGAGGCGCAGGCAGCCGGAATGCAGCAAATGAAGAGAGCTCAATTTTCCTCAAGGAAATTATATGTAGACCATCTATCTTTCTGTCTCTGTCACTCTGTATTCAAACTTTCACATTTTTCTTCTGCAATTTCGCTGAGGCTTGTTTTTCCCGTGCTCTTTAACGTGTGTTGAATAAGTTGCACAGATCCAAGGTATTCCCTTCCCTTTTAGGTCTGGTAATATATATAGAAAAAAGTTGACACATGCTGTATGTTGAGATAGTCAAGGAGATTTTTTATCATTGAATGGTTGTGACTTCATAATCTAGGAGATTTGTTTTAATTTGTTTAAATTGGTAATCGTTATTTTGTCAGGTAATTCTAATCAAGGATCAGTGTAGGAAAAGAAAGGAAAAGGGAAACTATTGAGCTGTCAAAGGTAACAAAAGGAATGTAAATGGTTTGGGATACACTATAGAGGTCGGTGCTTAGAAAGTCAACTATTAAATTAGCAGTTTATTTAAACATTCACTCAAAAAATGTTTGTGTTGGTGCCTTCTGTCCATTATTATTTTATTCTGTATCGATTTGGTACAAGACCTGGTTTGACCAACACAGAGTTACCGGAATGCTTTGCAGACAAACAGATGGAGAGCTCCGATTACTGCATCCTAGCAATCCGACATGGGTCGTTGTCGGAGCAACAATGCGATTGTGGTGCCGACCGTTGTGATTCTGTCCTATTCACTCCCAGCTAATCAGCCCAGGTCAGCTCGCCATCCATCAACCGGTTGGGTGATGCGTGTCTGAGGAAGAGTGTGTGTTGTGTTGCTTACTGAGGAGTTTACACAGCAGTTAAGCTATAGGAAGAAGGTATGTTTAGTGCTAAATATGATTAAACAAGGCTTGAATGACCTGAAACAAGTAGAAGACTAGTGCATGTGATGCTATGACAGCCTTGCAGCCATCTCTGCAGCTCACCAATTTTTGTCTCACTGTGTTATAGGTTTTCATGGCTCTTACATTCAGTCACTTCCTGCAGTGGCATGACTTCTGTTCAAATTTGGATTAAGGATGAGCCATTTATGAGTTATTACACAATATTAGTTTCTAATTGGGTCCCATTTCGTTTTACATTCAGAAATGTACAAAAGAACAACGGGATCACACACTCCTCTATTTGGAATATTATCAGTGATCATTACTGTATTTGCTTTCCCTGCTTGTGTTTACCCTCCTCCTCAGTTTACTGATTATGAATAATACGTCTAATATTGTGCGTTTCCGCATCATCATCCCGTGGTTTGGATGTGATCACGAGAGGCTGACAACATCAAAGTTAAATTCGCCTTTGATCACTGACTGTGAATATAATTTCCTACAAATGATGTTTCCAGCTTAAAAGCCACTAAGCCACACTAAGCCGTTTTCTAAAATCATCCAAGTGACAGTTTGTATAATGGCGAAATCACGTTTTTTATCAGAAGATGCAATGAAAGAGGATTGAATTTAGTTGAAGTTCACTAATACTGATTGGTCTTTGTTTGCATTAATCTGGTACATGGATCTGGAGATTACATGTTTTTTCTACAGGGGTATAGTTTTTTTTTTTTGATATAACATATGGTTTGGTCCTCCATTTTTCTTCAATGCTAATATAACATGTACACGTTAAAGTATACAGTGGAGTTGGGTATGAGCTCTGGGATACGAGACTTGACATAGTTTTAACAATTCCTCTTGCAGTTTGCCAGCTAAGTTACTGAAGGAGATCAATGAGGGGACTTCAAGGCACTTTTAAGTTATGCAGGCAGACAACAGCAAACAAATATACATGTAGTACCATCTTGTATAAAAACTCACTTACATACACACAAACTTCCAACCAAACAATCACAGTAACAGAATACTGCTCATTTCAGGACATCTTGCATGCACAAAATTAATCCTCCGTGTACAAAATAATGCAGTAATACTACTTAAACACACAAACACACACAATTAATCCCTCATTTCTCTCTATATATCTGTAGATCTGTCTACCCTGAGCCCTCTCGCTCAATTGCAGAGGGAATTTAAAGAATGTGTGAGGTTGTCACCTCTGTCACGAAAGTCACTGGAGCTGCACAGTATTGATATAAAGCACAGTGTATATGAAAACACGTCCAATGCCAAACATAAATATATATATATAGACTAAGGTATGTGTTCCACTATCTCCTTTAACTTGGACAATTCAGCTCAAATAAGACAAAATTATGTGTTAGCCACAGGGCCTTTAAATGTACTCCAAATGTAATTATTCCTTTATTGGAAATACCAATGCATCCGGGTGGCAGTAGGAAATTTTTAACAAAAAAAAAAATCGGCTGGATGCTATGAAGTTTCACACAGTGCAGCTCAAGTAATAATTACCATCTCCAGATGTCCTCCAGGCAATACCCATGACATCGGCAGAGGGATGTTAACTCCTAATAGACATTGTCAATTTCACCCAGGTGAGACTCTCGCTACATAAGTGTGCTCTAATAGAATATTAGTTATATATTCTGAAGGCGTTAAAATGGTCATAGCACTGAAATGCAACTGTAATTGCTGGTTCCCATCAGCATCAAGGTGTCACTTTCACACCTAGCATCCACATTGTGTAAATAGAATGCCAATGGCTGGTCCGGTGCAGTAAGAGCTCAGTGGTAATTTGCAGACAGGTGAGGACAGGTTAAAGACTTGTATCAGGACTGGCTGGACGCGGGTCATACATGCTATAACGCTGGGCCCTGTGTGCTGTCAGCACAACGTGGATTCACTCTGCTCACAGGCATGAACAGATCTAAAAAAAACTGATAACCTAAGAGAAATTGTAGGAATGGTGCATAAAGTCGTTCTATCTTTCCTATAATTTGATTAAGAGGAAATGTTTCCCTCCAAACTGAAAGTGAATTCATGATGACATGAAAAGTTGACTCAAACAAATTGGTTGAAAAATGTGTATTTTAGAGACGTTTGAATAGACGTGATTCAATATTACTCATGCCCAATTACATGTCACCCAGTATATGCCAGTAAATGGTTGGGTTAAATATAAATGCTACTTGCTGTAACCTTAGGATACTAATGGTTGTTGATCATGAGAGAGATTATTCTCATTTTAAATCAAGAAGACAAATTGCTTAATTGGGTCTTTCAGCTCTTTTTTTTTCTGATGTGGGAAAAATGTTGTCAGTAAGGGACAGATGGCAGGCTTTTAGAAATATTGCATTACACACATATATCACCAAGTGCTATTTTAGTTTTATTACAGTGTGTGATGTGGAATCTACTTGACACTTATCTGTGGGAAGTGAGAACAGAGATGTCTTACTCTATGATCCACAGGTTGCTTGATCATGTTGAAGTTGCTTATGCTTGTTTTGTGTGTCTAAAAAAGAACCAAATAAGCGAAGTCGATTAAATAGCCGGTGCACTCCTGCATCATGACAGACTCTCCCCAACGTGGCTTAAAGAAGAGGAGAGATGACACTGATAAGTTCACGTTAAGCCTAAAACCACAGCTATGAATAATTCAGGAAGCCAAGCCAATCCTATGTACCATTTATTCTAAGTTAGCATGTCTTCAGAATATAGCCCCTAATCTTAAAAGGATGTTATTGATCTCTTCAAGATCATTTTAAATTCTAACCATGCATGCAAATCAACAACAAACGTGTTATGTAGCCATGGAGCTACATACTCTGCACACACGCACACATTCCCCATTCCCTACACATTTCCTGGGTCTATTTAAAGACTTGATATCCCATTTATATTTGTGATTTTAAGCAATCATCCAAATATAGTTTTACATCTCCTCCCGTGATCTCTAGAGAGAACAGGTGGATTTCTGTCTCATCATTATCAGCTGCTTCTCTGATTGGCTGATTTAAAAGGAACAGTGTGTACATAGGAACTAGAGCCTTCTTATCAAAAATCAATTCAAATCGTACTTTCTGTGGTGTTGGACGTGTACACAACATAAGAACCCAAGGACAAGCAGACCACAAACCAACAACATAGCAGCTTTACACGAAGAGTCCGAGAGGGTTGAGTGTGTGTGTGTGTGTGTGTGTGTGTGTGTGTGTGTGGGGGGGGGGGGGGTGTCATGAAGACAACAAAGACGGCTTCACCTTGAATTGAAAAACAAGGCTAGTGTGATTAGTTTCAATTGGATGGGTTGATGTTTGTGCACTGCCAGTGTGTGGTAATGAATTTTATCTGTCTCAACTTTGTAATCAAGGACACGAGACGGAGCTAAATCGACCCAAGGTATGGCGTTTGTCGGCTAAGTGAGTTAGAGGGGGTGTGTGACTTGTGTTTCCTCCTCTTTTTCTTCATTTTCTTTCATGAAAATTTATTTGCGTTCGTATCTTAAGGTCTGCCATAACTATCTTAGGCCACTAAGCTATCACATCATTACACATCTATTGCACGGTGTCATGTAGATGTAGATATGTAAGAATAGTGCTGTATAAAAGTTGTAATAAGTTTAATAAGTTTCCTTATATACTGCATATATGCCTGAATATGATAAGTATGTATATGTGTAAAAAGCATCCACTTGTATAAAACAACCACATAAGCCGGTAGCATGACTTGGATAACAGCAGAGACCACCTCCTCCACTGTGGAGGGCGAGAGTGGCCTGAAAGAGAACTAAAGAGGCAAAGCTAAGCAAAAAGGCAGAAGATTAGTTTAGAGCCAGAGAACTAATTAAATTAATCTGGAGATAAATGTTTTTTTATTTCCTCTCAGCCAGATATTTTTTTCTCCGGCTCTTTTTCTCGCCTCCTTCATTACCTCTTTCCACAGATTCTTTCGAGCGTCCGGTGTCGGGGGGAGGTGACCGTTCTGAGCCGCTGAATTCAGTCCACACACACACACTCTCGTTCCTTCGCTTATAGGTTCCAATATGCGCTCACTTCCAGTCTAATTCACCCATCGCCACCCGCACAGACACGCATTCACTGATGAGTGAGCTCGCACACGCACACACACTCTCACGCTCTGTCTGCAGCATGTCTGAATGTAAATGCGCTGGTTTTTAATCCCAGATGGATTCCGAGGGAAGGTGAGGAAGGGTACTGGAAGGAGAAAGGGCCGTGACTTGATTCATAAGAATTCATAGGTCTGCTGTTCCGGTAGGTACGCTTCCACCTCTTGTTCCATAGCACGGGGATCCATATGCTGCCGACAGAGCTCCATATAGAAGAGCTGTAAGCCTCTTGGCACAGCAAGATTGAGCACCATATGCTGCGTTTTCCACAGCGCGGGTCAGGCAGGGTGGCGTGGTGAGCAGGGAAACCCGCCCTGCAGCTGGGAGACCTGGGCTGGAGCAACTGAGCAATAAAATGAAACACTAGCAGGTTTGGACACACTGGCCGACTGCTGATTCTGCTCTCTGGCCTCTCCGTGAGAGAGAGAAGCCTTCCATCCTCTTCAGGGAATCAATGGAGTGTCAGGAAAAGGAAGGGAATTCTCACTGCTCTGATTTAAGATGTGACATGATGCACTAAAAATGGGCTGCTGCCTCACTGCATGCCCTTTAAAACAACTAACTCCCTGACAAATCTCCACCAAGTTGACCTTTCCCTTTTTTTTTGTTCATGAACCATTGATCACTGGCCTTGCAAAAGTGCTGCCTTATTCACCCAGTTAAGCTAATTATGAGTAAACACAGTTGGACCATGTTCATTGAGCTGTGTTTATTACTAGTTTTGCATGACTGAGAATCTATAGTCTTCATAAGCAAAGTCAACCCAGTTATAAAGATTTGTTTTTCCACCTGCGAATGACAACCATGTTTTCTAGATTGTGAGTAACGTTTGTAATGTAAAACCTGCAGGACTCTGAAGAAGTGAGTTTTTATTTTAATTTCCTATTAAATATCCATGTTGCATTCAAAACCATATGCAAAATGGTTGAAAAGTAATGCAATGTTGGATAGATGTGGGTCACATTCAAGGTCCCTTGTTGTAGAAAGTGAAATGTTAATTGGCACCAACCCCCTAATTTACAGCCATTTAAATCATCCAATCAGAGGAGGCTCGTTAATATAAATCAGACAGAGACAAAATGACCTGTTCTTTCTCTAGAGCTCCAGAGAATAGCCTGAGAGAGGAGAATATATCTTGTTAGGAAACACCTTTGTATAGAAAATAGGCAGAGTGTACTGTAAGGGAAATTAAATGTAATTGTTAAGCTGAATGTCAGAGTCAGACTAATGTTTCGAGACTTTTATTTGTTGGAGGGGTCACTCACACTCAGCAGAACTGCATTAACCACAGTAACAATGTGGCATCTGGAGTGTGTATCCCTTCATTTCTGTAACCTCAAATAGAAAATTATTTAAAGTTTTCCCTAACGCAGTCTTTTTGACTTTTTGCTGACTGTCACTTAGACTTGGCTGAAGAATTAGCTGTGCAGAAATGCCTTGTACAACGACTCCTGAGAGGGAAGCAGCGCAGCAGCTGCGAAGCAGAAAACATAAGCAGGACATATTCGGTTTCAAAGTGTGCATTGGAGAAGTAAATATTTAACTAACTCACTGTGTTGAATAAGAAAGGAAGGAGAGAGGCACTATTGAGTGGGCACTATTAAATGGGTCTGGTCCCCTAGTCCACATTGACACACTGTGCAACCCCTGACTCCTGCTAACAAGATCTGAGCACCTCCTCTCACATTTTGGGGAATAATATGGATGTAGCACACACACACAGACACACACATATTGTCAAGAATCATCAGTGAACGATTACACGCCAATTAATATGGATGTTTGGTATCAGTATGCAGAGTGCCTTGTAAGCTGCAATCATTATAATGCAATCACAAAATAATCACCAAGAAATTCCCTGTGGCTCTTTCTGTGTGTGTGTGTGTGTGTATGAGTCATAGTGTGTGTGATGGCAGGTTGTGCTGTGCATCTACAGTTGATATTTTATGACCTCTATCATTATTCTGCGTCTGTTCCCGCTTCCCTTTTCCATTCTTCCTGCCTCTCCCCGTGTCTTCTCCCTTCATCTTCCTAGTTCTCTTCACATCTGCCGAGCCA
Organism: Eupleurogrammus muticus; assembly: GCA_036785175.1. NCBI lineage: Eukaryota > Metazoa > Chordata > Actinopteri > Scombriformes > Trichiuridae > Eupleurogrammus > Eupleurogrammus muticus. The sequence continues at coordinate 12,657,447 of JAYKQN010000022.1, forward strand.
CAGAATAAACAACTGAGTGACTGTTGTCGCAGCATGTAGCTGTCCTATGCATACACACTCTTGTACACACAGAGGGCAAAAGGGTGCAATGGAATCTGCTGACTCCCGGAACACAAACACACACACACACACACTGCTCGGGACTGCTTTACCCTCTACAATGGCACACAAACGCACGGCTGGACCGCACACACGGATCTGACAGTGCGGTAAACATCTATGTGCTGACTGCCACAGCACATCACCCAGAGCAAAGCGGCTCCAAACATCCAGAGACGGAGATGGATGGAAAGACAGCAGCAAAGACATACCTGTCATCCCCACATCAGCATACAAACAATGCAGCAAAAACAAAGGCAACAGATAGACAGAGGAGACTAAAGAGTGACAGAAATAGACATTCAGAAAAGATTACCTACATGTCTTTATGCCTGTCAGTTTATAAATATCTGTCAGCATCCAACATGATGGGTTTTCAATAAACATTGGAGACACCCGTTGGTGTTTTCCATAAAGTGATTTGAGGTGACATTTGTCCAAACTTGATGCTGTCAGGACCACGATGATCACGCTTTTCATCAGCTCAAACGAGATGGAAGAAATACTTTGCCGTGATCATTAAATTCTGCAACAATCCGCCTATACATACAAATCTAGACACGGTAAACTTATGATATTAAAATATGCAGAAAGGATCAAATGATTGACAGTCACTATCCGCAACCATCATAAATGAATAAATATCTTTGGAGTTGAGAGGCTCGGAGATGAGGAAGCAGGAATCGTGCAAAGTTTCATCAAAGTTTGGGGGTTCATAGGGGAAACACCAAGTTGTTGCTCTGCCCTTCATATTAAAGCCACTGTTCATGCACTATACTCTGGTTTTCATCATCCCTGATGGCAGAAAAGAAGTGCCACGAGACGGTTTTACTCTGGTAATGTGGCTCACCTCTCTGCTCTCACTGAAGTCCATTCAACTTGTAACTTACAGAAAATGCACCATAATCGTGCAACACACTGCAGAAGGCATAGTGCATTTTACCACAACAAAGGGAAGAAACCTCCTTATCATTATCTCATTATTCTCCTACACTACAAGCTCTCACACACTTTATATATATTATAGAAACACCAATAATGTCATTTTAGCTACGGTTTAGACTCAGATTGACCTGCTATTTATCAAAAGTGGCAGAATCCTCTTTACAAATTGTTCTTGTCAGAGGAAAAAAGAGTCCGTCGTATCCACTTTCACCAAACCTCAACTCAGTAAGTGAGAAGTGCAGGGCTCCTACCGGTTTCTCTGGAGATCTGGATGAACGCCTCCACGCCGCTCTCGCCATAGTTGCCCTCCGAGGCCAGCGTGGAAACGTAGTTCCACTCCATCGCCGTGACGATGTCCATCATGGCCTGGGCCTGGTAGGAGTCGGGCGGCACGACGCGGGAGAAGAAGTCGTAGCGGGTGTTGTCGCTGAGCTCCGCAGCCGTGGAGGCATAGCTGATCTGGGGGATCTAGGCAAAGAAACGCGGAGACAAGAGGCGATAAAGTGAAGGAAGGGTGAGATGAGATGGCTGTGTGAACATAAAATACTGTTGTGGTTTACAGTCTGCGTATTGAAATGTTTAAGGGAGGAACACAACGCGATCCATAAATGATTTGTTTCATTTCACTTATTTTACCAAAACAATACATTTCTTTTGCCCACTGACCATTTAAATCCTTCAACAAATAAAACAAGGTGAGTTATGCTGTGATAATTCCCCCACCAGTTTCCAGCCTCCATGCGATTTTTTTACTGAAATATGCGTTTGTAGGAAAGAGTTATAAATGCTTCTTGCTCCCCGTGGGATCCCTGTGATTAATAATTCTCTCTCTTCTAGGATGCGAGGAGAAGTTTAACTGCGAGGCTGCAGACTCCTTCTTGGTTCAGAGATGCAAAAGAAGCAAACAAGCAACTTGAGAGTAGAGCAGGTACAGAGAGAGGGAAGCGGAATGTGGAATGAGGTGCGGAGGTAACGTGCGAGCAGTCAGACCGATAAGCAAGAATGAAAGAAGAGGGGGTATTCAGAGAAGCTGCAGACCAAGAATCAAGATGTGAATGCTGCCAAACATGCAAACATGTATGTTTGCCGCGGGGGCCACGGCAGTAATAACACATCTGGGCTGTCATTATGTAGAAACAGGTGGGAGGAGGAGAGATGGCTGGATATGGCAGCTGAGGAACAGTGGGAGCAGGAAGTATGTGTAGATGGAGCAGTGTGCAGGGAATAACATGCAGGAGCTCCCAGGGAGGTAGTGTGTGCCATGCCATGATGATGATAAATTAAATTAATCACTTTCATAACTTTGCAGGAAGAGTACAGTACACATATTTAAGGAGAGTGCAACAACAGTGTTAGATTATTGTGAAGACCAGTCTGTTCCAAAAATGCCAGAATAACCACACACATGCTACCCATCACAAGTAATAACTGTAACAGACCAAAGGTGTTAGAAGGCTGACAGGTGGATTGATTTTTCCCCAGACAGCAGCACACACACACACACACACACACACACATTCAGGGCACACATACACACACACATACGACTCATTTGCATTCATTAGAAGTGAGACTTAGCTGCCAATCCGAACTAAAACATAAGGCGCGTCAGCTGTTTATCAATTGCTCTCACACACAAATGTCTACAATTGCTGAACACAGCAAAACCAATTGGTTCCACAATGAGGGATTTAGGATGGACAGCGTGTGTGTGTGTGTGTGTGTGTTTGTGACGTGCACGCATGTGTCCAGAATATTTCTAAAGCCTATCACTCACTGTCTCCATTCCCTTTAAGCATCATCTGAAGTCCCTGCCATGCTGCATGCTGCCTCTACACTCGTCTGCCATTTTAGGACACAGCAATGACTAAGAATCATTCTGAACCTGAGCTGTATTCCTTCTCCTCTGAGAAGTTAATTGAACGAGCAAAATAACGAATAAGTTTCATGTCCATGACAGTAAGCAATAAGTCATCTTTTTTTTTTTTACAGAAGGTTTTCTAATTTTGTTCTATTGTTTTTTTTTATATTTAATAGCCCTTCATTTCTCTCAGTGATACTTGATAAAAGTTTATGTAATGTAAGTAATGTTGTTGGTCATTTTCATAACGGATGCAGGACATCCATGTATAATTCATAGAAGTTGCAGATAAACAAAGACAAACAGGAAAAAATGAAATCAAAGTTGGGCTGGCTGAAAAAAAAACAATTGTTATATGCACCTTTGTGTGCATGTTAATGTGTATTTGTGCGCATGTTGTGTCTCTCCTGTTGTCCTTTTTACTCTTTGTGCGCATTTAAATAGGTGAATATCCATTTCAAAGAGAAACAAATGCATGGCTGCGGGAATATGAGATATGTGTCTGTTTACAACAGCAATGGGGAAGTAACCCTGTGCCTGGGACACACCTGCTGCTTTCATCTTTTTGTTATATCCCCTCTTCAACTGGGAAACAGACATATTCGCCAACAAATACACACTGGTGCGCACACTGCATAGTCATCCACTTTTCATATGTCCCTGAGTCATTACTGGGTAAGAGGAGGAAAAGCAGAGGTACAATAAAATAAAAAGAAAAAAAGTACAGCAGACAGAGCTACATTCAGATACAGTCCCATCTAACAGTGGCGGCTGCAGGCACAGACCCAAATACTCTCTTCCAGAACTACACCTGTGCTTTTGAAATATAAATATAGCTGCAGACGCTTCTGTAGCTGCAACCATTGATCCCCAAGACACATATGTAAAGGCACGGAAACTCACTTAGACCGAGCATGTTTAATGGCTTGTGATATTAGAGCGTTGTAAATCATTCATGTGCTGTGAGTTGCGGATAACTCCAGCCTTTTTCAAAGCAAGCAGAGCTGAAGTTAGAGGCGGGAAATTAACGGCTTGGTTCCCCCACACAGCTGGGGAAGAGCATTACGCCTCCAACCGCCCCCCCCCCCCCCCCCCCCCCCCCCCACAAATCCATTTGCTCTAATGAGTGTGTGTGTGTGTGTGTCGCTGCCAAACGCTGTTTCAATTACAACTGGAAAAACTTTTCCACTCACACACATTCATTTATCAAGGGGATAATGTGTCATTTCACACACAAATTGTCCTTCCTTAAAAACTAATTCAGATGTTTTCTTATACCTTTCTTTGAATTAAAAAACAGACCAGTGTAACTTCAGCTCCTAAATGTTGCTTTACAGGCGGTTTGGCACCTTAATGCTGCTTTACTAATCAGCCATAAAAGTGTGTTGTTAGCTCTGTTTTCCTTAGAAGAACATCTGAAGGCTTGTGTGATGTGTTTTCTGCCACTAGGGAAATAAATTCAGTGGAATTTCCAAAATATTTTTGATAATCCAGACAAATTTGCGAATTGTGTTATGATTCTTGGTTCTGAATATGCACTCAGTCCTTGAATCGGCCATAACTCACCAACCAGCACATCCATTCTGTCATTGAAACGTCAATTTGGCCAGTCCCACAAACCTATTACAACGTTGTTCCTTTGCTTAATGATCACAATGAGAACATGGAATGGACTTCTCTCGGCCATAAAACTATAACAGAGATTAATTGTTAATTGCACTCTAGTCCCCTCCAAACAAAGGCTATTGAAAGACTGCAAACTAATAGGTTATCCCTCCACGAGGACAATCAATGCACACTGGTGGGCTGATGATGTCTCATTTTTCTTAGTGATGGAAAACACCTTTTTTTGATTTTGATTTGATAATGTTTTTTAATAGCCACTCATGTTGCTCACTAGTCTGCTGAGCTGGTAGTGAATAAATATAAGCCCATATCGAACAATGCCTGCCAACTGCTACTGTACGGAGCGAGCTCTGCTGCGTCTATCCCTAATGGCCTTGGCCATAGAGGGGAACACAGTTTCATCCCTCGCTATAGATCAGGCTGAATCCCGCCGGAGAGCTGGGCAGATAACTAACAGCCGGATTTGGATCGTAACAGACTTAATGATCTGGACCGGTGGCTTTGTGTGTGTGTGTGTGTGTGTGTGTGTGTGTGTGTCTTTACAGCCTGGAGATCAGAACTGAGGAAGTTCACTCTTTGGATTGATCCCACAGTGGATCCAAAAAAAAAAAAAGAAGACGTCAAAGATATGAAATAAATGATGTTAGAGAGTACTCAAATGCATCTTTCTAAAAGTGAGCGGTATAATCGACATCTGCTGCTCTACCTTCAGGCTGAGAAAAAGCTAAAAGTGAGCTTTTGAAATGGCATTTTGAGTTAATGGAAACCCCCCCCCCTGATCTAAACACACAGGAATTTGTTGTTACTAGAAAGTTAGTGCCACCATTTGTTACGCTTCTGTTCAGCACATATAGATTACATATCTGTGGCAAACATGACCGTATGCACACACCGTGGGTGTGTGTGTGTGTGTGTGTGTGTGTGTGAGGAGAGAGTGTGCGTTTATCCATTTGTGTGTATGTCTGGCAGTAATAGAGCTGTCGGGGTCCAGAGTCTGAGCATTAGGTTGATAGATGGCAGTGGTCTGAAGCTAATTAACCCCACTGCATTACACACACACACACACTCGGCCTTCCTCTCTGTTACACACACAGACACACAAGAGTGGATATGCCAGAGTAGCAGATGCTGGGGGAGCCGCACACACACACACACACACACACACACACACACACACACACACACACACACTTTGTGAGTGATGTGTACAGTCGCTGATCATCATCTCACACACACACACACACAATAATCATTAAATGCCCTTATCTTTTCAAATTGTTTTAAATAAACCCATTATATCTTTAGATTGGTATGTTAGTACATTATAAAATATTGTTTCTGCACAAACAAGACTGGAGCAACTTTGACAAAGATATCAGAGCGTGGTTTGGGAGAGGAGGGCAGTGGATGCAGCCTCCACCGATGGCTGTCTGGAGCCCTGGGTTTTTCCGACATCAGCCCAGAGACTTGTTTACTTGCTTGAAAATTTGACTCAGCCCTCTCGCAGCCAGCCATGGTCTGTGTCTAATGAGGAGAGGGCTGGCACAGTGGGACCCCGCCAGGCTAATTTAGCAGGATGAGGACTATTGGAGGTCTGAGGGCTGTGCGTCACTCGCTCCATCTCACCCCGTCTCTGTCTGGGTCCATCTGTCTTCTCTTTTTCTCCTGGCTGTTCGGCCCTCCGCCTTTATCTAAGGAAATATGAAACTGCTATATCGCCAGCTTACTGTTCTCAATCAGCGAGGTTACAGCAGCAGTAGGACAATAAACCAGAGAAGTACTTCTAAGTCAACTTCTGTCATTCCGTAGCTATAGGTTTGCTTGAAATTGTGCTATAGGAAGAGTTATGAGAGAGCTGTAAATTCCCAATAGGAACAGTTCCCTCTTTATGTGCATCTGGACACATTTTCCTACTTAATTTGAAACTGTTTGGACTGCAGAGAGACTGTAGATTGCACAGAGAAACAATGAGACAGAACAACATATCCTATTATATCGCAGTTCATCCTTACTGTACAGTCTGAGATGCTACTACACAACACCGGCGTGGCTTTACCCCATGCGGGTTCCCCACATCACAGGAAATGCAGAGCACAATCGCAGTCTGTAATTTGTTTGTTGACAATCAAACAAACAAAAAAAAAAAGTCAGTAGACAGTAGAAGATGAAAAGAGAAGACAGTGAGTGAGAGCAGGCAAGAGGAAGCCACTTCACAGGTGGATAGAAACAGCAAAACAAATAAAACTGCTGAGAGGAAAGAGAAACAAGAGTAGAGGAGGGGGACAATGAGCAAGAAGCACAAACAAAGAGGGAAGATGAAGAATCATTTGACGAGAACAAAGAGAATGAAGAGGAGAAGCGAGAAACAATGAGCCGGAGTTGAGGGCAAAATCACGAGAGGCTGTGTTTAGAGGAACGCAAGGAACGAAAGGGAATCAGAGAAAACTACTCAAGGACAGATGCACACGTTCAGTCAGAAAACGGATGATTTTCGACCAGCTGAACACACCGTGTCAGCTGTGCACATTAAATATTGGTTTTTCATTATTATCAGAAAAAAAATACATGTTTCTGCTATTCGTTACATATATAAAATATAGCAATAGTCCTATTTGTGTGTGTTAAAAGCCTGATGCTTGTTATTCCTCTGTACCATACGTGTCTAAAAACTATTCGAACCATGTCAGAAGTGTTTCAGCAGAGTTTCATCAATTCATCATTTGTTTGGCTCTGCACATGAGATTTGTTTACGATAAGACAAACACAGAGAATTAACAGGACGTGTGTTCTACAACACATCACCGCTCTCTCTCTCTCTGTCCCCAAAATGTCGATCATCGTTCCCCAAAGCCCAACGTGACATCTTCACACGCCTTGTTTTGTCTCAACCGACCATCTACAACCCAAACATAGTGAAGAAATAACACTCACATTTAAGAAGCTGCTGTCAATCTGTCATAACTATATACTAGATCATTGTGAAAGAAACCTAATCTATTTAATTAGTGAGTGACCTTTATAATTGTGTTTAGGAAAACATCCCTGCAACAGAGAAGCAGACATGATGGAGGCCTTGATTACAGGTCAGTAGACCGAAGGTATTGATTGATTATAGATTCAGGACTGCTTAACCCTTCTAACCTGCTCATCTAATCTCAGCTATAGCTGTCAAACTGTCTGTAACAATAAATGACATATAACGCATGCATGTCTTTTTGGCATATCTGTTTTTTTTCTTGAGGTTTATTATTTCTATGAATTTTCATTTTAACTCCATTGGAATTTCCCTAAGCATTTTTTTTATTATTTGCTACAAATTTGGTAGAAACAGATTGCAAATAAAATGGTAGAGCATGACAAATGTGGCTGTGACAAAAGTGTAATGTAGAACCTGGAGTCGCCAGTAATGGAGAAACACTGAGAAAGAACTACATAATTCACAAAATTGTGATTTCTTGCTTTTTTTTTTTTTTCTAATGGCATTTACTTGTACTTTTATCTTGCACATTACATTTATTAATAGAACATTTCTACCTAAAGTATATAATATCTATTCTACTTAAGAATTTTATTCTAATAGGTGACTTTAACTTCTACCAAAGTTACACACACACACACATGCCTGACTATCATATTTTTATTAAGTGAGAACATGCATAGAAAATTCAGGACAGAACCCGAGGTGCAGCCATTCATACCCCTGCAGGTATTACATGCCCAGGGTGACAATGAATTAACCATGGTGACACGGAGAGCTCCGCTAGAGAGGAGGGAGCCGTGCTACACACTCGTCGCCATCTCGGTCGATTTAAATTTCAAGAGAAACCTTATTAAAGGCTCCACTTATGTTGAGCAGATTTATAATTGTGGCAGTGAATCTGCACCAGCTACTGGGAGAAGGTCAGAGGGTTGGTTGGAGGACAGGGGAGGCCCGGAGATTGAGGTGTGGTGGCGGTGCCCATAGAAGGATGGTTACACACACACACACACACACACACTGCCAATTTTGATGCAACGTGGGCACTTTTAGAGGTTAGGTGTGTGAAGCCGCACTTTACGAGTTTCACTTGGGTAACATTTACGTTCATGCACACACAACACACACACACACACACACACACACACACACACACACGACCACTGCCAATATCAGAGAGGTGAGCATAGCCAGAGGGGGCAGAGGGCAGGAACCTGAGGCTACATCCTTTAATATGTCTCTGTCAAGACATTATCACTTTCGCTTTCACACACAACAAACACACGCACACACACACTTTGGAAGCGTCACAAACTTTGTCATATAGAACAAACCACCATCTGTCCTCGCCTACCTTTGAACGTCCTGAATACAAATCTCCGCTCAAGTGATGATACACAACAACCACAGCAACACACATCTATTACCGGTAAGTTGTGTGCACACACAAATAGCTAAGGTAGAGAATTGTTTTTTTTATCTTACTATTATCTTTAATTAAACATCTTCCAAATTTTTAACCAGGAACATAACTAAATGTAGTATTGTCAGTGAGCTGCCTATCTTAGCATGGAGCTTCATGACCTGTAGGTTTAGTAAACATCACCAACATCAAAACAGGGACAAACGCCCTCGAGCATGTGTAATAATACTCTTATCATTCATGACAGAAAGCCTCCTTATTCTGCTCATTATCTGGCATCCAGCATAACTCCAGGCAATGACATCAATATGGAACCGTGTATTTATGCTTTCTATATATTAGATTTTTTATTTTCTAAAATGCTGGATAAAGAAGCTGCAGAATGACTAATGTTAGAGATTATTGGAAAAAATTAAACACGTATTAGAGACCATTTGTATTTCCCAATATTTATTTGGATGTTAGCTCTAACTTTAGTTTCTATCTTTATCTCTTCATCTCTCCATTAAACAAATTAGGCCCTAAGTACCATTTCAAATCTGCTAAAGTAACTTTTCTTTTTCTCAAAGTACCTCCGTCCGCTCTCTCCCTCCACATCTACTTCTCCAACAGCTGCATCGCTTCCCTAGATCTGAATCTCATGTACGATGACACACAGCCACCCACACACTGGGGAGGGAGGCAGCAGACTACTTGATCCGAGCCAGCTACCTGCAGCTTCTCGTCTCTGTTTCGTCTCTCCCTGCCACTACACAGAAGTGCTTCCCGACGGTGGCTCATTGTGAATTTGTGCGTGAATGTGTGTGTGTGCGTACGGGCAGGTGCCTGAACCAACGCGAGCCCCCGACACCTGCCGGCGTTCATGCTTGGCGTTCCTGTACGCATCCTCGTGTCCGACTGTGTGACTGTAGCTGCGAATCTGACTAAAATGGAAGGGGCCTCTGTCTGTATTCATGTATGTCTGTTCTTCAATTTTCTCTGCAATCGTTCATCCATTTGACTTCACACTTGGTGGGTATATTATCGAGGACCTGGGCAAGTGCAGTGTTGAGCGTTGAAGCCTGTTTAAAAGCCTGTCTCCAAGTAACACTGGAGGCCGAGCAATTGGGACAAATTCCTCAAAGCACACATGCAATGCCAAACTTATTCCAGTCTTGTTGCTTCTAAATTCACAAATGAAGGCAGAGGGCAGACACACGCATTGAATAGGATAAAGTGTACACTCCAGCCAGTCAGAGAATTGCGAGTTTTAAACAAGTATTCCCCTACATCTAACTCATTAGGCACATATTCCCATTGTTACACTTGTAAATGAGTCTCATACATCATGCAATATGCTAGCAGACCTGCATGGAAACCTTTTTCCATCTGTTTAATGAAAAACAACTTAGCGGCAAATTAGAAGCTAGAAAGTCTTTAAAAAATAGTTGAGCGTGCATGTCCTGGTTATGGGATGAGTTTTGGTTTATTGTTTGGTGCATTTCTTTTAAGACAATGAGAAATTTCCTCCTGCAGAGACCAAGTCACGGTACACAGGCTCAAACATGCACGGCCGCTGTAGTTGTGACCAAAACAGGCATGTGTTCTCTTAGACTCTGTTACTATGTGTGCATGTCCATTCTGATAACCCCTCACAAGAGTCATCAGCTCAGCAAGTGACATGTTCTGCATATTACGTTATAAATATGAGTGCATGCAAGTTTGTGCGTGAACTTCATTCAGCACAGGGGCTGATAACATATATCCACAGATAGGGTTAGATATAACATGGAATAAAGATGTAGGGTTCCTCAACTTATACATAACCATCAGAAAAATCCTCCTTAGAACCTGCTTGGAAAAGGGCAGCCACTTTCAAGAAATCCCATGATCACAAGAGCATGTGCGATGCTGATTGATGTGAACCACTGTGGCACAGACAAACGGATAACGTTAAGCCTGTAAGACAGTTACCCACAGAGGCATTTTTTATACTGCTAACCTGAAATAACACAGATGGCTTAGATAAGTTTTAATTTCTTAATCCTCCTCTATTTTTAATGTGAAATCACAAGTTAAAAAAACAACAGCATCGCAGACCAGACAATAACATGCACACTTGTATCGGATTGGGTTATATGATGCAATAATACCACAAACATTTGGTCTCACAAAACACCGCAGAGTTGTATCAATACTCCTCTGACACATTTTCAATAGAAATTGAGCACGGTTAATTCTCAAGATTCAGATATTGAATGGCCACACAGCCGGGGCTGGTGGAATTTGGCTTTCAGTGGAGCATGTGCAGATCATGGCTCCACAAGCTTAAAGGGATTTATATGCTGATGAGGTGTTGTCTCGATGTGCATTATGAGTGCCATAACAATTTAATGACTCTGGGATGGATATGACCTTTTGAAAAATCAGTATATGGGGTTTGGGGATGTGACCTGCTCCTCAAACTTGTGTTTCTGATGTGTTGAGTAAGATATTATTAACAGCCCAATTTCTGTGCTCACACGGCTGCATTCCATCATTGGACTGATGCCTTTTAGACTTTTTAGACTTGGTTGAATGTGAAATGGTTCCTGTAGAGGAGAAATGACCTGGTTTAAAGGGCACATCTGTGGAGGGTGGGTTAGAGGGCAGGAGGTCATTTTATTAAGCGTTAGCTTTTAGTGTCTGTCCTTCAAAAAGGCTGCGGATACGATGACAGATTCAGGGGTCGGTGTGTGTCCCGTTACACGAGTTCAAACCTCTGAGTCCACCCACAACACCGAGTTGACTGATTGTGGTCTGGCATGATGTGAAACAGCGGTTTATGAGTGGCCACATTTTGACTGCTTAGTAAGAATCTTGAATTTGATATGACCCTCCTGAATAACATATTCATTTTAAGTAGACAAAATGTGTTTCTCAAGATCACCCAACATTGGAGTTTATTTTTTTTTCCCGAGAGGTGACATACTAGTATTCAGGTGAGCAAGAATGATCATAGATAGACTACTGCTTTACATTGATAAGCACCTGTAAAATATATTTTTTTTAATTTCATGAATTATACTGTATGCGCCGTTAGCTGCTTTCCCCACTTTGCTCTAAACATGCCTCTGCACGATTGTTGATAAGATCAAACCTCCAAATGTTCACTGGTGAGATTCTGAGAATCATTCAGCTCGCTGCCATAGCAATGACTTCTCGGTGAAGGCAAGGCGAGGCCAGCTTATTTGTATAGCAAATTTACACAGCAAATAATTCAAAGTGCCTTACATAAAAAAACATTAAAAGCATCAAGATACACTTTGAAAACAGTTGACTGAAAGGAAAAAAAATGTCAAAGAAAAAATTAGTTTTTATACAATTTTAAGAAAAAGTTAATATCTGTGCAGGTGATATAGGGGCTAACTATATTGAAATGGCAGAAAAGGTGACTCCAGATATATGAAGAGTAAATGCAAAAAAACTATAATTTTGTCACTGAAATACTCTTATATCATGTGACACAGTGCACAGTTATGATGTTGTTTTAAGAAGATTAAGCTAGGAAGCTGGTACTTACACTAAAATAAAAGCAAACTAATGTACATGAGCGCTAAATTCGTTGCCTTTGGAGATATTTAATTGGTCTGGTAATAGGTGCAATATGAGTTCAGACTCAGAAGGTTGTAGTAGTCAAGTGAAGGGCTATAGACCTTTTCACAGCAGCGACACTCACTTGAAATAGTAAGTAAACACTAGTGTTACAGATGACACTAATTAAGGTTCTGTTTCATTCAGGTCAAACGGAGTCAGAGTACTTCTATTCTGCACGTTGGCTCACTTGAAAAAGGCTCTGCTACACTGACAGGAATCTTAATTAATTTCATTTATTAAACCTGTGTTTACCTGCTGCTCATGTCACAATGGCTGCCTTAAAAAATATCTATTGCACTCGAAGCAAACCGCTGCAGCACCGTAGTTCGCTCACCTGCACGTGAGTATAAATTAACGCCGTTCAAAGAGAACATCAAGGCAAACAGATATAATGTTTCCGCATTTTTTAAAGTTTCACGACACAAACTTTACTTCATTAAAAGAAAAACTCCCAACACGGAGCACTATTTCCCACTGAGGAAAGCACAGTCAAGAGTGTTGGCAGTCCAGCTCGTTATCTGTACCATATGGTCTCGAGGGAAGCGGTATCATTTTATTTTTAGGGAAGAACACGCTCACGCTTGTACGCACACACACACACACACACACACACTGAGGGGAAGCAATTCCATCTCTGAATACCCCCTGTGTCTTTCAATCCACCTCTCCCAACACACTGCTACACACATGCTGACTCAGAAATCTTTGCATGCTTTTTCCCCCATTCGCACACAAACAGAACACGGCTAATTTTGTACACGTTCACCTCCTCCTTATTGAACCGTGTTTTAGGCTGCGTGTGTCACTTTAACAAGCTCCACTGCTGTAAAGAATGTGACTCATCCGTTGCTCCATTAGCATGCATGTAATGCACCGGACCCTGACTCAGTGAATATCAATACGAATAGCTCGAGTAGTGCATGTGCGCATGCGTGCATAGCTCACAGCATATAAATGCAGCTCGCAATCGGCCATTATGCTGTTTATGTGTCTGACTAAATAACAGTGTGCAAACAGACTTAATGCACTAATGCAGTGTTGGCTAATAGACAGAGAGACTGCTGAAATCACACAGTCTCATCAGCCTATTGATATAATAGGATGGGGTGGGATGAGGGAAGGAGGAGTTAGTTAAATGTTATTGTGCCCAGGGGAAATTCTTTTTTTTTTTTTCCACGGCATATCACAGGGAAAATAAACACAGCACTTCGACCACATCTTCACACAACAACAGGCAAAACAAGCGAGTTGCCAGGCAGGTTGCCAAAGAGAGACCGTCTGCACCTCAGGGACCTGAACCTGCACCCAGAGGAAAGCACAGTGGGGAGGAAGAAAGGAGGATGGAGGCATTGTGTAAACATGGAATTAGTGATAGAATTTGAAGGACCATGAATGGAGAAAGGTATTACCCTATCTATGAATGGGATGCAAAGAGGTGGAGAAAAGGGATGAATAAAAGTGAAATGAAGGGGAAATTATAGTGATGGCATGAAAGGTTCTTGGGTTGTTTTGTTAGTTGCATGTAAAGGAAAGGTTTTATGTTACTCCACTATGCTTATGACCATTTGACAAAATCACCTGTTGAGCAGGAAGAACAGAAACTTGCAGAAATGTGTCGTCTTCAACTCGGTCAGCTCTTGCTAACCATCTAGTTAGTGTGTTTTTCACATCCTTACAGAGCTTGTTATGCTAATGAATGAGCTAAAAATGAACCCATTCTTATGTAATTCCTTAGCCTAATTAGCCACACATCTTCAATTAGAGTTTTCCGTTCTTTCAGAAGCAAACTCTAAACCAGATGCTTCAACCGCGCAAGTGATTTTTTTTGGAAACTTCGACAGAAACATTCAGATCGCTGTTCGTCAGATGTGCCGATGATTTACGTTTTCCCGACACATCCCTGGAGGAATGGAGGAGTCGACAGCGTGACCGACTCTTTGTTAAAAGCTTTTCAGCTCATCACTGTCCCCAATTCACTCCACAAAAGCTTCATAAGTAAAATGTACTTTCAGTTAACTAACTCACTCAATTGCCTCATTCTTTTCAGCTTAGCATCTTTTTGTCCATGAACTCTGCTTTTTTTTTTTTTACATTTTGTTTCTGTCTCCGTGGGGCTCTAACAACTCTCTATAGACTCCAGACTGCAAAGCTTCATTTTTCATCATCTTCGATCATACTCCCATTACTATTCTGCTTTCATATTTCTTATAGGTTTGATCTGTCAGCCTCTTCTCATCCGTCTTTGAAAACGACGTGTGTCGTTAAGGTCAACCCAGTTGTGTGGCTGTCAGCGAGTGTTAATTAATCATCGCTGACATTTTCAGCTACAACACACAAACACCTTCAGACAACTAACACACAATGGTGATTTAACCACTGAACAGTTCACCTCCATTCACTTTTATCGTTCTAACTGTAAGATTAGCAACTATAATAAATAGAAGTTATGGATGTAAAAATGATCTTTTTAATACATGATAGATAGCGTTAGTGTATGAAAGCAAGTGCAGTAAGAGCTTGGTGTCAAGTAATCTATGCTTCTAATTAACAAGCATATAAAAAGCAATTTTACAGATTATTGACATGCAAATGATACATCTGTCTCAGCAATCACAAAGGTGTGTGCCGCTGCTTCATTCTCCCTGAAACTGAACTCATCTCACTTCCTCCGTTCCATCTCTGCTCCCTCGTTCCCCTGTGTCGTCACGCTGCATCCTGATTCCTCTCTTCAGTTTACACCTGTCAAACACCCCCACGGGGGTTCCTGTCCTGTGGATTTTAGCTGTATGTCATAATCTGTGGTTCATTTTGAGAAAACGGATATGTTCATGTTCTGGTTGAGTGGAGTGTTTCAGTATTTGTTGCTCTCCAGCCAAGTCTGCTTTGTTTCTGAACAGATCGTAGTCTCTCTCAGCCTTTTGCTTCACCTCTCTTCATGATGTCCCATATTCCCCGGGTCATTCTCACCAATTCTCTCATTCGGTCACATCTCCTCCAACAATCTCTGCCACTCGCTCTATATAAATTCATTTTCCAAAGGTTGTTTTTCCTCCATGTACTACAAAATGACAAATAGGAGCCAGAAGCTATTAAGTAGTAAGTATTTTGGTTGTTTTTCTTAGCAAACCATATTAAAAATCTTAGCACAGTTTTCTGAATTGAGGATAAAGAGAAATAGACATTAGATTTGTGGAGATTGGATAAAGGAAATGCATATTAGACAGAGTAAAGTACAGCACCAGTTCCACATGCCTTTACCCTTAGGTCAATTAACTTCATTCTGTCACACATCATGCTGAGCTGTCTACCTTGAGGTGACATTTAACCAAACACTGAAGTAAACTGCCCCAAAGCAGAAAATAGAAGCAACGTTCATGTTTTGCGTTGGTGTGTCAGTAACAGGCCATGGCTGCTCTGTCATTTTAAACGGCTTTAAACCTTGTTATTGATGCCATCTGACTCCAGTGCACTTGATTGGCAGAACCCTTGATAGCCAGCTTGCAGAATACAGATGGTTGCGTACGAGGAAACAACAGGCATGCGCCGAGGTCCCGCAGCATGCCAGCATTGCTGAAAAGCCACATTCCAGCAGCTGCTGAACTTTGAATCTCAACGCACAAACAGGTCATGTTTTATACATTGCATTTAGCACTTTCTTTTGTGTCAGAACCCCCCCCCCAGTGTGTTTCTAATGCAGTTTGTCTGCATCATTTCTCATCTCACTGTCCTAATGAAGACATTAATGAACAGTGACGGCGTCCACGTACCTTCCAGAAGACTGAGGTTAAACACACAGACAGACATCAGACTGTCTGTGTGTACTGGTTCAATTATTTACAGACATATCGGACTGCAGTGAGAAATAATACAATAATACAACTATTAATAATAATAAATACAGTTTGGTCCTATTCTAGTAATTGAAGGAGTCTCTTTTTACCATAAGACATGTCTGATTTTTAACATCTGCAGCAATCACCAGCCAATAATGCAGCGTATATGTGTGTGTTTTTAACAGATGATAGATGATCACAAAGTTATTTGTCAATCTGACAGATAAAAGATAATTGCTGCCCTGCGGCAACTCAGTTCCTGACACATTATTCAATCATCAACAGATGATTCTCTGATCAACTTCTGCAACGTGAAAATAACGAGGTCTTTATTGTGTCTTCTGCGATGGTGAGGTAGATTTTGAGGATGTCCCCTTGGACTATGAGAGAACTTGATAACCTTTTTCATCATTTTTAAACATTTTAGAGACTAAACAATTAATTGAAATGAGGGAGATTTTAAGAAATGAATGATTTGCAGAATAGAACCCGTATTTACAACTTTCTACTTTCCTCCTGTCATGTTTTGTCCTTCTCTAAGTTCATCTTTCCTAAATTAATGTGCATTAAAGGCAACTTCATCCCTCACACTGGATATAACGAAATAACCTGAATAATAAAAATCCATCAGTCAATGAGTTTGTACAATACTCAGAATGCAAACGTTATATACACACATAATAAATATGCATTTTCTCACTGTATGTATGGCTGCGACTGTAGTGCAGATGCTGAAATCTGACTGCAGATTAATAATGTCAAGTCTGTTCTTTTTTATTCTCGTCCTTCCAAAAGATCAGAGGAAAGGTAGCATCTGTGTCTGTGCAGGTGTGTGTGTGCATGTGTGTGTGTGTGTGTGTGTGTGGGCTTTGAAGCTAGCTCTCCATTGGCAGCCAGCTGCATCCAAACTCACACACACACACAAATGTGGAGCTATACTGTACCCAAAGATATGAATAGAGGTAGACGAATAATGCAAATCACAAAGAGTTTTTTTTGCATGCATCTCCTGTACAGGCGCACGTACACTTCTCATGTTCACACACTTCTATATGCAATATTCACACATAAACTCCCAGATGAAAAAGGCAGAAAGTGGGGTTGCGCTGAGGTTAACAACATTTTAGAGTATTTCTCTATTATACATCGATGCACTTTGACTGACAGCCCGTCTCCTCTCTGTCTGACGCCCTCCTCACTTCTCTTTATTTTTTCTTTATTTTTTTATTTCCAGCACACTATCACACAATAGTTTTTTTTTTCCATCCATATACAGCTTCAGTCACTTTTCCTCCTCTGTTTTCCGTCTTTCTGTAGTTATAAAGTCCTGTTTATTCAAATTCTTTAATCATTTTTGTTTAATGGTGCCAATCTTTCTATTGTCATGATCTTTTACAAAGGAAAGCTGTCCATTTACTGTATGAATTTAACATTCTTCTATAATTATGACTGTAGGAGGAAACTGGTCTTTTCTTTTTAAGGTGAAAAAAATGACAGTAGATCCCTCATCATTTTATTAAACATCTTTTGGGCTTTGTGAAGACAGCATCCTGAAAACACAACAGATCTACAGAGATCTCTCTCTCAACACACATACAAAAAAAGAGATCCACACACACACACACACACACACACACACACACTCACATTTCTTTGGCAGGGGATTACGCTGTCATTACGCCTTATTCCCCCAGTGATGGATGTAACACTTTGTGGCGCTGTAAAATGTGTTTTGGAAATGTGTTTGGAATTGCTTTGTGGCACTGCTGAATGCTTTTGGAATGAGATCATAACAGGCTGAGAGCCACTGTAATACCATTGTGGAGCAAGTGGCAGGGCGCTGCTTTACCGTAAGTGACTGATTGGTGTGTGCATGTGTGTGTGTGCGTGTGCGTTTAAGGTGCATTTCTTCAATTTGAGACGTGCACATATATGATATAGCCAAATGATGATTGAGCATGTGTGCATCACATAGAGAGTCCGTTCACATATGTAACGGTGCGTGACGCCGGCAATGCAGTGTGTGTATTTCAGCACCGACAGTCACGGTTCCGCGCTAAGTGGGAGTGTTATATGGTTTGTCACCTGCATTATGCTGTCAGTTGGAAACCTTGCAATGCAGGAAAATCAGATTTTCTCAGTTTATGTGTTTAGGAAGCGGAGAGTTAAGGCTGGTATTCTTTTTGGGCAGAAGATTACTGGGCTATTTAAGTGCATTTGTCGCTTGATGATGACGATGATCTGGCAGTGTGTGCGTTTTGCAGAATCCTTTTTTGTCTTTGCAGAAGCCCCCTGTCATGCGGACTGATCTGAGCTGTACTGATAACATCAAACATTTTTGATATTTACAACTTGACATTTACAGAGGTCCCGGACAATTCTGTAGAGAACAAAGTGTCCCAGATTGAAAAACCAAAGGGAGGAGGTGAGTTCACAGGAGCATCTGTGCATCTATTCTTACTTGTGTCACATTGTGTGTCTCGCACACATTTCTGGAGCCTACTGGATAATGAGATACCATGTGTAGCATGTGACACCTTATTTATAAAAGAAAAAAAACTGTTTGCATAGAGCTGGAGCACACACACACACACACAAAACCCGTGAGAAAAGAAGAAAGTGACATTCAGCTCTGCAGAAACCCACATGCAGGATTAATCAACGGATCACTACCTCATTGATCCACCACATGGATACCAGCCATGCATAGATTAGGAAGTTGTGATCCTTTGCCCTGTAGCCCAAGTTTGCTATACTGGAATCATTGAACAATTGGCTCATTAAGCCTTAATTTACTTTGATGATGCGTTTAAGAGCAATTTTTTGAAACAAAGCTTTGTGATTACAAACTACCCTCCTACTTTCCTCAGCGTTTGCTTCAGCCTCTGCTCAGACTCAACGAGGATTATCTGGACCCCAAAAGAACAGCTGTCACGTTGATGGATGTCTGCTACCAGCGACTGGAGTGTCTGCTCTACTCTGAACAAGGAGACATTTAAAGTAAGGCACAAATAATTGATGACCACCGATAGCAGAGAGCTCAAATCATGTGTGCGCTCGCTCATGCAGGACATGCTGGCAAACAAAGTACCATAAAACACCAAGTAACATTCAATCACCTAACAGACCCGTTTATTTGAGAACAGGCAGCAGTTTAGAACAAGTGATTAATAATTAATTAATAACAATTATTTGGAAATATCATGCTCAGCTAAACAGGAAAAATTGGTAATTTAAAAGTTAGTAATTTACTCATCATTTTTCAATATTATACCAGT
This sequence comes from Eupleurogrammus muticus, assembly GCA_036785175.1. Lineage (NCBI taxonomy): Eukaryota > Metazoa > Chordata > Actinopteri > Scombriformes > Trichiuridae > Eupleurogrammus > Eupleurogrammus muticus. The sequence goes on from JAYKQN010000022.1 coordinate 12,677,104, forward strand.
GTGACTACCATATAACGTAATTTTTAAAAATCTGATTACAGCACTCTCATTACACTTTCTACTTTTTTTAAATTTAATTTTTAGCAGCACAGGCAATAAATCGGGATTGTTATTAGAGAGCATCACAGTACCACCGGTGCAGCAGTGGTCATCTAGAATTAAAAAAATATATATTAATAAATAATATTTAAATATTTTTATTTTTTTCCGAGCCTGCAATTACCTGAATATACACCTACACCAATATACGCCTATATGGTGTGTGAGCAAAAAACACCTGTTTCCCAACAAACATCCACACCACAGTATCTGGGGGGTCATACAGATGTGACACCTGGAAGGACATGCCCTTGAGTGAGCATGAATTCAGTCGGACTACTGCCTTTGACGTGTCAGGATGACAAATGTGTGTGTGCGCATTTGTATTTCCCCAAAGATAACATCTCCCAGCAAAAAACAGCACAAATGTTCAGCTGAAGGAAAAAGAAATCTGTTTTAGTAAAGCGTTTCCAAGGATGAGTGTGCGTGTGTGTGTGTGTGTGTGTGTGTTCATTCATAGGGAGCAGCATGTAGCGGGAAGTTTGTTTAGCCAGTAACATTATTTATTACTGTAAAACATCATCATATATTCAACCATTTTTATCAAATGTCAAGGCTTTTACAGAGACAAGAATAGAACATAATCATGTCAATGCACCTCTTTTAAATAAAACATAGACAGTACATAACAGACAACCTCTTTACACATTTACGCAGTCAATTTGAAAAAAAAAAAACATGACATTTTAGCCATGTGACAGACCCTTTAAACATTTACTGGAATAAAAGCTGCTCAGCAGGTGAGTAGTACCAGGAGACACAGGAATCTAGGTCTCATTTGAATCTCATTTAAGGGGATTTCTCAATTATCTTATAATACAGAAAGCTGAACTACTGTTCTGTGAGATTTTAATTGCTTTTTGATTATAAGAAGGTCTAGGTACATGTTTCAAAACACTCAATCCACTGAGACGATATTGTGGAAAACAATAAAATATTACCATGGGGATATTAATGTGAGACGATGAGTGTGATGGCGTGGCCCTCGTGTGCTGTGAGCAAACTAAATTATATCTCCTCTGTCTCAGTTATTTGAAGTTTTGGAATCCATTGCTCCAAAGCCCCGTGGAACCTGTTAGAACCAGAAAGGATCCAAGAAGCTGCAGCATGAGCCACTGCCATTACAGACCTAAAGAAACTAAATATTTCACTAGAGAAAGTTCATCTTTCAAGAACATTATACATTATTACATTAAAAATGATTAAATATAATCTTAATCCTATATGGCTTAAAAACTGTTAATTTGAGCTTGTTTTACCCAAACTCATAAAAAAATAAATACCCTTTACCTTATTAAAAAGAAATAAGAATACTACTATAGCTTTTTGATCAGTAATTTAGATGAAGTGAGGCTGTAAAATACACAACTCACACCCATACACACTATTTTAAGGTGACCTCAGAGCTAAAAAGAGAGAGACTTGACACTTGTACAAGTGAATGTATTCGTACATCTGGGTGTTCACGCGTGTGCGTGTGTGTGTGTGTTTGTGTACAAGGTGCAGAGCGGCGATAAAGTCGGATGAATCACCTGTGTGACTGACCTTTTCACCACACACAAAAATCTTGAGAACATGGTGCTGTGCATTTCATCTCAGCGTGGACGGCAGAGTGAAGGTCAAAGACTGAAAGCGCTCTGCATGTTCTGTCAGACTTTCCTTTGTCTTCCGTGTGCATGAATGATGAATGCACCCATTCTAATCACAGTCTGTGAACTGTGTGTCTGTGTGTACACAGGTGCACACGCTCCCCACAACAAGCCCCCATCACACTGGTTAACGCCCCATTGTAATGTTGCTGGGCAGCTCAGCTCCACTGGGCACTGACAAACCTTCTGATGTCTCCTCCAGCACACCTGCTCGCAGACATGAATATTTATGAGAGCACATCAGCAAACCAAAGGCGATCATAACATTCTGCCGACTAAGCAAACCTGGCTCCCATTCCCACCTGCCATCCTCATCTTGGAAATATTTTTCCTTGTGCCAGCTTGGAATCAGGGAGTACCCCCTGCTGCTTAATATCAATATTCATGAACAAATCAACAGGCCAAGGAAACACCAACACTATTGGTTTTGTCTGTATTTGTAAATAAAATAAGTAAAAAATACTTTAAAAGGCGATCCTTCACAAACGTTTTTAAATCCATGTTAGTGAAGATTTCTCCTTTGCCAAGATGCAGCATGCAACTGGCATGGTGGAAGCTGTTGCCTGTAAACTGATCGCTCATTTCACTACTATCAGCCTTCTCCAACATCATTTCCAAGAATTTGGCAGAACATGCAACCCCGCCTCACAAACTTGGACCACATGTAGCCGTGCCAGCACAAGACCTGCACATCCAGCATCTTCAACTGCACGATTCTCTAAGAGCAGCCACCCACCCGCTCATGCAACAACTGGTTTGCACGACCAAAGAAATTCTGTACAAACTGTCAGATGCATGCTGGTTAAGTTAACAGGGACTTGACCTGACAGCAGATTGAGTGAACAACTGCTCGACAAATTTGAAGTTCTTGAAAAAATGAGAGCAAAAACAGCGTTGTGTTCCTATTTTTGTTCAGTGTATTAGGGGTTAACGGTTCATGCCTCATCCCGTACAGTTCGGTACAGGATGATCAGTTCAGTACTTGACTTTCCTTGGTTCACTATACTCCTTGACCCAACCAGTTACTGTCAAAATAATTTAACAATCCACTTGCTCTGTGTGCGAAAAACAACACAGGAGCGTTCTGGCATCACACGGGTTATCTGTAGCATGTGCACAGACGTATGTGAGTCGGCTTAGCCAAGTTACCTGGTTGCTCAGGCTCATGAAGTCTCAGTGCTGTCATTCTTACTAAAAAAAGTGTGTCATTATCTCTGTATTTGAACAATATGATTTACGATGTCATCAGGCCTCTACCCTCTCCTCTCTTTTATCAGCTGGCTTTGAGCAAAGCTATTCGGAACAAGCATAAAGTATGCCATAAGAACCAGTTCAGAGCGACCATAAATCATCATAAAACAGCTTTCAGCAGATGTCCTGACACAGAACAGAAGAAAACTTGTTTTACTTTTCAACTGCAACACCACTAAACTGACCAAAAAAGTATTTTCTACTTTCTTCTTCCTACGATACCAAAAACACAATGAACCATTTCACCCATAGAAAGTATTTATCATAATGTTGTGCAGACAAATATACAGCGGCTAACGTCCTCATACTGGAAATTTAATTTTTTGCAAATTAAAATTCATGCAGCTAAAGTAGGGATGACCCGACATCAAACCTTACCCTGAGGAATTTACTATATTTAATCCACGGGGCTTCAACCTTCCGCATACTCTTCTTCCTATTTATTTGATGAATGATGGGTCACTGGTATTGGGTTTCATTTTAAGTGAAAAAAAAATCCTTGATTGAATTTTAAGTGATAATCTGCATGTGTTAATTAGTTTGGAGTCCCTCCAAAGCCTTTCTTACCTCTAGCAATTGTAGAAATTATTCCAAAGATAGTGTGCAAAGCATGTCACATCTAACTTTGTCTCTTAGCAACATGAGGGGGGGTTTGAGTAGCAAATCAATATTCAGGCCTAAGGCATTATTAATGCATCCATGTTCAGATCTTAAATGCACAAAAAAGGAAGGAAAACTTTGTATTTGAAGAAAAAATAACAAATGAGGAAAGTATTGTAGAAACTTCACATCCACCCTTTGACTGTATTAAAAACATTATGTCATTTCTGCAGGGTGAAACAGGATGCTACGTGCAGCAGATGGTAGGAACGCCGAGGGGACGAAACAAAGCCACTTACAAGGTTATATGAGGGCCAAAATAAAGTTTCCGCTCCTTCAATATGTTCCAGCAGCAATCCCTGTTCCACACTAACACCTGCAGATACACCCACGAGCACACTCACACAGTGACATTATCCCACACGTAAACCACATGCATGCATGAATATTCACACGCATACACTCAACCACTCTGCAATGCTCATCAGCATGACTGAGTTATTTTTAGAAAAAAATACAAGGCTTGCCATTTTTATTTATTATTATTTCCCCCAAAGTAGTGAATATTTTGTTGAGGCAAAAGTCCTTCACAAGGAAGGAGGTAGAAGAACAGGGTATTCGAGGAACGCTATATGAAGGATATATGAGACAGATGGTGAGAATGCAAAAAGATGAGACGCTATAAATTCTGAAAAATGCATATTAAAGGAACTCAGTTCCTCAGTTACCCACATGAGACATACAGAGTCAACAACACTGACACGACTATAACAAACACCCCAATAGTAGAAGTAAGAGAAAAAAAACAAGTTGAAGTGACTAAAAGAGTGAATATGAGCACAAAAGAAAGAAGCAGCAGAAAATTCATTTAACAACACAACACATAACAGTCTGCTTAAACGGTTGATTAAGGCCACATGCACTTTTTCATCATCGTCTGTGTACAATGATGATGCTGTCACATGTCCAAATGCAGCCTGTGATTCACCGGGTGTTGCTGGTGACCCCCATTTCTTTACAAAGTCATTATCAACCTCTCAGGTACGCCTTGCTGCATCCTGGCTCCTAACAATGTCCCTTTTCACTTTTTACTCATTCTTTATCCCAGCTATCGATGTATCCCTCGAGTTGGCATAAATGCAGCTCCTTGCTTAAAGAAATTTGAGTCGATCAATGGTGCCAGAGTACATCAGATTCACAAAAACAGAAGGGCTCATTTTCCTGGAGTTTGCCTTTTTGTAGGTCAATATTAACTGCTTGAAAGGGGATTTAGTCTGGCGTGAGATATCTCTGTCAATAACTTACTACTTCTTCCCTCTCATATCAGTGCCAAGATGTAAAGCCAAGTTTTTCAGGGCAGGAGTGCTGATTTTGGAGCATTTGTCTTTGTGAGATGACAGTTTTCAGTTTGTTGCCAGGTCATATCAACAAACTGTTGTGATAATTTGAGTTCAACGTGTGGCTGTCGGTTTAAGATTTTATCACCACCAGGAGCTGCCATTTTTTTCCTAGAACCGTAATATATTTATTGCATTTTTTTTTTCTAAGTATAGGTCACTGCAACATTTTTTAAAATCGATATAAGATGTTGATGCCAGATGCATTAATCTGTGATCCCTATAGGAGAGCTGCACCACATGGAAACTTTAGCATAAGCTTTGGCTTTTAAAGATAGTGAACATGCGTTGTTGGCTTAGAACACCTGCTCATTTCTAATATATGACTGTTTGCTATGTTTCGGAATTCCTCATCATCTCTTTGAACGATTGCAAGTAAAAGGAAAAACAGATAGCAAGAGGGAGGAAACAGAGATACACAAAGAGACAGGGACAGGGGACTGAGTGACAAAGATCTTTGCCTGCAGCCTTATAGCTGGCAATCCTTCTCTCGGCTTCCTCTGGCTCTATCTGCTTCTTGGGGAAGAGCGGATAATGACACAAGGGTGAGATACCAGAGGAAGAGAATGAACGCTTCAGGTTGGGTGACGGACAGAGCTCACAGGGTTGGGGGTTGTGGACTGTTGGTCAGGGTGAAGGAAGACATAGAAAGGTGACACTTATTTCCTTACTGAAATTAGACAGATAACTTTTATGCAAACCTCTCCATCAAAGAAAATCCACCTTGAACTCTCTAGAGAGAGATACAATGTGTGTGTGTGTGTGTGTGTGTGTGTGTGTGTGTGTGTGTGCACGGCCCCCAGCCAATAACAGCGCAGTGTGTGAGGTTGTATAAAAGTCATAAAACATAGTCGGGTTATGTTATGGCTCTTTTAATGCGTTTGTGTTCCCTCTGCTTCTCATTTTTATATTTACATAAAACAATCAGCTAATAAAATTCTCCCTGATTGCTGTCAGTTTGTCTATTAAACCGGCCTCTGCAGCGCATCTTAACCATCGCTTCATTTCCCTGCTTTTTACACCTTAACCCAACCAGACCGACCTTAACCACAGCATTGTCATATAATTATGAAAATTAAGAGTGAAATGTAATGGTCGGAAAATGCATATAATGATGAAAAAGAAGTTTGAGGGTACCCTTTTATTTCAATATCAGAGGCCATATTTGATGCTCTGGGATGGGAACTGGGGAGGAAGGGCCGACATTTAAAGTTATGTTTACAAGCAGCATCTCACATATCCTGCATACTATACCTATAAGGATATATCCACTATTACTTCCACGCGTGTTACTAACTTCACACCACTGACCACAAGCACTATGTATTGAAAAGTTCAAATTGGAAAGCTATGGGTGCTTTTTTAGAAATGTGGCAAATGCAACAACTGTATTGTCCCCAGTGCGATGGAGTTGAGCTGACACAGCGATGGAGTGATCGATGACCCTACGATCGAGGGTAGGCATGCGCTTCCCCTACCAACACACACAAACACGCGACCCTTAGGTCTATAGGATCAAAGGTCACTTTGTCATCAGAGCTGACTGTCAAACACAGTGAAAGGGAAATCTGCATAGAGAGAGAGAGAGAGGATGGGTTTGTGAAGTCAGCAAATAAAAACAAAACTTCCTCAATGGCATCAACAAGCTCCATGGTAATGTGCTTATTTTCAGGTCGCTCGAAGCAAAAAAGGAGACCGAGAGGACGATAAGACTGCGAGAGGAAGATTAAAGTACAGAGCAGCGACTGTAGGACTACAGGCAAACATCTCCAGATGTAGTCGAGTAAACTGCGGAGCACAGTAGGGTGGACTTACTTTCTGCCCTGTTTCTTCAGGCACAGTGAGGCATGACGCCACAAGATGCAAAATCCTTCTTGGAATTCCAATGAGTGAAATTTCCCCTCAGTGTCTCACCCACACAAATCCTCTTAGCCCATCTCTGCTTACAAACTGCCAACCCAACCACTTGTGCTGCTCACTCTTTCTCTTGGAAAAAAAAACGCTTTCACTCTCACTCTTCTTTCGAGTGCCTGTCATCTATCCAGCCATTTCAAATCTCCTTGTTTCTCTCCTCAGATATATTTCCATCTCTCCACTTCCCGACCACCCCACCTCCCCCCTTTACACCTCTCATCCCCCCCTCGCAACCCCTTCTCAACCTCCCTCAACTCCTCTCAACCTCTTTCCTCCCTGTCAGGGGCCATTAGTTCGGCCTGGCTGGTGATTCCCCCAGCAGCAGCCCCTCTAACCTCGGCCTCCTCCAGGGAGGGGGCTGGAACACCTTTTAAAAAGCAAAACATCCTTAGTGGGCACCGCAACACACACTGGCACATCATGCAAGAACCCGTCAGTCACGCGTGCCGCTGTTGTCCGCCCATCTTCCGTCTCTGCCTCCAATTTTTCTCGGTTCATCAGCATGGATATAAAAATTAATACAACTAAGCGCTGGGATTAAATATCTACATGTACACATTAAGCATGCTCCCATTCAGCATCTGCACTCATGGCCAAGGGTCGATACAGCAATGAAATTGTTATTTTCTCCACTGTTGCATGAAAGACCTTTGCATCTATCGCTCCTTCCCTTCTTATTTCTACTTGAATTAACAAATCAAGATGACGCATCATGGAATATGGAAGCTCTGAGAGTAAGAAATTAATTTACATTCTCTAGACTCAGTATTAGGTAATTATATTGTTACAAAAAAAAACAAGGCATTTATGAGTATTTACTTTGATACAATTGCAAATCTCATATTTTATGTCTGAGTGCAGAAACCGTGTCGTTCAAAGCAAATATTGAGTGTGTTAATATTGACTCACTGTACATTATGTTACTATATATTGTGAGTGAAATGTTAAAAACAATACTTAATATCAGATGCCACAAACTGAAACTGCCTTAAACTATGTGCAGGCATTTTATGAGAAAAATGTAATGTGTCCAGTGGGTGCTGTGGATTCCCAGTGCTGCCAACATGGCTGAGTGATTGCTGGTGGTGTTGCTAAAAAGTGAAAATGGCCTCACCAAAACTCTGCCCTGTTTGTGCATGTGTCTGCATGTCTGTGGTCATTACTGTGAGCCATTTTTGGAACTCCTGCAGAGAAAGGTACATTAAAAAAAGGGACCAGATAAAATATGGCCTCAAGTTTTGTTTGTTCATGCATGCATGCATGCGTGGTCATTAGTGTGCAGAGAAAGTCCTGGGAGGTTGTGCTGAATTGTGGTTGAAACTCCACCGGCAGCATGATGACATGACCTAGAGGGGATTGCAGGATGCTACTGACCTCTGGAGAGAGATAAAGGAGGGGAGAGGAACTCTGTAGTGTGTGTCTGTGTGTTTGGTGACACATACTTGTGGCGCTAACTAAATTATGCAAATCTCTGAGGTGAGGAGGTGATTCAACTTCATTAATGCGGTGGTAAATATTCTCAACACTTATTAAGCTATTCCCCGAGATTTTCACCACATCTTACAGCTTTCTCGAGCACTGAGCCTGGCTTAGGTGTCATGACTAGGATGTGAGTTTTCCCTCTATGCAACCACGCCCTATCAGGACCAAACTTTTATAGTCACGTGATCACTAGGGGAGAGGCAGTACATAGATATTGCAATATATTATGAGCAACACGGTATGCCAGCTAGAAATCTAACCTTAATGCACAGAATATATACACGATTGTTGGTTTTTTTTCTTTTTGAGGGGTATTTACAGCTTGATTGCTTGCAGCATTCTGAAGATGAAAGGAAGTCAGACATAGAAAAGATAAAACATCAGGACTTGTTTTGCATGTCTGACACAATAACTAGCAATTATGAACTAGGAATTTTGCTTGATAGTTAACCTAAATTTTATTTAACCTTGAAGTTACTATCTTTAGTAACTGAGGTAATATTATCCCCAAATATAACAGTATGTTAGTAGCAGCCCCAACAGGCAATATAAGAACACACCGAAATGAAGAACGGTGTACTTTCCATACTAAATATCTTCACTGCATCTTCTTACCAAACATGGTAAGACCCAGATGAGGAGCACAACATTAGTGAACTTAAATTAGCCTTGAGTCGTATGGAGTGTTTAATTCAGGCTGCAGCGATGCTTGTCGAGTGACCTCTGTGGATGAGGATGTCTGAGTGTGGACGGCCGGCGGATCGATAGGTGTGTTGTCTCAGCTAATTAAAGTCGACACTTGTAATTGGGAGAGTCAACGGTAACGCGGCTGTTGATAAAAAGGCCACCAGCAACGTCATACTATTGATTTCTGTTATTATAGTAGATCTATCATCAGTTTCAAATTTGGAGATGTATTCAAAGAAATGATGATTTGGAGGATTTCTTACAGATTTGCAGCTGCTATTTGGAATATCTACTAAAAAATAAGAGTATTTATGTATTTGTGTTCAGTTTTTGATCCTTAGAGGCCGGGCTGTAGAGGCTGTCAGGATGGAAGGAGGAGCGGTAACCAGAAATGGCTCCAGGCATGGAAAAGGGTTAGATAAAGCCAGATGCATATGGTTTAGGAAAGGTGGAAGCAGGTATTAAGGGACAGAGACAGAAGATAAATAGATGCGTCTGTGAAGCGTTAGGCTAAGCCAGCGGCCAGTACGCAGTGTTATGATCGAGTACAAAATAACACCCCTGTCCCCTGCATGCCTGTGTGCGCATCGCTTTCTTTCACCATCTATCTTTCCTTGGGGTTAGCGTCTTCCCCTTCTTCTCTCCTCTTACTCTCTCTCACTACACATTTTCTTTCCCAAAGAGCTTTGCTTCCCTTTTTTTCCCCCACTATCCCTTCATAACACTTACATCTTATTACATCTTATAATGGTCTTTTTTATTGGCTCGATCCTTAAGCGGCGAACATTAAAAAGGCAACAGTGCATTACTGATCAATATAGGAAAGTTCATCGTAAGAGATATTAGGGGAAGCACTAAAAATGATGGATAGAAATAAAAGGAGTCAGGGAGTGTGTTATGTGTGACACAACTCGAGCACAAAGTAATCCCTGCTGCCTTGAGGTCTTATCTGTCTGCTGGACATCACATCACCTTGCCCACTTGAAATTTGCTCTTGACATGTGAGTGGTGTAATCCTCGGACTGAAGGAGAAAACTCTGCCTTTGGTGCAACATGTTATTGCCACTTGGTGATCTGAACACCACAGGGATCTTTGGAATCCCAGGCCTTATTCGACTTTCTTATCTTTAGTCTAAATCTGCAGGGAGGCAAGAGCACAAAAAAGTGTACGATTTGTAATGCAAAGAGGAATTACTGGCATTTATCTACATTTACAACAAGTTCAAGAATGGCACACTGTAGGGTTGAGAGAGTTGCAGATTATGACTGTCTGGATAGACAGACTCATCTGCACCTTCGTGATGAAGCACAACAATCAGTAATAATACTTAAGATAAATTACAACACTTGGACTTAAGGCAGCTTCAGAATGTTGTATTTTTTATTTTTTCAAAAGCTGAAATACAGTAAGAATCAGGACTAAAATGTCTTTTTATAGCTGCACAGGACTTGGATGAAGTGGGTATAGTATAGTGGTATACGTCTCTCTTATAGGTGGAGTAATCCACTAGTAAAGTATTTGTCAAGCTAACATTAATGAACATTGACCAGCAGAGGAAGACTTCAGGTTTATATTTGCAGGTCCAGGAAGTAGCTGAGTGTAAAAGTACATGAGACTTTAAGGCAATGTGAACCTTCATTGCTTCAAGTTACCATCTTGACCTCTCTGATTTCCCTTTTTTAGCCTTTCCTTGTCAGACCATCACTGTTCTACTTCTTAAAATCTCTTACGGTGTTTCTCCCTTTTAATCTCTGTTGGCGTAGCATCTCTCTTCCACCAGTATTTCTATCACTCAATCACTCAGCACATGGACTGATGTCTGCTGCCACGCAGAGGAAAAAACACATTTTCTGTCATTTTGCCATGTCAGTGAAATTTAGGAGCTGTGTATGAGTGTTTATGTGTGTGAGTGTGTGTGTGTGTGTGTGTGTGTGTGTGTGTGTGCCTGCTTCAAGGGTACTTTCATCATCAAATTCCATTTCCTTTGCAGACAAACACTTCTGCCAGCAGGCTGGCAGACAGGAGAGAATGAATGAAAGAGAGAATGAGTGTGCATGTGTGTGTATGTGTTGGCTACTCAGGGCAGGCATCAGGCATTGGCTCTTGTTTTACTTTTATTTATTTGTTTGCCTCTACTACAGCTGAAAAGAGAAGTATTGATCACAATATCCGTATTGGATTTTTCTCCCATTTAAAATTGCTATTAAGAGGTTTTAAATGAGTGGGACACATGGCACACACACTCAAATGCATAGTACAGTTAGTGGAAGACAATCACTGAATACATTTAGACAACGTGACAACAACCGCCGCACTGCAGACAAAACTACACACACACACACACACACACACACACACGCACGTTGACTTCAACAGGCAGAAAATCTGCTCTTCATGAGCTGCATCCGGCTCCTCTGAGTATGTTTGTGCCTGAACCTCCTAGGGCCTTTAAAACAACTTTGTGGGGTGTGTGTGTGTGTGTGTGTGTGTGTGTGTGTGTGTGTGTGTGTGTGTGTGTGTGCACATATCCTACAAATGCAGGGACAACCCTGTGGTGAATGACCAATAACTGACTGGTCACTGAGCTGGCAAAAGCTGGATATCCCCTTGGAACATTGCCCTCAGTGTTGGACACAGGAAGTAGAGCTGATCCTGGGGAACACGGCGGAGAGTCCACAGTTGGCATTGACGCTACATGAAAACACAGGTAGTAAAAATCCTTTACGCTGAGAAAATATTGGTCAAGAGAGAAACGACTTTGATAGAAGTGAATCATGTTTATGAATAGGCTGCACTACCTGAGCTACATTAGAGATTCTTAGTCACGTGGTGGTAAAGGAAGAGTCTGGATGGCAGTGGGCAGCAGAGAGAGTGAAATGAATTAATGAGGAGGGGGCTGTGAGACTCTAGAAAGGTTACAACAGTATATGGTTATATTAATTATCAATTAAGATGTGAGTGAGTTATTTGGGCCATAAAATGCCAGGCAATGGTTTAGAATGATGATCTCTGTTTCCCACAAGCACAAGATGAGCTTCAAATGTTTTACTCGGTCCAAAACCAGACAATTTATCACAGGAGACTACTTAACCAGAAAGGTAATCACATTTGAAAAGCTGGGAATGTTTCTGTTATGTACTTCTTCAAGTTGATAAACTAAGAACTGAAGCACTGCGTGGATACATATACTGTATATGAACGAGAGACATGAGAGGGAGAGAGAGAAACTACAAACTGAGCAGCATTTCCAATCATAAACAGCTAAATGAGGTCAGCTTCCTTTGAACAAAAAAACAGGCGCTGTTTGATTTGTAGATTAAAGCTGTGAGCAGGAGCGACTGGGCCTTCGCCCGCTTGTACGCATCAGAACGCCCTTTCCTCTAGCACGGGTTCTATGAAGTACATCAAGTGGCAAAATCAGTAGCCATCAATTCAAAATGTCTGATGTCTGAGTTCTCAGGGTTACCATGGTTACACATCACGCAACATCACTACTATTGTGTTGCCATGACTGTGAAGAAGGTAAAAAAAAATTAAAACTCAAATAAAAACTCCCAAAACCCCAAATCATACAAACGTTGATGTGTTGCAAAGCGCCGTCCCATGTCTATTCATATCTGTGAGGGATCAGAGTTTGACGCTAAAGACGCTTAAGCGGGACATTTGGATTGGGCCATAGAGCTTTTAAAGGGAAACACAAGTACTAAGAGCGGGTGCATAAAAAAAATGTAGAAATTCACCACTTTCCTTCCCAACAGATTTCTTAGAACATGTAAATGTCTACATCAACTAAATATGTCTGCAATATGCAGATATATGGTTTATAATATAATATTGTACCCATGAACTTTTCTAGAATCTCTACTTTACCGCTTATACATAAAGAACAACCCAGAAAAATAAAACTAAAAATAACTGTGTAAGAATGAGTGAGGGGGTTGCTAAAAAGCATTTGCGGCCCTATATTGGCATGGTGGAAACGCATATATATTCTTATGGGATGAATCTTAAGAAGTGAGGAAGCAAAACAAATTCTTTCATGAGTCCACAGAGAGACCTGAGACAAACGGCTGGCACCGCTCTCCTGGCACCGGGTTGGTACACAGATGCCAGTACTGCGTTTGTAAGCCCGTAACAAACCACCCTAATTGTATATTTGATAAAATAAAATCATATAAAGTACAAAAAAAAACAACTAATAAGTTCACAAAGATGGCAGTGGGGAGGGAATCGCTGAAGATTGGCACTGACATATTGGCACCGAAAAGCCGGCAAACAGTTGGCGAAACACATCTAATTGCATACTGGAGAAACAAAGTAATATAGAAAAACATGAACATGTTCATAGTGAGAGGCATAACAAGGGGAATGGCACTGAGAACTTGGCAAACATTCCGGAGTGATCCGTCTACGAACGTTCAAGCACTTTAATTGAATATATTATAAAAGAAAATCAATAAAAATTGCAATTAAACGATTCCTTCTCAGGCATTCGGGGGAATATTACACATATTGCAGACACAAGGGTGGAAAACAAGTCTGCTATGTTGTCTGTTGGCATCTAATAGACATGTTTGGAATAAAGTGAAGAAATATTTTAGCTATAAACAGGTGGCACAGCGACACGACAAGAAAGAAATGTCAATTGCTGCTGCAGCCGGTCTACTGTCACTATGTTTTATTTGATCTAGTGTAATTCAATAAAGGGAGATAAAGTTTAGAAAAATACATTCTAAGTTAGAATGGGGGTCTTATGGGGAGAAATAATAAAGAGTAGCTTTAAGAAAGGAGGGTTGGCATTAAAAAAGTTGCCTGAGGGTTTAACTTGAAGCATGCACCTTTTTCTCAACTTACTAAATGTGTTTGATATGTTTGGAAAAGTCAACGGCTGAAATAGTTAGTACTTTATCCATAAAAGTGTGTTTACATTCACCATATAAAAAAGTAAGTTTACCAAGAGATGTGGAAGTAGGCGTACAGGTTGACACTGATTTGACACTAAAACGGCTGTGGGTCTGTTTGCAGGCCTGATGTCTCCATCTACATTCAACTTTGATGGATGCTAATAAAATATGAATGTGAGAAAATGAGAGTACTACATCCTATAAAGCTGGAACTAGGAAGGAAACCCCCCAAAGAGTGCTTCACCATTATTTAACCTGACATAAGGAGAAGGAACCTGGAAATATGTGGGAAACTAAGGTCTTCTCTTTTTGCTGCTGAGCTGCTCCACTGAGCCTCTCGGAGCTTTGCTCATTAGCACTGAAACAGGAGTTGTTTACCGGGGATCAAATGCTTCTTGTGCACTAGCCACTTGGCAAGAGCCTCTACTCAGAGACTACAAAGAAGAAAGGTTGCCCAGTTGGAGAGATATTCCAAAATTGGCAAGGATGCGAGGATATAAACATCAATATTGCCTCTGCTCCATGGTGCTTCTGTTTCTGCTGCCAATGCAATACAACCTGCTCCGTATATCCTTTCATGAATTAAAATTACTCGGTGCAGTGCCAGTTTGAACCATGTCTGTTTAGAGTGGGTATAGCCTAATACCTAGAGATACCATACCTGTCACCCCAGAATAATTCATATGCAGAAGCTAAAATGTGCAGATGTTCCTTTGAGGATAATGGGAGAAGCTAAAACCTTTAGCTTAACTCAATTAGATGAACTATGCCTTGAATGAGAAAAGTGGAGCTACACTAGTTAATTTTCTATGACAGCAATGCAATGGTGTTGCAATGGTGGAATGGCACTGAAGGTATTTTTATAGGGCATTTTTTATATATATTTCTCAACAATCACTCATCCACACAAATTCCCTGGTGGACTGAAGTTACTTCTCTCTTTTTTTAGAACACACTATGTGAAAATATAGTACTTTTCTCTGATCTAGGCTGTGATTTACACGGCGTAGTCACATAGTGCTCTGAAGCCCCACCCTCAGGTCAAACTATCAAAAATAAATCAAGATTATCTCCCTGCAATGCCTACTTCTCACCTCAAATGTTACCAGAAGTGTATTTTACCAAACTGTTTGGCTGTAAAATATACAAAAGCAGAGCAAAAGTCTGTTACTGGCCTGTTGCAGTAAGTCACCACCCTACTGCTATAGCATGGAAACCATTGATCACTACTTCATTCATACTTTCACATTAATATTTATGTGTTACATATCAGCATTGCACCAAACTTGAAATTGCACATCCATGGGTCCCCAGGAATAAACCCAAGAAGAGCTGACGAAATAATTTAAATGTTATCAAACCACTTTATGATCTTCTCTATTTTCTAAATCACAGGGGGTGCAACATTTCTGCAGAATATTTTTGAAGTGGAAATGTGTCAAAATGCTATTTATAATTTAAAATTGTCATGCTGCAAGAATGTCCTGCCCACACATCCTATTCTAGACATATTCAGATTTGATAACTATCTTTAAATTGGTACAGATCTCTGTAAAAATCATAATAATCATATTCATTTTTAATTAAAGCTAAGGGAAACTTCCTGAGGAATTCACCAATCACATCACACAATTAAAACATCAGTCAAAAATAATTGCAATTTGATTTTTGTTGCAAAATCATTCACCCCAACGCATCTATAAAGCTGATTGTGTGGGCACAAGTTTGGGATACGTGACACAGACAGATAGTCCTTGCTTTATCATGTGATTTCATTACATCTCAAAGGCTGAAATGAAAGTCACCACATTGACAGTAAAAAGAAAAAAAAAAACTGTGGATGTATTTTTCACATTCAGGAGGGAATAGTGTAGAGATGATACAATCAGTTGCTCAAACAGAATTATATTTTTTGATTTTCACCCGCACCAGAAAAGCAGTTTGACTTCTGCTTTTGATATAAAAGGTATAGCAACAAAATTGAATGCATCAAATTCAAGTAAACGTCTAGACTCAGGAAATACATTCTGGAAACTGTACTCCTCTTATGTCTTCAGAACATCATTTGCTTCTATCAATACCTGCTCTCACATGTTGTTCACATATGACTCTGTCTTACATACAAGGGTATTTTTCCCTTTTCTTTGTGGCTGCCTTAACTATCAACAATGTGAATCCATCATATGTCCACATATTTGGGCTGTTGCAGTTATAACTTCTACCTCCCCTCCTATATTATTAGATCCTCTCAGGAGAAACACGTCTGGCTTCTGGTCTGCATCACCAATCGGTCAGTATGTCACGGTGGGGAGTGTGTTGCTTTTAAAAGTGAGAAGAGGTGTTGATGTGAGTGACTGGTAATGCAGATAATGGATTCTCCCTAATCCCACGCTGTCTGTGTGCATTCCACCATCCCACAAGGATACAAAAAGTACAATAGCACTCCCTCCGCCAGCTGACACTGTTATAACAATCCATGTGTCTGCATAGAAACTGTTATTTGTCCATGGTGTTGTGTGCCATTGTCCCTTATACACACACACACACACACTGATCACTGCATTGATTAAAGCTCTGTTAAGAGGGTGAGATCATGTATCGTGACCCCCAGTGCACAGAAAAAAGAATGGAGAGGAGAAACTAATCAAGGCCACAGAGACCACCGCGTGTATGTGTGTGTTTCAGTATGCAGGTTGTGTGTGTGCAGGCGCATGTGTTTGCATGTAACTGAGAGAATAATCAAAAATCCACAGAGGCCTCCGCATGGATTAACGCTGAGGACCACATCCTGCATACTAAACCTGGAGACCCTAGAGAGAGAGCTAGAGAGAGACAGAGACACACACACACACACACACACACACACACACACACCAGTGCCCTGCTACTGAGATCACCAGGGTCATTGTCTTCCTTTGAAGATATGGATCATTTGGATATGGTAATAATAGGAAAATACAGATTGTAATAATAGTGTGTGTACATGATTGTGCAGGTGTGTATTGTGAGTCTTTTGCATATTTAATAAGCACAGTTCAAATGTGTATGAGTCAAACGGAAGAGACAACAGTTTTTTTTTTTTGTTCTTCTTAACTTCCCTCCTGAATATTCAAAGGAAAGATATTTCACACAAACAAAGTTCCACACACACACACACAAATTCACAGCAGTCTATCTCCCACAGCTGACCCTCAAAGCCAGTTACCGTCTCCCAGTGAGAATAACAGATAAGAGAATGTTCTATTATTTTTTTCGTGAGAAAACAATCTGTTCTAATCTGCAGAGAGATGCTTCTCATCAACCCCTCTATTCATTCCATCCCTTCCCACGCACAAACACATATACACACACGTCCGGATACTTAGACAGAAATACTCCTATCTGTGTCTCTGAGCGCCTGGGGGTAGGTAGATAGTAGCGTGTCCTGCTGTGAATGTTTCTACTGTGTCACCAAACAGGAAGGAGGAAGTTCCCTCTAGCAGCTTTATAATGATGTCTTCAGTCAAACAAAAACAGCACCGTGGACAGATTCACACGATGCAGAGTGAGTGGGGAGGACTGGTCGCAGCATTTGTACTTACTGGGTAATAAGACAATAATTTAGACTCCAGACAAAGTTGAAAACCTCTGTGGTAGAAAAGATTGTTCTTTTTCTAAATAAAGCACAAACCTACTTCTGGTGGATTCCCACAAGATGCATCCCACTGAGACGCAGTCCCAGGGCAACAGTTAATTGTTGCTCCCCTTAGGTATAAAAAACTAGAATTGTCAGTGATATAAAAGGTGCAGTATATTATTGTAATGTCAAACTGCAATCAGGGCAATAGGATGTCCTGATTAAGTGTTATTGCACAAGTCTGCAAAAGGATTTGTTTTCTATAAGGAATGGATTTAGACTGGTTTTAAACTATTTGTTATGTTATGGAATGGCAGGTTTCAGGTTTGGGGTCAGGGTCAGTACAGCAGAAAAAACATGTAAATATGTTCTTATTTTGATGTGTAAACATCTAACAATAGGTTTTTGGTTTTCTGAAACAGTTTAGTGGCTGCAGTGGAAAAAGGAAAACAAACTTTATGTTTCGTGCAAGCAGTCAGGACCTGCTGAGAGTCGCTTTATGCTGATTTATGGTCTAACTGTATATAAAAGTAGTTCAAGCTAGCTCCACCTGCAGCCGCTACATCAGCAACATGCTACATACACACTGAAGCTTCAGTATTAATAATCTAATGAGGTCGTATATAATAATATATGGAGGGGGGACCAAACCGCTATTTTTACACTTTTAAACCACATTTCTCTCTCAGAACTGGCCGGTACAATAGTCTGTCTGACCACGTTTGAAATCAAGTGTTTATATTGGAAAGCTTTACCTTAAGGTAAAAGTAAAAATTGGATGGGAGACAGTGTATTGTATCTACTGACATAATATACTAGCATGCAGTGCATTCATGAGCGAGCTACAGCTAAGTGGTGGAGTGCCGGATGGAATTTATGCTCAAGAATTAGGAATTGTGAATTATTGAACTATTTTACAAATTGATACACCTCTAGAAATTAATCTGTATGGATGAATACACATAGGCATACAGGCACACTCTCAGCTCACTTTTGTCTGTCAATGTCCAAAACCACACACATCTATCTCCCTGTGATCCATACCGCCCCCCCACACACACACCAGTGGTCATATAGATTTCCAAGCACTTCCCATCTCAGATAACCAGACAATCAATGAGCTCTCTTCAATTAGCCAAGCACCCTGCTGCAAGATGTGTGTGTGTGTGTGTGTGTGTGTGGCTGTAGGAGCAGCACAGTGATGTGTGTTTTTGTGTCTGTGTGTTACCTGATAGGTGCTCTCAGCAGAACTCGGTCCCGTATCTGTTGTAGACCCGAGATAATTGAGTGGTTTCTGGCATTGTGCACACACACACACACACACACACACACACGCACGCACATACAAGTGCAAACCTCCAAGACAGTTTTTTGGATCTACTACAAAACCTGGTCTCTCTTTTTTTGCACAAGTAGACTTTTCACAAAAATGCACATAGGCACATACAGGCTCAATACGTGTTTATATGTATATATGTATTATGTATGTATCAAGAGTATTTTATTCTTTCTGTAAAACAGTTTCAAATGTTCGGTGACTCATCCTGCACTCAAGGTATTTACAAAAGTTCATCCAATCAAATGTGAATTTGGTTGAAGGAAATACCAAGGATTTGATTTAAATCCCTCGTGTAACTGTACACGGCTTAAATATCACTGGGAAATACATCACAGTACAGAGGCTTAAGATGTAACTTCTGTTTCATGAGGCCTTTAAGCAGATAAACCTGTCTGAGTCTTTTACCTGTAATTGCTGTGCACACCGATTCTTCTGGGAAATGCACTGATAGATAAGGAGCTCTCAGTAATCCCATACTGCTAAAATATATTTCACACAGTCAATTGAGAATTTCTTTTGGGTATTTTTTTCAAAGATTTGTTCAACATTATGAAAATACTAACCAAAACCTTACCTTACACACATTTAAATACCCTCTAATACCAACATAAATGTGTTTATTCAGACAGCCTGTATTATTGCGAGCCATGGAACTGGTGAAAAGGCTGACTTAATCTTTCATGAAGACACCTTACAAACAATACAAATAACACCAAAGGAAAACTAATTTCTCAAGCCTTTAGAAAAAAGAGTACCGGCAGAGCTTCTACCGTTTAGCTGCAAAGTCAAATAAGACGAGAGGCAATTTTATGCTTGTTCCCTTAACCAGAGAAAGAGGAGAGATTGAGAGATTACTCTTTTCTAGCAGCAGATGATGAGAATGGATGATGAGGCAACTATGTGCCAGCAGGTTTGATCATCTTCCAAAATCAGTGCCCACTTTCATTAAAATTATTGTCCCATCCATCAGTCATGTTTAACAAAGAATCCATCACAGTGAAAAAGCAATTAAACACTGCCAATTCAATCAACTGGTGTCATTTGTGTATAGAAACACTACATTTTGACACGTGTGGTATGATTATGGATAGTTTTCCCTAATCTGTGAGCCAGAAAGGCATTGAATCGAGCTATTGACTGGGTTCTTCCTGCATTAATACTGTATCTCTGCTGTAAAGGTACTGTTATGATAAATGCTGCATATGATTATCAGCTGTTAACTTTACAATACAAAAATGCAGTTACCATATGCATTGTTATAATGTTTCTCAGATCCAGTAAATAGTCAGCAATTGAGACCCAATAGAAGTGCGTCATGTTGCCTGTGAGAACACACCAGTATCACTTTAAAAAGTGCTATACAGCTGACTTACAAGAAGAGCAATTTTAGAAGAAAAATACAAGTTGTGACACGAGCCTCAGAAAACAATCCAGGTGGATATGCATCAGATATAAACAAGATACTTGAAATGGAGAACGCTATAATAAATTACAAATTGGCAATCAAAAAGCCACAGAGAAGGTACTATCAAACAAAATGAACAGAGGGTTATACTATATATATATTAAGAAATTGGGCAGACAGTGAGTCATTGATAAACTGGAAGAATTTCCATTAAGACAGACTACATTCGTCAAGAAGAAGTCACTTAACTTCCTGGCAGAAATGAAATCACGGGCTGACAGTTGACAGATCATTCCTCTCCAAACACTCACGGATTTACTGTCAGAATATGTCCTATCCTTCATTCCATACTCGCTCATTCATACAGAGGAAGCGCTAATGCACGCACACACACACGCACACACACACACCTAGATCCCCTCAGAGGACCAAATGCACTTAGACAGGCCTACTTAAATTTCTCACTTTTATTCTTAGGGGTGTGAAAAAATGGCATAAAAGTAACTTATTTTAACTCACACACATGCACACATTCTAAAGGGGTTGTAGCCAAGCCAATTAAAGGCAAGTAGACGTGAAGAGAATCAAAGACAGGAGACATTATTTATAACTTCAAAGTCTTTGGTGGCAGTATGGCTTGTGCTGGAGTCAGTGCAGCTGCTGCTCCCCTTTCCCGAGGTATGGAGGCAACAGAGTGTGAGACATTTCAACAGAAGTAGCACTGTAATATACACACACACAATCAAAGAGACAGAGGTGGCGGTAAGAGGGGATGAAAGATTTTTAAAGAAGTAGTCAGGACAGATTAGTGCGATGAAGTGAACATAGAGAGAAAGATAAAGCTGCAGGTACACTTACTGCAGCTAATTTTGGCTGCACAGTGGAAAATAAAAGCTTCCACATGTTGTCCACCCTGCGAATGCACACTTGGTGCAAACTACAACAATTTCTTTTGCTGCCTCGCGGGACAGTCTCTCCATCTCATGTTTTTATCTGATCGCGCGGCGTTAGATAAAAAAAAAAAAATGTTATCTGCGCCAAATGATGTGTGGAGTGTCAGGAAGCAAACAATACAGAGCCGCAGCAGATGCAGACGCATCTGAATCTGCTGCAGGCGTACTGCCACATTCAGTGATGAGAAAAGATTAGGAAACAGGACTTAGGTGAAGCCTTCTATACCGCTGGACATTTTAGACAATTTTATGTAAACGTAGCAAGTTTGTTACAAGGACAGTTAGTTGTATATGAAGCCTATTGTAAAGTACAAAGTTGTAAAAATGTGTCTTTAACTGTCTGAAGCCAGCAACCAGTAAAAGAAAAATCCTCAAACTTTACCATCCAACTACACTTCTAACTATGTTGGAACAGCAGGATTTGCAGAGTGGTATTGCATGCAGCCAAAAAGAAGAGCTTGAATTCTAATTAAATTCTCAATTAAGAGCCCATTGCTTGTTTCTTCTGACCAATGGTCAAAAAAACAAATATTAGATTTCTCATCATATATGATGAAACATGCAACAAATATCTCAGAAGCTGCAACGAATAAATATTTGGCATATCTGTCAATATTGCTAAATATTAGTAGTTCTGAAATAAAAAGAAAAAAATCAATTAGGAACTTTTTCACAAATAAGTACAAGTATGTGATCAGACGTTTTACACCAGATGTAGGTACACTTTTCAATACTTGAAATGGACACGTTTGGGTTAGGACCAAAAAAGTATTAAGGTTTGATACACATCCCTAGCCAAGTGTGCTGACAGAAAGGAGTGCCAAAGCCATCTTGAGTCATAGCCAACACACACACTCATGCACGAACACACACACACACACATCAGCTACTATATCCATCCTGTAAGCCTACAGATCCCATTTAATGTGCTGGTAGATAAACCGTTCCACTCTCTATGAACTTGTGAATGTGTGTGTGTGTGTGTGTGTGTGTACTGATTAATCCAGTGGTACTAGTAGGAGGTGGTGATGCCCGGCGGCTGTACTTTTCTCTGATGAGATCTTGACAGTTAAGGTTCATTCCTCTGCACCTCTCTCTCTCTCTATGTCCCTCTTTCTTTCCCTTTCTATCTGCTTTCTTCTTTTCTCTCCCTCATCTGTAATTGCTCTTCCTCTCTCTACATCTCTTTCCTTTATCACTTGTTCATCAGTTCAGTGTGCTTCAACCCCTCTTAACTCCACCCCTTCCATTCCTAAAAGCATTCTCATCTAAATGAATCTCTTACCAGCCTTCTTCCCCCCCACACTCCATCCGCTCCTATTGGTTGTGGCTCTTAAGGTGCACCTTCAAGTCCTCTCATCCAGGTGAACTCTGCAAAAAACTCTGATATCAAGATCAAAATTTGACTTACAGGTCATTAGATTTTATACTGTTAAGTCTCCAGCTGCTGGTTTAACACTATACGATGATGTGAAATAGTGATATCAGAGCCCGTAAACTCATGGTCCAAAAGATACATAAATCACATTATGTCTTTTCAATGTGGCATTTTTAAAGGTCATGTTTTAGGTGTTGATGAATTCATACAGCCTGGGAGCAGAACGTGGTGTGGATAGATTAAGTGTGAGTGCACTCGGGCATGGCTAAGTATTTTTTTGGTCATTTTGTGACCAGAGGCCCAACAATCAAATTATAGGTTCCCTGGTCAGCAACGGTAATGTTTGCCCTCCAATTTCCATTCTATATTCTGTGAGAGGCTTGATATTACAAGTGACACGGTCATATTTCTCCTCGTATTATTCAAATGTTTATATTAACCTTAATTTTAACATTGTTTCTGCAGCTGATACACTCTGTTGTAATGTGTTTTGTATTAAACGTCTTAAACTTGCAATCTGGGCATTTAGTAACATTCATTGAAATCCTTATGGCAGGTATTAAGTCCTGTTCTATGCAACCAAGGGTCATAATATAATATGATTATTATAGAGTGTAAAAGAAATTGTTTAAAACCTAAATGATACCCTCTCTGCTCTTTTAAAGCTTAATTAAGTATTAAACAGCCATTTATTAATGATTGATGGGGTACTTATGAATGAAAACTTGTTTTGAAGTTTGATATAGGGACTAATTAACAGATATTGTGAAAACTCATAACATCAATATAGAAATAGAATTTATAACCACAAAATGCATAGTAACTATTTGTGGTTGAAATGAGTAGCAGCTACCTCGAATTTACCATTACATTTTATAACTTACTATGTTTTTTTTTCTATATATATAAAATATTGTTTAAGTTGCTGTATAAAAAATATTTGCTGTGTAGAAACATGTATGACTTTCATGTCTCATGTTCATCATTTCAGTAATGAAACTAAATTACTGGCATGTTTCGGGGCTGTACAGTTTATCACATTAGAACAACTTCATCCTTTAATGATGAATAAACAAGAACTCTTTCAAAGACGCACTCTGCCTCGTCTGCATAATCGATGAGTTCCTGTCCATTTCTCTGTCACTCTGTCTCTTTCAGGCTCACGCTTGCGGTCTCATTCTTACTGGTGACCGCAAAAAAATTGACATGAAGAAAGCCTCGCTTACTCTCCATCTCACACACACACACACACACACACACACACACACACCCAAGCCATCCTGTTAGCATTCCGTGCACTTTTCTTCCAGCTAATGTTAACAGCTGTGACGTGTTGACTTTGAGTGCTAATCAACACTCAAACCCCCCGGAGACACTGTGCACATGTCAGCTGGCAACGCTGCAATTGGCCTTTCGTGTATGCAACATATTTTTTTTTTTTTTTTTTGCATGTTTGCGGATGATTGCAGAGTGAAAGAAGTGTTTGTGTGTGTCTGCATATTCCCATCTTCCTGACAGGATGACACAAACGGGCAAACGAGTGTAGTCCAACTCTCTCGGTGCAGTTACATAAATAGAAACTGTAAATTGGATGCAGCAGCACAATGCACAACACGTTCAGGTGGACAAACACAATCCTACAAAGGTTCCACCCTCTATCAAATACCTCCCAGTAGTGTACAGCGGGATGAGGGTGGTGCTCCTGGTTTTGCTACGATTGCCTTATTTATTTAATACATCACAACCTTTTTCTTCTGTGTGCTCCTATGGTCTGGACAAGTAACCCAACGAAACGCCACTCAAAGACACTATTTTAATAGTAAGTGCCCCCAACATTTAATTTAAGTGCCCTACTTTTATACCTTCTTTTATCTTTTAAGTTCCCTCTAATAAGCCCAAGTGTCCCTTATAAATGACTGCCCCCTTCTCAGACACTAAGATCCCCATCTACTACGGCCAAGTGCCACACTTTTTATATCCAATTGTAACTCCATCGTGCCCATATGCCTTCCTCATATATCCAAGTGCGTTGGTAAGTGAGTTTATTCTGCTCCTGTCTTTACTTTAAATTATTCTGGTTACATTTAACAATATCGAAAGAAGAGAAACAAACACGGAGAACTTTTTCTTTTTTATTTCTTCCTCCTCCAAAATTAATTTCAAGGCTCATCTGCTGAGGATGATGTTGGTGTTCACGGCCTAACGGCTCCACATAACACAGCTGCAGATTTGATGGGAGGATAGTCTGCCAATGACATGTTAGTTATATGGACATAGAAAGAGAGGGGAGTGGAGGGCAGGCTAAAGGCAGGACAAAGGGATCAGTAGGAGAGGAGAGGAGAACAAAATGTATTAAAAGTGAATAGAGGAGAGACAGTTATACTACACAACGTGAGATAGGGCGGTTACGGAGGAGAATAAAATATTAGACTTTGCCTCAGAAGTTTTACTAGTTACTAAAGACAGTCAATGTTGGATTCTTGTAGACTGACAAGTCAAGACTAGAGACTAGAGTCAATCTCCCAGCTTTCCCCACATAAAACCGGGTGTTTTTCTTGTAGATAAAGAATATTTATTGGTTAAAAACAGAGATTTTTTATTTGGACAAGAGTCATCAATCCAGCCAGAGTATACCTCTGCTCTGGAGGACATTACAGGAATTCCTGTAGAGGAGACCAGGGAGAGCATAATTTCTGGCTGATATGGGTCAGATCAGAAAACACTCGTGAGAAATAATGCATTTTGTTTTTCAGTTTACACTAATTCAGTAAATCATAGGCTAATTTAAAAGGATTATTCAATTTTGTTGGGAGGACTTAGATGAGCTCAGTAGCACTCATGTCTGCATGGTAAATGTGAACGTACAGCAGCCAGCAGCTTAAGCAGCAAGTTCACCGACTACAAAAAGGTGCTGATAAGCAGCCTGTAGACGAAGCCACGTCCCAATTAAGATACGTAGATCAGCAGAGTCTGTCAGCTGTCATCTCGCCCTCAGAGGGTTTTCATCACTGTGATTTGTTTTATGTTTGATGATGTGTTTCACTGCTATGATTTCATACTCAAAGGATAATAGTTGCAGGGTGATGAATCCTATATTAGCCTATTTAGAGACTATATACTTTCTATAACAATTTATATATTTAATTGTTATAGTAAAAAAAAAAAAACCCATAGACAAGTTGAATAACCTCAGTATTGTTTTTCAACACACTGACTCCTGTTCATTGTGTATACTGCTTTGTCTTCATAGAATGTAATTATCACTTATTGTTACTGCACCATTGGTTTGGGACTTTGTGTCTTACATTTTGGCTGCGATGCCCCAATAAATTTGTATATTGGCCAAAATGGCCTTGCCACTTGCCAAAATGACTTAATTTCAGGCCTATTATCTCATAAACACTCATATCAGACTCAGATTGCTTCTAACAAAAACAAAAGTTAAAGTTTATCACTCAATCTACTTACCCCTCTAAACCTCAACTACGCTGTGTATTACAACAATAAAGACAAAATGAAGACGAGACGAACTGAGAGGAGTCTATTTGCTCAAGGCTAAAGGCTCAACACCACACTGACTCAGGAGCCAGTGAAGCAAACACAGTTGTTAAAATGTGTATGAGAAGAACAACAGCGTCTGCGATTGCATGTTCCTGGATTGTTCCTCTTCATTGCTAAATTACAGTAGTGAGGATGTTTCAGTGTTGTGAGTGTGTGCATGTGAGCGTGTGCTGTGAAGGGTGTGTGTGTGTGTGTGTTGGGGGGGGGGGTTGTGTTGTGGCCTCGATGGTGCCAGTCAGGCATGACAGGAGGAGAGAATTAAAAGCCCTAGGTGCCAAGAGACCTTCTCACATACCAATGGTGTGTGTGGGTGTCTGCATGTGTGTGTGTGTGTGTGTGTTTGTCTGTGTGTGTGTGCGTGTGACCTTCTCTGTAGACTAGTGTCACAGACAGTTGGTTTTGGTACTAGCCCTTTGGCTTCACGTAAGCCTATGGGCAGCATTCACTACCATCTGGGAGAGAGTTTTAAATGCGAGAGTGTTTGTATGTGTGTGTGTGTGTGTGTGTGTGTGTGTGTGTATGCCAACTCTATTAGAACAAGCTCTTCCCTAACTGAACCACCCCCACAAGCTTTTACTTTTTACCGTCTTACTCCCACAATGTGTTCTTTTTGCGTGTTGTCTGAGCAAACAATATGGTCCAACTGGTCCAAACATTGCAGTATTAGTCCATAGGAATGCTAGAGGTCAGAAAACAACATAACAAGGAAAAACTTACAATATTTGACCTTTTTCACTGCAGCTATACTGACATGAAATAGCAGATAAACAGAGGTAATAATATTAATTAAGGTTCTATTCCACTGAGGTCAACGAATCAGGATCAGGCTCATAAACACTCAAAGGAATGGAACTTTAAATTATAATAGCATAATGGGAACATCTGTGTTTACCTATGGTAATGTCTATATGGCTGCCATGAAAACAACTTATAATCTGAATTGAAGACACATCATGCAATTAATAAAAGCTCACGATGCTGCACAAGACGCTTCTTGATTTTAAAGTAAGCCGCTCAGTGGTCATACAGCAGCTTTTGCATGCTCAACGTATTCACAACCTCTCTTACATATATATGCACAGACATCGCCGCTTAGCCTTTCTCTCCTTGTCTCTCTCTCAGACACACACTTCCGAAAGCCCAATCAGACAGCCATAATTACTGGCAGCCAGGATGAAAAAAAACAGCATCCATTTTGGAACTTAGACTAGATATTTCATTACAATAATGTCCCTAAACACGACAATGACTGAGTATGAAACGTAGGGAGAGGAATGAAGAAAGAAAAGAGCAAATTAGAAATGGGTGTGAAAGATAGGAGGGAAATTACAGCGGAGAAGGCAAAAGATATTAAATACGTGTTTATGTCTTAAGCTATTTTGGACTTACTTAGTCATTAAAAATTCATCTCACACACACATACACATGTAAACACACACACACACACACCCTTCTGTACCATCTCAGATTTTGTTTGTCTATGTTATATAATGTATATAATGTCCTCATTCGCCAAACTTTGCAGAACTGAAGACAAACGTGATTTTTGCATGCCAAAATATTTAATAATCTTAATAATAATCATCTTTTTTTGGGGAGGGTGAAGAATGTAGCAGCAGCTAAAGCGCTAACAGCTTAGCGTGTGTTTTTTGAGACGTGCAGGGATGCAGAATGTTTTAGGCTTGTTTCTCTCCCCCAAAGGGATGTTTGAGGACATCGAGGTGGTCACCTCAACTATAACTATAAAACACTGTGGGGAAACCCTGGACATATATTTTATGTAAGCACTTACTTTCTACCCTAGATACTATTTTCATCCATTGACAAAAAAATATGATACCATGCCTTGGGTCAGTCCTAAAACAAAATTAATAAAAGTTTGTACTTCCAAGGCATAATGATTGATACACAGCTTTGTAGTGCCCTCATCACTGTCATTTGGAAAGTGTATAATTTATTACCAAATGTAGGGCCAAAGGTTTTAAATAGAAATAGTTTACAGGCCTCGGTTTATAGAGACAAGATTTGAAGAAAATCTCATCAAATCATTGACTAATTGAGTACAGCCATGAGTAACTGGACATAATAAATTATATGACTGCAGAGGGACTTTCTATTTTTGTGCGCAGTGTGTACTTTCTGCATCTGCCTGGGAAACTCAACAGAGAGGGAAAAAGAGTCCGTAGGAAACACTTAAACACAAATATCTCCCCATATAAACTCTGGACAATTAATCTGTTTCACGCAGAGAATTTAGACAAGTTGATTGGCTAGTAAAGTGGTTGTAGTGGCAGTGTTACAACAATCAGCCTGACACTAAAGGGTCAGAGATTAATTGTGGTTATAATCAAAGTTTTTACCAATAGCTGTCATTGAGCAAAACACATTTCTTGCAATAAGCACTTTGACATTCCAGCT
The DNA here is from genome assembly GCA_036785175.1 of Eupleurogrammus muticus. Lineage (NCBI taxonomy): Eukaryota > Metazoa > Chordata > Actinopteri > Scombriformes > Trichiuridae > Eupleurogrammus > Eupleurogrammus muticus. Next base: position 12,705,758 of record JAYKQN010000022.1, read on the forward strand.
CCTCTGGAATAGAAAAGTTCACTCCATGCTTTCACCTTGTGTTTAATATCATGACAGCATCTCTACTGCTATTCTGTCTCATCTGATGGTTCACCCTCCTAAGACCCATCAACCTGTCTTTTTATTTTATTTTATTTATGAACTAGGGAGGCTGTGAAAATGAATTGCCCTTCTGGGTTCAATAAAGTTGTCCATGTCCAAATCAAATGACTTTCAATTACTGCTCATTTGACTGGGGAATTTAGGCATCACTATATAGCTAGGTCCTACTTATATATATAAATTATGATTCAGGAAGGTATCACAAGTTCCTTAAAGGCACAACATATATTTTTTTCCAACAAAAATGTTTTTTTCCAACAAAAATGGTTCCCAGTGAAGGAAAGAGACACCTAACACCTAACACCTTTTATTATGAGACAATATAATGTAAAAAAATAATAATAATAATTTATAGAAATGTGTATATAAGACATGTTTTTCTCTTGTAGCCTCATCGGTAGTTATTAGTAGTAACTAGTTATGTCAAACAATTTCTAAAACACGTAGCTTCATGGTTTAACTGAGCTAAAGCTCTTCTTTTCCCCAAGCATTTCTGAAAGTGAAGCAGCGCTTTCTGTTGAGGCCTGAAAAATGAATAAGGATGAGACAGAGATGTCAGCGGCACACAGAGCTGCTGTATTTCTGCAGACAGAAGCGCTCCTTTTGAATGGATGCCTACCAACACTGACTTTATTGATGAGCTTTTGAGCATACTTTATCCTGCAAATGTGCACATGTACATACATGAAGAGACACGTACACACAGCTGTATTTTGCAACACAGCAGACAGGAGCAGATATATTTTTTGTTGTTTTCATAATTTTATAGCAATGGTATAAATAAATCAGCAGAGTAATTTACATGGTGTTTTATAGCTCAGGCCTACTCTGGTGACAGGAAATAAAAGAGGGGAATGAAAACACTGCTTTTTAAGTTTGGATGAACATTAGATGGTGATAATTAAATGCTTTGTGGAAACTTTGTTGATTTACCACCTAAAATGTCTTAATTACTCATAGGATCCATCGCTGCAGCATAATCAGCAGCTCCTTCTGTTTATCCTCAGTGTTTATTCTAAGCAGAACCCGATTTTTGAAACCTATCATGTGTCCTGCAAAAGTAAAAAAACAACCTTTGCAGTGTGGGAATATAAAATGTGTTTTTAAATCATCTTTTTTGGGGGGTGGGGGGAGGTGTAAATATTAGTAAGAGCCTAAAACAAATACCATAACCCATATCAAACAGGTGGGTGGTCTTTGCGTCGTCTATATACCGTTCTCTCTCTCTCTCTATTCAGCCGAGACGCCATTGGCCAAACTCCGATGTGAAATACTACAGATAAATGTTACCCTGTCTCACACAACATGACTCAAGACATTTTCTGAATGCTTGGGGTAAATTCAGCAGTCACTTGATGAGATCCACCAGGCAACACTCATCTCTGGAAAATGTCAGCTTAAATTGGTTATTTGTCTGTGTGTGTGTGTGTGTGAAATCTTTTTCCACTAAAATATACATCATGAGGGTGGCATGAATAATGATGGAACATTTTTAGGACAGTTTACCAGTGACATATCTTAAAATTATACGGTTTTGATAAGGCCATTCCTAAATCATTGCATACTCAGAACTACTTGCTGTACTGTAAATGTTTAATTGGTTATGCTCAAAACTGAAAATTAATTTAAACTGTTATTCTCACAGGGAGCTCAGATGATGTGCATTCTTACCATTTTTTTTTTACATATTTATGCAAAGCTTTCAGGTTGAGATGGCAGCTAATGTGAACGTGCAATGGAAAATATGCAGGTTAACACACACAGACACACACACACACACACCCACACACACACACACACACACACACACACACACACACACACAGGCCACCTAAAACCTGCTATGACAGCAGAATCCTGACAAGGGCTCAACTTGACACGTCCTCCCCCTCGTTGTTCACCATGTCTCTCTCAGTGGAGGAGGATACACACACACACACACATACAAATAATGCACCGCCAACCATAGAAACACGTGTGTGTGTGTGTGTGTGTGTGTGTGTGTGTGTGTGTGTGTGTGTGTGTGTGTGTGTCAGTTTTGACGATGCCCTCTCCCTCTATATCTCTCAAAAGCGTGCATATGCATGCGTTGCTTTGTCTTAAAACTAATGTTTATGTATGAGCACATTTCAACAGCCTGCATATAGGCATCTGTGAGTGCGCATGTGTGTGTTTTATACTGAGAGTCATACCTCAGGGCAGTCTGTTATCACCAAGATCCTGCTAAATTAATCAGTACCCCTCAGGCCTCTTGACCAGACCCCAGACACGCACACACACCACTCATGTGTTTTAGATTATTGCAGAGGCAATAAGTCAAACAGCCCCAACAGCACCCCATGGAGAAATACCGAGGCTAGGTGAGAGCTTTATGATGCATTCACTGATACACAAACAAATGACTACAGACACAAACACACACACATACAGGAAGAGAAGTAAAAAATTTTGTAAGAAAGAAAAAAAGAAGCATAACACTGAACTTAGAAAGGCAGAAATGAGACACTAGTGTATGTTTGTGTATTTTTCTGTGTGCAGAACAGAAATGCATGTCACTATGTTAGTTATGAATACATTTCCACTGCTACTGGTGCACAGGGGAGGAAATGACTGTGAAATCCTTCTCTCTGTGCAAGTGTGTGTGTGTGTGTGTGTGTGTGTGTGTGTAGACTGCAGCAGTGTAAATCTAATTTCTATTTCCATAATGGCACCTCCAACTGAGAAACGCCCATTCCCTCTCACTTTCTCGCCTGCTCTGACACACACACACACACACAGAAATCACATACATATATTTCCCCCCCCCAAACAGCCAAAACCTATTCAAACCGCCTCACTTGCAAGGTGCATTGTTGAATATCACACAAAATACCCACACCCACAAAGGAAAAGGTACAGCACAACTGTAACTGCTTGTCCCACAAATGGCCAACATGTAACTCCAAAGCTGTATTTATCTGTTTTTGTCCAGTAAGGGACAAGAAAACCTGACCACCAAGTTCATGAGGCTGTTATGTTTGGTTATTGGATGCATAACATACAGCAGACACAGAAAAGTGCAGTTATCCCTGAGAATTAACATCAGAGTTTTGGCTTGCTAGACATTTGTCTGTTTATTATTTAGATGCTGTACATGGAACGTAACAGTCAGCCATCTTCAAGAGTTAAGAGCAGGTAAGGAAGTGTGTGGGCCTTAAAACTAAAAGTTTGACCTTGAAGCGGCTATAAAGCTGTGTAAAGTTGTAAAATGAGTCCTCGAGATCCGCTGTTAATATAAAACATGTTGATTGATGGAGGCTTCAAACAAGACTAACATAAGGAGAAAAATGTGTGTGCAAATCTGTTTCTTCCCAATTTAAGCTGCCAACTCACACTCCTCGGAAGTGATTTCTTGAGACGGATACAGCAATGTGGATACACAAATCACAAGGAGCCGCTTTTCTAGTCAACAAGAACATCACCAGCCAACACTGCAAAACGTGTTTGATGGGCCTGAGCTAAAAAGCACGGCTCCCAGGAATAGAATCATAGTCTAGTTTTTACTTTGCATCGTCTAGTTAAACCTATTAATGTGCTAAATTAACAAACTTTAATGACTGTACCATAGATCAGGCTGAACTGGTACACATTTGTTCTTTAAACTATCAGAAACTCTTTAATACGCTTATGGTGGATGAATTAGTGTTCATTTGATCTTAAGAGGGTCCATTATGTAATATGAAAAATATATGTTTCACTATAAAATATATGTTTCACTATAAAATGTACTTTTATAGTGTAACTGTGCAGGGATAATTCCTCCGCTTTTCCCTTTGTTTCCCTCCTTGCTAATAGCAGACATTATTCACAGCAGAATTCACTGTCACTGTTGTTTTACAAAGACCAGAGTGGGCTGATTGTGATGAGACATTATGCATCAGAAATGGCTTTGCTAGATTGCTGGATAACTAACTAGATAACTAACAAGATTGCAGGACCACTTTAAACTGGTTATTGTTTCCTTCAAAATCACTAAAAGCAAAGGAATCAATTAAGAGTAACTAACTACTATAGTAGAACATACTGGTTGGTAATATTTTTGCAGCCAAATACATCATTATCAATTTAACCTGATTACTTTCTGTATTATTATATTTCATCATTTTTTCATGTATGTTTTCACTGACCTGCCACACCGATTATCCACATATTTCAAACACAGGCAGTTATTATAATTATTTATAGAATTAATGCAAAAAGTAAGGGTCCAGTTATGAATGGCAAATGAATATTAGTTGAAATATGCAAGCATCATTGCAGGAAATGGATGTAGCAGTGACAAACACCTTCTTCTTTAAAGCGTGAATTCCCCATAAGCTAGCCAACAGAGCTGTCCCAATGGGACACACAGCAGTTCAAAGATTTGTGTGTGTGTGTGTGTGTGTGTGTGTGTGTGTGTGTGTGTGCCTTTTGAGACAAGCTTTTGCATCTTTCTTCTGTGCATCTTTGCCTTTTTTCAGAAGTATGTGTAAAATTTTACAGACTTTAGACTTGGCAGAACTGTTCATGATCATATAAAATGGTAATATAAATGTCATGACTGTGTTTTAAATTCTACATAATTTAATCAAAAATAATAATTGTGCTTTTATTAACATGCTGGTCTCTCCCTGTAAAGCCTGCCATGTTTCTACAGTAGCCCAGAATGCAATTAGCAAACACTGGCTCTAGAGACGGGCTTTTGAGCTTTTTCTTGGCCACCGTAGTTAATTTGTAGATCAGTTGATCACAATCTGTAATCTCACTAATAAATGCTGCCAGAAACTACACACGGAACATTTAAATACGTTACTTGAGATGACATTGAGCAAATGTGTTGCCCTAAAATGAATCATATTCCGTTGACACTGTTCACATCGTATGGACGTATTATGAGAGATGTGTAAACATACAACAATATAGAGATCATATGGTGTTGCAGAATTCACACACTTCTCTCAAATTCCTACATTGGCTTTTACTCTTTGACCTATGTCTTTTAGTGCCTTCGTCCAAAAGCTTAGAATGGCATTTATTTAGCTGTGTTTGTTGTATCTGAATTATCTTTGAGTGAATTGCAGTGACTTACTCACAGAACATTGGGCTTAGAGTTCTTATCTATTAAGATAACACAAATGCTTAACTGGATTAACACTGAACACTTAACTGGATTAATGAGTCTATGGCTCCTGAGGAGGAAGTTTCCATCTTTCCTAAAGTCTTAAAAGTTTCCTAAAGTTCTGACCTGCAGTTTAAAATAGATTTAGAAAAAAAGAAAAGAGAAAGAGTAATGCACTTGCATTACCGCCACTTGACACAGGAATGAATGAGGAATGAATTGAAAAAAGTTTAGTTTTTTTTTTAAATCAGACATTGAGGTAGTGGATGTTTTTATCACCTTGACAGTTTCGACTGGAATCTGCAGTCTTCCTCAGACGCGTCATCTGACAGCCGTGACATGTCATCAGCCATTTTTAACAGCTGTTGACGCGTCGCAGCTGTCGGTCGACGCTTCTGAGGAAAGACTGCAGATACGAGTCGAAACTGTCGAGGTAATAAAAACATCTACCACCTCAATGTTAATTGAAAGAACAAAATAAATTAAATTTACTACTTAACTGATAAATTGGCAAAATGGCAGTCAGTACTGTTTGGGTTACGGCGCTTTAAACAATAAAACAGTTAAAATAAACCCAGTCTGCAGCCAGACAGGCTTTCATCTGCTATATAACTATCCTACAACCACGACAAAGTAGCAACAGCATGTGTGTAAATATATCTGCATGGCGTGTGTCTCCCTGCCCAAGTGTGCATACGTATGTGCCTGTGCGTGTGCACGCATGTGGGTACCAAATTAATTTTTCCGTGCATAAACCCTGGCAGGTGTCCAGCTCCACTTGGATGGAGCTCAGTGTGAGAAAGGAAAGACTTGTCTTGTCTTAGCGGTTAAATCCCCTCTGAGACGGCGAGTGAAACACGCTCCGAGAGTTTTATGTATTGTTAGGAAGCTGCCTTTTTTTATGGACTTAATCAGTTGTAAGCATCCCCAAAGGCTTTTCCAATCACCTTGCCAACAGGTATTATGACACACAGGCTTCGGTTCACTGAAAGTCCATCAGAATAATGGTAAACTGTTTGCAGAGGATTAGGCAAGAATTGACATTAAATTATGTATAGCCTACTAAATTAGGCTTGGTTGGATTGAACATAACACTCAATAAATTAAATATTTACAAGTTGCATGTATGCAAATTCAGCTAAAGGGATGGAGCTTTAAATTGTCTCAACACAAAGTTATTTCCAATCTCAACAATTAATGGTGAAATAACTTTAAAGAAGAGTGCTGCTGACACTAATCTTCTCTCTCTCTCACTAGAACCTGTAACAACCACAATATAGTGTGTTATAACATAATCTTAAAGTAAGTTAACTAACTTTCATATGAGATTTCAATTACATCCTTAAGTCTAGATTAAAGCTAAAATACTGCCCTAATATAAAAATGTCAATAAGGTTAGAGAATGCATTTTCCTCATTCTGCTACTGCAGCTTGATTTCACATGAGATCAGATATTATGGTCCCTTTCTGCAGATTTATGCAGAGGTTTAGGGTGTTTTTTGTGTACTAATGGCTGTAATTACCAGAGAAAAAGTTTAATTTCTTTTTCTTACCATCAATCTCTCCGTTTGTTCCCTCTGTCTCTCTCTTTTTCTTTATTTTAGGTGAGTCAGGAAGCCAATGGCAGAGCCTAACTTCACTTTCAACCTCAACAAATAAAGCTAATTGTCCTACCTCCTCTGTATTCCCTCATGGTTGCATAGGTCTGATCAGTCTGATCAGGTTTACAAAATAAGGCACCGCAGTGTGACATCAGGTTGCAGCCCTGCAAAAGATGATTCTGTTTCAACTTCTTGGCAAATGGCCTCCATATTTTTTTGGCACCCTGTCTACACCCACCTTCAGCTGAATGTGAAAACCTGTTTTCCCTGCAGTACCTGGTGAATGCATAGTTACTCTGTGCCACATATTTTCTATATAGTAGTTAGACCAAAAGGCAGGCAACAAAATAGCTTCCAGGGTCTATTTCGTTATTCATGATTATGGTAGTTGATAGTGTGTTTTTTTTTTTTTTTTTTTTACTGTATTTTAGACTTCAAAGCGCTGAAGTAAAAGCTTACAAGGCATGTGTGCAAACAGCAACACTCTACAGCTCATTCCCAGAGGGGAAACTTGTGGCTGAGGAACATTCAAAAGGTGTAAGTAAATATTCAACATATTGTTTGGCTACAGAAAAACTTCAGTTATGTTTTTCACTTTCTGGGCCTTTAAACAACATGTTCTCAGATCTACAGGTGGGAAGCAACAAAATTCATATAAAGAAAAGAGCTATAATAAATAGTGGGAATGCACCGAATATTTACAAATATATTCATTTAAATATTAAAAAAAACGCATTTGGCTATTAGAGGGAGGCTAAACAAGGCTGGATAGTAGTGTGTGATGAAATATTGTAGTTAAACAATGTACAGTGATGCACTGACCTGGAGCCTTCGTTACAATGTCAGAAATGTGGAGTAATTTTATTTATATTATATTTAATGTGTTGGACAATGAGAATTGCAGTTTGCAACGAGTGTTAAACCAAGCCGTCTAGAGAGGGGTTCCTCTGCGAAAGAACAATTTCTCATTTCGGTGCCTCCATAATAAACAGTCCTGCAGACACCTGAGCGCGCGTGTGTCTAAAAAGAGAAGGAGCGCAGGTGTTTTGCAGGGAGCCATTGGAGCTGTGAAGGATGCTCTTTGAAGGAGCATACAGGCTTTTCAAACAATCGCACCAGGAAACACTCATATTTAGCACTCGCTGACTAGGGAGTGTCAGTACCTTCATGGTTTGAAGAGTGAGCCTGTGATCAAAATGTCACCAGTCCAAATTTTCAGAGCAGCTGGTAGCATGTGGCTTGAAAGGAAATGGTACGCAATAGCACAGTCAAAAGGAGCTTTCCATCTCTTGATGATGATCCCAACAGGTTCTTAAGTAGTGTGTCTTTGTGTTGTATTTGGATAAACTCCAGATAATAGAGAAATATCTGTTTCACACATGTATTACTGTATTTGTCTTTCTATTTCCATTTTTCTCTCTTCACTTCAGCTTTACTAGGTAGTTTATCTCCACACACTAGTTATAAATTAATAGTAGTCTCTCCCCTTCCTCCCTATAGATAGGCCAAAAGGGTCAACCCACAACATTTTGGAGCAGCTGTGGCAAAGCACAAAGAACACTAAGAAGAAACATTTGTGTTCCTCTTGGTGCTCCCTAGCAGGCCAGAAAAAAAAGCATCAAAGTTTTTCCTAAATGTCATCCTAATTATCACAGATGACGTGCTGAAATATCAAAAACGTACCGAAATACCAAAGCCTCAAGGATTTCCTCATCGTGTTGCCCCTCTAGTCTATCTTCAGCTCCCAGAGCTGGAGGGGAGTCAACAGCAGGTCAAGCTGTGCATGTGTGTGTGTGTGTGTGTGTGTGTGTGTGTGTGTCTGTTTTTTCTATGATCTGTTAACTGACAGTTATGTTGTGACCCCTAATTCAGGGCTTGGTAGTGGGACATGAAGATATGTCAGCAATCAGTGATTAGCATCCAACGCTGCTTGTTTTTAGGGGTGATTCTATGTAAAATAAGTGTTAAAAATGTAGCACAGCTCCCTAAAGGATCAACTCAGGTCATAGAAAGCCTGTGGTGAAGGGAAAGAGTACATGTGACAGTAACACTGCGTGTTGCAGTGTGAACAGTGTAAGCTATTTGCAAGTGGATGAATGTTACAACTCTACACGACCCAAGGCAAGTTCCTGTATCTTATCGGCAACCCGCTGACTTGAGTGAAGCCCTGAAGTTACCGATAATGGGTTAGCAATGCACCTGTTCAGGTTTACTACCAGCTATTATCATTTTAACAGGGAACTGAGAAATGTCTGGCTAGTGAGTCTCTCTCCGGGTCCACCTACTACAACCTAATGACCAAATTTCTGGTGCTATTAAAATATGGTGCTCACATTCCTGATGTTGAGCAGGCATACAATATGAAACTCCTTTTTTTTGTACACAGAATGCAGAAATTCACAGAATTTTACTAGCAATGATTCAGTCATACAAGAGAATACTGTCTTAATAAAATGAATATGAACATATAGAGATAGCGATAGCTCTGTGTAAGTGAATGCACTGCACAGTTATGTGCCCCATCCATCAGGAATATAGTTGACCTTTTCTTTGATTGAGACGGCTTTGTAATTGTTTCTGATGAATTCACTGATTCAACTTACTATATATACACACACACACACACACACACACACACGCACACAAGGCTTTATTGGTAATTACCTCTATCAATATAAAATATAAAATGTTTAAAGAGGACATATGAATCAGAAAAGCAGTTTCAGTGTCAACCAGAGAGTTAGGATAGAAATGGCTTCTAGTTACATGGTGGCAGTAAAGGGACCAGAGGTGGGTTATGTGTTATTGATGCGAGTTAAAGAGGGTGATTTTTTCTGCTCTCCGAGGGTTGAAAAATGTTCATCTTTGATTGAAACACTGCACTTGTCAGCGTCGTCGCTTGCTCATTTAATCACAGTGGAAGAGGTGAGGGTCAAACGTCACAAAGATCAACCGTCACATCTAAATTAATGACGAGAGGAAATAAATACTGCCAGTCTCTGAATTTGCATTTCCCCAGACTACCACAAAATAAATGAAACAATGGTAATGCTTCTCTGTTAGAGTTTCCAGAGCAACTAGACTACTCCATCTACATATTAGCAGTATCATAGCAACCAAAACTCAAGGACAAAATAAAAAAAAATAAAAACATGGTGCACCTGCATTTTTTAAAGAGCACCTGGCATTTTTAGCTATAAAAATATGTTTTGGTGAACACAACGCCGAGGCTACTGAGTGTTTGAGTTAGTAGGATATGACCAGCAATTCCAGAAGTATTAACAACCACACTGGCCGTCAACAAAAAGCATAGCATAAACTCATAAATCAGTACATGATACATGATATTAGAGTTTTTGCCAAAAAATATTGTTTCCACCTAGTTGCAGAGAACATCACGTCCTTCCTATAGTGGAATTACATTTTTATCCCAATTCATCATGATGGCATGTTGGCAGATAAGAATTTATTTATATTTTAAATATTGGTTGTGTTTCAGCAGCCGTTTTTTTTCACAATATCATTATATAAACTCAATATCTCGCTGGAAACAGATTTGAAACGTCAGTAAAATAAACAATACGCCTAATATCAAAATGCTGAGTGAATTTCATAAAAACAGTCATCACCCACTCTAGTCATGTCCCCCACCCTCCAATACGTCCATTACTAAGAATGATATGTGCAAAGGAAAGGAAGGAAAGCCAATCAATAGCCTCACGTCTATGCCACACTTATTTCACATTCTCCATACCCGCCTGACTTTTACCGTCTTTTGGTTTCTCTCACTTTTTCCGCTTTCTGTTCACCCCCACCTTCCCTCCAGCGCTCCATTACCACAGCTTCACACAAAAAAAGCCAATAATTTGAGGAGGAGGAAAGAGACCGAGAGGCAGGGTGATGAAAACAGCGAAAAAGTAAGAGAGAAAACAAAGAGTGTCGAGGGTTGAGAGGAGCAATGCATTTGGTATTGAAAGGAGGAGATAGAGGCACAGGGAGGGGGAGAGGTGATGAAATAGTGAGACAGAAGAAAAGGAACCCTGAAGAGAAAGAGAGGGAGAGATGAAGGGATGTGGGGTGTAGAGGTGAAGTTGTATCCAGGGGTAGAGAGAGATAAAATCAGGGCTTGATGGAGGGAGGTGAGAGGTCACATTCTCTTCTGTCGGAGCTGTGATTATTCCAAAATGCACATCTCTATCGCTCTATTCTCTGCTCCTCACTCTCTCATCCTGTCTATTTCGCTCTCCCGGCGTGTTTTTTGTCCTCAATGATCTCCCATCCCCTGCCGTCCTCATCTTTTCTTTTCCATTTCTTCCCCTCTATCATCCCCCTCCACCGTGAGTCCTCCCTTACCCATTCACTCATCTTTTCTCTCCCCCTCTATACATAATTCAGGCTGAGATTCCAGCACGACGGGCGTGGCCATTAAAAATACATGGGGATGCTGCGCCGAGGCCGTTTAATGCTGCCTTACCTCAGAGGAGAAGTGCCACTGGCCAGGGAGGGCAGAGAAAGGGAGGAGGGAGGGAGGGAGGGCTGTGAAATGAAGAAGATGGAGTGAAATAGTAAAAGCCGGCGAGGATGAGAAGAGAGAAAAGGAAAAGCATGGAATCTAGGAAAAAACTAAATACAGGTATATACATATATGTATATATATTATATAAAAATACATTTACACCCTGTTGAATGGAGAATGTGTTGTTAAATATGTCCACAACATACCTGGGATGTGATCTTAAAGTATTAAAGGGGCATTTTAAATTTAATCTTTTTTTTAGTCGTTTGTGTTGGTGGAGTTGGGTTGCGTCACATACTGCGGACGAGATGAAACGCGATCAGGAAAGTTGAGTTTGGGTAACATATTCATAAGTTTGAAGGGTAATCAGACATCAAAACACCACACTGCGGATTTAATATATGATTTTCAGCTGAGGAAAGTTATAAGAGCGGAGAGGACACGAGAGGAGGGGGAGGGGAGAGAAGATACTAAAGGAGAGAAAGGGAGATTATTCCTGGCAGGCAATGAATATGGATTAAGAGAAAATAAAGAAATATTTTCTGTCTCTCTCCTCCTTGACCTCAAGCTTAGAGAGGGTAATTGACAGAAGCCCTGCAAGTAATGCACTCTTGCTACCTCTCATGCACACAAACACACATGAAAATATTTTAACCTTCACAAGCCCATCATACAGAAATACCACACGGACACGCAGGAACATGAAGAACACCATTATGCCATAAATAAGCTCCCGTTTCATTCTCTGTCAATCAATAAATCAATGGTGTCGACCACAGCCATTTGAATAGGCAAACACAGCAGCTAGAAAAAAATGCATTTTCAGAGAGTGTCATGTCCAGCATATGTCAAGTTCTATATAAATCTCTAAAGGAGGACATCTATTTTAGAACATTGATATGTGCACACACACACACGTTGAGGCATGCACACTATCGTATCAATGGCTCCTCAAAAGATATTGTTTTGTTGATTCTTTTTTTTTTGCAGAAAGGAAAGAACATTGGCTTTCTGCTAATGTTCTTTCCATGTCTTCAAGCATGTCTTTCATAAATAATACGATGCTGCTATTACCAGGGACAGAAAAGACTGCAGGAGATGGCGAGTGGACCGGTAAGCAGCAGAACGGAGATAGATGCAGAAGCAGGAGAGCATGGATGTGGAAATGCCCAACACTTAACCTCTTTTTCCTTCTTCCTCCCACCGGTTCTCTCTGATCTAATGCTACATCCTTGCAAGATGTAAAAAAAAAAAAAGAGACCTCCCGCAACCCGTCTCCCTCAAGTCTTCCACTGCTCTTCTATTGAATTGAACTTCGCCTTTATTTATCCATCACATCTACTGCACTTCATCTCTCTGGTGCTCTGCTGATAGCCATAAAAATCAATTGCAAACAGTTAAAGAGGTGAATCTTAGAAAAATACACCATTCTCTCTCCACAACTTCTTCTACTTTCAATGAATGATAGATCACAAACCTTCTTAGCTGCTCAATACTCACCTATTTAAAAAAAAAAAATCCATATCTCATTATTGAAAGAATATTTTAGTGTCACTCCTTATCTGTCCTACTTTCACTCACATGTATAAAAAGAAAGACTGTATTTTGGAGAATGTTTTGAAACTCGGAGTTTCTTCTGCAGCCTCACCACTGCAGCTTGAAAGATGAGAAAGATTTAATGAGTCATTTTTCCCCCCGTGTCAGTCACTTGTTTATGTCCCAGTACCAGAGATTTTTAACAACTACTTAACAACTGAGAGAGTTTGAACTTTAATAATAAGAACACAGTCTCCACCCACAGTGCACTGCTGAACTTTTCACCAAAGTGCTCATTCTGCCACTTATGGCCGTCACGTTCGGCCCGTTTCTGATCCATTATGTTCAACTGCAGCAGCTCCACCGACCACGGGAGATATTCTTCTCCTGCGGATCTATTTACATCACTCAACATGCTGCCTGGCATCTCTCCAAACAGAATAAGACTATATGAAACTGTGTGAGAAAACAGACAGTCTGTTATTAAAACAATTAAAACACGACTCTCGTTGAACTGGAGGAAACATGTGACGCAGGATACGAGAAAACGTTCATTGTATTCGACTGCTTTGAAATCACACGTGAAAATAAATCTCCTGATGTTTGCATGAAATGAATTTATCTGACTCTAAATATATGTATGTATGTATATTCTTCAAAGTGATAGTACTTCAGAACATCCAGAGTAATTATTTTGAGTAAAATCTACATTAATTTTTAGGGATCTCTGCTTAAATACCTTAAAACCAAATTGCTTTTACTTCTTGTTTTTGATATGCTATAATGAATTATCTAGATTCAGTCAATTAACTCTTTTGTATTTAAGTTAAATCCAATAGGACTAAAACATTTAGATTTTTTCCTTCCGGAAATGAAATTATAGAATCTTTATTTTAATTACTTTTGATTAGTTAATTCAATTATCTTGTTTTAAGAAACAGCAGCACATTTTAGAATTGAATTAGAAAAAGTGATGATTCAATAACACATTAAAATCTATTAAATAAACCAGATGCAGGTGCTACAGATGTATGCATGTAACATTTACAAGGGTTAGAATATATATATTTATTTATTTAATGAATTATTTTTTCCGTGCAGTGTGATGTTATAACGAGTTTTGGAATGCCGACCTGTCTAATTATCCTTACCGTCATTCTCAGATCATCAAATGTAATAAAATAGACAAAACTCCAGGAAACCCTGATACGGACACTGATCCATGCAGGGCGTCTGCAGCCTGTCTTTGCTACCAGCTGTGGTTTGTTATTGTATTCCCTTCCAGCGGTAGGTCGGGGTAATTTAAACCACAGGGACCAGGCTGGAGCCAGCAGTTGTTTCAGCGCGGCCAGTTAACTGACTGAAACTAAGCGCTGGTTTTAGACACGGCATGCACGGTGCACGGGCCAGACATACCGTCTAAGTGAGGCAAAAGGATCATTTTACCTGTAAATTCAGAGATATCACTTTCACTACGAGACAAAATCGTGCAGGATGGCGTTGTGTAACAGTACACTTGTGTCTTACCCTAACGTAAGTATTAATGCATGTAATGTAAAGCTAAAAGATTAGTCAATGGATTCAACATTTACTAGCATTTTCTTGTTCAGGGACATAAGTCAGATATAGAAAGTCTTTTGGTCTTCAAGAAATAAACTTTTTTTTTCTACAGCAGCCATACTGACAATAAACAGTAGGTAAACACAGGTTACCAGTGATACTAATTAAGGTTTTTTCAGTAAAGCAAAGTGACTGTGGAACAGAAGCTTAATTAGTGTAATTAGTAACACCTGTGTTTACCTTCTATTTCCTGTCAATATGGCTGCTGCTGAAAAAAGGCCCATTGTTAGCCTAAAGTTAGACAAGAATTCATTTGTTGCAGCCCTAAAACCTGAATAAATTACATTACTTACATGCTTTATTTTTTTCCTCGTGATATATATTTAGTTTATTTAAAATAGGGACAGTAGGCTACATATTAATGAACATTTCGACTCAAATGTAAGCACCCCATATTTCGCCACAAGGGTAATTTGCATCTGTTGATGAGGTTATAAAATGAAAAAGAAAAAATCATCATACTCAGACATGCTTGAGCAGCCTCTGCATTTAAAGAATTAATTTAAGCTAATGACTCATTGTACAGCTCAGCTTGGAGACATAATAAGACTTTAAGTAGCATGGCGTGCGCACATAAAACAGGTGACTAAGCCTTGTTCTTTGTTTTTATGCATTAAAAAAAACAGTGTATTGGACTCACGCTATTTGTCTCCTCCAGGAAAGGGTTAATATCCAACCATATCCGGCGCTAAGCTCAGCAGAAGATGGAGGCAGATAAAACTAGTCCAACATTACAAAAATAACGTAATTCTGTATTTATTAGGCATGGCTTTACAGCTGTTTATTTTCCCCGTTACCTGTCCGCCCGTCAATCAGCTTCACCTGACGCCCACGTGCGCCGGGACACGTGCAGTTCCCGCGTTTGACCGCACGCACGAGGGGGGCGCTGTTTACCACGTTTGAGAAACCTCAATGAGAAGTGACTGAACACATAATATTATGTATTCCATCCATCCATCCATTGTCTATCCCGCTTATTCCCTTTCGGGGTCGCAGGGGTCTGCTGGAGCCTATCCCAGCGCGTTAAGGCGAGAGGCAGGGATACACCCCAGATGGTCGCCAGCCAATCGTGGGGCACACACACCATTCACACACCATTCACTCTCACACTCACACCTATGGGCAATTTAGAGTTTTACCAATTAACCTGAGCATGTTTTTTGTATTGTGGGAGGAAACCGGAGTACCCGGTGAAAACCCACGCAGACACGGGGAGAACATGCAAACTCCACACAGAAAGGCCCCAGACCCAGGCCCAAGGCGGTCTTGAACCTGCGACCTTCTTGCTGTGAGGCAACAGTGCTACCCACCGCACCACCGTGTCGCCCCATATTATGTATTATAATATGTTATTATAAAATATGATTTCAATAAAATCGTTTATATATATATATATAATCTCATTTTTTTTCATTTATTGAGGCTTTGTATTTGAGTGTGAGTTAAAAAAGTGCTGTCCCAGTTCCCTTGCATTTATCTACGCCCTCAAAAATATAACTTCCGTAAATCCTCCTGTGAGTTTTACTCACATGGCAGCAAACCATTTACTAACAAAAGGCGTCTGTTCTCATTTTGGAATTAAACTCCTTAATTCTAGGAACCAGTTTCCACCCCGTGAGTCTTTCTTTCTCTCCTTGTCGAGTTCATTTATTTCAAATGAGAGAATCCATTACGGCGGCATCATCCCAACACGCATCCCAGACACGCTGTCTGTCTGAAGCGAAGTGGGGAAATCATGCGTGCGGAAAACATTTCATCGGGGAGCCAAAGTTACAACAGAAACTCATGTTGTAATGACAAGCCGAGTCTCGTGCTGTTTAATCCATGTATACTTTCATGGACCTCCATGCTCAGAATGCACGGTACATCCCACACTACAGATTTTAATATATTTTTGATTAGTGCAAACCGCCTGTATTCAGAAATTGAGTCACAAAACTGTGATGTCACAACTACACAGTAACCGCCCACCCCACTATGCAGAGCTCTTTGGATCAGACAATCAGAGGAGAGGTGCATAAATATTAATGAGATAGACACACAACAGGCTCCAGAGAGAAGCTTAAGTCATGTAAACTATACTAATGTGATTTTTTTGGTGCTGAAAACACCAAATACAGCATCTATTATATGACCTTTAATACACGTGTTATAGCAGCATTATGATTATGATATATGGCAGGACACAAATGGAAGGTATCAGATAATATAAGCCTTTTTTTTTTTTGCAGCATCATTCTAGCTTAAAGTCTATAATTTGTGTTCCGCAGGCAAGATACTTCTCACGTTTTTATATGGAGGTCATGGTGTTTCGCAAAAATTGGGATGTGACTAATAGCGCTAATAACGTCTGGGTCGCGGCGCCGCGCGTGCCCGGCCGACTCGTGTGTTTCCCGGTTCACCGAGGGTGTTGACTCAGTGGAGGCTTCGGCAACGCACAGCAAACTCAAAGCCGCCCCAAGGCTCAGTGGAGACGTTTATGAGGGGGAGTCGTGCCCACGTTCACGAAGGTTTTCGTTCTTTCCAAAAAAAAAAAAAAAAATGCACATTAGGTATAAGTAATATTACTCTCTACGTTTTTTTTTCAACAGCAGACATTTTGACTAGACATAAACTGTAAAGCACAGGTGTACCTAATAACCATTTTCGCCGTGCTCCCATTAAAACGTGTTATCAGTCACCGCTCTGTTTGACAAGCTAAAATGTCCCCCGTGAGAAAGACCTATAAAGTATAACTTGACATTTGTGTGACAGAGCCATCATTTAACACCCAGTTATACCTGCGGATTGTCTGCCATAGGAAAAGGTCTGCACTGTCCAGCTGTGATGTGTGAAACCATCACTTATCTTTTATCTTGGCCTCCATTCAGGCAATAAAGCTGATGAAAGGAAGGGGAGAGATATAATCTCATTCCACTTTACAGTACTGCATCTTACAATACTCCCCTCCTCTTCACACACACACACACACACACACATCTATATCGCTTTTTGCTCCATCTCTCTCAAACACGCACATCCAATTAATGCCTTTCAGGATAACCCTGGCTCACAAGCACACACACGCACATCCATGGTCAAGTGGGCACAAATAAATCTACACATTAACACATTCACAGTCAGCAGTTTCATTAAACACTGTTGTAATGACCTCGTGTTTCTCTTCTGAGAACTTGATTAAACTTCGAATTAAATTCCTATCACACCACATAATGGATGCGTGTGCTCATGAGTTTATATGTTGTGACTGTGACTGTGTGTGTGTGTGTGTGTGTGTGTGTGTGGGAGGGCGGGGGGTAGATTAGAAATATACAAAATCGTTCAAATAAGCAGATCAATTTATCTCGGTTTCCACCTGGCACGGTTCACATCGTGCATTACCTGCTGCAGAGAAATCAATTCTACTTCAGTAAATCTCTGCATTATTTCCCAGTTAAAACCTGTAAAAAACTGTCGCTATTTTATTCGCCCTGCTTGTTATTTTTGAAACCCAGTTCAAAGGATTTGCACTACACAGCTGCTAACAAATCCAATTAAGCCGGCAATCACACATTACATATGGCTCTTGTAAATGGATCATCTCCAGGCAACACTCTACAAATGAAAGTAATGAATAATTTCGGAAGGACAATTAAGTCTCCCTTCATTAACCATTTGCTCATTAAGTCTGCCTTCGTTAGTCAAGGTTGGATGATCGTGTCCTGCCCGTCTGCGGCGACCGTGATATTTCCCCGCTGCAGACAATTTGGAGTGAAGGAATGCACACAAGCGGCGTCAGACGCAAACAGGGAGCACAAAACAAAGACTCACTCATGTCCTATAGAGTTTTCCTCCTTGTTGTTCAGTGCACTCATTGGCTTCATTATCATCACCCTCTTAATGCATAATGCCTCCATGAAAGAAATCACCACCGCATCATTATACTCCAGAGGATGCCGCGGCTTCTCCTGCCTGCTCTGGCATTTTGCCTTTTTGCCTGTTTATCTTTCTTTGTGCCGTCTTCACCCTGTCTTTTCCCCTGCTGTGTCATTGTCCGTGTTGTCTTTATTTCTGCCCCTCGGACTCTCATTAAATCCATTCCTCTTTTGCTCTGTGGCTTTCCCTCTTTCTCTTTCTATGCTGCGGCTCCTCTTTCTTCCGCCTGCAGGATTAGGACGAGACTGTATCTTAAACTCTGCCTGACCTTGAGAATAATGGCAAATCCGTCGCAATTGTGTTTGAATTAAAATCGACATCTCATTAAATGAATTACGGCGTCTCCTGTTAATTGTATTTTAATGCAGCTGTTGTCATCCCTCTGAAGCCTGAATGCCAAATTGAGTTGTAATTCCTGCGCCTGAAAATGAGATTGTTCCAGTATGCCTTTTAAAAAAAGGAAAAAACGCAAACATTTCACTTCACTTTTTTTCAAAACTCTCTCTTTACCTACAAAGAGTCAATCCTACATCCAAACTGCAAAACTAATGCAAAACCAAAGCATTTTATTTACATGTCTAGATCAGGATGTAGATGCAGTACAATGCAATAAAGTATAATTTGTATAGAAAGGATTTAAGCAAACATTTGCTCCTGCTAATGTGTGATTTCACTTGAATGTGCACATGTGTACTCTGTCTGACATGAATAGAGATTCATATACAGTATGTATGCACTATGTAGACGACAGTTTAACTAAGTGCCCCCCGGGAGTGGGGAATGTTCATGTCACACAATGAATGGCGCAGAAACAACAGAGAGAGACGTTCTCAGCGAGGCAATCATGGCAGGCAGATGAATATATCAGTGATGTCACACAGTGCAGCAGTTAATTCCCCAGGCAGACGGAGAGGAGAGGAGGCTGCGGCTGAATTATGGAAGCAATCGGAGGACTCGTCCCCGCCGCTCTTCCCTCATACATGCATACCCATATGGCTATGCACGCTACCATATGCACCATGCACTTCAACGGGGGAGGCTAAACCTTGAGTTATGGCGCACGATTTTCATCCAGCAGCCCGAGCACAGCTGGATACACGCGAGGCGGTTGTGGGAGGGAGCGTGGGAAAGACTTCCGCTTCTGACCTTGGCCTTGGAACACACAACTTCATAAAAACCACCAGCAGAGATACTGATAATAAGCTGTCTCCTCAAAAGGCGTCGGAGTGTGTGTGTGTGTGTAAGGGTGCGTGTGTGTGTGTATGTGTTACAGCAGTGTAATAGCAGTGTTTCTTCCTTACTCCCTAAGGCATCCCATTTGCTCTCATCGGGGGGAACAGCCACCACTTATCAATTTATGAATTGAATTGAATTTCCAGCTTCCGACACACTGCGTGTCACTGGGTGAAAAGGCGCCTTTCACATCAGCGTAAGACAGGGCTTCCTGGCTATGGTGCAGACAAACGCGCGTACGCGTACTACACACACGTACACTCCATTAGCGATGACAATGAACACAAGTGGCTATCACCTCTTTCAATTTGTGTCGGTGTCGGTAATTGACAGAGTTAACTTTCAGGTCTGGTGTCTCGTAGCCGTAGCTGAGGACTGTTTCAAGGTGGTTTGGAAGATCAGGGGCTCATCATAATCCATAATGTTGCAGTAATTTCCATCCATGAACAAACACCATCAATATCCAAGGGTGTAACGCTTACTCTTTTGAATAAACTAAACAAAAAAAATGATGGCAAGAAGGTTCCATCTTATTAAATCTTATTAAAAAAACAACGATTCTGATGATTATGTGGATTATAAACAAAAGCTATATTTTGCTAATTGTATATGGTATAAAACACATAGCGGAATGGTACAATTCCTTCTTTTATTTGGATCTTTTTTAAGTTGAAAAGCCTAAATTATTCAGTATGTATATTTGAGGGATGGATCGCTAAACTGGCTCAGTGGATCGTCAATACCTAACTGCTGCTAATGCAATAGGCACAATAACTGTCAATGCTACTCTATTTTAACAATTTTAAGTGCCCGTGAATAATAAGCATTATATATATATATTATATTTGTGTATACATATTTTTATATGCTGCTAAGAGGAGTGGATCGCTGCTATCTATCTAATTATATCCTATGTCATCCCTTTCTTTCCCCTCATCGTATCATTCCTCAAAGCAGAGATGGTTTAAAGATCATCTTAGAAAGAGGAGGCAGCAGCATCACAAAAGAAGCACGGCCAACTTTTGTAAAACTTGAATTTGCTCAGCTGTGTTTGTCGGCATGTGGCTCCCTCCATGGCGGAAAAAAAATAAATATATTTAAAAAAGCGTCTGTTTTCTTCAGGATTTGGATGTGGGATTTATCACACAATCTGTTGTTTGAATCTCTTTTGTCTGCTGCTAGATTAAAAGATTCTCATGCACCGTCTTTCAGCTGTATTTGCTTGGAGCCCCTTGTGTTGAGTGGGCGACTAGCTGTGACTGGCAATGTCAGATTAGCCCGTTTAAAAAAGACATATGTTTATAGGAGTGTGTGTGTGTGTGTGTGTGTGTGTGTGTGTCCTCCATACTATTTTCAGACTGTGACGCATGCTGCATTATTCATGTTAAACCATGCAGAGAGAGAGATACCGTCTTGTGTATAATATATATAATAATACCACCGCCACAGGCCTCTGGTTGATATCATTGCACACACACACACATATACACACACACGCACACAGTAAATATATAAAACTCATGCACACACAACAATTGTTGGAAAACACACCGAAACATTATTTATGATTTACATCCCCGCATTGATGTACAATGCACACACATGTACACACACGTGCAAAACAGTGTGTGTACGCTCAACGCACTAAATCGTATTAGGCGAATGAGAACGAGGCAGCGCGGAGCCAGAAAGGAGCTCTGTTCGAGCGCTGTTGCTGTGACAGATCCTGGCATAAATCATGTTTAGTTGTTGTTGTTATTTAATATGCAAATCTTCCAATCAAAGCTCAAGCTAGTTGTTAACAAGTCCGTTCAAACACACACACACGGAGGCTCACAATCCCATATGCTCTCATGCCACACACACATAGTGTATAGATACCCAAACAGAAGGAGGCCACACACACACACACACACACACACGCACAAACACTGTGAACGAGTGTGGGATAGATGTGAAATGCCATGGGCGTCATTACTGGACTCATATTTCATAATCATATGGCTATCCATCAGCACTGTTCAGCTAATGATTACAACGCCAACACACACACACACACACATGCACACAGAGAGACAATATGAGATACAGATATGAGATGAGTGCCTCTGCAAGGACACAAACACGAGCAGCACAAAAGAGAGGAAACACTGTCGCATGCATACACATGAGCACTCATAAGGATGCTCAATTAGGCCCACACATGTAGGAAACACACCCGCACAAAGAGATGTCCTAACAGGAGCAACACACTCACACACACACACACACACACACACACACACGCCCACACAAACAGACACGCACGCCCACACGCACTCTGCAGTGAATGAAGTGTCTGTTGACAGATTTCAGCAGTAATTGATACCCGTGTTTGGCAGGCATTTTATTTGGCTCAACCACAAGCCAGGAATGATCTAAGCTCCACAGCACACACACACACACACAAACACACATGCACACGCACACACACTCAAAAAAATCTCCCTTTACAAGCATCACTTGACACATCTCCTCTCACACGCACACAACTGTCTGAACACAGGAGATGAAAATCACACTTTATGCTTCTAAAGGCAAATGAACTGGCTGAAACAGAATCTCTCTCTCTCTCTCTCTCTCTCTCTCTCTCTCTCCGATCAGTGAAGGAAGAGGTGGCGCTGTGGCCACCGCTGAAAACTCCAGAAAGACTGACGACATTTTAATTGGTTGTCATCACTGAACTTTATCTTGCCAGTGATGATGAGTGAGGGGAGGCGGGTGAACGTGCCTGACATGGTGATCACCGAGGAGACGAGAGAGAACCCTTACCTTGAACAGACGCAGGATGTTGGCCACCATGATGGACACGGAACTCGCTGCCGCCCCGATCACGCCGACTATTTTATCCGGCTTGGTGAAGATGGGCGGGTCGCCGTTGGCGCAGCGGACGTCGGAGCCGTCCCTCTCTATCAGGGCCTGCACGAACGTCAGCGACTGCTCCAGCGCGTACGTGTCCCTGGAGCACGTGTCCAGGATGCGGGCCCCCAGCGTGATGTTGGGCAGCAGGTCGGGGTCCTTGTTGATCAGGTCGATGGCGAACATCATGGCCTCCAGGCGGTGGATGCCCTTCTCCTTCTTCAGCTCCCCGCAGGGCGTGCCGCGGTCCCCCCGGGAGTGGACGGGGAAAAGCCCGCCCAGGATGATGTCCCCGTCCAGTCGGATGGAGTGGGCGTACTCCGGTGCCAGCATGGGGTCTATGGGGATCCGCTGGGGGGAGGCCACGTGTAGGAGCCAAGTGTAGGAAGCCACCACAAGGAGGAGGAGGACAGGGCGGGGGTGGGGGCGGGAGGCCGAGTCCCACTGAGGATCCATGCTCAGCAAATCAAACGAAGGTGATCTTAGAGGAGGATTTGGGAATATTTACCCCAAAAAACGGAATATTTGGGAATATTAAAGAACAAAGCCTTCCTATTGGTCAAAAAGGGAAGGGGAAAGGACCCCGAAGGCGGAGCTAGCCGAGCCCCATGAGCGAATCATATTCCAGAAGGAGACAGCGTCGCGTCAGCAGGATGGGGAGGGGGGGGGGTCGCGTTGGAGACGTGGCGGCGAAGTCGCAGAAATCTAGTCGAGGGGAGTAGATCCTGTAAATCTGCAAGTCACATCTTCAGAGGAGCCTGTTGGGGAGAGAGACAGAGACAGGATGTCTCACTACCACTGAGACACAGGGACGCGGCAAAACGTATCAGATAAGTCGCGAAATATGCAACACTGACTCACTGCTCACATGGGCACAGTGTTTGCAGCAGGCCTGTCAACAAGCGCGCTGCCATTCTATAATTGAAAAGGCCCAAATCTGTCAGTTTGTAATCACCTCGACACACACACACACACACACAATAACACACACACTCATCTCTTGGCATATCGATGAGTGGAACAGCTGTTTAAATGACAGAGCAGAACCATGGCGAGCTCCTCGGGCTGCTCACGCTACCTGCTGCAGTGGAGGAGAAGAGGAGGAGGAGGAGGAGGGGGGGGGGGGGGGGGGGGGCAGACACAGATGGAGGGGAGGCAGGAGAGACAGAAAGAGAAAGCGTTTGAGACAGTGGGGAGGGAAACGGAGCCAGCAGCGAAAAGACGGAGGGAGCAGCGGTGCCTCGAAGCGAGTGTGTTGCATCACTCAAACACCTGCTGTTTCTGCCGCTGCTAAATGAACACATTAGATCCACCACACCTGACTACACACGCACACACACACACACACACACACAACGCACACGGCGCACGCACAGAACTTGGAATCACAACAGGTAGATTTAATGTTGAATGTCGTTTCCTCGCGTTAATAGTGCAAACAGGAAGCGGCGCTGCCGTCACTGGAGGTCATAAAGCCACGCTGCACCCACCCAGTCGTACGTTAAGTGGTCGTATCCTTGGAAAAAAAAAAGTGCTATAACTCGGTTCGGGCGTGGGTTTGAAAATTGCCTGTGACAAACCGGTTGACTCATATATATGATACAAGCACTAATGTGCTTTCATTAGCCGAGGCCCAGGGGGATTTATTTTCTCATTTAGCTCCCCTGATCCGAAATCCCTGATTTGATTTTTTGCATGGATGCTGTTTATGGCAAGAAGCAAATTGATCCCTAAATAAGTATTTAAAGGTGGTTTAATTGTTGCCTTTTCCCGCTTATTTTCACATTGTCTGTGATATTTGCCCACAGGGGATATCTAGCATAGTAAATATGGAAATGCTGTTTAAGGCAGCCGTTTGGTCGCCGTTCATCAATGTATCATATCCAGTTATTTAGGCCATCAGTCTTCATCATAGGTGTCCTGATTACCTCAAAACACACGATTAGCTATTTAGATGAACCCTATCACACAGTTTAGCCTATTAATTAGGTTTGTTGTTGATTGCATTACTTATTTCCCCTTTCAGAATCATTTCCCAATGCAAATAGGCTGCAGATTAGTCTGCTAACCAGCACCCTTTTATCCAAGCTTAGCATTAAGACTAGAACACGGGGAGACATTTGGACCGGCGCTGCCCAAAGGTAGCAAAGTCTGCATATGAGCACCTCTAAAGCCGATTAATTAAAGGGGCCCCACGTTGCCATTTTCCAGTTTAATATTTAGACTTTCTTGATTTATTTTGGAAATTATCATGCTTTTATGGTCCTTAAGCACCTAGTTAGTTAGATCTGTAGCAGTCCCCTCCTGGCAAAGCAGTCACTCTGGTCTGATTCGACGAGCTCTGTCGGAAATGTCCCGCCCACCCTCAGAGAGAAGCAGAAGTCAATACAAGCTCTGCAGAAGGAAGCGGTACTATTAACGTCTACTCCCGTTATGATGTCACAACAGGAGCCATTTTATAAATTGCCTGTGTTCAGCCAGGTTTTCCACAACCGGGGGTTGGTCCTATGTCACAGTTTGTGCATTAGCACGTGACACACAAGCACTGGAATAGGGGTCGTTTTACCACATTTTGTCCCGTTTGTTTAATCCGCACAATATTTGAAGTTTCACAGGGGGGTTACATTATGTGTTGGCTATGTGTAATCAGAGAGACTTGAAAAGTGAAAGGGGATTTTGGGCGCAGCGTGATTATGCACAAAGTCAACGGAGAAACCCGATTAGATGCAAATTCGCCTGTGGCAAATTGACTCAAGGACGTTGAAATGTGTCAACTTGAGCAAAAAATGAGCTTCGAAAGACATATAGAGCCTTTACAGGCCTTAGCGAGAAAGCACATGGGCAGACACGCTCACACTTCATTTTTCTCTAACATTAAAGCGCCCAGATAATGCAAGTTTCTGGAATATAACTTTTGATACCCCTAACATGACATGTTTGCAGTTTAAATTTCTAATTAATTCTAATTGAATTCTAGCTGCAACACGGTGGTGCGGTGGGTAGCACTGTTGCCTCACAGCAAGAAGGTCGCAGGTTCAAGACCCGCCTTGGGCCTGGGTCTGGGGCCTTTCTGTGTGGAGTTTGCATGTTCTCCCCGTGTCTGCGTGGGTTTTCACCGGGTACTCCGGTTTCCTCCCACAATACAAAACATGCTCAGGTTAATTGGTAAACTCTAAATTGCCCATAGGTGTGAGTGTGAGAGTGAATGGTGTGTGAATGGTGTGTGTGCCCCACGATTGGCTGGCGACCATCTGGGGTGTATCCCCCTGCCTCTCGCCCATAAAGTGCGCTGGGATAGGCTCCAGCAGACCCCTGCGACCCCGAAAGGGAATAAGCGGGATAGACAATGGATGGATGGATGGATGAATTCTAGCTAATTCTAATGTCTTTCGTGTGACGGTGGGGGCAGGTGTGGTGTGCTGGGACCCCCTGCAGGTGGAGGGAGCGACTGCACCACATCATTAGTCAGGGAAGCACAGAAACAGCAACGTTTCTGAATCCAGGCTGTGTGCGTTTCTGTCTTTGGAGCGTTTAATGTACGGGACTCTTTTTTTATAAAACCCTGAGACCTTATCGGGTGTAAAAATAAACATGAAAGTGGCTGTTTTCAGGATGTGGGCTCTTTATAATGTCGATCTAACTTACTTATAAATCTATATTCAAGGTAGAAATACCAACCAGGTAATGTGGACTCATTGACCTAGGCCCCTTGTATTTATTGCATGTCAAATTAGTTTGTGATCAGCAACTGTAAATGTGTTTTTCAGTACTATATGCATCACTAAATCACATCTTAAACTGATACGATGGCCTTGAGGCAACACCTGCGTTAGCTCACTGCTCATTTCTACCCCGGGGCTTCAAGTGGGTTAATCTGGTCCTGCATTTATGATGATAAATGAGATCCAACTGAGGACTTTATACAGATAAAATAAAGACTATATTACCCCTACAATAAGTAAAGCATCATTTACAGAACTCTAACTATGTATTGAGAACAGTTAACAGGTTTAGGGGCTCAGATCTAATCACAGCTGGAGCCGCTCTCGACGAATACATTCATAATTCGATTCTGTCCCAATTAATTCATCAGTTTTCTCTGCACTCTAAATGGAATTAGGTCAAAGCCACTCATACACACAGCCAATCCCTCCCTATGATTAAAAAACCCTGCTTTATGAGCTAGATTTGATTCATCTAACCATCATTTTTACTCCCGGAAATGTTGTTTATTCAACACTTTCTCCTTGAATAGAGGCTCCACTTCCCCTCAGGCAGAGAAAGGATCCAAATGAGGGTTTGGGCCTCTGTAACTAAACCTTCCTACTGTACATATAAATAAACCTAACCTATCTCCACTGCTTTTGCTGTATTTCATCTCTGCAGTGCTCTGAATATTTGACTTTGGCTGGCTTAATGCAAGATGTAAATACATGCAAACGTCTCAAGAGGGAACCCCCCCTCCTTCCCAAAAAAAAAAAAAAAAATCAGATCAGGGCAATGTGTGAGCGCCTTTGCACCGTTCTTACGATTGAGCTGCAGGCTCCGAGGTTATTAAAGTTTCACATCTCGTTCACCCCTACGCTCATTGAGGAGGAAAAATGTGACACCCCAGCCCGTAAGCCGCACCACACACACACACACACACACACACACACACACACACGCCCCCGGATCTAATGTTACGGCCTGATCCCGGCTTGTGGCTCTTTTATGCTCCGAGTCCTTGTCCTTTAGAACGCTTCACAAAAGACTCAAAGCCAGATTTCTCCTCCCATGTGGAAGCCTGAGAAGGAGGCTGCAGACATTGATGTGTGATGGAGGCACGAAGATGAAGAGGGTGAAACCCCGAGAGGCTGTGGCTGGCTCATCACTCTTTATAATTTACACCCACGGCTGGCTGCCTAGGTGAGTGTTGCCCTCTGCTCGTTCTGCTCCGCTTCTTCATTCAGTCCCATCTCCTCTCCCTTCTCTACTCCTTCACACCTCCTGATTCTTTTCTTTTGCCCCCGCGTCCCGTCCACTTTGGCTTTTGTCCCTGCCATCCTGTGCTTCTCCTCCTCCTCCTCCTCCTCCGGCTGCTTCTCTTCCCTCCTTCTCTCTCTCTCTCTCTCTCTCTGTCTCTCTGCTCTAACACATTGCCTTCTGCAGGCCTCCTCTTCTCTCTAGGGAGCGCGCTGCTCTTTTCAGAAAGTGATAGCTTTTCTGCCGCCCTGTCCTCTCTCCCCGATCTTCCCCTCCTCACCCCCACCCCCTCGCCTCTCTCTCCCTCTCTCTCTCTATCTGCCTAAGTAAGTATTTCTCCGTGGCTCTCGCTGGCGAAATGAGGCCGGTCTCCTTTTCTTTTCTTTTTTTTTCTACCTGTTCTCCAAACGTCCCCCCCCCCCCAATTTCTCCGCTTCCCCCACTCACCAGCAGCATTTCTCACACTATATGACATGTAATTTTTACGATATCAGGGGGACAAAGATGCATAGAGATGGTGATATCCCTTGAGTACACACACACACACACACACACACATAGTCATAGTAATTCATCGTTATGTGTTGACCCAGACTGAAGATAAATAAGTGTAATGCGCAGCTCCATCTGAAACACATCTGGATTGCTCCTGCATATGGACAAACGCAT
This sequence comes from Eupleurogrammus muticus, assembly GCA_036785175.1. NCBI lineage: Eukaryota > Metazoa > Chordata > Actinopteri > Scombriformes > Trichiuridae > Eupleurogrammus > Eupleurogrammus muticus. The sequence continues at coordinate 12,733,950 of JAYKQN010000022.1, forward strand.
TAAACCACTGCAGCCGTGAGACGCCCAGGTTAAAAAAAAAATAACACACACACTCACACACATGCTCCAGACGTGATTAAGACGTGATTAGGTCTGGCGATAAAACCCGTCCCACAGGTTCAGAGAAGGGAAGAGATCAAAGTGTATTGCTGTAGGTTCATTATGCAGCCCTATAGGCTTCCACACAACACTGGTGCTGTTTTGCTGGTAATTAAGACAGTGGCATCCACACAGAAGCTGGAGGAGCAGCATCTCCCTGATCTCTTCAGGGGCGGCTAAATTATGGAGATTACTTTCTTATCTGATCTGACTCTATAGAAACATACACTGGCAATGCATCTTACTCACCTCTCTATTGCATAGAATCCATGAGTGGGGGGGGGGGGATGTTGAGCAATTACAAAAATATCAGAAGAAATAAGCAACAAGCCAGTAAATGAGAGATGATCCTCCACCCCTCCTACCCCCCTCCAGAAAAAAAAGGAGGAACGTGAAGGGGAGAAAAAGAGGGAAAGACGATGGCAGGCTGTAGGAGATACCTTCAGAAAATCGAATTGATCCGACAGCGTTTGGAGGAGGCGACTCCTCGGGGTCTCTGGCCGCCTCAGGCAACTTCCTTGCGGAGCTCAGCAGTTTTTCTCCCCCACAAATATATCAGTCCTCCCGGAGAGTGACGAGTATGTGCGCCCCCCCCCTTCCTTTATCTCTCTCTCCCCCAAACAACCTCCCCCAGCAGAATAAAAAAAGGAAGGATAAAAAAAAATAGACCATCCGCAAGCTGTTAAAGAGAAATAAACAGCCTATAGAGGTGTGTAGCTGAGGGGAAGTGGCTCCGTCGTGTCCGGCAAGGATTGTATTTTACAGGTGGAAAAAAAATATGTAATTGTTAATTATTCTAAGGAGACAATAGAAAAGCTGCATGTGATGAAGGCGATACCCAAGAATGAGTCTGAGATACAGAAAGAGAGGAAAAGAGAGAGAGAGAGAGAGAGAGAGAGAGAGAGAGAGAGAGAGAGAGAGAGAGACACTCACCCACTGTGAGGAGAGAGAGAGAGAGAGGTGCAGAGGAATTCATCATAGGCGGAATCTGTCAGTCATGATCAATATCTAATGTTGGTAAAACCCACCTGATTTGTTTTATCCGGAGTGCTCTGTTGCAGCTCGTCGTGCGTGGACTCTTCCCGTGAAGTCCGCTCCTGCTGCTCCGCGGCGGCGCGCGCACACACGCTCCTCGGTGCTGAAGGGACAGCGGCAGCGCGGCAGCGCGGCAGCGCGGCAGAGGCGGAGGAGGCGGCGGCGCGGCGCGGCAGCGGCAGCGGCGCGACTCCCACGGCGGACAAACGAAGCGCAGAAAACACTCCGCGTAAAAAAAAAAAAAATATTTCAGTCATCGGGTCACCAGCCCGCACCAAATCATCGTCTAACTGCACCAGGGTAGCCCGGGCAGCCCCCGTTCAATCAACTTTATTGCACATCAATTGAATCGATAATTTACACAATGGAAGGCTTTGGTTATTTGAACACATTAATAAGTCATCAGAATATGCTCACGCAGGCGTAGCGCCGCGCTCCTAATTGCTTCAACTTCAATCCATTTTTACTGCGCCCATTGATCCTCCCCTTGTAAAAGCAAAGCACCGTGGCTCTTTGTGTTGAACGGAATTAAATAAATGAACCGCATCCCATCTGCTGTGTAATAACAATTTGATAAGCCGTGCGGAGAGTAGGGGGGAAGCAGGCAATCGAAACAGAGCAGGGTGTTCTCTCAATATGTGCGCAACATGTCCAATCTGTGGCGCGTCTCAGGCGCCGCCGCGACGCGCCACACGCGGCGCGATGGCGCCATCTCGCCGCGAACGCGGCGTCATTGCAACGGAGGAATAATGAGGCGGCGGTGCTGCAAACTGCTGTGAAGCAATACAGCATAATAAATAAATAAAAAATGATGCACTATTTGCACTTTGTTGGCGTGTAAGATGATTTTAATGCTTTGGGGAAGTCAAGAGTTGTTAATGCGGCCTATGTGGTGGAGTAAAGTGGTCTCTGGTGTTTGGACTATTAGACATCCGGATCTGGAATAGCTAATGCTGATGATATTCTATATTTGTTATTGGAAATAATACCAATGAAAAGACCAAATCTAAAAATACATTCGTTTGAATGATCTTTTCTTTTTCCTGACTTACCCAACACGTCTGTGGCCCTCAGCCTCCCCAAGGCCACCTGTAGAAATAGCTTACTAACACACACCGGAACAGCTGGGCGCTGTAGTGTTGAGCAACTTTATTTGTGATTTTTTCCAGCATCGGAGTTGGTGAATTCGTGAGTATTTATGACAGGAGACAGTAATAGTTAGGGATCACTTCATTGTTCACTTTAAATTGCTTTCGGGGTTCAACATATCACAGGAATGTATTCAGGACTGAGATCTTTTATTATTGGCGTCACCAAGATAAATCCCAGTCTCCTGAAGACATGAATAGAAATAACATATTGCACCACAACAAACAACATAGGAAGGGAAACGGAAAAAAAAAAATCACCAAAATAAGTGAATATGTAAATACCTGAAAAAGCAATTCCAGAGAAGGCAAATGAAATCTCCTCTCTGCAAATGCAGTAAACAAAAATATGATTGATGGAAGATTATGACTCATATCTGAAGACAAAAAAAAAAATGGAGCCACACGATAATCCCTGGTGAGGTTTTGAAGCAGTACATTTTTTATTTAGTACATAAGTGGTTGGTTTTTAACATTCTTGTCACATTTGAAAAGGCTTCTCCGACAACGAAAGAAAATGACAAGATGTAAGAAGAAACGAAAAGTCTTAAGAATCTCTTGAGGTTTGATTCCTGCTCTCCTCCTGACACAAAAAACACAACAAAAAAAAAACATGTCCTTCAAAAGGAATGAGATACAAAAAAGGACAACTAATCCTGGAACAACGCAAACTTGCCTCAGTATTAAACATCGACAGAGTAGTAACTAGTCAGACATGTTTGAAGCAGATGATCAACCAACAGTTAAGTACAAGTCAATAACTATTGAGACTATTAGAACTATTATTTATACCATCCGTGTGGGATAAATCATTATATACACGTTTTTCAAGACCGTGTTGCGCTAGCGTTTTCTGTTATAAAAATAAAGTTTGGTCTTTCATTTATTTTCTGGTTTTGTTCCATTTCATGGCTTTCTGTTTGAACATTAAGACATATCTACATTTGGTCTTTCTCAAATCCTTTCCTCCCGACTCTTGTCGTGTGCCAGTGTTTCAAAGACTACCTCGGGGTGTGGCAAACCAATGCATGAAAGCTCATTTTAAATGGAACTGATGCACCATTTAGCGTAGCTCGGATAAATGGTGATTAGACATTTAACGTTTGAGAATAAAAGAGTTTAAAAAGTTGATTTTTAACGAGCCTGTGCATATTGTGTTAATGGAACAAAAACTTGAATGTAAACGTTTAGGAGAATAAATGGTGTGCAGCTTTCCTTTTTTTTTTTACAGCTCCCACGTTTTGGCCCATTATGATCAGGACTAGCACCACCAACGGTAAATCACAGCAGTAAATGTAGAACAGCGCAGTGACGCCGCGCTGCAACTGCTTCCTCGAAGGACAAATTGACGTCACGTTCGACGTGGAAACTGAAGTCTTACAGTTAATTGCTTCCAATGCCTGAAGCGGTACAGCTGTTACAGTAAAACCAGAAGCTGCCTGTCTACAAAAAAAAAAAATCACTGTTCATTCGATGCGCAGGTCTATCCGGCTTCCTCGGTGTAATTGGATTCTCACACATTAACACAAATGATCCGCCATGGAGGTGGTAATAATTGTGTTAATTTCATAGTTTAAGTGTTTCACTTGTGGTAGCATACTGTACTTTTAGAGTTAACAGTTCACCTGAGCTGTTATATCCCAAAATAATCCACAATGTTTAGGAAAACTAACGTAACACTGATGATATTTAAGAATCATTGTACTAACTTATATTGGTTTATGTGATCTTAAGTAGTGCCGTTTGTGGGATTTTGATTATCACGTGAGGAGAGAATAAACTCACTTCTATCAAACCTGAATAGAATTGAAGGCCATAGTCTGTTATTTTATGTTTGACAACCAGACGGATGCTGAGGCTGATCACCTGTCTGATATACAGGAAAGGAAATACCTTTCACAAGCATGCAGAAAACCCCCAGGAAATAGGATGAAAAAAATCAGTAGGAGTTACAAAAAGAAAAAAAGAAACTGCAAAATCACATTTGATTTTCTCTTATTTTGACCATACCTGAAATTTCGGAACTTTCGGATCCTGTAATACAAGACTGCTGTTGGTCGGACAGAGAAGCAAATACAGCAGGCGACTAAATCAGACTAGTAGCCACTACCGTGAGGAGTATTACAGTGAAGGGCTCATCCTGGTGTGTTTGCTTCTCTGTGTCAACAGGAAACACTTACACGAGAAGATGAAGGTGTTTTTCAACACAAAAGCGCCTCCTGAAGACTAACAGCAGGGAACACTTGTCTATGTCAAGGGGAACGTAGGGGATGAATATGTATATTCTATTGATATTCTGTTGCATTCCCTGCTCTCAGCTCTCCATTTACGGTGTGTTTATACATACAAACTTCAGAGTTAATTGGATTGAAATGCTAAAAGCTAAGGACCAGGGTTTAGTGTAGGATTGTAGGGGTCAAATTCAGACTTTTCTTACTGAAAAAAAAGGTTGTTTCCAGTCAGTTTTTTGCAGAGGACACAATCCAGTTTTGATTCCCTCCCTCTTTCACTCTCACACACACACGCACACACACACACACACTCACCCATAGTCTGTCTTCATCCATTTTTCTAAAGGTGGTTTTACCAAGAGCGAAGCGGTACAAGTCAGTCATCTGCATATGCAATATTTACAAACTGTAGTAAGTAAATACAGAAATATACAGTCGCAGTGAATCTGCTCTTCAACACAGCCTCTCTATGGATAGCAGCGCCACCATCTGGCCAGTTTGTGCACTACAGCTGTCTGAAGTTATAATGAAACTATACAAAATATCTCCAATAATATATTTGGTTCTCAAGCAAAAAGGTAGAAAATCCTTTGCACTTCCTTCCTTTTCACTTCTATTATGCTCCATTGTTCCTTTATGTTTGTTTCCTTCATCTCTGCTCTGTGCTCATTACAGCCAATTGAAAAGTTTCTCTTCTTTTTTGTTAGCGTCTCGGTTGTCCATCACCCCCTGTGGACCTGAGGGAAGAGAGAGAGAGAGGATGAGAATGATGAAGAAAGAGCAGAGTGAGAACAGGAACAAAAGGAAGTGAAAGGACGGATCAAGAGAGAGGGGAAGGAGATAAAGACAAAGGTAATGATAAGCAGGAGGCAGAAAATAACAGTTAGACGGAGAGGAGTTGTAACGAGGAGAGAGATATACAGAGAAATCAGCCAGAGGGTTAGTAAGAAACAGCTGGTAAAGATGCTGAGTGGTCAATTATAGGCTGCAGAAAGACAATGGATTCTCATCTGCCTGAGGGAATGGTCTTTTACAAAACATAAGCACACACACACACACACACACACACACACACACACACACACACACACCTCTTTGCACAAAGGACATATCAGTAGACAACACAGATCCACACACACACTCACAAGTACACACTAGAGGCAGCACATCGCTTTATGATGCACGGCAGCACCCAAGAAAGAGGAAACAAAATAGTGAGAAATCCAGTGCAAATTGGAGAGGGGAGGCAAAAAAAGCAGGAGATGAGTGGGAGGGGAAGACAGCATGAAGTGTCAGAGTCTTTGTGCTGAAGGAAAAAAAAATCCATTCCAATCCTTACACTGTGTGTTTTCACCAGACCAGGGATTTGGAGCGGGTGCTGACTCCTTTCCTCCTGTTAGCTGCTGCCGTCGCGTTCCGATGGCTTCGCTTATGAGACTCCAGGTACAACTGGTTTAATAAAAAAAAGTGAAAGAAGTTCAAGTTTAAGAAGCCGGGTTTTATATAGAGTTAAATTACAAGTTCAGATACCTTTAATGTCAGAGCGCAGATAGCGAAAACAGTGTGATCCTGGTTAAATGTAAATATAGGATGTCAGTTTCAGCTAATATGATAGTAGGCAACTACATATTGCTTATATATAAGCAGTTCATAAATTATTCTACATATAATGTGATGGATAATGAAACAATTGTTTGCTCTCATCTTTCCTAAAATTCCTAAAAATTGAGCTGGTGGAACCAGAGAAGGTTAGTTTTTTTGTGAATGAATAGATTATCAAAATAGCTGCTTAATATGTCTGTTTCAGACTAATCCACTAATCTATACTTGATACAAATTAGTGGCTTCACAGGACTTCCACAGACGGCCTGAACCTGCCATTACAGATAAAAATAGGTGGTTTGGATGCAAATATCATTTGACCTTTTTAACACTGTGCTTTCAAAACGTTTTCAGTTCATTGTGAGGGAGTTTAGAGTTTGACAAACACTGTAGTGACGGGAAAAAAAGCATTTATTATTATATTATTATATGGGATTTCTACAAGGACTTGTTCCACATAGATTCAGTAAACAGAGTGAGTGCTCAGCTTACTCAATCAATGTTAATAAATGTCACGTCACAAAAATCAGAGCTCTTTGTCTACATCAGGCCCAGTGCAATGTTATCTGTCAAAATTATCTGTAAAATTATTCTTTGCTGGAAGCCTACTAATTAATTCTGTAAAGGAAAAATGATGTCATCTATTTAGAATCCCATACCTTCTTAGCAAAGGCGCGTCCACACTGATCGCAGGCGTGCAGGGAGAAGTTCTTGGTCACTCGGACTTCGGTGGAGGACGAGCCGCTGCTCTCTGACTGGGAGTCATGCCGCCGTGTGTGTGGAGTCTGGTTGCTGGGTAAGGTGGAGGAAGAGGAGGAGGAGTTGCGCTGGTGGGTGTGTTTATCGCTGCGGCGGGTCATCGGCGGGGTGGCGGGGCGGTGCTGATGGGTCTGTTGTCTCTCCTGCTTACGCGTGACGGGAGGGGACGGGGCGACCGCTGCGGATGAGAAGTCCAGCTGTTTCCGAGTGACAGGGGGTGGCGGCGGGGCGGAGGATGAAGACGAGGAGGAGGAGGACAAGGCTGATCCGGTGGTCGGGGCGGCGGCGGCGGTGGCGCATTCTTGCTTGCGGGTGACAGGAGGCGAGGGGGAGGAGGAAGGGGGGGATGAGGTGTGGCGTCCGTTCAGCTCCTCCTTGACGGCGCTGCCCGTCCTCTTGGGGTTGGTGCTGTTGAGGACGGCCTCCGCCAGCCTCTTCACAGCCCGGCTCTCCAGCTTGGGCATGATCTTGCCAAGGTAGGCGGAGGACTTCTTGTGGACCACGGTCACGTGGCGCAGGACGTCGCGCTTGCGACGCGACTCGTAGCGACAGAGCGGGCAGCGGTAGAACTTGATGAAGATGTCGTTGCCGTCTGTGTGCAGCTCGATGTGCTTGGATAAGTTCTGACGTGAGCTGAACTGGCGCTTGCACAGCTTGCAGAAGAGCTGTTTGAAATCAAAGCCCACTGACAGTTTAGTCATTTTAGTGACGACGCCCCCGCTGCACGTGTTGCCCGCACGCGAGGTGGACGAGGACAAGGACGATGTCAGCTTCGGGCTGGACGGGGCTTCCTCCTCCTTCACCTTGGTGGAGTTGTGCGTGACAGAAACACCTTTACTGGTACCAGTGCTGTCACTGGGCGATGGGGCGGGGCTACTGTCAATGTCCTCGTCGTCTTCCTCTTCTGAGAGTTCAACCGCTTCCTCTTTCACCTGGATGCTGTTGTTGGAGGCCACGCTAGCACTGCTGCTGCTGTTAGGAGCGGCTGCTGCTGCAGTAGCAGAGGACGAGGTGGCAGCAGACCTGTTACTTTTGATGCTGTAGATCTTGTGGACAATACGCATGTGCCTCTTCAACATAAGCTGAAAGATACAGATAAAGATCAGTTAATACATTTGTCGGCAAGCCAGAACAGGAACATTAAATATTGTCACGTTTACTTTGTAGTTTTGTTCCTTATCTCACAATTAGATGAGCCTACAGATGCCAGTGGGGGAACAAAGCCAACCTGAGAGCTGTAGTTCCTCTTGCAGAGCGTGCAGCGACATGAGGCCGTGCTGGCCTGTGCAGAGGCTGGAGGTGGACTCGGAGGTTTGGCTTGGTTCTGGTTTGAAGGCGTTGTTTTAGAGGACAGGGGGGTGGACTTGGACTGGTGGCCACGTGTTGGGGAGGAGTTGCTCTTCCTGGGGGGCGTGACTTCCATGGGGAAGGGCTGGCCGGGCCGCGAGGAGATGCTGGGTGTGATGGTGTCCCTTCGCAGACCACGGTGCACCTCGTCGTAATGGCGCCGGACATTGGCTTTGGTAGCAAAGGTTTTGAGGCACACTGGGCAGGATTTTCCGGTAGGTGTGGTGAGAGTCCTTGGCCGACCTTTATTACAATGAGAACAATTATCATTTTAAATGTTTACGAACATGAAAACTATGAGAACTCACCTTAGACTACTAATAGTAGTTATTGTCATCGCAGACAGCGTTTTTTTTTTAATTTCAGGCAGTTTCTCCTAGAAAATCGACACTAACTATTCAGTCAGCTCTCACCTTTCACCATAGAGAGCAGGCTTGTGGGAACGGTCCGTGTCTCTGTGAACTTCCGCAGCTCCTCCAGTTTAGTCTGGTGCATTTTGCGGCAGTGGCGCCTAATGCTGCGGCGTGAGTTAAAGTCCTGACCGCACAGGCAACAGGAGATTGTCACATCCTCAACCTGGAAGGTGGAAACAAAGATAAAGGAAATCCTTTTATTAGTTAGCAAGTTAAAAAATGATGCGTCCCAACAAGGACAGATTTTCCCCCCCACTTGTTGAGCCACCTACCCCACTCGTGGATCCCTCATCCTCAGGCTGTGGTGGCTCTTCTTTACCCGCCTCTTCAGCCTCCCATCTTCTCGGCCCCTGGTTGTTTCCGGGGCTTTCTGACGCTCCTGGCTGGCTGGCCTGATTGTTGTCAACGTTCTCCACTTGCTCTCCTTCCCACGCTACCGGGCTCTCTCTAGCACTGTGAGGGATGTTGACATTTACAGTCAGTCGTCCAGCCCGCACCATGTGTACATTAAGAATAGAAATGGAAAGTGAGATCTGTACAATCTAAGAGGATAAGCTGCACTTTGAATGTTATTCAACATACCACCTACCTGGGTGTGTGTGAAGGGTATCTAGCCAAGTCCTCCTCTGTGGTCAGGTACTGAAACACTGCCTTGTTGGTGGTCTGGATGGGCTCCAGTCGGACCACATACTCTGGCCGGTCCACTCTGGGATAGATGGCATCCAATAAGTCCTTAATGGCTACACTCTGTCTGTCGTCACCGGGTGAACCTAGAAAAAAAACACAAAAACAAAAAACATGTAATCTCTACAAGATTATCAGTATTTATTTTAATAGCTGCTGACATTTATTTTATTTGTTAACATGCAGCCCAGTTTACTTTCTTTGGAAATGCTACCCAAAGTCTACTTTGAACTGGGGTAGTGTATAAAAGGTGAAGTTCAGATGGTGGCTATATCATCCAGCAAATCAGATCTTGTCTAACTAGCAGTGTGTCAATTTATATTCCTACTGCCATCCTACTCTCGTATAAGTCTTTTGTTTATCATTCCTTTCTGTGGTTGTTTTTGTCTATCTGCCCAGGAACAACAGATGTAAATTAGCTGCAAGCTAACTCTGGTGCAATTACTTTTAATTGTGCGCTGTCCCTGCAAAAATAAACAATATAATAAAATAAATACAACCAATTTAGCTCCATTGTCAGGTGGATGGTGAAAAATGTAGTGTTTATGAAGAAAAACATTCAATTTATTCAGTAACCACACAATAAATACCCAGAGTCTCTATGGTGGAAAAATAGACACCAATTAAGTCATTTATGAAATAAAAATCCCAATACAATACACCTTCAGGCATCGTTAATGGAGTCTTGATTGAGAAAAATGGAGGCGGGGCAAAGCACAACTTAATTAAGACCACTTGAGAAAGAGATTTTGATGAAACAAAGTTCTTTTTACAACAGCAATCATTAGAGTGAATAAAACTGAGCAAAATATAATTGACCGTTTGTGTGGGATTATTTCTCAGAAGGAAACGAGAGGACGAGAACTGGAGTCTCATCATTTTCTCTACAACTTTCAAAACAGTTCTAAGCAGCAGAGAAGAGAGACTCGGACATACAGCGGCTAATGAGACGAAGCTAAAACAAAAATGCTGCAAGATCAAAGTAAATTTCCTTTGTGATAAGAGAGCAGACGAGAAACTGCACTTTGAGTAAAGGAAATGATTGATGTGTTCGTTGTTACGAAGTGCATTTGAGTACTTCTATGTCTGTGTGTGTGTGTGTGTGAGTACAGACGGAAGAGATAAGAGGAGAATAATGAGCAGCAGACAGATGGTGCAAAAGAGAGAGAGAAGACATCTTGGAAGCGACAGAATGTAAAAGTGAAATGAGGAGGAGCCTAAGGGGATATTGAAGTAATCAATGATTCTGTGCTTAGGTGTTTGTGTGTGTGTGTGTGTGTGTGTGTGTGTGTGTGTGTGTGTGTGTGTGTGTGTGTGTGTGTGCGTGTGTGTGTGTGTGTGTAAACCAGGTGTGTCTAGTTCCAGCCAGTTTGATTCCTGCCTCGTCCAGGGAGCCTCTGTTTGTTTGTGTGATCCATACAAGTCTGCATTTCCATTACCTGAGAATGCATGAAAGCCCTGGCCCTGGCTCTGTTTGTGCTTTACCTGTTCTATTGATTTTTTTGTATTGAATTTTGGTTTCTAAGATCAGGCTTGTGATTATAAATGTATCGGTATGAATAAATCCTAGCCATATTTATATGTGTATGTGTGTCTGCATGCTAATGTGTTGGAACACTAACCGTCGGACTCAGGCAGCCGTGATAGGCAGTAGTACTCTTTATGCGTGATGAGGTTGGGCAGGCCCCTGAACAGGCTGCGACACAGTTTACACTCGAAGATCGTGTCCACCTCCCTCAGCAGCATGTGTTTCAGCTGGCTGGTGCCTGCAGGCCAAAGAGAAACAGTGATTACCTTTGTTGATTCCAGCGAGAACGCACAGGACAGACACGGTGGAAAGACGGCATATTGTAAAACGCGATCAACCCTGTAATCATAGTTGCATTACAGAGACCCCTTGCAGCAGGAATCAGATAATGTCACATTACTCTGACTCCTTTCACATTAACATGAAAAACATGTTAATGTGAAAGCAGCAATATTTTTCTGAAAAACTATCAAATATGGAAAAAACTGTCCATAATCTAAAGGGATGTATATGACATTATCAATAGTGATAGGAAAATAGGTGATAAGCAGGACAAAAAGAAGGAGAAAGAGCTGATGAAAAAAACAAAAATTTGCCTTAATTTACTTAATTAAAATGTTTTATCCAATTAAAGGATTCTGATCCTGAACCTTTTTTGCATTAAGTGCTACTTTCTGTCACTGTTGTGATTCATACAGTAAATGTAATTAATTGTCAACAGAATTAATTGCTTTGTTTAGTATGAGACTCATTAGTATTACACAGAATGAAAGAATACTGAATCCTCTGTCTGTTGAATGTTATTCACAAACACATTCATAGCCATGTTTCAAAGGGCAGTACATTGACACTCATTTCCTGGAGACTTAGGCCCAGTCCCCAGTCTACACCCTGCTATATGGCCCTTCAAATGTACAGTTTTCAGATGCAGATTCATAGCTGAGTGGTACAGGCAATTCCCAGAATTCCAAAAAAATCATGTGAATAACGAATTACCAGCTTTCAGAGGCTGTAGCGCTTTCAGTTTTCATCAAAAGTGAAGAGGTCAGAAGTCTAAATTCTCCAACAACTTATTTGTGTCTTCCTGTGTGAATCTGGATCTTCCATTTCATATTTGCAGAGCTATTGTTTTCCTGTTGAAATTTAACTGCCACTTGAACATGGAATACATTGATCACTGTTAATTATCATTTATATTAGTGAACATAAGAAATGATTGCCTTCTAATCTGTGCATAATTCAGCTGCACTTTTAAGGCTTTAAGGGTTTAATTATTGTTTCTGTTCATGCAGACCAGAAATCTCCCTTTAAAGCTCACAGCCTAATGGTTTTATTGGAAATCTGTCAATCACAGGAGAGGGTCTATGTTCAAAGTTAAAAAAAAGATACTATTAAATAGTATTTCTAATACGACGAAGGAAAAAGGAAGACGAATATGACAGTAAATACTAAAATGAATGAATGACATTGGGAAATCAGCGAAGCACAAACCTGAACGGAAGCATTCAATTATCTGCTGGATCCCAGATTTGGAGGTCTGCAGAGGCTGCTGGAGCAGAGGAGGGTCTCCAGGCTCCACACAATGACCTGAAGAGAGAGACACACACACAGAGGTTGTATTTTATCAACATGAGCACATAATTACATCAGAGTAGCCTTTGAGAAACACACCATCACCTGGGAATTCCAGGGATCCATTAAGACCAAAAGTGCATTGTTGTGTCCTTAAAGGGCACACGCCATCAGAGTAAGAAAATGAGGTTTGTATGGGACAGTGATTCACTCTGACCTCATTACCTCCTCTCTCCCTCTTTGGCTCACACACACTCACTGAAATACATGTTTAAAAACTCTTGGGAATTAAATCTCTAAGTGATACCCAGTCAGACTAAGGCATAGAGCAACTGGCAGATTGCACATTTGTGTGAGATTCGAATGTGGTCAGAGCAGGCGAAGCATCTGCACCTCAGCAGCCATTTCACGCGGCAACACTTTATCACCTGAAGCAGGAATGTTAAGACAGAAGTAGGAGGATATTTATTGATGGGTAATGGAAAATATTCCAGACAGGGACATTGTCTCTGCAGAATATTGTCCCCACCAATAAAGGAAACATGAAAGTTTGTCCCCCCCTGTAATATTTGTGATTGACACATCAGATCTCCCCCAGGTGAAAGAAAGCTTATATGCTCCATGAATATTCAGTATAAAACAACCGTGACAGCTAAGAGCACAGAACCAATGCTTTGGGTCCATCCTTGGACAGCCACGAATGTTTTAGTGTGCAAAATGTATTATATATATACTGTAGCTGTAGTAGTAGTCAGGTGCCATTAAATGTTTCTGGGATTTTGCAAAAGCAGCAGTAGTCATTGTGCTTTTTGTTGCTCACGCTGTTGTGTCACAGCCAGCTGCAGCATCACACAACATCAGAAACAATAAGTGTGCCTCTAGTCTCCAAACTGAAAACGAAGCACACAGAGAGACCAATTATGCTCACAAATGCCACCACAAACCCTGTAATCACTTGCAAAGCCTAATTCCAAATTTCCCACATCAGATCAATGTGAAAGATGGGGACAATGAGAACATGATTTTCTGCTACAAAAAAGTACAGTTTATTACAGTGATGACACAGAGGATCCATCCATCCATCCATTGTCTTCCGCTTTATCCGGAGCCGGGTCGCGGGGGCAGCAGTCTAAGCAGGGACTCCCAGACTTCCCTCACCCCGGACACGTCCTCCAGCTCCTCCGGTGGGACCCCAAGGCGTTCCCCAGGCCAGCCGAGAGACATAGTCCCTCCAGCGTGTCCTGGGTCTTCCCCGGGGCCTCCTCCCGGTGGGACATGCCCAGAACACCTCCCTAGGGAGGCGTCCAGGAGGCATCCTGAGCAGATGCCCGAGCCACCTCAGCTGGTTCCTCTCAATGTGTAGGAGCAGCGGCTCTACTCCGAGCTCCTCCCGTGTGACCGAGCTCCTCACCCTATCCCTAAGGGTGCGCCCGGCCACTCTGCGGAGGAAGCCCATTTCAGCCACTTGTATACGCGATCTTGTCCTTTCGGTCATTACCCAAAGCTCATGACCATAGGTGAGGGTAGGAACGTAGATTGACCGGTAAATCGAGAGCTTCGCCTTCCGGCTCAGCTCCTTCTTCACCACAACGGACCGATACAGCGACCGCATCACTGCAGACGCTGCACCGATCCGCCTGTCAATCTCACGCTCCATCCTTCCCTCACTCGTGAACAAGACCCCGAGATACTTGAACTCCTCCACTTGGGGCAGAGACTCACCACCCACCCGGAGAGAGCAAACCACCTTTTTCCGGTCGAGAACCATGGCCTCGGATTTGGAGGAGCTGATTCTCATCCCAGCCGCTTCACACTCGGCTGCAAACCGCCCCAGTGCCTGCTGCAGGTCCTGGCTCGAAGAAGCCATCAGGACAACATCATCTGCAAACAGCAGAGATGAAATCCTGTGGTTCCCAAACCAGGCCCCCTCCGGCCCCTGGCTGCGCCTAGAAATTCTGTCCATAAATATAATGAACAGAACCGGTGACAAAGGGCAGCCCTGGCGGAGTCCAACATGCACTGGGAACAGGTCTGACTTACTGCCGGCAATGCGAACACAGCTCCTGCTCCGGTCATACAGGGACCGGACAGCCCTTAGCAAAGAGCCCCGGACCCCATACTCCCAGAGCACCCCCCAAAGGACACCACGAGGTACACGGTCGAATGCCTTCTCCAGATCCACAAAACACATGTGGACTGGTTGGGCATACTCCCATGAGCCCTCGAGGACCCGATGGAGAGTATAGAGCTGGTCCAGTGTTCCACGACCGGGACGAAAACCACACTGCTCCTCCTGAATCCGAGGTTCGACTATCGGTCGGATTCTCCTCTCCAGCACCCTGGAATAGACCTTACCGGGAAGGCTGAGGAGTGTGATTCCCCTGTGATTGGAACACACCCTCCGGTCCCCCTTCTTATACAGAGGGACCACCACCCCGGTCTGCCACTCCATAGGTACTGTCCCCGACCGCCACGCGATGTTGCAGAGACGTGTCAGCCAAGACAGTCCCACAACATCCAGAGACTTGAGGTACTCAGGACGGATCTCATCCACCCCCGGAGCCTTGCCACCGAGGAGCTTGCCAACCACCTCAGTGACTTCAGCCAGGGTGATGGACGAGTCCGCCCCTGGGTCCCCAGTCTCTGCTTCCTCCTCGGAGGACGTGACAGTGGGATTGAGGAGATCCTCAAAGTACTCCTTCCACCGCCCGACAACATCCCCAGTCGAGGTCAGCAGCTCTCCACCCGCACTGTAAACAGTGTTGGTGAAGCACTGCTTTCCCCTCCTGAGGCGCCGGACGGTTTGCCAGAATCTCCTTGAGGCCGTCCGATAGTCCTCCTCCATGGCCTCCCCGAACTCCTCCCAAACCCGAGTTTTTGCCTCTGCGACCGCCCGAGCCGCGGCACGCTTGGCCCGCCGGTACTCATCAGCTGCCTCAGGAGTCCCACGAGCCAACAAGACTCGATAGGACTCCTTCTTCAGCTTGACGGCATCCCTTACTTCCGGTGTCCACCACCGGGTTCGGGGATTGCCGCCGCGACAAGCACCACGGACCTTACGACCACAGCTACGAGCAGCCGCATCAACAATAGAGGTGGAGAACATGGCCCACTCGGAGTCCATGTCTCCAACCTCCCCCGGGATCAGGGAGAAACTCTCCCGGAGGTGGGAGTTGAAGACCCCCCTGACAGAGGGCTCCGCCAGACGTTCCCAGCAGACCCTCACAATACGCTTGGGCCTGCCAGGTCCGTCCGGCTTCCTCCTCTGCCAGCGGATCCAACTCACCACCAGGTGGTGATCAGTTGACAGCTCAGCCCCTCTCTTCACCCGGGTGTCCAAGACACACGGTCGGAGGTCAGATGACACGATGACAAAGTCGATCATCGACCTCCGGCCTAGAGTGTCCTGGTGCCATGTGCACCGATGGACACCCTTGTGCTCGAACATGGTGTTCGTTATGGACAAGCTGTGGCTAGCACAGAAGTCCAATAACAAAACACCGCTCGGGTTCAGATCGGGGAGGCCGTTCCTCCCAATCACGCCCCTCCAAGTGTCACTGTCGTTACCCACATGGGCGTTGAAATCCCCCAGGAGAACAACGGAGTCCCCGGATGGCGCACTATCTAGTACCCCTCCTAGGGACTCCAAGAAGGCCGGGTACTCTGCACTGCTGTTTGGCCCGTAGGCCGACACAACAGTGAGAGACCTGTCCCCGACCCGAAGGCGCAGGGACGCGACCCCCTCGTTCACCGGAGTGAACCCCAACACGCAGCGGCTGAGCTGTGGGGCAATGAGCAAGCCCACACCAGCTCGCCGCCGCTCCCCGCGGGCAACGCCAGAGAAATAGAGAGTCCAACCCCTCTCAAGAAGATGGGTTCCAGAGCCCAAGCTGTGCGTGGAGGTGAGGCCGACTATATCTAGCCGGTAACGCTCCACCTCCCGCACAAGCTCAGGCTCCTTCCCCCCCAGCGAGGTGACATTCCATGTCCCCAGAGCTAGTCTCCATGTCCGGAGATCCGGTCGCCGAGGTCCCCGCCTTCGACTGCCACCCGAATCTCTCCGCACCCGCCCCTCATGGCTCCTCCCGCAGGTGGTGGGTCCACGGGAGGACGGCCCCACGTCGTTTCTTCGGGCTGGGCCCGACCGGGCCCCGTGGGAAAAGGCCCGGCCACCAGGCGCTCGCTGCCGAGCACCCACCCCAGGCCTAGCTCCAGGGTGGGGCCCCGGTAACGCCAGTCCGGGCGACGTAACTGGCCTTGTTCTTGTATTTTTCATCATGTGGGGCTTCTGAACCGCTCTTAGTCAGACCCGTCTTCCAGGACCTGTTTGCCATGGGTGACCCTACCAGGGGCATAGAGCCCCCGACAACATAGCTCCCAGGATCATTCGGGTGCTCAAACCCCTCCACCACGTTAAGGTGGCGGTTCGGGGAGGGGGACACAGAGGATGTTCTATGAAAAACTTCTATGAAAACTTAGCTTAACAGCAGATATTGACACTGACACAGAGGATGTTCTATGAAAAACAGTGTCAATATCTGCTGTTAAGCTAAGTTTTTCAAAGTGTTGTGCACTAGAATCAGGGCCCAGAAACGACAAATTATGTTAGCAAAAATGTAATAAAAATAAAAATGTATATTCTATTTGTATTAATTCATTCGTTTTTTTTAATGTTCATATTTTCATTGGAGAAATGTCAGATATTTAAATAGTGTTTTAGTCTTTTAAGTTATTTTTTGTATTCTATGTATGTACTTAAATTTTATTGTATGCAATAATATATATTATTATATATGATAGTCGTATTATGTTATATATGATAGATGGACAAAAAAAGACCAAAGGAAAGTCTGATGTTAAATGTGAGCAAAAAAAGAGGGACATACTCAGAAAGACACAAACAAATTAAGCTAGAAATGTGACTGACACAAGATGTTTTGACGTAGAGAGAGAGAGAGAGAGAGAGAGGATGTATCACTGTGTGACAGAATGTGTTTTCCTCGTCCCCATCCCCCCACAGTTCTCCCAGGCAAACTGCTATAATCCCAGCAGGGTGGGTCAGCAACTCATGACCTCCACTCCCCTCCTCCGTAATAAGGTCAGAGATCAACCACTCAGAAACATCAGTCGACACAAACAGCCTCCTTTTGCTATGCCGGCGCAACTGCTTCCTTAGAAGGTTAGTAATGAACTTACAGTAGCAGACATCTGTATCTGTTTTTTGAAAAGCTTGAGACGACTAGTCAGACAGTAACAGACAAGTAAGCACATTACCACTATGCAGAACATCATAATGGCAGCTTTTACAGATACATTGTACATTGTACAGTATTATATTATGTTAATGTCAATATCATAATAATGTGTGCTGGTTGTCAACTAAAAAACTAAATTAGCAGTATGCCAATTACATTACATATAGAAATAAAAAGAACATGTATTTTACTTTCTTTTTGTTTATATAAAATATTTTATATTATATAATTTCATGTCTTTCAGGCTGTACATTTTTCATGTTGTTTGCTACAAACCAAAACAGTTGTAAAGATATTCCTCGTGATTTCCTTTGAGAAAAAAGATTTGTTGTTCGAGGAAAATCAGCTAAAGTTGCTAGTCTTCTAGGGAAAAACTTGGCTCATTTCAGACCAATTTCATACTCTGTGAGTGGCTGGCTGCTCCATTTAATGTCATTCCAACCTTTATACATCTTAGGAGAAAAAAGATATTATATATACTGATGAAAATATACTGCTGAATATTATATCCCATTTTCTGCCAATAGTTTTAAGTGGAAGCCCAGCATACCAGTGTTATGAGTCTGCTCTTCAGTCTGGCAGCTCTGGTCTCGGGTCTCAGTGGGACTTCTCCTGTTGGACTCGGATGGCTCGGGCAGTAGAGGGGGAATGGGCTTCCATAGAGTCTTGCCCATGGGCTGGGCAGCAGAATCTTCCTTTCCCTCGGTGTCCATCGGTGTTTCTGTCTGGTCCAAGTTCTCAGACGGCGCCTCAGCAGAGGCAGAGGTCTGGAGTTGGGTTTGATCGGAGGACTCTTCCCCTCCATGTATCTGTGGGGAGGGCTGGGTGTCTGCCTGGAGCTGGACGTCCTCCATCTCTGTCTGACCAACGCTCTGCAGGACCAAAATCAGGAAGGCCAGGAAAACAATTAGTTAAATTACTTGTGTTATGAAGTAATATTAAAACAGTAAGACAATAAGAACTAAAAAAATGAAATTGAAATTACTAACAAACACATTTATATAATTGAAAACACAATTTCAACTAAAACCGTTAACTACTGACTAGAAAACACAGAGACATGATCAGAAATTAATGTGATAAACTCAAAACAAAAAAATAACCATCACTAATTGTATTGCTGGACAGAATGAGGAGAAAGAGTGTGTGTGTGTGTGTGTGTGTGTGTGTGTCATGTCTCCAGAGCTTTCAGAGATTTTACAGGGGAACATTAACCTTGTCGCACACACCCACACACCCTTCAACAGATAAGTGACTTCCAACCAAGTGTGTGTGCACATGCATCTGTCTGTGTGTTGTGTGTGCATGTACATAGCTGTGTCCTTTCCTCTCTAAGACCCCAATCTTTTCTCTCTTTCCACCCACCAATTTATCCTCATTTTGTCTCTCTCTCCCTGTGTCTGTGTCCATCTCTCTCACTCCACGTGTCCCTGCTGCCCTTGAAGAGGGATAAATGACTCCACTATTCAGGCACATTACAGCACATCACCACAGGACAAGTGGGCCATTTGGACACTGTGTCATCCCTGTGTACACACACTAACACACTCTGCATACTGCAACATAATCAAATGACAAAATAATAGCTTACAGTATGTTACAGGTGACACACATCCTATTAAGAGTAATAGAAGATGTTTTATTCAGACCAGTAGGTCATACCTCCGATTGTACCATACACATGCTAATTCTATTTATTCATGTCCAAATGTAAAAAGAAATACCTGGAGGTTCCACCATTCGGTTACAAATTAACAGCCAATCAGTCACTGAAGTATTTATGATTTGGTTGGGAAGTGGTAAGATTCAAGCGGGAGAAATGTGTTTGACTGAAGTAGGTACACATGGCGTGTTCCACTCTCTCACTAGGTGTAATATATAGTTTAAACAGTGTATTAGACAGGTGAAACATGAATAAAAAAAGAGGTGGATTATAATTATTATGAGGGACTATTCAATATGATAGATCATCTATATTTAAATCTAAAGCTAAATTATTCATTGTTTCTTAGTACATTCAAAATGCATTATGCAAAGTTTAGTTCTGTACTTTATGGAGATATCCAGTGAATTTTTAAATTTGGGTACACGTGTCAGTGGTTGGAATGTATGTGTTTTGTGTTAATAGATAGAACAGTGCCTGGTTAAGTAATAGAATTCAGATGATGTCTTCTGTATTGCTAAGTTTAAAGTACTAAGTTACATATAATGGTCAAATTAGTGGTTATGTTTATTTTTCACTCACACTCAGGGAGCAAAATTGGATCTTAATAAGGAAGAGACATTAAATTGTACACATGGTGTTGAGTTGGGTCTTGACATAAAACAAGTGTCTATTCCACAGTGTGACAGTGAGCTGTAAGGCTGGACATTAACATCCAGAAATATGTTTTTCAGTACCTCTCTGCGGAGACAGTGCGTGCTCTTCCTCCCGCTTGACTTCTGGGCCTTCACCATGCTGCCGAGCCTGGCCTGCCGCACCACAGGTTCACTACCAGCACACACCTGTAACCTGCAACAACACTTCACATGAGCTCCTGATGTACACCTGTATACAGTGCACGCTTATTCATGTGTATCGGCGCAGTTGTTTAACTGAGACATTACTTTTACTGAGGACAGTAACTGAATGAACACACATCCTATTCACTGCATCGATATACATAAACATTTACAGTTAAAACAATCATAAAGGCCATATATTGTATGGCAACAATTAGCCTATGTTATACCCCACATCAATCTTTATTGACAACAGACATGCATATGTTTGTGCCACAGAAAAGGTGTGTAGCAACGTATTATTTACCAGTGTAATGTCGTACATTTTCATTTCATCTCATAATGAATTTGTGATGAACATTGCATTTTGTAAAGATCTGCCACATTATGTAATAAAATCCTTGAATGCAATATTTATTAAACTTTGACGCATTTTGTGCCAAAGTTTATTAATAAATTGGTTCATTGTGTAATGAACCAACAGAATGCATGTCTTAAATAGAAAACATCATGTCATCATAACATTGAATTTAAGCATATCAGTAAAATCATAAATAAGAAGTAATTTTAAAAAATGCAGAAGTTCATTGCCCAAACCTAAATAAAAACAATAAGCTATTTGTTAGATTTTAATCGAAAAAGTCTGATTTACTGCCAGCAATGCAGACCAAGTGATGACACAATCAAAGTTGATCATTCCTTATCATTCATACTTCTGAATCCCCCTCATAGAGGTTACATTCTATGACCCCAAAGCCAGATTCTGTAGGCAGGGGTCAGACCCCCAGGGTCCCCGTCTTCAGCCACCCCCCAACTCTCTGGCTGTGGTACATGCATATATTCTGGGCTCTAAATTACTGTTCAATATATTAAGGCTATTTTAACATTTTTCTGAAACAACATTTGCTCATAGATTGAATCGTTTAGTTCTGTTCCATATTTTTTTTTGTCTTTTGTCTGCTTTCCAACAATATTTGGATAATCCAGATTGCATGTCTGTGAGTCTTCCAACATATCCTCATGTCAGTAACAGTAAGTATGTCAATAAATAGTTTATGCCGGTTTTGTCTCTAAGAGCTTTCTCTATAATAGCCTGATGAATATCTTAGTCATATTTGATTTAGGTTGAAATATTCTACTACTGTAGTTTTAAAATGAATTTGTGGAAAAAAAAATAAAATGAAAATGTTAACCTTGCCAGACATGGGTGATTGTATTGCTTTTGCCATGTTGCATTTCATTTTTCTTTTCTGGTCTATTATGGACAATCACCATCTATTGCACATCTGTATGACATGGCAGAGGGATTTATAGATTATAAAGCCCCAGAGGCAAATCTCCAAATTGTGATATTGAAATATACACAATAAAAATTCACTTGTGCTATTTTGATTGTAACCCTAATGCTAACCCCTAACCCACAAATGTCACAATATCCACAGTTCCGTCCGCATTTCCCACAATGATAGTTCAGCTGCTTGTCATAGTGCTGGCAGAACAATTAAACTCATGTTACGTGAACCATTACTCAGCATGAGGCTGTGTCTTGGCTACCAGAACGGAGCTGATGCTGATGGACAGATGCACATTAAGGGGCTAGACACACTCCTGCTGCATATATACTGCATGCAAATCAGAAAATAATTTTGGATTACTGTTTAAGTAGAAGAACACAAGAATACACACTAGTACACACACACCACTTCCATTGTAATTAGTCATAGTACAAACATACCCAATCAGTTTTATTTCTGCTATACTACTCTACTAACTTCTGGCATCTATAGGATGTGCCAAAATTCCTACTTTAACCAGTATATTTCCATTATGCTTTATCCCCTTCTTCTTTCTTTACATGAACTTTTTTATTACAGCAGCAATAGTGGAATAATATTCATTGCTGCCCTCTAGTGGCGATTCAAGTTATAACTGTTGCACCTGACACTGCACTGCTCCATTCCACCAGCTTGGTTTAATATGTTATGTATATGCACTGAGGAATGCAGAGTAGCCTGGCTGCAGGCGGATTGCTTCTGCTTTGACATGTCTACTATCTGCAATACAGTACACACAACCTAACTTCTCACCAATATAAAAACATCAATAACTATTAGATTAGATTAGATTAGATAGCTCCTTTATTGTCCCACAGTGGGGAAATTCACGGTGCTACAGCAGCATTGTAAGAAGTGACAAAAAAATTAAATTAAAATAAAAACAATAAAAATTAAACACAAACAGTGATATATATAGATATAGATCTATATATCTGTATCTTGTATATATCTATACAAATCAAAATACGAATTATAAAAAGTCTGTAAATTAATTTAATCATTGCAAAAATGGTATAGTGACCTAGGAAGATGAAGAGCTGCAAGTGACAGCTGTTTAATGAAGTTTGGGTCTTGTACACAAGCAGACAACAGACAGACATCACCAAGCAGGCAGCAAGACAACAACAAACTACGACAGACAAACTGTTAGAGTATGATAGGAAATTAAATTATATCTCATCTTAACCTCTTCCTCGGGGTTTTACTGAATACACAGACTAACTGCTAGAAAAAAAACATGTTCTAATGAGGACCAAAACATTTCATGCACATTATCATCAGAGAAACAAAACAAAGACAAATCTAGCTCTATTTAAGTAATGTGTTAAGAACCCTTTCTCAACGCTTAGGCCTACACCAACACTGAGTGAAATCTCTATGCAGCAGGGACCTCAGATGTTACCAGGATACAGCCAGTGTCATGCATATATACTGCATGTTTGCTCACGTGTTTAGTTGTAGTTCCACTGAAACTCCAGCAGAGGGAGACAAAGGTTGTGCTTAGAAGTGTTTTTCCATTTAAAAAGTTCTGTAGTCTAAAGTCTCCAAAAGACAAGCAATTGGCTATAGTGCAACATAGTGAATGGGCCACAGAAGGGTTTCCCCCCCAACAGAAAACATGCAAAAAGGATGTGCGCTTTTTTCCTACATAAATAGTGTGCAGCTTGGTAGTTGAGTAGTCAAAGCAGGAGCCACTAGTAAGATGGCGACATTTCAAAACACATAAACAACTTCAGTAACCAGATTGTTTGCCTAAACAATGTCAACAAGAAGCTTCTGTGCACACCAGGAGGCAAAGGTCAGATTGCTCTTATGGCAGAGTAATGGGAAATTATATACCTTTCAAGGTAACAGCTGTGTAAATCATGTTATCACACAGGTATGGGCCTCCACACAGAGGCATCACTGTGATTAGAGCGGGTGTTGTGTGAAATTAAAAGCTTAACAAGGCCTCTCTGCTCCTGTGTTTGGTGACCCCTCAATCAGGCCATATCTCTGGGTCACATGATGGGAATTGTGCTACTATTCACATCTCCATGGACTGAAATGGGTGATTTTAGGTAGTTTGGTCATAGTAGAGAGGCAATTAGACTGGAAAATTATTTTAGCTTTACGCGTCAATCCAGTTATTATGAATGATTTTTAAAATGCACTATAAAAACACCCGCCATCCACAACAATAGATAAACTGTAATTGATCTTTTTTTTTTAACTAGGCTTAAACTACAGGATCATGTCAATCATCAAGATTTTCCGAAATTGCAATCAACGTGTTTTGATATTATTATTACAGACAGCTATACAGGTAAAAATAGACAAGAGATCATTAAACTCCACGTGATACCAGATGTAAGCCGACTGTCCTCCAGTGACCAGCGCAGACCATGTAGACAAATCAGGTTTATAAATAACTGCATAGTTTGCTTCCTGAATTCAGACAAAAACGTTTCCAGATTTTTTAGGCCTTTGTAGGAACCCTGGCAAGACTTTTTTCCCCCGTTTAAACTCCAGTTGACATTCTGAACTACTGAAATGAACCAATTAAAAACTGTGCAAAACCACAACAGCATAGGCTATGTGCAGTAACTTCAAAGACGAGCTAAACTGCAGTCAAACAGACAAGGGAACATCAGTCTGTCAGGGCTGGAATGCAGTCCCAGTCCAAATCAAATATGGATAAAGAAGTTGTTATCTAGCGTTGTACTGCATCGCTAACATTAGACGAAGAGGTGGAATGCTACAGGTGGAGTGTAATTTGGGGCTTTATCCCCTAAACGTTTTCCGGGTATTTACCTTGTTTTCTAGCGGTCAGAAAGACAGAATGAATGAATGAAACAGAAATATAAATTATACTAAACCAAAATTAAACAGACAATGTGTGGGATTTAGTCTTCTACCTGAGGGGTTGCAGATTCTCCTCACCTATCCTTATTACAAATATGTAGGTAAATCTATAGTGGTAGTAACTTCAATGTAAAATGCAAAAGGCCCTCTCTAGAGCCTGAGCTCCCTGCTCTGGGCTGCAGTAGAAACATGGCAGTACAACAGGACCTACTGCCTATGTAGATATGTACTAAAGAAAACACAATCATTCTTGTGTGAGATGACTATACACTAGTATAAATGTAATATAAATATATATGGCAATAGCTCCACCTAAAGTCTATACACTGGTCCTTTTAAAAGAACCCATATTAATGTATTCTCTGCCTTTCCAAGTCCTATTTATATCAAAGGTGTAATCTACCACTCACCATTAACTATAATGGGAAATTAGGAACTACTGAAGCCAGAAAATATTTAAATGTTCAATTCCATATGAAAGTTAATTTTAGATGGTATTATGCCTAAAATGTACTCATCTGTACCTTCCCCCTCCTCTTCTCATAGTAAGAGAAATAAAAAATAAATAAACCAGGGTGTAGTTTGCATGTTCAACCTATTTGTTGGCATTGGTTGGATAAGCATGTATCTGTGGTGAAGACTCTAGTTGTGATTGTGAGCTTGAGAGAAATTGTCTGTCCACCTTTCCATCTGTTCATCTGCTTGCTGTGGCCCTTATAAACCTGTTGAGGATGTTTCCTAGTGTTTCACCATGCTGGGATCAAGGCGCAAACTCCGGGGCTTAGCTGTGAGTACAAAAAGGAAGTGTCAAAAACTGCACTTCCTTGAATGGCCACTTAAGGCTGGTTGTAAAAGCGAATCCCCATAGACTCCTGTTAAAAAAAAATGAAACTTTACAGCAGAATAATATGTTTACAGTCTATATGCATCATTTCACTATAACATGAAAGTGGTAGTGATTTTTTGTGTCCTTTTTTGGCTTCAAATGAGCAAATAAGCACTGTGCTCCAGTATTTTTGGTGAAAGTATTTCTATTAATTTATTTAAGTGATTAGCATGTTTTGGTGTGTGGTTCATTGACTCAGCAAGTTAATGAATCAAAATCTGGCAGTGTTATAATTTATATATGCTAAAATATATGGCGTCTGTATGAGGCTGAAAATTAACAGTCTGCAGCTGCTGCTTCAGCTGAAACGACGAACCGAGGGAGGCCCTGTCAGTGCAGCGCTGTTTCCTGGCTTTCTGTGTGTAAGCGGAGGCAGCACCGTTGTCCGAAATGATGTCTGTTATCACAGTTGTTGTTTCATTCCACATTTACTAAAAGTAATAATAATAATAAAGAAAAGTGCATAAAAGCTTTATATTATAAATAGGAGGTTCATGTTTTAATTCGGCCGCTTCCATCAAACATTTCTAAAGTAATGCACACTTCATCAGATGATGAGGATGGAAACACCTCTAATGTCCTTCTCTTACATGTTTGTGTCTTAATATTACATAAGTTAATGAAATGAAAAACTATCAGAATGTCACATAAACAGTTAAATATAATTTGCATACTGTACATTTAGACTCCTAGTACACTGTAAAATCTGGAGATTAAATACACTTCATGAATAGCAGCCACTTAATCTGAAATAATGTCATTTGTTTTGTCAATCATCGTAATCACTGTTATACAAAACTTTTCATTTTATAACACATTTTGGTGAAGCTTTGTGGTGTTGACCAGTTTGACGCTGCTGATCTCTCTCATGTTACTGCCACAGTGGATGAAGATGACATTCAGTGCTGCTCTTCTTCAGAGGAAGAGAAAAAGGAAGAAGGGATGAAGGCTTTTTCACAACAGTCCAGCCGAACCAGCAGAGTTTGGTCTCTGCAGCACCAGGCCGGACGCAGCCATCACCGAGGATCCACACTGACACTATGAGAGGAAAATGAATGAGTGTAATCAAAAATATACAGGCTAGTTCATTTTTTAGGTTGATAACACTATTATTTCATATCAGTAGGATAAAGCGGTCTTCAAATACATGTTTGCCCATTAAGGGCAGTGAAATATTAGTGGTTAAAGCTAGGTAAATTTAGGACTGAAATTACAGCAGATGGAGGCATCACATAGATAATAATCTTACGAAGCGATGTGATCCTGTGGACTTCTATCAGCAACAAAACCATAAATGTGCTTACTGTGGGAATTGTAACGTAAATATTAATGAAAGATAGTGAAGCTATTAAGCATCCACAATGAGAATCCAACTGCAGGTTATATAACGTCATGTTTGGTGTAATGATAATTATTTAATAGGCAAAATGCTACAACACCAGTAACGTTATCAGTATAACAGGGAAGGTGAGAACACTCAATTGTAACTCAATGTTACGCTCACAGCTGATCATGATATTATGTTATGTACAAGTATAAATTTTGGTTCGTCTCTACATAAAAAATTGTACATTCATCATGTAGCGTTATTATGTAACATCCCACTAACTTTAGACACATTTCTAAACTTTGACGTTAACATTATAAGAGTGTTGCAAATAACATTTACTATTTTAATGTTATGTTTTTAAAAAGTTAGCTTATGTCTAACAGATAATCGATGAATCATTATTACAAATTCTTGTAGTTCCAGGCTTAAAAACTTACCTTGTGGTTTGTGGGTGTACTTTAGCAGGTTTTACTCCTTCCGCTTCTTTGCAGATCCTTCCTCCGATTCGCCAAAAAGAAGATGGCAGCGCCCTCATTTACACGTCAAAATTATGGATGTAATATTAGACCTGGATATGGCGCTACCTGTCAGCAGCACCCTGGTCATTTCCCCAGTGGTCACTTGCGGTACTACAACAAAAAATCCCATGGACCCCAAAAAGCACTTTTCCCAAAGACCACATCAGTAAAAGAGAAATGCTCACAGGACATCCCTAGCTATAACCTCGCTAATGACTAATATTGGTATTTAAAACTTTTAAGAGATGGACTATTTAGCCGTCAAAAACCTTTCAAACATCAGAAAAGCTCTGAGTGCGGTCACAAGCGACGATTATTTTTTTTTGGTATTAATAGTTACAGATTTAAGGTTATTTAACAACTCAAAGGTGATTTTTAGTGCCAATTTGCTGAACTCCCCAATGCATGATGGGAGGCCCCAGAGCATCATGGGCTGACTCTACTCCACAGTCTCTATGGGTCACCCATGGTCAAAATACAAAAACCAATAGGTGACATCACTGAGACTACATCCCTTGTATATGCAGTCGGTTACCCTGAATACATTAAAAAAAACTGCCAAAGAAAAGCTCTATGCATTAGGGACCATATCAGTTCAAATGAGCTTTTACAGAAGTCAATGTGTCATAGGCCACAGTCACAACATGAAGGTTGCTTGATTGCTTCGACTTACATCAATGTCTCGGTTTGTTAAGTGTGCCGTGGCATCGCGAAGGTTGCAACTCTCAATCCAAGACCAACAGCAGCTTGATTAGTACTGTCGATAAATCTATCAGAACACGTAATAAGCAGCTATGTGCAGCCGGGCCTGAAAAGCCCAGTGTGGAATAACTGTCTCAACCTATGCACAACCACTTTACCACCTTACCTGCTTCTAAAGAGGCGACACGAACTACAAGGGTTTAAACAAAGACATGCACAAATAACACGCCGACGTGAGGGATTCTCCCGTTTCCGTGGCAACAGACAGATTGTGAATTACTGACTTGTGTTGTCGGTCCGGTCTCCAAATCTACACTTCACCGACTGCTTATAACTGAATGTTGCCAGATCATTAATTAAAAGTTTTACTCCATTTCCATGCAGTTTTCATGTCCATTGTATTCTGCTCCACATTAAATCTTGCTTGTGTATGGGTGTTAAAAAACAAATCCAGCAAACAGTAATTACTGATATCCTGACCGCAAATTTTAAGCATCAACACAACCACTTTGAACTGTTGTCTCTGAGACAAAAGGGGCCTACAGCAAAGAAAAATTGCATTGTCGTGGATGTGATGTCGTCTTTAAGGAGGAAACAGCCATTGTCTTGGATGCGATTCTTTCTTTAAGAACGAAAATAATTCCCTGAACTACACAAACCTTAGAACCAATTTTACAAGCTCAATAAAAAAATATTTTCTGAAAACATCATTTCCTTTCTCCCTCCCAATATATATCTTGGTAAATACCCATTGATGTCACATCAGCATAAGATTATATTTATAAAAAAAAATAAATAAATAAGAGCCTCCGTTTAAAACTTAATGTAAAAATGTGACCAAATCTCTAATGTGCATTTGCAACCACCTGAAGTTTTAAAGTTTTACATGCTAACTATTTTCAGTGAAAAATGTCACTTGACGTTCATTACATGCGGAGTTGGAGGTAATCTGAAAGTGCTTAAAAAAACAGCTTTACTGTATTTAGGCTTCTACACCCATAGCAGCTCTGTCTTCAGTTCCTTCCTGTCGATGACACTGTAAATCGCTCAGTGCAAAAGTTCTGAATGTCATTGACGTTGTTGCACCCATGAAGATCAAAGTTGTCTTTGGTAAGAAAGCCAAGCATCGAGGGAGGAATGCCACACTTGTAAATGGTAAAAGAAGAAGAGTGCAGACAGGCAGACTGGTGGTGAAAAAACAAACTCTTATAGTTGAAATGGGTAAGCCTGTCCTTGTTCCTGAGATTATCAGTAAAAACAACACAAAACAACTTATTAACATTTGTTAAATTACTGGATAAAGAGAATAGATTTTAACAATTTACTACTTCCACAGAGACAATTGACTACACCTTTTAATATTTGAAATAGAACTACGAAAAAAAATATAAAAACAAATGCTAGCTCTTGTATTGATGTATTTACATGCCTTTCGGTCTTTAAATGTAAAATGTTGTGATTATAATATTTATCATAAAATTGTTTATATTAAGACCAACATACTTCTACAACAAATATCAGACATTTGTTGGGTGGAGAAGTTACAAGTACAAAAGATATGTGAACTTTGAAATGCCATTTAAGAAATGAAACTTGCTCAAACACCTTGTTGTCATTGAAATGCAGACACACAACTATATAACAGCGTCACCACATGAATACAGTCCGTGCATTGATCACATCAATGAGTTGATGTGCAAGAATTATCTACAACTGTACACAGAAAAAGTACTTTTGGCTCCAAAGAAGAAAGACTGAAAGTAAGATCTCATCTCTTCTCAGTGAGACTAAAATCTACAAGTCAGGCCAGTCAGGCTCAACAGCACAATGAAAAAAATATAAAAATCAGCCTAATACCACCCTTTCCTCTCAAGAAAACAGAAAAAAGTATGCATGCATTTTTTTGCAGCAGGCTGGACTATTGTAATTGAGTCTTCACAGAACTTTAAAAAAATGAATGAGAAAGCTGCAGCTCATCTCGAATGCTGCAGAGTCCTCACTAACACTAAGAAAGTGGAATGTTTACACCTGCCCCTAAATCACTGCACTGGCTTGCTGTGTGTCTAAGAAATGATAGATTTTAAAATACTTGTCTATGAAGCACTAAATATTCTCAGGCATAAATATATCTCTTATTTACTTGTATTTTAAAAAAAAAACATCCTGACCCGTCAGGTCATCTGGGACAGAGGTTTACTCAGTTCCCAGGATCACATTAAAGCAAAGTGAAGCATCTTTCATTTATTTGCTCCCCACCTGTGGAATAAGTGTCTGAATACCTGAGGTCTGATAAAACCCTCAGCTCCTTTAAATCAGGGCTTAAAGCTCTGTTGTTAACTGTAGATTTTTAATTAATGAAATACTTCTTTTTAATTTTACAATATATATTAAACTATTAATTCTTTTTTTTAATTAACTTCTTAGTCTTAACTAAATGTATTTCTATGTTTCTCTGAAACACTTTTGGTTGCCTTGCAATTCTCCTAAATCCATAGGCAGAAGAGCAGAACTTTCTCATCTGTAACAGTATGACTTTGCTAATGAGACCAATAAGAACCTCATAAGAATGTATATGGGAATTGTTGGAAATTCAGTCTGGTTCCTGTGTTCCATTCAGTTCATAATCATAAGCTGGTACTTTTGGTTTTTTTTTGCTTTTTGTCATTTACCCTCCGGAGCAGCAGGTGGCGGTACTGCTCCTAAAGACAGAAGAAGAAGGGAAGCAGTAGATAGTAGATGGACAGACAGCAGATAGTCAGTAGTTGTGGAGGCTGGTGTGGGTTTGTTGAGTGGGAAAGAGCCAGAGTTAGAAGATGCACCAGCAGCATTTTAAAGTTCTGCACTGTGGCTGCTTTAAGCAACCAACGATGACAGCGTGGGAAAGTAATCCCAGCACTGTGCGAAGAGACATGATTTCACATATGGACCAAAATCTAGTGCCGATAGAGAATATTCTTCTTTGTTAAAGGTAACTTTGTTTTCCATAATAAATGAAACATATGTTGGAACTTTAAATGTCTCATCATCTACCTTTAACCTCAGACTGTAACAAAATGCAGTTTTAAGATGCAGACTTGATGGATTCTCCCAACAATCAACATATAAGGACTGAACCAGAAACCGTGACCACAGAACCATAACCGACCCGTTGGTTTTGTGAACTGTCCCACCCCTTTGTGTGTATGTAGAGTCCTATTGACTCCATGGAAGCAACCACTGGCTTCTCAGAGTTGTTTCAGTCTGACAGGACTTCCCCTTAATGGAGATACTCCACACACTGTCTGACATGGTGCCGTCTGCTGGCAGCGTCAACACACCACAGAAATCACCTGACCACAGCAGAGGATGGAACTACTGACAGCTCCCACAGCTTATACACATTTCCTTTCTGTCTGATCTTTAGGCATTTCCAACACACAGCATCACTAAATAATAAGAGTTCATGAGTCGTGGCTACCGCCTTATTTCTGGTTCTTCTGATGCAGGAAATTCGGCTTACTGTCCAGTTATGCTCTGTGTGCAGTTACACTTGATATAAATGCCGAAATGTGACACTAACACTGATATTTAGGCACTGTAGAGTAAACTGAAATATGAAATAAATGGTATAAGTTCTACAAACAGATGCTACCTTACCAAGTAAATTTCATGATAATGAAGAGCAAAGTGTTGTTTCAATGTTCCATATCCATGTCTTCAAGCTCATTAGAAACAAATGAACCCTACATACATTAAATATATTCACCAAATTAAACCGTGGCTTCTCTGTGCCAAACAAAAACAAACCAGTTGAGCTGCTTCTAAAAGCCGGCCTTATTTAAACTTTCATCCAATCAATTAGCCACAATCAAATGTTAACAAAAGGCATCACTATCCCAAATTTCTCACCAGAATCTAGTCAAATATTAATCACTGTAGCAATAGCTGACAGGTAAAAATTAACATATTAGAAATATTCTGTCTACAAAACAGCCACATTTCCCAGATTTCATTGCTTGTGTTTTTCCTCGGATAACTTCCATCACCCTATCAAGCCAGAACATGCTCTGTGACAGCACACTTTGTAACCAAAACAATTGGATTTGGCTAAAATTGACATCTTCGAAACCAGATGTGAAAGTAAATTGAATTCTGTGCTGTACATTGCAGCCATGCAGGCACATTAAAGCGATGTAAAGAGACGCAGCAGCAGAGCACAGACGCAGATTTAAATAAACATAGCTATGCTTATATCTTGAAATAAGGTCTCTAAAATCACATGTATTATTAAATACTGAGAATGAAATGGCACGGCAAAATCCTCCTCCCATGAAAAAAAAAAATCACCTAAGAATTACATCCATCTGTGATGTGAGGAAAACCACAATGATAGCAACCACCTATCAACCTTTTTAACCAGATTGTACAGACAGTTGGAGCTGCGTTGAAAACTTGCAGCATTCACCTTTGCAACTGAGACTAAAAGGCATCCGTTTAGCTTCGACAGGTGTACTTACTAGCCGGTTTTCACACTCTCTAAATGTACCTGTCCATAGTTTCAATATGACTGACCAACTGCCTTGCTGCACGACTGGTTGCGTATTGACTGCCTGACACCTAGGAGCGTACTGGGAAGGAAACTCAGCAGTGGACCCATCCACTGGGACTAGACCCTGGGGTTTGGGAAGGAAGGGGGGCGGGGGGTGCTGATTGGGTTGTGAGCTGATTCCTGGAACATGCATGCTCTCATACACTCCCCGAATGACACGGACACACAGACACACAGACACACACACACAGCTGGTAAAGAAACGGGCAGTGCTGGACGCCCAGTAAACACTTCATGGCCCACGGGCGCTGCCCGTGTGCCTAGCGGCCAGCACATCGCTGCTGGAGAATTATTCTCTGTGCGTCTTGTAACGACTTTGCCGGCTGATTTGCAGGACGTGTAACGGAACTGAATGGATATCTCGCGACGTGCATGTTAATGGGTTTGTTGACGGGCTAAACTTGCACATAGGTTTGACAAGCTGACTCAGTGACTGAACAGAGCGCCACATCATTAAACTGACTGAATCATACGGTGACATCATTGAACTGTTGCACCTAAAAGCCGCTCCGGTGTGGGCCGAATGACACTTTATCAGAGACGGTCATTGTAATGTATGGAATAATATCGAGAATGTGGAAAAATATAAATAAGTATGTTTTAGAAATAATATTGGTAACACGGCTATGCAACATCAGGGAGTCTTTTTTCTCTCTATTTTATTTCTGTTCCTCATAACCCACTTTGTTATCTACTCTGATGCCCTAGTTACTCATTCATATTCCTCCTCAAGGTTACACTGGCCATCTCTATTGAGCTAGTCATGTACAGTGTTATAGCTCTCAAAGGGGGTGATGCTATTGGGCCTAATCTAAATTAATTAATGAACTTTACCTCATGTGTATAGCGGAATCGTCCCTGCATCTGAACTCAGACTGAAGACCCTCAGTCGATATGTAACGGTAAAATAATTTTCCAGGTGAACAACCACATGCTCAAATATTAGCCACGTGCAGGTACAAAGTTGGGTTGTTTGGGAATCTAAAACTATCAAATAATAAAATGGTCCACAGCAGCATGTTTGTCACATTCAGATGTTGCACAGTGAATTTCAGCCTCTGCCTCAGGGAAAGTATTGTGAACATATCGGTGCAAATATTGGTCTCTTTGCCCCGTTTTTTTTTTTTTACACCTGCAGCTGTAGCAACACTTGATAACACAATTAGATAAACAAAGCACACTAGGTGAACACTGTCTTACTGTATAAATGTCAAAATGACACATTCAAATTCTCTATATTTGCAAACAACTCTTAAATTGCAGCCAAAATCACCATGATCCTTATTGAGAGTCTTGTACTGTACTTTTATTTTGTAAAACTAATTACATACATATTTAAATTATGTCAGAGGTCTTCAAGGTACCGATCATCAGATAATATCATATATAAATAACCTCTACTGTCAACAACATTACATCAATGCTGACTGAATCTGTACTTTCAGAGTTTCAGCGACTTCCTGCCTTGTAAAGAAGTTGTCAGAGCTGTGCGGGATGAAACCACGCACAGTGCCCAAAAAGCGCAGCGGCAACAAATAAAAACACGTTTGGATAAAAACGCCCTGTTACTCATCTCCAAACCAGAAACGCGTGGTGCGCTATGGATGTAACAAAAAACCCGTCGCGAGTGTTCATCCAGCGTCCTAATCATAAACCCGACCATATTCCGTGCGCCGTTAATAAAGCTTTACGGTCATATCGTCACGATCCGGTGGAAAGACGTTTATCCACACATGAGCGGCCGCACAATAGCCACATGCACCGAGCACCATGAGGGAAGCACCAGACGGATATACTCCTCTCGCTGGCCTGTCGAGCCCTTAAGCAGGTTTCACCAGCGTGTGTGTGTGTCTGCGTGTGTGTGTGTGTGTGTACGCATCCACTTACGCATCCCGGGCAGGCCGATGGAAACATAACCATCCCGAATAAACTGCGCGGTCTTCCGCGTTAATACGGGATCCCAAGTCGGTGCACTGGAGAGTGGAAGCGCACGGCGATTGTTACCGCCCGGGTCCGTGTCTATTGGTTCCCTTTCAGCTGGGGCAGCGTCAGCACACACACACACAGTCTCCATTTGCAACTCCATCGCCCCCCATGGGCGTGCGAGGCCGCGGGCTGTGACGCAAATGGCACTGGGTGATTTGCAAATGGCATATCTTCCTAATTCAATGTCGTCGCAGGGACCTGTCCAATTCACCTGATATTACACGCGTATATATATCCATCCGTCGGTGGGGGGACGGGTAAATAAAGGCGGATGAGCAGTTCGCTCTACGGGGATGCGGTTGCATAACTCAGGAAACTTAATAAAAATGTGCACGGAGCGAGCGATGTGCGGTCTCTCCATGGATGATGTTTCGTGGTTGTTTCGATCCAATCGGCCTGTATCATGAACACTCGGCACACGATCGGTCCTCGACCTTTGGTCACAGGAGGAACCAAGCGGAGCGTAGACACGGAACCGAGTGGCCTCGCTATGGTGGATGTGTGGTGGCCACTGCTGCTAGGACGCATGCACGTAGCTGACGGGGAAAGACAGGACAGCCGGAGAGGGACTTAGGACCGCATTCACAGGCCATAAAGGGCCCGCATGAATACTATTGTGCTCTTTTATCCAAGAGTCCCCAACTATTTACAAAAGGTTGGCCAACACACACAAAAAATATCGCGGCGAAATGGTGGCGGCGGTTACAGCAGCTGCCACTGTGCTCTCTGCGCAAAGCGGCGGCAGCACAATCATTGCGCAGCGACGGACTTCCCCAGTTTTGTGCAAACTATGTGATTCGCCCAAAAGACTTTTTATTTTTTATCTCATTCAGGCTGTCCTTGTCTGGCAACCAGCGAACCAGAGCGCAGGGCAGTCGCCGTTCTCATGGCACGATTTGCATCGCCCCCATTATTCCCCCGAAAATCTCTTTTTACACGGTTATATTGTCAGCCAAAAAACGCCACTATTTAGAGCAACAAAGGGGCAGCTTAACTTGATCAAAGGAAAAGCCAAGTACAGAATGCACCTTTCAAGCCGTAAAAGAGGCCCCTTCATAACCGATTGCAGCATGGCAGGGGAGTGCGGCGTAAAAACGAGCTCACCCGAATAAAATACACACAAAGACAAGGTGCAGTACTCCCATAAATACGTCCATCACCACGCTGGTAATAACACTAAACCATCCTCGGTCATTTGGATTAGCCTAGAGTCGGAGAGGATGGCATTATTATCAATGTTAAACGCTGCGTTTTGCGGCTCCGTGCCACCTTTTCCAAGAAGCAGCTTGGCGCACAGGACCGGTGACCCTTCCATCTTTGCGCGTCCTTCTGCCGAGCGAAACCGCGAGCTATCTCCCATTCTGACGATCCGCCGTTGAATAAAACACGTTGTCGTAGCCGATCGCGCCTTTGACGGGGTGAACGCGGCACGTAGAGGCTACTACAAGTCTCTGAAACTATTCCTCTCCCCGCCGCGACCAGGCAGAAACAAGAGGGCGATGACGCCATTTTCTGCAAAAACAACCATGCTCGGGAAGCCAGAGCGAAGGAGGTTTTAACCCGCTCCGCAGCCCTCCGGTCGCGATGAAACGTGGTAAAAACAGGTCCTTACCTTGTATTCGCCGGGCGAGCGGTGGGATCGTGTGTTTGAAGCGGCTACGACTGCGCGGCCGTGGCTACCTCGAGTCCGGAGATTGTTTATTTCGCCTCCCAGCGTCCCCGGTTCACTCTGAACAAGTTCCTCCGCGAGCCGCTGTCTTTGTGCACCCAGAGGAGCCTCTCAGCACTAAACCGGTCTCTGCGCAAAGGTGCACCCTCTACGTCCAATTTCAGCTGGAAATGCCGGCACTTTAGGAAGGCATCGCGAAAAAGGGAAGGTCCGCGGCCCCTTTTCGCGAAGAGATGCCTTCTAATATCCCGGCTTTTAACCGAGGGCAACAGTTGTGGCGATGATTTTATCCCCAGAAACGCGCAACCTTTCGAGGACACGGCAGCTCTCCACGAGTCCACGACGCAAAACGCAGACGCCAGTGGATACACCCATCCAAAACTTAACGCTACAATACTTTATATCACGGTTTTTAATCAAATATGGTACCATTCTCGGAAATAAAACTAGAGAATTATCAAAAAAAAACATAAATAATTGTGTGGCACATAATATGCACATTGTCTAGCCCAGGAGATTACAATTCTATTTCATAAATAAACTACAGTTACACATATTGACTATTAACCTACACAGTGGTGGATGATATTATACCATATATTTAAGTATATTTATGCATTTTATTCCACTTTATACTCTACTTCACATTTCAGAAGGTATGAATATTGTACTTTCTTTTTACTCCACTACATTTATTTGACAGCATTAAACACGAGTTTCTTTGCAGATTTAGATTAATACAAACTATACATCAATTAATAAATGATGATAAAGTTTTTATAGGTAAAAATATCCAACACTATATGACATTTTTAAGGGTAGCTCTAGATGATCACATTAACACATCAATAATTAGAATCCAATGTGATTCTGAAATGGACCATTCTTCATAGTGCTAGTACGTTTACTCTCCACTTTAAGTATATTTTTATGACAGTACTTTTTTACTTTTACTTAATTTGGAATTTTGGAATTTTACTATATTGCTGCTTATACGTAAGTAAAGATTCTGAATACTTCTGCCACCAATGAAACTACATTTGGTTAAAAAAAGAACCTTTCAGAGCAACTTCTGTCAACTCAAATTGATTTGACTTGTTCTGACACGAGATGTAATTCATCAAACTTTCTTTGCTGAGTGTAAATAAACATCTCATTATGGCCTTTTGACCACTGTGGTAAAATCTAACCAACTGGTTTCATTACTTGACCTGAATACAGTGACTATTATAGTAATGTAAAATCTAACATTAGTTGCCATATCTCAAAAGCATTACGGTAATTCAGATTATAGAATCATGAATCAATAATTGACACTCAAACTGAGAACCATCCATCAATCAATCAATCAATCAACCAATCACCATGAATCTTTCCTAGTTGATATCTGAGGTGACAATTGTTTTATGTATTACATGTTCCCTGAAGTGCTATATTTGTATATGCAAATAAGACACTATATAAATAAATATGTGCTATTTTGCAGACATTTCCAGAACAGGGACTTGAATTTAGAATTGCTATTTTCATGTTGTTTTATTCTATACATCAGGTTGTGATGTCCGTCTATCAGCTGTCAACTTTCACTCTTACACCTTTACTTACGTTCTGCACCGTTTTTGATGGAAAAACAGATTGAAAAACAACCCGATACGAGCATGACTTGTGATATCAAAAATAGTTTGAAAGACAATTCTGGTACAATTTTGGGTTTTTAGTGAAGTGTGATGTGAAACCTGAAGCCTCCAAACATGAATAAACTTCATTTTCTACAACCTGACTGCTTGTTTTTTACTTTCAATACTCACATTTACCATCAGAGAGTTACTTATCATACTTAAATACTATAAATATTTAATATTTAGGACTTTTATTGGAGTAATTTTTTGATAGCTACTTCTATCAAAATCATTTTCTGGTATTTTAAGGACACTATCCACCTTTGGAATATTCCCCTCTGAAAAATACCTTCATAATATAGTTAGAAATAAAACTGGAAATATTGGTGGATGTAAAAACTACCGATTGAGATTTATGGCTCAGAACCGGACAAAAATAATTTTAATAAAACAGCCATTGAATTAAAAGTTAAGTTTATCTCCTGGTGCCAACAGTAACTCAACGAAGCTACAACCTACAGTCAGGTAACCATAGCAACAATTATTAACGCCATATAGGCTCATTATTTTTATTTATTTATTTATTTTGCAAATTTTTGTCTATAAATTGTGTTTAACTGGCGTTAATCACACAAACAACCCCAGAATATAAACAGTTTAAGGCGCCACGGGTTTATCTCTTCCAACCGAAGCTAACTGTTAGCCGCTAGCTTAGCGCTCGGCTAAGCTAATCGTTAGCGTCGCGAGGCGCCTCTTTATTCTGTAAATATTTAGCTAATAAACACGTGAATAAATAAAGGAACACAACGCGTCGCAGCCACACACGCTTAACCCGGATGCTAAGGCTTCCTACCTTAATGTTAAAGCCCCCAAGCAGTCGGGATGAAACTCGTTTGTTGACTCATTAACTCAGTAAAACTGAATAGATGAAGTTAATTTATCTGAGTATTTAACGCTGTTTTATCGCGTGTGTGTGTTCAACGAGGAACAGGTTAAGTTAAGTGGCAGCACCTGGTTAAAATACCGTTTTCCACTCATGGGAGCTTAATTAGGAAAGAGGGAACTATTGTAGTTTATATTTTAATACACTTATCTGATGCGATATAAAGGTAATATTTTAATATTGTTAATGTTTAAATTGTTATTTCATTTTCATTTTGTATTATTAATGTGTTAACCACTATAAAAAGCCTGAGCAACAAACGTGTGCACACCATATATATTATATGTATATTAATGCATCTAAAATTGGCTTTAAATGAATTAAATTTCAAAATTTAAGTTTCAATTTCAAAAGTCCATTGAGGAGAATCTGTGATTTGTGATTTTTATTTGATTTACTTTGACTTGACATTGAATAACTACATTAAATCCTCTTCTATGTTTGTTAGTGAGGAAATCACATAATATAATAATAAGAAAAATAGTAGGCTATAACACATTCTGTATAATGAGTACTTTTATTTTGAAACATTTTGTTTACTATAGTACCATGAAGGTAACATGAGGCTTTAAAAGGAATCAGGGCATCATGCACTTGACTTGGGAGGTTGATTTTGTTTTTTTTGGGATTATTTCCGAGGGCTCAATTAACATTTCTAATTGCGAGAACCGACCACTCATAGTCGATTTGAAGGATTTGTTAGTCAATCAGTTAATTTCATGCATTTTTCCCACATGCTGGAAACATCATGAGGATTCAAAAACTTCCATCTGCATCATTGCGCGTGGTGAAACTCACGTTTTACAGATTTGTCGATGATATCAACCAATCGGCTTGTGGGCGAGTCATGACTCCTGGATACACCTTTAGAAGGTAAGATGCACCACGCATTATTTGAATTGTAAAATAACAAAGCTGTAATTGCCAATTAGTGCATCAGTCACGGGCTAAATTTAAAACAGGCGGCTTATTTGGATTACTTATTAGATTGTTTTGTCACAGTTTTGTGGAAGCAATGGGTCATTTTTAAGTGCAGTAAAATGTTTATCAGGTAAAATCTCATCAAAATGAGTGAGAAGGTGAAACTCACCTGGTGACTTGTTTTAACAAGGAACCCATATCAGCTGCTCCCCTGTAAATGTACATACAATAAACATATCCATTAACTTTAAATTGTGGCTCTCATTACCGAGGACAAGATTTGAATTTGATTAATATACCATCTTGAGCATTTCATTTCAGGTTGGATATTACAGATGAAATATACAATGTGAAACAACGCAGCAGAAAAAAAGGGAAAAAGAAACGCTCCACTTATCCTCCCAAGATCTTACACCACAGGAAATAAAGAAAACCACTCGACTCACTCCGTGTGGTTGATGGAGGAATTCAAAAAAAGTTCTATAAGAGTTATAATCCCTGCCAGCTCTTTCCTTGAGGCTCACGAGAGCTCGCAACAAAAGGTGCCCACCACTATCGTCTATACACAATTAACTAAAGCACCAGCATTATGCCATTATCATAAGAATGCTGTTTTGCAATGGGGGGAGAAACTCCTCGGCATTCATGGACGTGGCCGCATAGAGATCAGGGGCTTTTATCTTCTCAATTACATGCAGGCCGCATTTATCACACCACCTAGTGACATGTTTGGACACTTTTTTGTGTGCAAATAATTTGTTTACTCTTGTAATTTAAATAGCCTGTTTATAATTACAGCAGAGGCTACAAGTGGCCCCCTTGTCTAAGAGAAGATGCTGGAGATTAGAGTACAACATGACTCCCACTGGAGCCACTTAGTAAAAGACATGCAAGATTTAAACAGATTAGGCTGAAATAACATTGTTTTTCACCAACAGTATATAGGAACCATTATGATTTTATTCTTTAATCTGTTTTACAGATCAACAAGAAATACAACTTTTACATTTTTTTCCTAACCATTGCTGCCAATCTGCCTCCTTGGATATGACATCTTTTGGAAGTCGCCTGGCAGCTGCTGTACTTATGAATTCAGACGACGATGTGTGCTGTAATTGTTCATCTCAGCAGGAGCATCTGAATAAATAAAGACTAAAAAAAGAGCAGCTCCTTTGCTTTGCAGTAAACAGAACTTGTTCTGCGCCGCGGAGTTGCTGATTTATTTATTTTTTTTACCTGATACGTGACTGATGGGGGGGGGGGGTTTGGCGTCGTGTTAGAAGCGACTGACCACAAGGTGTCAATGTTGTCGGGTGTGTGTGTGTGTGTGTGTGTGTTTTTTTTCCTGTCTGTCATCCCGGTCCATTAGAAGCAATGAGGAGACGCAGCGGGCAGAAATGCCTGCTGGATGTCATGCTCACATAAACGTAATTGGATGGAGCGATCGGTCTGGAGAGCTGTAATAGTTAAGTCAGTGCACTTTTCAGCCTTACGGGGTTAGGGCTTACTATCATAATCTAATTATCATTATTTCCTTGAAGTTTACTCACCCTTGTGTAGCTCACTGACTTTAATTTACTTTTTTCTACCGTCAGAATAGCTCTATATTCCAATGAATCATTATTAAATGCATTAAACTTTCCAGCGTCCTGGGAAAACTATGTAATATAAGGGAATAATATATAATGTATGTTTAAGGCTGAGCGTCTGCTTTTAAAAGGAAAAACAATGTTTGGAAAGAGTTTTGAGCATCATGAGCACAGAGGCGGCTCCTTTTGTAGTAAAACTCTCGTGAAGTCCATCCCCAGACGCTCCGATAAAAGAATCCCTCCCTTGAACTGCCTGAGGACTTCGTGGACAAATTGACAGTCACGGTGAGATCAATCAGGGAAAAGCTTAAAGTTCGCAGCCTGTTATCGACGTGTTTGAGTCAGACGAAAACCCGTAACCTAGAAAATACACACGCTGACCAGAGCGAAATGTCAACATTTAGGCTGAGAGACTCTGTGGTCAAGGCATCCACCCGTGGGCCTGTTCTAAGTGGCAGTTTTACACCGTTTATGTGGATACTATTGTTGAGTTAAACCTGGTGTAAAAAAGACCTGTTTGTCTCTCAGCTTGATGGAAGCTGCTACACAAAAAGACCCCACAAGAGGCTGCAGTGATTATGTGAAACGCCAAAGTTTGATCTGCTCTTTTTGATCTCGTGAAATTGGGTTGACAGTTCTCAGAACAGAAGACCTTTGAGTAACTAACTCACTATACGCTCTCAAAATGGAAGTCTTTGGAATAAAGGTTAAACGTGCTAGCCGATTTTTAAAGCAAGATCATCCAGCTGTTTTTCAAAAAAGGAACTTCTTTATCTGAGATAACCAGTAGCTGGTGCTTTCTAATAGCAGTTAGGGCAGATGTTTAATCCACATCTGTCAGTCACTTTCTGTGCTACTTCAACTTGCAGGAAAACTTACTGCTGCTCAGCAAAAGTTACACCTACATTCCTGCTTTGGAGTTAATTTCAAAATATAGTGCTAAAATATGAGGACATTATTTATAATCTCTTCATTTTCATTGTCTCTCTTCTCTTTTTTTTTTTTTTTAAATCAGTCTCTTGTCTCTTGGGGGGGGGGGGTGTACAGTCACATCTGACTCATTCTTGAGGACGGATTAGCTGTTCTCCACTCAAGAAGCCTCTGCAGGGCCGGAACACTAAACAACTGTCATTAGTGCTGATGAAATGTAAGAGGTGGGGGGATCAGGGACAAATTATGATAGGAATGTTAGGTAAAATCACATTACTACACCATGCTGTCATTTTTATGTATATATATTGTAAATATATATATATAATAATGGCTAACTTACTGAATCCACATGAAAGTAATGCTCTCAAATGTAGATAAAGTATGTTAATACGATTCTATAAACTGCTGTAAATCTGCTTGAAGAATCAGCTTCTGCAACAAGTTTCTAGTAACAAATGTCATCAACATTTACTCTATCGCTATAAATGAGCAGGAGTAGCCTCTGTTTAACATTTGTGCTAAATGTAATTGATTTGCCCCTTTATGCAGACAGTTATGAATGATCTCTGAGACCAACACTGTCATCCTGAGGCTTTTCGCACGACAAAACTACAAATAACTGGATTTGATTGAGTGATTTAAAAGAAAAGGAACACTCCGAGTTGACCGCGTTGGGTTGGCGCATCCTGCAAATACAAGTATGAAATGTGAACATTAGGGATGCTTCGCTAAAGACTGTCAGCGGCAGTGTTATTAACATAAATGCAATGTTTCATCACCTCCATGAAGCTGCAGAGGTGACGACGGGACGCGGGAGACGGTGAATGCTCGGCAATGAGAAAATGTCTGAGCGCCGCCTGCATGTCCTTTCTCAGGCTGAGGGGGTAATTTTCTCCACTGACTGGCTGGAGCAGAGATGATGTCTCAATAGTTTGCTTCCCACTGTAAACAGCAACCACCAACAATGAATCAGTGCTATAAAAGGGAGTAGAGCGGGAAAATGGCATCACAAAAGGGAGATTTTCTCACCAATTTCCAGCGAGGTTGAAGGTCAGCGTCGACACGTCTGCGAT
The DNA here is from genome assembly GCA_036785175.1 of Eupleurogrammus muticus. NCBI lineage: Eukaryota > Metazoa > Chordata > Actinopteri > Scombriformes > Trichiuridae > Eupleurogrammus > Eupleurogrammus muticus. The sequence continues at coordinate 12,777,063 of JAYKQN010000022.1, forward strand.
TCAACATATTTCTCAAACACGGTGAGCGTTAACTGGCACAGAGGGCTGAAGCCATAACTAATAAACAAGTTTGCAGTGCCAAAGAATTGATAACCGCTGGGGTAGAGAATTGACTCGGCTCCTGCTACAACCACAAACAGGGACTCTCCAGAGATCACTTGATATGTGCTCGATTATGTGCGCCGCAAAATTTGGTTTGGGTTTAATTTCCCTGCCAACATAGGCAACTTTTTTTTTTTTTTTTTTGCAGTGGCAAGAGTCAAGAGAACAAGAAGGGCTTTTGTGTTATCAGCCTTAACCTGGAAAGTCATCCAGCTGTGGAGAAAAAAAAAAAGCATCGGTCACAATGTGAGATTCTCTTTGGAAAAAGAAAGAGAAAATACGCAGTATGTTGCGCTGTCTATTGACCTTGATTAGCCTTTCAAACCTTAACAGCTTTAATGGCCTGATTGTACGGCCCAGCGGTCAAGTACTTAGATCCTTTACTTTAAATTCTGTCATTTTACAGTGTCATTTTACCGCTAATTCAAACAGTTTCTTAGTTTAGTCAACTGGTGTCCAACCTAGGAGTCGCCTCCCTCCAAATAGATCACCAAATGAATATGAGGAGCCATTGATGATTAATTGGATAAAGGTAAGAACCCTTTTATGGAATTTAGCGTTGTCTGTGATTTATTGCGAAGGTTGACATCTTCACTCCTCAAACAGAAGTCGAGAAGGAAAACTGCTGAGAGGTTGTAGACCTTCTTCAAACATGTGACAATGAACCCCGAACAAACCATCTTTTTATGTCAGGGGGCCATGGGGGGAAAAAAAAAGGTTGGTAACCACATGTTTATCTCTTCTCATATAAAAATCTTAATCTGAGAAGTCTGCAGTGCGGGAAACCCATTTGCAGCAATTCCCCCTGACGTGTAGTGTGGAGTAGTGAGTAGGAGTTTAAAGAAGCATGAAATTGAAATATTCAAGTAAAGGACAAGTACCTAAAACATTCACACAAGTACAGCACTTGAGCTAATATGCGTTGTTAGCTTCCACCACTGTGCAAGACATTTGTAAAAACTTTTATCATTTAACCATTTTGGTAACTGATGGGTTTAAAATAGAAAAATAAAACATAAAACTGGGATGAAGTGAAAACACGGGAACAGATTTAGCCTCGGGAGCAGGTGAGCTCACTATAGTTTAGCTTTGGTAATAAATAAAATGGCAAGTACAGAAGCACCTGGTGAATTTATAGCATGAAAATATGTCAAATTATGATTGGATTTTGACACATAAAAAACAATGAGACAACAAGAGCTTCTGCATATCAGATGGGTTATATGAGAACATGGATTAGTGACAGGTAAAATAATGTGTGTGTGTGTGTGTGTGTGTGTGTGTGTGTGTGTGTGTGGCATCTTTGATTTACAACTGACACGACATCCACTTGCAATCATTTATTAAAAGCTTGAATATAAGGAACTTTGTTTTTTTAAACAGCAAGTGTTCGGTTGTTTTAATGTTGTTTTAACTCTTACAAGGCAACATTCACCACAGTTTGGATCAGAAGAAACAAACAACAGCACGCTGGTTTTCGGGGCGTTCCGCCGGCTCACCAACAATATACTCTTCATCTTCTTTCACTGTCGTTGCTGGAGACACCTTTACAAATATATAGATATAGACTTTTTTTTTTAATATCTCAAATATTTATATAAATAGAATTTGATTAAAGATCTGGGCTTTATAACAAAGTGCAAAAAAAGGAAAGGGGAAGGCTTAAAAAAATGTTAATACCTCCATAAAATTTAACAGCAAAGACAAAATACAACTGCTCTGAGATCAACACCTATGTCTTGATTTTAGCTGCAACCCATGGTAACCTCTCATTCCTATTACTATAAACAGTGAGTCAATGGTGGCATTCCCCAAACGTCTTGGCGCCAAGATCGTCACTTTGCTCTGTAAATGTACATGTGGAAAGAAAACAAGTATTGTCCCCTGAAGGTAATTTCCCATTTAAACCATACGTTTGAAAAATACAGACCTTTCTATCTCATCATGGGAAGCACTTTGAGTACGACTAGTTATGTACAGTTCATTCATCATTAGTGCGTGGATGCTCTTGAGACAAAAAAAAAAATCCTTGAAACTTTTCCCACCAAAGCAATTGTCAAGTACCAGATGGGAGCACCGCTCAGCTTTATGCTGCCATCAAGTGAATCAAAATGCTTTCAGTTACTTTAGCAGTCATTTTTAACTATGTTTTTTAAATATATTACAACAGCCACCTGATTTAATTAAGTTTTTTTTACTACATTTATAATCCACTGCATGACATGGAGGACATAACATCACGTGTGTGACTTTGGTTGTAAATTTTGGGGTCAATAATTTCAACTAAATATCCGCGCGGCCTGGTCAATCTTAACTTTTACGTGATGATGCGATCACAGGCTCACAGGAATAGGTATAATGTGTTTATATCACAGTGAATTTGCCATAGAAAGGCATAGGAGAAGACATTGCTGACCGAGACATTCTGATGATTCGGAGTCCATTTGAGATTGCAAGTGAAAGCATTTTGACCCAGGTCTGATTTTACAGACACAGAACCACCAAGCATAAATCAATACACCGGTCTAGGAAGATAAAGGCAGTAAAAATGCAGCTAAAGCTTCAAACAAGAAACATGAAAAAAGGGTGGAACCACAGGTAAACAGGAATGTGGGGCCCTTTATATAAAAACACTCAGCAAGGCCTGGTTTCTCAAATCTACTTTTTGTCCATTAACTTCTATGTGTATGTCGGGCCTGTACCTATTAGAAATATTCATATTCAAACATGCGTTTTGGACTTGATAAAGTCTTACACGCATAATAAATACATTCCTATACTTTGAAAAGGAGAAATAGTTGTTGGGATCTTTCCTTTTTTGGCCGTATAGATGCCACCAGCAGCAGGGTTAATGGTAGAATCTCTTAAAAATACAAAGTAGGCTTTTAAGTTCTTCTTGACCTCACAATGAATGGTTTGATGAAATGAAAGATGAAAGAAAACCCCCACTTACATTCACTGCTCATCACATGACTGAAGAACCTTGGTCATGTGACGACAAATGACCGAGTTGTCATCACATGACCTCACACGCTTTGTGCTGATTCCACACTAAAAACTGACTCTAAGCAGGTTTCGAGGATAAAGTGAATTCACACTAGAGAAGTCACTTAAAAAAATTAAATAAAGTCAATGTGCATACTAAAATTTATATTTTAAAGTGTGCTCAGGATCTGGTGGTGAAACATCTCCAGATCAACATCAGGGAGATTGAGAAACAGTTTGCGTTCTTATTTAGTTTAAGTTAACTAAATATATCAAAATAATGATGTATTGCATCAGTTCCTATTACTACAAAATAAGTATGTTGGCTCCTAGTCTACAAACGGCAAAACTGTATACCATAGGTTTAGTATATTATGGAATCTGGACACAGCGAGCAGGAGGAGGTTAAAAAACAGTGAATGTATGGTGAGAGAACTGAAATGATTATTCTATTCTTGCCCACTGGCTGTTATCGTCATATGGAATCACAGCCTTTTATGATAACGGCTACAGTCAAAGTCACATTTGACTCGGTGAGGATCCATTTTAAAACCAACTAATAAACAAATTCTTGAAGGTTTTGAGAAACCAGGCCAACGCTAATAAACACAGACCAAGGTAGCAGGGCGAAACACTCCATCTTGAGCTCAGAATTAGTAAAATGGGGACAATTATTAATAAATACAAAAATAATAACAGATATGTACAAAGTTTACAAACAATACAAACTATCATAATACTCAACATTTCTTCAAAATACCATAGAAATATTTTTTTTGCTCAAAAAGTCTGTCAAACATCAACGGTCAACTAGAAAAAAAACAGACATTTAAGAATGATAAATTATTATACAAAAACACATCCAACACCGTAGTAATGATTCCATTTTTGGGTGCAAGTCCTGACACACAGACAGCAGTTTGTGTTTCTTGCAACATTTAAATGCAGAAAAAAAATAAATCTTCAAACAAAAATTGGATTTTCTTACTATATCGAAACAAAATGCATTGAGCGGCATTGTTGGTAAATGTGGAAGTCCTCGTCTTCCCTTGTGTGGACAGGTCCGTGTGGCACTGCTGGAGACTGCTCTGGAGTCAGAGTTGATGGAAGTATGGGGAGGCAATGGGGAAATAAGTGCACTTTGAACACAGGCATGCTGAGTACACACAAAGTGATGGATAGGAAAAAGATAAGCAGAGGGAGAGATACGTTTTTTGATATAAAAAGTGGTGGCGAAAGAGTGACAGGAGAGGATGAAGTGGAAAGAGGAAAAAGCTGGATAAAACCCAACCAAAGCTGCTGCTGTCTCTTGAATACCAGAAGAAAGACAGAAACAGGGTAGTTGGAGTCCTACACAGTTGTGTTAGTAGGACCATCAAACTCCCTTAAAACCACAGACTTGGTTCCTTGTTAGCTGGCTGGAAACAAACTCTTGATTGCTTAAAAAAATAAAGTCTCCCCAAAAAAATGTACTGTGGTGGTATATACCAATGCCTTGAAAACTTTTCAAACTTGGGGCGAATTCCCTTTTCAGGAGAGACGTTCTTATTATTTCCTCCGCTTCAAACGGTCTTGTTCTGAAACGACTACGACCACAGCAGTGACACGCGGCAGATTTCCATCAAAGCCATCCAGAATCACGGGTGGGGAGAGGTGGTAGCTGTCGTAGACTCCACAGCTCCCAGGAACCGTCTGACTGAACTGCCACTGGTTAAACGGGGGTGACATGGCCGAGATAAAGCAGTCCGGTTGGTGCTGTCAGCGGACGAAGTGGTGAGGTCAAAGGTCACAAACGGTAGTGGCCCCGTACAGCTACCCAACATTCTGTCAGTGATGCAACTTGGCCTGCAAGGACAGGACAATGGAAATATTTTGTTTGTGATCAAGCTGTGAGATACTTTTTTTTTTTTTTAAGTAGTTTCAGAAAAAGACACTTTATTCCTCTGTACCTATTTATTTTAAAATCTGTCTTTCTCTGCATTTTATTTATTTAAAATTTGAAACAGAGTAAAGTGTTATCCTTGGGGTTTCAGCTGATAAAACAAGGATACAAAACAAGGCCTCTTTTGTTATGTCATTTTGACATTGTATTGGCCTAAAAATTCATGTAGAAACTAATCTGCAGGTTAACAGATTGTGAAAACAATTATTAGTTGCAGCCTGAACACGGATTTCTGAGAGATAACCGTTTAGTCAAGTCCCAACACCAAAAATCACAAATTTAGATTTTACAGAATTAACTGTCCTTAGATGCTCACATCAGAACGTAGAAAAACTCCCTAAAAAAACTTTAACAGGGGATATAAAAAAGAAAGAAACCTCAAGAAGAGTAACAGAGGGAACCCTCTCCTAGGATGGTGAAATAGATGATGTGTACACAGGATGGACACAATAAATTCATACAGGAAAAAATCAATATGACACTACTGCCTCCAATTTTAGTTCTAGAAAAATCACTCGGAGCACAGACCTCCAACAAGCATATTGTGAATCCCACCCAGCATTGTTGTCCTATAATGACTGAATTTATGCACTATACCTTTAAGAAAATTATTCTGAGGTTATAAAAACCTTTCAAGGCTCATTTCATTAAGTCACGACTACATTTACAATTTAAGTGGTTGTTCTCAGTAAAATAGTCGAACATTTGCACTGAGAAAAGTTCATTCCTGATGTTGAAATTACAAATATGGCTAAAAAAGAGCTCTTCTTAACTTTCACTTGTCATGGAGTTTGTTCAGCTATTATGTGATAAAGTTAAAACATGTAGGTGGTTATAGATGAGGCATGTCACACCACTCACCATCTACCTGGGATTTTCTCTACAGCTGTGTCACATGTCACATTAAACATGTCACAAAGATGTGTGGACTAATGCCTCTTAAGAAGAATTGGAGAATTTTTAAAAATCTAAAATTGCGTGTATTCCTTAGGCGCCATTTTCTTTAAGTAAATTATAAAGTTGGTTTGACGATTCAGAATTGAGCACACAAGTCAAAGTAGCGGATAATGAAGAGGCAGACTATGTGTGACACCTACCTGCCTTGGGGACTCGGGCCCGGAGGCCAGTATCCCCCCACTGTCACCCCCTTTCCCGAAGAGACTCTCCAGCCCACCAGGCCTGCTCAGCTTGCTGGCCTTGCCTCTGTAAGAGTTGGGGCTCTTCCTCTTCCTCCCCTCTATGTTTCCTCCATAAGCTAGGTGTCCGGAGGGGGGAGCCAGTGGCTGATGGGAGGCGGGGGCCTGCTCTCTGCTGGGTGAGCGGGATATACCGGTGGTGCCAAGACTGCAGCTGGAAAGGACAAGAGAAGTGTGATATATAAGAATACACTCCAACCTCCACTGCACAGCAGGATCTATTTGGAGCGGTGTAAAATCATCACAGCAGATTTTACAGTGCTGTATATTGTAGAGGAAAGCCAAACACCTGTCAGCACAGCGTCTGCACTGCTGGCAGTCTCCGTTTATACAAAGCTCTACTTTTAATCAATCATCCTCTGATGTGTTTTGCCTACATTCTATGCCATGTAGTGAGCAGAGCTTTTGCTGTTGTAGCCCTGGCCAAAAACAACATGTCAATATAGTAAATATGAAATAAATAAGTGTTTTATTTGACACCATTATCCTGAACACATTTTGCTGATGCTTTTTTTAAACTTTGAAAAAACTTCTTCTTCTGGGATCTTCTCAAACCTTTAGGATAGATTGTGTTGCAAATATCCCTTAAATTTCCTAACCTATAATTGGGATAAATGAAGATCTACTCAACAAAATAGAGACTTGGTGGCGCCTGCATCGTCAAGCCAAAAATGATAAAAAATAAGTTCCCTGCATCAGAATTGGACCACACCAATATCACCCCCCAAGCAAACAAACACAGCAGCTGTCATGTTAAACACTTGTTGCTCCTGAGGATATCTCTGCATCTCTGATAACTCTCATCAGATCAATATCTCCCGAGCTATTGCTGAATTAAAGGACTCTCGATCATAATCCAGCGAGGTGCCACGGGGGTTGCTGTCACCGCACTTCAAAAAGACACGAGCAGTTTAAAGGTTACCGTCACCGGAATGGAGAGTGAGTTTCTTAGTCTGCCCGATTCTCCCATATCGCTCTTAAAAAGAACTGATATCCAGTCTGTGCACAGCACAAGGTCACTCAACTTAACAAAGAGAAGACCTAAAACCTAAAGGACCAGGCTGCTGAACAGGAGGATTATACATGCAGATGTAACTTCAGATCAATCCTCCTCCATGAATCAGGAGGCTAGCAACACAATTGGCTTTCTCCAGCACCAACTCCCTATATGGCTCCCTATGCTGTTGGCAAGGGGGGGGGGGTTATGGAGATGGAGCGGGCCCACAGGATTCACTCCAAGTCCTCTGGTGATAACTAATCTAGACCAGTTGTATTCAGACTACTGTGTCATACTGGATGCTTACTGAGCTGCTGGCTCATGTCTCACATATGGGAGTCAGCAGCTGCTGTATATTCCCTACACACCTCAAGATGCAGAATGGCATTCGCTCACATCATAAAAGAACTACAGAGAAAAAAGGAGTAGAACCTTTTTTTTCTGTACCGTAGAGGTTGTGCTAATCTGCTTCTCCTCAGTCAGAAGGCTCATTTATTTTTTTTTAGACTCACACTGAACCTGATATTTAGACGGAATTGATGTTATTGACTGATATTGAAATTCAACCTTGCAAGAAATGTTCTGGTCAAGTCATTACTTCGTGAAATTTCTTAGATTTTTTTTGGTATATATGTTAATAGGACATTTTTATTTTACCCCCCCCCCCCTTTCTTTCTTTTTAAACTTTCCCCAAGTGAAGCCTTGAACCCACCTGTTCTGTGAGTTGTGGCTTTGAGACCCGTCAGCTCTAGATAACCAGTCCTCACTGCCGCTCCAAAGCCCACTTTCTCCACGCCCGCGTCCCTTTTTCCTGGCTGGAGAGGCGGGCGCTCCCCCCGAAACATGTAAAGTGGGATGATAGCTGCTGCCGTTCCTCTTGTGATTATCCACAGTCAGAAATGAGGAGGAAGAAAATGAAAAGGAGGACGAAGAAGGGGTTTTTCTCTTCTTGGAGCCCACTACAGAGTCATCTATCTCTTTGGATGGTCCGCTGACTTTATGCATGCCATTTCGGGCTTTTCCTGGTGTGGAAACCGGAGCGAGGGGATGCTGGCCATCCCGGATGCTGAACACCCTAGACTGAGGAAAGGTGGCGGTGTGGGAGAACGTGTTGTTGGGGGAGCTGAGGAGAGAAGATGTGACGGAGGTGGGAGAAGGCGGGTGGGCCTGTTGTGAAGGGACAGAGGAGGGTAGAGAGAAGAGGCTCTCAGCAGCTAGCGGCACCTTCCTGAAACACATATGACATGTCGATTATTTTAACCGTTTCCTATTGTAAAACTCTTTTGTGACTCTTATAATATTACACAGTGATTGAAACAAGGGCACACACTCACCTCCACATCTGTGCGTTGAGATGTTTCTCCACCATGCTCTGGAGCGTCAGCCTCATCCTGTCCCATCGCCTGTCGAACACATAGTGGCCCCGTCCCATGAGCCTGCTGCTGAATACGCAAAACTGGAGGGAGAAAGAAAAGGGTGAGGGACATAAGATGAGGCGTGAGAGACAGACTTAACATGAAAACATGAAATACAGAAATCGATATAACCAAACCCAACCATTTACGAATCTGTGTCAGTATTACCAAATCAATGCTTCTTTGTAAATGTGAACAGGAAACATGCTTTTCCTCCCCATGTAGTGTGGGCAGTTCACTCTGAATTTTAGTAGGGTAGTGATAATACATATATAATGAACAATTTAATTAGACAGGAATTTGAGTCATACATCCTTCCTGTGACTACTTTTTTGGTTTTGACAGATTATGAACTAAAACATTATTTTTAATCCTATGATTCCAGACATAAGAGGAGATCGTACAGTGAGGTGGTCAGATAGAAGATGTCAATACTAATCCTCTCTTGTGACTCTTGACAGAGAAACAGCAAATAAATACATTCTTTGAAAAGTTGAACTGTTCTGATGACACTTTCGGGTAAAGGAGAGATTTTATTATATTGCCTCAAACTGGTCAAACGTTGTGAACTTCTATGGAACATAGTCATACCCCTAAAGGCTGTGGGTGGTGACTGGAGTAGTGAAAGCCAAGTCTGTCCGTTTCTTCTGGAGTTTCTGCGTCTCCATCGTCACTGGAAAGCCGGCCACCGTCCCCTGCTGTCGTCACCCAGCTGTGGGGAGACGGCTCTGGGTTTGGGGTCAGGTTTGAGGCCGGTGCTGGGGGCAGAGGGGTGGACATGGAGGTGGCGGAGCCTGGAACCCTGAGGTGGATGTGTTAAAAATACATCAGGGCGAGAAGAAGAGAGATAAAACACAGAGAATAGATAAGAGAGAAACACGAGATAAAGAGAAACCAAATGAAATAAGAGGAAGAGAGAGAATATAAGAAAAGTTAGTGATGGGGAAATATGGAGAAGCAGACAATGAAGGAAAGATTGGAGAGGAGAGAGGAAAAAAATACATGATAGAGAGAAAATGGGAGTAGAAACAAGTGAAAAAGAGGGACAGAAATAAAAGAGAAACCGGAAGAACGTGTATGAATGACAGAAAACTCATGCACACAACAGCTTAAGTCCTATTTGTGCTCACACTGCAATCAATGTGTGATGCATGTTTGCCACAGCGGCAAAGCCCAAATAACTTCCTTCTTCAAACAGAGGATCATCTCCCAAATAGGGAGAGGAAATGAGTTTCTCATTCTTTCTCAAGGGCAGACTTGCCATCTTTTTACTATTGTGTGTACTACTACCTTTACACTCGTTTACAGCATCCCCTGGTGGGAAATACATGAACAGACAAAGAGCTCCCTTGTACCAGTACACTTGGCCAGTGAATTATTTATTTAAAATCTTTACTTTAACATTTAAAATAAAGATACCTCGCTGGAAAGTGACACAACTGATATTAAAGGGCACACCTTGTCAAATAAAAAGCTCAAATTATTGGGTATAACGAATAATAATAATGATTCAAGTAAGTTGGATTTTAAAATCCTCAAAATCACAGATAGCATTTTAAAGAGTCAACTTCTATAAAGAAACAGATTACTGAAAATACAAAATCAGCTGGAAAACAACAGAAATTCCAGATTCATCTTTTCGTCTCATGTTCTTCCTCTTCAAAAAAAAAAAAAAAAAAGCAAACAATGTGAGTTGTAGGCTCTGGGTTACTTTGCAGACTTGAACGGACATGCATGTGTGTGTGGGGCTGTCGTACCTGGGTATGTGCGCGTTAGCCAGCCGTAGCTTCAGCGTGGACAGGGGTCGGCCGTTGGGGCATTGAGGCCTGCTGGGACACGCGGGTTCCTGCGGCGTGATGCTCTGGACGCAGCCTTCTTTCCCTCCCTGCGGCCCATCCTTGTCTTTCTCTTTCGCTCCCTCCTTTTCCTTCGCCCTCCCCTTGTGTTCGGCCAGGAGGATGTCGAAATGTTTCCTCCGGCCGGGGACGGCTCGGCGGTGGGTTAAGGAGTGAGACTGCAGGAAACGCAGGACGAAAAAAAAAATAATGAATGCAATCCCTTTCCTGTCTTTCAGTAACAAAAGTATTGATCTATGAAGAATTGACAGATTTGCGGTCTCAGGGGTCTCCGGTTTCAGGAAAGTTTCCATAATCACTGCACCATTCTGCTGCCCAGGTCACACCACACTAACGAGGGTAAATATTGCCTGTGCATGGTAAGCTTGTCTACCCTTCCAGCTACTTTGGAAGGTAACCAGCTGTCAAACATTTGGTTTTCAAATTTCTTAAAAAAAAAAAAAAAAAAATGAGTTTGAAGCTGCCGCACTGCTGGTTTAAACAGGTTAACATGGCCTGTGGAAAGTTTCCTGTACTTCTTGAAAAGGTCATGGTGAAGGTAATGACCTCTTGAAATGATTTAAAGGCCTGAAATGTGAATTGTTATTCCTGAATATAAACATATCATGACTGCTGTGTTCACCAATTTCAGGGGCAATATAGAAGTTCAAACTAATGGCAATATTGGAGTGAGTGAGAAGTACTGATCAGCCTGCAAAAAAAAAAAAAAGTTGTATAATAGCGTTCAAGGCTCTGGTGGGAGCTGAGAAAATAACCCTGATGTCACAGTGATATTTCCAGGGTCATCTTGGACTGAGCTTGAAGACTACACATTTAGCAACAGAACTCCTGAGTTACATACTGGACATGGAGTTTAAAAGTATATTTGTACAGAGTATACGTGCACTAAATAAATACCAGAAAGGAACGAATGCAAGACAGGTTGAAATATGAGAATTGGAGAATCCAGCGTTTTAAGAGCTTCACTAACTTGCTAAGAAATAAAAAGTCAGGATACCTTAGCATCTGGTGCAGATTCTGATCATTCTTTAATAAAAGAAAAAAACCTGCCTCCTGTATGTGCCCCAACTTAATGCAAGTACAAGAGTTCCCCTTAAGAGCTCAGGCAAAATATGCAAATGAAGATACTTTGTCTACTTGTTATCTGCAACCTATTAGGATACTGAATTATAACAATGTTTATTAAGTTATGACTCATAAGTCAATAAAGACTGCTTTTATGAGTATTTCTACAAATTTACATTTTTACATTCAAGGCAGCACTTTGGATTAAATGCATGTTGTGTATTAGAATACAGAAAACACTTTAAAATACAGTAAGAGTCTATTAACGGTCACAATTAATCAAAAAGCATTTCTTTCAAAGTGTCAAGTATTAAAACAGCAGTGTAATCAACTGATTTTAGTTTGATATCTTGTCATTTACTGTATGCTATTGGGTGTAAGTCGGTTTAAGAAAGTAACCTGTAATGGATTTTACAGCTGTCACTGTTATATTTAACCTAAAACCAAGCAGTGATCAGTCTTTTATGAATATGCACATGATCTGATGCCTTTTCTGTATTGCAGCATGGGGAAAATAGCTTCCATAAAAAAGGAGACGTGAACATTTGTAACATACATCAGGAGTGGCATTTCAGCCAGAGGGAAGTTAAACCTTAACATGCTTTCAGGAAACAGGGCTTACTCCTTGGTTTAAAATTGCAGTTCTCACTGAGCCACTATGAATTAAGGTTAAATATTTTTTTGAGTATGTGTTTTTTTTAATGAAAACATGGTCGAGAATAACATGAGTTTTCTCACCAGCCACTTCTTATAAACACCAACACACTAGCCTGATACATCCTTAATTGCTTAATAACCAGTTTAAGTGATTAGTAAACCTTACTGGGGGTAATTAAAGGGCAATAAAACAGAGTATTACTGCTGAAAAGATGTTGTGGCCCTCATCCAACATCTATAATTAACTCATCAGGGGAAGTGTAGGCCTTATAATGCTTCAGCACCACTACCCGGGCATTAAAGAAATGGGCAGGGCAGACAGAATCAAAGCTGTGGCTGGAGTCCTACAATAGTGATGTTAATATGCCCCTCAATTCCTATTACTCTCATAAACAAACAAAGCTGCTTCACTGGTCAGATGGTCTTACACAGGAAGCAGGAAGAAGAGTCATGACACAACCAGAAAACTATTATTGTCTCCCCATAAATTATACACAGGTGGTGTCTTCTTCTTCTGCATTTGATTTATATGTGTGTGTGAGTGTGTGTTACCTTGCAGGTGAGAGACCGTGTACAAGGTCGTTTAGTCTCTGGATCCTGAACTCCACAGTGCTTGTTAGGATCAAACACTCTCCCTGAAAAACACGAGACACAACCTCATTGAAAGACTCCTGTGGTAATTTCTCCTTCCCCTTTTCAGTAGTAAATTACATTTGATGGGAGTGGGAACCTCACAATTCCTCAGGTGGATTAATTTGACTCTCTGAGGCAGCTGTTCGTTCGCTGACATTTGTCTCTTCACACACCTTGGTTCTTTCAGTCATTCAGTCATGGTCTAAGGCCAACGCTGTCTAATAGTGCTGTTCTGGGTGATAATATCAGTAATGCTGCCAGTTTCAAAATGGATCAATTCTGCTGATCTTTCATGCTATGACAAATCATTAGTGACAAGAGATAGGGGGCGGGCGGGCAGGAGTCAACAGTGACTGACAGCCCACAAGACAGACAGGAAACCTGCTTTAGTGAGTAGTATCTGAAGTGAAAATACACATGCTGATGAAAGATATCCATAAACTTCAAGAGATAGTGTCGCCTGGCAACCAAAGCAAAGAAAAAAAAAAAAAGAGCCTGGGCGATCTGGACGTTCGCTGCTCTTTTTCGTGACATTTCCATTCTCTCTCAATAGGTAATTAAAAAAAAAGCACAAAAGGCCAAAAAACTAATCTAAAAATCTTCTGTGAGAGAAATGCTTTATGACAAAAACATTCAGGTGTTCGTAGTTCGCAGACAAAAGACAAACATTCTAAAACAAACCGGAAACCTTTCTCAGTTGATTTTGTATCATGAAAACTACCACCCGACATGGACACAATATTTTCTGCTGAAGTTATAACAGATTTAGTTATTACACAGGATTTGTTTCTATTTGGTGGTAGTTATAAGTGTTAGTAGTATTCTTTTGTTTCTCCTCACTGGATTTGTGGGTGTGATTTAATTAAAAAATGGTGATATTGAATACTTTCACACATCAATTAGGTGTGTAAAACTTGTATAATAATTATATATAATTATTAAACACCACAAACAAGACACTTGGTCGTGAAAGTTCATCCTTTCACCTTGAGGTTTCTCTTGTACCATTAAAAAGGCCAATATTGTAGTTGAGGTGTTAAATAATGTTCCTTTCCATTGTTTTTCCACAAGCTGCATCTAGTGTAATAGAAAAGAACCAAGTTGTAAAAATATTTAATCTTCAATTAAAAAAAAAACAACAATAAACAATTCTGTGTTAACTGGAACTTAGACTTTTCTATGCTGATACGAACAGCGACCATTGAAAAAACATAGAGACCATAATTGCTCCAAACAAACGCGACAGCCAACAACAGCTTCCAGTCAGCAGGTTATCTTCAACAGTGTTGCTGTCAGAGAGCTGTAATCTAGTGCTGGCCCTCGCTATAATCCCTGTAATCTTTTTGTGTTTGCAGTATGAGACAGAGTCAATGGATTGCCAATAGACAGACATGCAAATGTACAACAGCGACATCCCCTTAGACATAAACAAGCTCACATGCTCAATCCCAAGTTTACACAAACAATAAAAAAAAGTTGGGAGAGGTAGAGACGGGGCAGTGTGGGTGCAGACTGAAGGAACACAGATGAGGGGGGGAACAAGACAATACAGGAAGCAGAAGTACAAGGGGGGTGAGAAAGAAGATAATGATGAGCAGTGAGAGAAAGCCAGACAGTGGCAGGAGACGGGGTGAGAGGAAAAATTAGGACAGGGTACGAGTGTGTGAAAGAGAAACAAGGAGGTCGAGGTTGGAGGTGTGAGAGTGAAGAAAAATACTGACAGGAGGTGGAGAGAACCACTTTGAAAAGGAAAAGCCTTTTGGCAGCAGGAGCTCGTGCAGTAGAGGGTGAATATCAGGAGCTAGGAGAGCGGCACAGCACAGCGTGAAGATAAAGAAGAGAAAAATGAGGAGTGGAAGGACAGGGAAAATAGAAGATAGCGACATGACAACAACCGGAGCCTTAAACATCCATCACAACCACACATTTTTCACCTCGCTAATTAAGAGATTACCATTAGGACAACTTGTGTGCTTCAGTGTTGATTTAAAAAGGAAAACAAGTTGAGTGTTTGAAGATAGAATAAGGAAAAGGGTGACAGACAACAAACAACAGGATTTATTAAAAACTAGAAAGATCCTTCTCCCCAATACACAGTCTAAGCCTTGTAAAATAGTAAGTGAAAAAAGGTTTTCAGGCTTCCAGTTACTCCCGGGTTACTAGTTTTACGACTATAACTCCTCCATAGTTAAAAAAAAAAAAAAATCATAATAGAAAGAGTCATAATCGACCTTGTTTGGATTTCTAGGTGTCCTGTCAACAGTTTTTCTCCTGCTCCCTTTTCCCCTCATTGTGTGTAGGGGGTAAATTTAGCTGAAAGGCTGAGCAGTGGCACCCTATCCGGATATAATTATGCATCCATGGTCTAACCCCACCAATGTTCTGTCTGCAACCTGTAGTTTTGTGTAAAGGGGAAGACCCCAATGTGGACATGTCTGACGACTGACCTGAGAGTCTTTTTTGTGACCTGGAGGAAGCCTTAGCTCCGTTTTGCTGCTTCTTCTCCAAAGGGGACGACGACGATAATGAGGACGACGGCAGGGTTCCAGACCGATGAGAAGGCGAAGGCGAGGAGGAGGAGGGTTTGCGGTCCAGCGGGGAGGGGGAGGGGGCAGACGGCAGCCGTCTATCCATCGGAGAGCGAGCCGGGCTGGGCCGCCCGTCAAGAGAGGATGGGGACGCGTTGGAGCGCGGCGTGGACGGCCCGCTGGCGCTTCGACCATTCATCAGCTTTTCATTGGAACGGTGAGAGGCTGGGGGAGTGAGGGCCGGGGGTTTGAGGGGGGAGGCTGAGGGGGAAGAAGAAGAGGAAGAGGAGGAGGAGGAGGAGACGCGGACGTGCGATGCAGAGTCTGCTCGGCTGAGGCAGGGCATCTTCTCCAGGCTTACGACTGGAAGGGATACACTGGAGAGATGAAGGAGAGAAAAGAGTATTTTTGCGTCAAAACGGTGTAAACATAATTGTTCGGGGAGCCACAAAAGCGGCATACAGCACATAGCAACAACTCCGAAAATGATCTGGGGATGCGAGTGACATAGAGGGACCAAGTGTGAGCACTTCCAGGCAAATTATTCAGGTGTAAGACAAAATGTTTTTCATCAGAGGATACAAAGGAGTGAGGTCTGCAAGCTTCTATGATGTGAGTCATTTATAAACCCCTTTTTTAAAATGATAATAATCAGCACCCACCATGTCTTATTATTCCGTGCACCCTTTGGTGGGTAGACAGCAAGCGGCGCCTTGCTGAACCGGGAGTGGGGGTAATCTTTAGGGACCCTGAACGCCAGCGTGTCTCCAGGACTGGCGGCCACAGTGGGGGTCACTGAGGGCACCTTGGGCTTCATGGGCACCAGGGGGGTCCTGGAGGGGACAGGGGAGCCGTGGCGCTTCTCTGGAATACAGAGGGAAAGAGTAAATGACTATACTTATATGTAAGCTCACGCACAGTAGCTGCAAGGCACACACATACTGACACTGAAAAACAGACATAATCAAGACTCAATCAGGAACACACCCAAAGAATCAAGATCATGCACTGCCAGTGGGTACTTTTTTGGAACTAATTTGCATCCGATTGGTACCTTGACAGAGTATAACACAGTTTAATATTACTACTAGTAGTGGAAATCACAGGGTTACTAATGATATGATACTATCATGATATTGTGATTCAGCAATAATCATTATGTTGTAAGACAATTCATCTTTAAATTCATTACAATATCTATGACTGAAGGTGAAAAAAGCAAAGGCAAGAAAGCAGTAATTATTTATTTATTTACTATATCAAGGTGGCAGTTTCATAGAATCTACTACTCCTCTCTACTAAAAAATAGTATTATTATATGTTGTTATTTGATAGTGCATTGGTAAATTTAATGGTATACTGTAATGTTGACACCAGAAATTTCTTATTAAAATGTACTGAGTATTTCCAAATATAAATAAATATTAAATACAGTACACTTTTGTCTTTTACAGAAACATGGTTTTACTAAACACTCCTAGTGACAGCCAGATTGTAGCAAGGAAGGTCAAGTCGATCCAATATGAGGAACAGAGAGCCTTGTAGATTATTTTATTGTTATTTGTTTGTTGCTGTCTCTCATCTGGTCTGTGTGTTTGTGTGTGTGTGAAGCAATAACCCTGCCTGTGCTGAAACAGAAGAGAAGCAGGCATCCCAGCATGACCGAATGACAACAAAATGTAGTAGAGTGTTTAGGTTTACGCCTCCTTCATGTGCAGTCTTATCATTCTAGCACAGAGTGAATCTTTACTTAGTGATTTTTGCTGTCATTTGCTCATGTGAATTCCTCTCTCCTCTGTTTATCTGCAGGGCTGCTCCTTCACACAGCGGGGCAGAGGAGAGAGAGAGAACCTGAAGTCATGAGTAAAATGCCAATAAGCATAACTTAATTATCTGTCAAGTCTTTTTTTTCCAAAAATCTGTCTTAGAAAAGGGAGGTTGTCTTATATAATCACACAGTCATCTTACATTCAGGGCAAAATATAAAGTTAAAATATAAGCGCTGTTGAAACTTTTGTTTATTTTAATAAATGCATGATGTTTTCAAAGTGAATAAAAACATGTGTTGAATAATTCTGATCACATTCAGGTCAAAAAGAATCAGGTTTATGATTTTCACCATGATTGAGGAGCACAATTAGACCAACCAAACCACCACTGCTCTTTTGCTTGTGCTCGCTCTTATTTGTGCCATCTCGCCCGTGCTCGTTCTCCCTCTTCCATGCTCGTTCTCTCTTGCTCTCTCTTCGCTCTTCCATGTGCTCTCTCGCGCTTTCTCTTTTTCTATGGTCTTTTTAAAAACGAAAGCTGACAAATCTAACTTTACTTTCAACATTATCAAAGAGAAATGTAATTCCCCCTTATCTGAGTAAGGGCTTTGTACTCTGTCATGCTACAATCCAAAATGTTGGGCTCTTTAGGTCCGAGTGCATATAATGTTTGTCTGAAAATGAACAATTGCATTCAGAATAACTATATAGAAATAGCCGATGATGGTCTGATTTGCTTATGGAAGCATTAGCATTAAATTGTAATCGAGAAAAAAAAAACTTGTGAGTGTACTTTTCGCTTATTAGTATCAGAGGCTATAATAACAAATAACTTTTGACCCAGATATGATTACAATACAAAAGTTAACAGATGCTGACACAGAACAAAGGGAAATGTAGAAAGAATAAATTACGAGGCTGTCGTGGGGAGAAAAGGAGGAAAGGAGAGGAGCTCACACTTACGGTTCTTGCTATGCATGTCTTTGTGGGAGCAAAGAGGGGAGGGAATGTGGGGGGTGGGGGTTGTGGTCCAGGACTGTCTGTCTCTCTCTGTCTGTCTGTCTCACAGGGAAACTACACACCGGCTACCTGAATGAAAACAGAGGGTTTAACACGTCATAAACAGAGAAAATGAGGTGGGGAAACACTTTGCAAGAGTAATAATAGTATTTACAAATCATATCTAACACTTTATTTATAATTATCTTCTCTGTTTAAATAGGATGTGGCTCTTTAGTTGTTATCATCGGACAGCTGCAAGTGGTGAAAAGCAGCTGTTAAATCTGGAAGGAGAATGGTCCTCGTAGTTAACTGAATTTCCTGTCTGCTGATGAAAAAGCAATTCTTAAATAGCAAAGAGAAAAGAAATAATACAAGCTTAGGAAGAATATATAGACCGCTTCATTGAGACGTCACCACGAATTTAGCTGGAATAAAGTCCTGACACTCACACACAAGCTTTATTTAGAAAACCAACCCGATGCAGGCACATGCCAGGCAGCAGATAACCGTATCTATATTATTATTCATGTAGGTCCATTCATCTGTGTCTTTTGCTCTCTGCAAATTAACCAAACTCTTAAGAAAGGGGTCTATACATCTTTTATGTTGCAGGATTAAATGAGAAGATGATTAATGCCACTCTCGAGATGTAAAGTACTTGAAAAATACCCGTGGTATCATTTTAATAAGGGTTTCCCAAATGTAACAAAGTGCTGATCAAGTGGCACTGATGTCCTCCTCGGCCAATGGGCAGCGTGAGGGAGTGTAGGTGTGTGTGTGTGATATGTTGTACAACCCTGTTAATGAGTGTAGTAGTAGGCTACTAACAGGAGCACGTTGGAACAACACGGATGAGCGGACGAGTTGGCCGACACGCCGTGTTTGCACAGAGTGCACGGGTTCACATGAAAGTGTGCTGCAGGTGACTGGGAGAGTTTATTGTGTACAATGTGCCCCTGTGTATATTTTAGGAATTAGCTAATGCATGCATATGTCTAACAGGTGTGTGTGTGGGTATGATACCATACTGATAACTTATGCACTTACTTATAAGTGCATGTGTTTGTAGTATGTATGCCTCTGTGTGCGCTAGGTCCATGTAAGAACACTTTGTGAGAGCATAATTTGCGTATGTGAGTGTGTGTGCGTGTGCGGCAGGTGTGTAAATAGGCCACTGGAAGTGGAGGATGAGGCAGGCAGCTGTATTCAGAGTAGCAGGATCAAAGTCCAAAAGCCACATTTGCAGGTATGCAGCTACAATGGTGTCATTTCACACATTAAATCACATCATTTCAATTCCAGTGTACAGTTTAATGAAACTACACTATAGAAATAAGACTGTGGGAAAAAATGTATGTAATGCTCCTTTTTATGTGTGGTTTCAACATTTTTGTATTTTACCACCCAGGAATAAGTTAGATAATAAATCTAGAGAAATATATCAGGGGTGGTCATGTAGTAAAAGGACCAAGCCACAAGTACATCATGTACTCGTGACTTTGGGTCCAATGTCAACCTGTGTCTGTCATTTAGATTCCTTTCACTATTTATTTTTCCCACTCTGCAAAAAAGCAGAAATTACATTTTGAAAAATACTATTTGAGAGAGCAGATCCTGCAAAAATGATTCAAGGTATTTTACAGCAAGAAAAGTTTGTTTAGAAGAAGTTTTAAGGAGAATCACCCCCCCATGAATATAACGTGTTTTGGAACACACTTCTAGTGAGTCAAGAGCCAGTTGGGAGCAAACCGTGCTGATTTACAATATATGGACTGCGGCCCAGGCAAGGTCACCAAGCCACTCGACCACAAGGACACCCTTGCAACTCCGATCTGCTACGCCTGTCCGTCGCTACGGCAATGCTGACAGCCCAGTTGGCCACTGATTGGCTGCTGGCTCGTCCTGTGTGGACCAGTCGCACGGACCAGGAAGCAAGAGGCTCCCAGAGTTCAGCTGGGTTTGTTTACATTGAGAGAGGAGCAGGGGATTGAGGCAGAGAGAGAAACAGAATATTAGGAGAAACATGTATGAAAACTCTCAGTCATCTCAGTTTAACTGGGGAAAAACTGCAAGCAGTGAGCATCCTACTGGTACTTGTTTAGAGGTAAATAATATATGTAAATATGTTGTGTCAGGAGAATTACAAACACTATTTTTGCTAAGTTTTTATTTGTTCTTATTTCCGCAAATTGTTTTTATTATAATACGCTGTAGTCCTGAGTTTTCAAGTTGTTTTCTTTTGCATCTTTTAATTTTTTAAATAGTATGGAAATAATTAGAAATAATTAGTTTGATGTGCAAGGGGATTTAATAGAAGAATTGCAACACTTTTATTATTAGTCATCTCTGATTGTAAACAAAATGCTGCTCATATTCTTCTTAAATTGCAAAGAAAATCAACTTCTTCAACAGTAAAAAAAAATAAATAAATAAAAAGTAACAACTTTTCAGGATTAGTGAATGTTTTTGGTCAAGTCATTTCCTGTTAGATTCTTACAAATCTGTGGTCAAATGATTGTTGACTCTTTGTTTTTGTTTAAAGAAGAGCCAAGCCACAATAACATCATCATATTGGTGAAATGAGCAACACCACGAGTAAACCAACGAGCAGAAATATGGCGAGGAGCGAAACTTTCCAACAACAGCTAAACATCCTGTGAAATGAACACACGTTCTTACGCAACAACAAATTTAAGACACAGAAGCACAGAGCGGCCCAAACACTCGATGTAGGAGTGAAATGAAACTGAAAGGAAGCCGAGGGTGTCTTCTTCGATTTGCCTTGGAGCTCAATTGATTCACCACTACAGAGAAAAGTTGAAGGTCAAGTAGAGCGAGGCTGACACTCACCAACAACCGTACCACCGTGCATTTGACTTACTTACACACAGGAGGCCACCAGCAGAGAGAGAAGATGGCAAAGACAGACAGCGTTACAGGAAAGCGTAGGAAATGAGAAAAAAAAATGTTGAGATATCTCAACATGAAGTGAAGAGCTGATTTATCCAAAACGATTTTAAAAGCAAGACAAAATAACACCCAGCTCGAAAGAGTTGTACTATCTGTCAATAGGATACATCTTCATCTGTAAACTGTTACCACAACATCCTAGTCTGTGCATATAATCCATTGAATAAGTCAAATGATCATTATTTGTCTTATACTACGAATATACATGTCCCCTTACGCTAAGTATATTTAACCAACAAATCCACTCAACGGGACAAGTCTCTGATGTATATCATATACTTTCAACATTGTTAACAGTATTTACTAAACATCTTTGCTACTAAAAGTCCAATCCTCAGCTTAGGTCCACCCTCTTCCTCACACACAGCCGCGATGAGCAGCAAACGCCTCACATGGATTTGATGCACAGGTCAACCATGAAAGCAGATCCCATGATGGATACACAGACACTTGCACACGAACTGCCACTGCAATGAATAAAATGCTACAAAACTTCTAATCTTTAGTGGGGGACAGTGTACCATACTAAATCACCATAATAATATCTTGGCAGGGCCAGCTCCTATAGGTAGTCCACTCAACGTTAAACATTTCATGACAAAGTAGTGTAGTAGTGGTACGTTATAGTGCATAATATGCTTCATATTTAAGAATGAATCAATTTCAGTAGCTGGAGGACTTGTAGGTCTTGCATTCCAGTTAAAAGGATAATAAACTCACAAAATATATGATGAAACACACAAGTCTTTAACTAGTTAGCATATATTTTGGACAGAGGAATGTTTTAGTTTATGGGAGCGCTGCCACTACTACCGGTTGTGTGTGCATGATTTAGACCTGTTGTTACCCGACTAGCACAAGTGCTGCCAACAGGAGGGGGGTGGGAGGGCTGCGGGGGGGTAGGAGCGGGGACAAAACAACAGCGGCAGCCAGGAGCCTGCGAGTGTGTGCGTGCGTCTCACAATACCACTGACCTCTTTCTGCTGAGAAACAGAAAGTGAGAATGTGTGCGTTTTCGACTCCAGTGGCCTCTCTTTTCTCAGGGAGAAGCAGAGTGTGAGAGAAAGGGAAATTCATCTTGTGCCAGAAACAACAAAAAAAAAAGAGAAAAAAGACAGCGACAGCACCAACAAAATACCTAAACATAACCACAATGCTATACATACCACACATTATCACCTAGCTGTTGTGGATATTAAATGAGAAGGTGCAACATCTTCACACGCAGGCACTCAAACTGTGACAGGCGTTTCACAGTTTGTTGAGTAGTACCATACAGGTCAGGAAGAATAATCTGCAGGCCCAGTAAGTTTGGAGGGATGGCTTTCCTTTGCTGCCTGCCTGGTGGTAACAGCTCAAATACATTATGTCATTTTGCATGTGTGTGTTTTATTAATGTGCGTCTGTGTGTGTGTGTGTGCCTCCCCCCCCCCCCAGATGGCTTGGGCTAGGGCACGTGCCGCCAACAGAAGGAAGCAGCAGCAGCAGCAGCTCACGGGCAGATGTGAGCGTGCTCAGCTGAGCCAGAACCAAACACAAACAAGAGGTAGACGGATACAGTGGAGGACCAATGGAAGACAGGAGAATAGTGCATTGGTTTCAACGACACACACATCGTAAAGATGAATGTTCCTACATGTTTTCCCCTATTTTAAATCCATACGTTTTCAGAACAGAATACATTGACTGACATTTACCATAATGGATGACCACAGATATATAAGGTCAATAATATGTCTGGCTAAAGATTACTGCCTCCATGGGAACAAATATATCCATGTATAAATATTTAGGCATTATAAAGCATTTTTGAAGGTGTTTCTGATAATTGTACATTTTTCTTCCTTCTAAATATTTACTAAAAACAGACTGCATTAGATTTTACCTTACGAGCTTCCGAGCTCCAATTTTCAAAGCCGTGTTGCACTATCTGGGGAGAAGCAAGGGCTATTTTCACAATTGGCTTTGTTCACATACTTGTCTTGGATAAAGAGGCTTGTGCATAATGTTGCATCTGGTCGAATATTCTGTGAATTATTTAGTGTTTTCACGCTAGTGTTTTCCGCCGGCTCTCAGCCTGTGTATATCGGGCTTAATTGTGCAGTGTTTTTTACGTTGAGTAGAGGTTGCTAGGAGGTTATGTTTTGAAGTATCCTGCACAGACAGAGTTATTTTATAGAGGTGAATAGCTGATTTGAATAGGTGCATGATTTAACCCTGTGTGTGACATTGCCGTGAGGGGTTCTGTGTTTCTCTTACCATAGTGTGTGAGGAAGCCCTGAGGAGTGACCACCTGATTGCAGACATGGCAGACAACGAGACAAAATTCCTCCAGCACTGGAAACTGGCTGTGGCGGAGCATCTCTGAAACAGGGGGAGTGGAGACCACAGTTTATCTTTTCATAATATCTTTATAACAGGCACGGATTATAAAGCATCAGAGATGAATACAGCATGCTTTTGATTGGCATGTTGGCAGTTAGGCTGAAAGGATTGTCACACAAATCATTTGTTCAAGTTACTCCCTTTTCAAGTTGAACCTTTGAGCAATCAGCGTTATTCAAACTAAAATAGCATTTTTCATAATGACAAGTATTGTTACATGCAACTTTTGACAAAACTGACTACATGTTAACTACTTTAGGTGAGCAATCATGGATTCAGTGATTTTAGTCAAAGTAGAGTCTGCCTCATTCAAATACTATGGAAAACTACATTTATTTGCATTGGTATCTTTTGCAATAAGCTCTCATCTTATCCACATTGTCTAAATTAATCCATTCCTTATTATCAGGAAATGGAAAAAATGCAAAATTTTCACTACTTTATTTGTCCTGTTTGCCAGATGAACCATCTGCAATATTCAATGTCATGTGTACTGTTTAATGCAAACTCCTATCTAAAAACACCTGTGTGTGTATGAATCTGTCTCATCATGACTTTGCATCATTGGCAAGATTTCTGGCTAATCTGGGTGACACTCTTTCAGGAACAAGTTCACACAAACCGGTTGCCATGATTACTAGATATTTCATTACTTTTTTAGTTGTTATAAAGGGGTTGTATCATGCAGATTTCCATGTCTTTGTATATTAATTTCCTGGGGCTCTATTGGTATATACATATTGCATTTGCAGGATTTACAGTTAAAAAAAAAATCCTTATTCGAGTTATACTGGCCTTGTATACAGCCTCTCTCTGAAATAAACAGTTTCAGCTCGTGTTTCATTAAGATCCCCTCTCAAAGAGCTCACTCTGTTCTATTACAAACCTCTCACAAACAGCCTGAACATGATCCAAAATATGGAAGTGAGATAGCGAGCAGACACTTACCCCTTAACACCTTACATTACCACATTTCGCAATCAGTCTTAGCTTTTAAGGTTTTAATTGCTTTTTAAATAGAGATATTAAAACTTCTTTCCCCAAAATATTGGACATCCATTTCATTGGCAAAGGGCAAATGGCAAATTCCAAGGGTAACAGAAACAGAAACTAATGGGAGTATTGAAAAAAAAAATTTAGCAAGAATGCCATTTCCTCTATGTCTGCCAAGGCAAATGCAAACTAAGTGCGTAACCTATTTCTGCAGCTTGAATTTGTGTGCCTCCGCCTGCCAAATGACTGACAGGCCAGAAAATGAACTACAAAAACAATCATTCACTGGTGAATAAGCATGTTTAGAGCTACTAAACCATTCTATCACTGGACATTGATTACATTTGAACCCAGTGAATCAGCTTCCTATTGGGAATTAGTGTTTTGAAAATGATTTAGAAGAACCTAATAGTTTGGAAGCCCTCGCTGTCCGTGCTAGAGGAAAAAGTGACAGCAGTCAGCACGCTAAAGTAGGCAGGTAAAACCTGCTCACAACAATGCAAAAACAATAAATCACATGTAAAAAAGTCACACACATACACGCACATTGTGGGAATGTGAGTTATTCATCTTTTCAAAAGGGTTTAAATCCACTCTTCCAAAAAATATTGCTTGCCAAGTGCACACACTGATCGCTGTATTAAGTTAATAAGTTTCAAGTTATCAGAGGGTTTTTTATTGCGAAATGTTTTCAAGATTGGCCATCCAATCGTGTAGTGATTTTGGCTCGATATAAAAAAGCCAGGCTGAAAGAGTGAACTCCTGCCTGGTAAACTGTTGCATGGGCCATTTATTCAACAAACCCTAAGACTGGTTTCAGTGACAGATCCCAGGAGGTGATACTGTCCTTACAATCAAGCATTCACATCTGTGAATTTCCTATGGTAGAACAAGCCCAATCAACTTCAATATCTTCCATTCAGGGGGCACGAATATCTTGATTTACTGGCTCCACTTATCTTTACATTATCACAGATTTTGCTTTAGTTTTTTCTGATAAATTTAAGTACTGGCTGATTCTGTTCTTTAGCTGAGGCTCATTTTATGTTGTTTTGTTCAATGCATTTTTTTACTGAAGTAATCTGTGATAAGGCACTGAGTGTACCATATAATTTGAAACTACCTTACCCGATACAGAATACAACACAAATATCAATCAGCTGGGTTCTTTATACTTCAGAATACACTTGGAGAATACCAATGCATACTGAATCTGCATTTAAAGAATGACTATCATATCAGGACTTCTCTGATGATCCCCATTCTTGCTAACAAGGGTAGTAATCATACCCATAGCCATAAGCCACATCACAGCACTACCTATTTCTAGTGAGATGATGACAGTGGCTGCCAGTCTATGTTGTTGTTGGCTGTCATCATCTCCACTGTGTGCGTGTGTGTGTGTGTGTGTGTGTGTGAGAGAGAGAGAGACAGATACCAATCAAGTTCTGCACCACACAACAATTACATCTACAAATATATAGTATTGGTTTTCAATAAAGTTTTCAGTGTGTTAACATGTATATACATTTGTTTTTGTGATATATATATCCATATCCTGTGCCCCAGGTTTGTTTTTGTCTGTGTGTGTGTGTGTGTGTTTGTGTGTCTGTGTGTGTATATCACTCAGCAGGCCTTAGTGTCAAGTTGCCAGCCAACAGATCAGCAATTCTGGAAACAGCGTTCCAGTCTGGCTCTGAGAGAGGAAGATGAGGCATGTGAATGACTGTGTGTGTGTGTGTGTGTGTGTTTATATACGTGTGAGGAGGGATTGGTATCTGACGAGTGAGAGTGTGAAGAGTTTCCCTAGCTGTGTGTGTGTGTGTGTTTATACAGAGGCTTCTGCATGCTTAAACTTTCAAGAGTGACTCAACTGTCCAAATCATGCTCCTGTGGGTATTTATACATGGTGGAGTAAGGAGGAACTCCTCAGGCTGTGCCTCAGGAGGGGCTGAGGGGGGGGTTCTGCAGAGGTATGCACTTACTCTTAAGGACAGCCCTCCACACCCCCACGAAACCTCCTACTTATACAGTACACAAAATAATACATAAAAATTGGGAAAACATGTGACACAGTAAGCCAATAAATAAGTAAAACCTTTAGGCATAAACAAACAGAGCCCAGTAGGTAACGTTCAGTCTTACTCTCTGGCTGAAGTTATCAGATATACTCTGGTAATGTTATGCAATAAAATACATGTAGATAACAATTCTGGAGATTACGGGATTGCAGTTTGTCTTTGACAACAGGCAACACCGAAAAAATTTGACATTTTTATGTCCACTGGGAAATTTTTTTTTTTTAGCTGGGCCCTCTGCTGCATTATGATTAAGAAGTATTTAATGATTATGATTCTTTTACAAACCAACAAGACACCTGAAGTTAAAAAATATGCAACTTCCACTCCAAATACAGAGCTTCTACAGCTCTTTGAGTAAAATTGTCATATTAATTCCATACAATATTTTACTTTATTGCAGGAGTGCAAGAAATTACATTATTGATTGATTGCTTACATGTGATTGAGTTCATACTTATAGCAATTATGCAATATCCATTTTATAGTACACAAAGTAATTAGATGATGTAATAAACCTTTAATATTAAATTATTATTAAATCGTGATCCAAATATTTTTATTTCCCCTTTCTGGAATGCTGTTTACATCATTTGGTGGTGTAGATTTTAACCTGCACATTGCTATCTGATTCACGTTTGCTGCAATTCGAATTATCCTGCATAGATATCTATCCATTTCTATTGTAGGTTTACTATACTCTCACACATACACTAATATATTTTGGTTCAAGTGCCTTAAATTCCAATCAGTGGTGTGACAAAGTAATAATACAATGTTACAGTATTTTTGGGAGCATTATTATTTGCTCAAAATATAACTTTTACCTTTAGTGAAGCATTTTCATTACTTACTACAAAAAAAACGGACTGCAAACCACCAGATAGGAGCATGACATGCGATTACAAAAAATAGTTTTGAAGCCAATTCTGGTCCAATATGCAATCTAAACAAGAGTGATGTGAAACCCCGGAGCCTGCACTGATGCAGAAACACTTGAGAATAAACCTCACAATTCATTATCACATGCATGCTTATTTGGCAACAGCATTTACTTGTAGTTTCATTTTCAATGCTTCATTTAAATCAAGAAACCCAAGTACAAAAATATCACATACCTTAAGACTTGTACTCAAATGGTATTCTGAAAAGGTGGCTCTAACTTCTACCAAAACCATGTTCTTTTATCTGTAAATATACTCAATTGAGGCTTTCATACTTCATACAACAATGGTTTCAAACCTACTGTAGTTTATGAAACTCATAACTTTTAATGTTTTTAACTACATATATTTACTGATAAGAAGAGGAGGGAAAAAAACAGATGCCAACATTGATATAGTAACATGTGAAAAGAGGTTTTAAATAACACCGAAGCGCACTGGTGGCATTTCTTCACAACAATAACAAACCTTCATCGTGACAGCGCTGCGTGTGTGTGTGTGTGTGCGTGTGTTATTAATGCAACTTCCTCACCTTCTTTGCTGAGCTTCACGGCTTCACGGAGGCAGCAAAGCTCCTGATCGCTGTTCTCCGGGGACGAGTCTGCGTCTGAACGGACAGAAAAAGCCACTTAGGAGCATTCACAACAAACTTTGCGAGCCACGCGCCGTAGCCACGCTGGTCCGAAAGGCTAGTGTCGGGTTAGCATTAGCCTGCTAGCGCCCGGAGCTGGCTTCCTACATCAAGTGTGGAGCTGTCAAAGCTAACAAACTTACAGCTGGACAGTTGCGGTGTTCCACCGCGCCAACCCCGCACTGTGAGCGGCTAGCCGCGTCCGCTCGGCCTGCGGGTTTGCCCGTCAGAGCGATATATTGACATTGCATTTTCGCGGTAATATCTTTTTTTTTTTTTTTTTTTTGACAGTTACTTTGCTGCGCTCTGACAGACGCTGCATGGTGGAGGAGCTCTACTCAACTCAATCACAGACAGTTGGACCACGCACTTCCCGACAGTTTGTCCGCAAAAACAACAACGCTACCGACGTGTGAACTTACTGTCAACAAAACGTAATTTAGCCGCACTGACGAAGGAAGACCAAGGCTCGCACAGGAAGGTATCCGGACTTGGTATTTGGCGAGCCAGTGTCGCCATTGCTCTTCCTTCTTGTTGCTTTGCTGAGAGCCGTTTTTCCCCTCGCTCTCTCTCGCTCTCTCTCGCTCTCTCTCTCCTTCGCACGCAGCAGCAGCAGACAGAAAAACGAAAGAACGAGATCTGCTGACGTCACCGTCGGCACGCTTCGGCTCGGTTCGGCTGCGCTCGGGACGGCGGAGCGACAGACGGGGCGGCTACACGCGGGTTCAAGAGTTCAGCGCACAGGTACAGCTCAAAGCCTCTTAGCGCGGCTGCTTACCGGAGGACGGCCGCAAGGTCACGTGACAGCACGTTAGAAACGGACATTATTATTATTAGTAAGTATTTCTGAGCATTCATGTTTCCTCATTAGTCATGTTTTATTGACTTCACTGCAGGCGATTTGTGATCACATTTACAACTAAAGAATCATCATCATATACTCCTATGAGGAAAAAATATATATATTTAAGTGTATTATTTAAGTATAAAAGTAAAATATATATATTTATTATTTGATATTAATTTATAGTTTTCTATGCTTATTTAAAAATATACTACAAATCTTAAATCTAAATAAACTAATTGCAGCATTTTAGTATACTCATGAAGTATACTTTATTGTACTACCCAGATAGTATAATAATTCACATTTTTATAGTATGCTTAAAATATATTGGTCAAAATTGTATTAATGTACAAATGCAGTTCATTTAAATCTTGTTTAAATATACTTATATTACACGTCTGAAAGGACGCTTAAATTTGAAAAGATAAACACAATAAAAATTAAATTTCAGTATATTATATAAGAGTGACTCAGTGTTCAAAATTAATTAAATGATGTTTTCTTTGTAATTTGTACAGCACATTCCAAGAGGTCAGGACACTGACAAAAAAAATGCTGATTTTCCTAGTTCATTTTGAACCCAAGGGTTTATGCATTGATATGTCACCTGAGCACAGTTGATAGAGTTCCACTGAAACAACAAAGATGAATTATAGGGACAATTATAATGCAGAGATGCATGACACGTGGTTCTTCCAACACAGGCAGTCAGTGTAGCAAACACAGCAGCTGTGTCTTTGAATTCATCAGTTAATTCACAGGGTTAAGAATAATGATGGCACTTTGGGTGAGGGACAATACTAATATTGATTTATTCAGTTTGGAATCAACACAAAAGTATAAAGAGAATACACATTATAATAGGATGAGGCTAGGTGCTGGACAAGAAGCAAAAAGTTGAGTCCAGACACTAGAAATATGCAGGAGTCTTTAATGGTCTATCAACAAGTGGTGCTGCACAAATCACAGCAGTATAGTAGTCAGACACCCAGGGAGGGTAAATGCTATCTATACCATGCTGATATATGGTGGCAATTTTCCCCTTTTTTTGTAAATATACAACAACTGGGTCAACTTCAAAATCTATGTTGTATGTTGAGGCTGAAAATATTAGGCATGGCCCTGTGTTCGAGTTTATTCATTTTTTTTAAGGAAACATACCAGCACCGATTAACGCCTCTTTATGCTTCATTAAAACAGTAGAGTAGGCTACATAGATGCTTGCCAGAATGTTGCAAAGTAAGGTAAGCATTACCATCTAACATTACAGTGTTCAAAGTTACAGCTGCAGCTCTATTACTTTTTTCAGTTTGTGCACACCGAAACCTTTCCCATCTGATGCTGCTTTACATTAATGTCAAATAAAAGCATTAGATAGGGATCCTTGGGACATTGTGGATAAAGGCTTTTTTAACACAGGTGTTACAAATAACATTATATTTAAACTGTTTTGAAATACCTTTTTCACAGGTAAAGACATTTTTAACATTATATACGGAAAAGCACAGGTCCAATTTATAACATAATATTCTGGCAGCTAAAAAGATCCAGGTGACATTCAATAACTATATGACTCACAACTGTGATTTCCACGATAGTGACAGGACACTTTTCAAGTGATTTACCTGATCAACTACATCCTCTGAGATTTTATTAAAAACGCTGTACTCCTCTGAGGTCTGGGCAGGTCAGGCCTATGGCACTACATCGACCTCTTGTGGCTGAAATCAGAACCTTCATGTGGAAAAACTCAGAATGGATCGCTTTAGTGCATAGTTTTAAGCGCATACTTTTGAAGAAACTGGAAGCAAACCACAATACCCCCCCCCCTCAGATAATATGGAAGCGAGAGGTTTGGTTATGCAACATAATGCACTGGAGCAGTGTTATTGTACAATCACATGCTTCTTTACTTTGTCTTTCAATAAAATACCTGAGAGAAACTTGAGGCAATTTTGAAAAGCCTAGGATTTATTTAGAAAGAATAAAAGTCCTCAGGTGCAGATAATCGCCGTAAACCAAGAAAATCCTTCCAAAATCCAGGCAGGATTAAGCACTCTCTTCCTCACCCACACTCACTTAAATGTCCCGCTTCATGGCGCTCCCCATTATCTACTTTTGAAAAAGCTGGACAGAGCTAATGAATCTAATAGCGTGAATACCATGGATCACATGACACGAGCGCGGCAGTTTCCCTTTTAGACGAATCAAAATGAGTGAGAGTCAACGGAGGGTGGAGAGATGCAGCACAAAGGAAATGACGGCCTTAAGTGAGGGAAGAGGAAATGACCTTGATTAGTTTATGCTTTCGTGTCAAATCAGGTCGAATCCATATATGCATGCGCACACACACGAGTCCATACACACTTATAATCATTTGTGGTTGAATGCAATGCTTCCTGTCTTGTGCATACCACACACACACACACACACACACACACACACACACAGTTATCTATTCTCCAGCTCTCACTCTCTCTCTGTCTCTCTTGTTTAACCATTTATTTCCCACCAGATTCGATGACGCTGGAACCAGTTGAATCCACACAATGATGTTTAAACCTGCAAATACAGGATGTATGTAGGGTATATGTAACCACGCACAAACAAGGAAATCACCAACGAGATCAATGAAAAAAATATCATTCCTTTTTATTGCAAAACCAAAAAAAAAGGCACATTGAAATTCTGCATGTCTCAGGGTCTCTAGACTGAGACGGTTTGGCAGGTTAGATGCATAGGAATCACTGACAAAGCTAAAGCTGGTTGGATGATGATTACAAGAGAGCAGAGGCATAACCAGTACACCCCACATGCTTGTTGATTCATTTAACTTTGTCCTTGGGTAAAGTTAAATGAATTTACATCATCCCACTGACATGTTCACAATATCAAAAAAGGCAACAGACATAAAAAATAAAACAAAAATCAGGAATTTCTACTAACCGTCTACATACTATCTATTGAAATTGAAAAATAAAACTATAAAAAATTGAAGATGGACATGTCACATGGAGACTTTTAGAGCTTAATTTGGAAGAAAAGAATAGAGCTTTGGTAGAATGTAGTATTTAATGCTAATGGGGGAAAATACGTAAAATAAGTTGCTAATACATTCATCATGATAAAAAAAAATTAAAGAACTCAAAAAGGGACACAATCGTGGAAGAGTTTAAACCTTGGAACGGTACCTTTGGTAGAAAGAAACTGATCAAATCTGCCTGAAGTGAGAAACTGTGGCTGCATTAAATATAAAATATATATAACATGCACCTTACTGGGTAAACAATAAGGCCTTCATCAGTAAATACTTCATGACGAGAATCTATTTCTGCATTTTTACACTAATGCACAGGAGGAAAATACAAATCCTGTGATTTTTTTTAAAGCCACTAGGGGGCAAGTGGAGCAAATGTGAGACAGTCAGTGAGTGAATGAATTCATATTTGTGCTCAAACCAACTTCTAACTCTAAAACAATACAAAATGTGCAAGTCGTTCACACATTTAAGACATATGGAAATGTAACATACTGTAGCCTGTGTTTGTAAATTACAGTACTATGAATGTGATTTTATTTTTATTTTTTATGTGGTACCCATAATGCACTGCAGACAACATATTTTTCTCTGTCAATGTTGCTCCTTGTGCGCTTGTGTTTTATGACATAGACAAAAAAAGAAGAGTCCAAAGTACCTTTTTATATTCATCTGTATATAATTTAGCAAACAAATTCAACCAGTATCCTATAATGAGAGCAGGGAAGCGAGAAGTTTTCTTCATATCACTGTGATTAAGCTCAATTTTCCTGTACGTCTCTCTGCTCACTAAAGCACAGCAGCTTAGTGGTGTTGTACGGGACAAATAACGGCTTTGGTAAACTCATTGCATTGCTGATGTGCTTTAGTACAATCTATGCATGAAATATTAGATGTGACGCCTCCTTCTCCTCACATTACATCCCTGCAGGATTGCTTTCACCCGTTCATTTTTGGCCAATTTATCCTTAACCTCATTGTCTTCAGAGGTATTTTGCGTGTGTGTCGGTGTGTGTGTGTGTCTCCTATGCTCTGTGTTTGTGGGTATGTGTGTATGTGTGTGTGACTTAGATGGGTTCGGCGACCTGTTGCCGTCCAGGGTGGGAAGAGAATTTCTGCGAGTGCCAGCGGGTCTCCTTGTACACGAACCAGGCGTTGCCCGCCCACACGAACATGTTGAGGTAGCCGAACACCTGGAAGAACGAGAACAGGGGAAAAAAAACAACATATAGTTAAATAATACAACATTGTGTTCATTGCATCTAATTTGCTTTAGACTTGTGACTCAGCAAATACTGAGCAGGGCAGTGTCTGAGAAGAATGAAAGTGTCTCATGACTGTGACTCAGACTGCGTGACGTTTACGATGCAGCGGGACAATACCACGATCAGTGACTCAGTATGTCAGCTCATCACATTCCTAGAATAGAACCAAATAGTGGAGACCAGCGCATCCGTCCTCCTGCCGCCTCTCACCACTGAGATGTTGAGCGTCCGCAGGTTGGCGAACTCCGTGACCTCGCAGGTGACGTTGCCGCCCCTGCAGAGCTGCAGCGTGGCGCCGATGCCCTCGGTGCCCGTGGCGTCCTTCACGTTCTGCAGGCCCTTGGCCCAGGCGGACGAGCACACCAGCCACAGGAACACCAGGGACGCCGTGAGCACGAAATCCTGGAATGAAGAGGGGGAAATTAGACGCCCTGTTCCGATTCCACCATCCGGGTTTTAGGCTGAGATCCATACTCACAAAGATGGGCCCGAAATCAGAGTCCTTGTAGACGTGCATGTAGCCCAGGTAAACCAGCAGGGCGACCATGCTGTACAGGAAGCAGATGACGGCCACGCCCACGAAGAACTCGGACGCCGAGGCCGAGTCTCCCACCATGTGTGTGGTGGTGACGGAGTGATTACAGAGGGTGGCGTTGCCCTCAACCAGCGGGACCTGGCTCAACCTGGACGCAACAAGGTTAAAACAAGCATTTACTGTGTTTATTATTTATAACGTCATTCCTTCAAACTCTGCCGCAGAACTCATTTATTAACTGTGGGTGTGTCTGTTGTAAGATTTCCTGATTTTTGATAGAGAAGCATTATTATTCCAATAAAGATAAGGTTAAATGATTCAGGAATACACTCTATACATTGTTAATGTTAAATGACTATTCTAGCCACAAATGTCTGGTTTTTTAATGCACATTTAACACATAACTATTTTTTATTTATTATTATTATTGTGTTGTATCTTATTATAATTCATATATTGACATTGCAACTCATTTGATGGGTGAAAATTGAACGGTGGTGTATAACTGACTAATAACACATATACTATAAGCATATAGTGATTTGTCACCTGAAGGGGTAGTGGAAGCTGGCGCTGAGTGTTTGGTTGGAGCCGTCGCCACAGAACAGAGACACGATGTTGGTGCCCGAGAAGCCGCCGCAGCTTCCGAAAGCAAATATGGCCGTGAGCTGTTTGGAGAGACAAAGACAAGGGGCGCATTTAAAACGGGGAAATAAATAAATGCTTTCCAATAAACTTGCAATGCAAAAAAACAAACACTTCACAGCCACTGAAAACAATAACCTTTGCAGTAAAGAGCCTGAGTGATCGCCAGCTAAGGACTAAACCTTCTCAAGGTCTTGTTTTCTCCTCTAAATTTATAGATCGGGGCCTTTTCCAAGGATTTTATGAATCCTGACTAATGGGCGAATCAATGAATTTGACTCTTTTTCATTAAACGACCTGTTCTCTTCTGGAGCTGCGGAGAGAGGAGGTGTGAAACTATAATGGGATGATGTTTGGATCATAAACGCACAAATATATCTTGTTAGGGATATGACGGCGTCAGATCACAACCCGGGGGAAGATAAAAGCAAATCTAATGAAATAAAATACAATAAAAGAGAGCGGGCAGCGCGGCTTCTATAATTCTGCCGTTCAGCTATCGGACGTTTTCTCGTCAGGGGCAGAAAAACATCTGATTCAGCGTGTAGGCCATGTGATGCTAATACTCTGCTTAAAACCAACATATGCCGAATTCTTTGAGTCAGCGTGGCCGCGGCTGAGCTTTAACCCTCACCACGCATAACACCCACAATGCCGTTCGGCGGATGTTAACCTCCATCTACTCAACTCGCAAGAAGTAAAGAGCCTGATTTCTGGGGTTCGCCAAAATGGTTTTGGGGAAAATATAAATGCGCAAAATTATAAAAATATAAATATATATGTAAAAAACCTCATCTGTAGTAGTTAAGGCGTTGTGGACATATTGCGTGAAGTCTCAGCAGCATAGATGTTTAAAATAAAACTCCCTGTTGCACTGGTTCTAGTTTTATTTCCTTGTGTGTGCTCTATATAATTTATATATATTCTCCTTGAAGCTGTAGAAAGGTAACGGTAATACTCACATGTCTGGTGTCTGTCTACTTAACATTAATGAGCCTCTCCTCTGATTGGCTGACGAGAATAATTGGGTGGAGACTGTGTATTTGTGACATCACAACTTCACACCAGTCCTGGCGGCTAGGTCAAAGTTCATAAATATATGTGCTGTGTGCATTTCTCTGCGGATTGACACCCATAATCCAAAAATAAAAGAAAATCAATGGATCCAGATTTAATTCACTTAACTAGTTTAGTAGTTTAATATTAATCCTCCAAGAATTCATCATCACTGCACAAAGAGAGGCTACTGATCGCCTCCCCGAGCCCAGACGTGGATCCCATCACATGACAGAGGTTGTGATCCTTCATTCACTCACACATTAAAAATAGTCTATGAAAAAAAAAAACTCTTAAATTCTGTTTTATCAGCATGACTGTACCACACACACACTCATAGAAAAACAGGGCAGCTCAGCTTTTAGTCTTAAGGTTCACACAAGAGCCACATGTGCACACACACACACACACACTGCACATTCACACAAATGCACACAGACACCCACACACACCTAGAGGCCTTTCCCCAGATGTTTCACCAGATGTCACTGGCTGCCACTTCCTGTTTTTCTGGCGAGACACGACAGTAAGCCGCTCTGCTCGCACTCTCGTCCCGCTGACTTTCTGACGCGTCCATTACGGGGTCAGGGAGCCACGGCATGAACAACACCAATAAAACCGCACGGATCAAACACTGATCATAAATCACGGGAGTTAAGATGGAGTTCTGTGTGGATGGCTTTGGCTTTAAAACGAAACGACAAATCTCCTCATCCATCTGAAACCTAACAACAGGAACATGCAGCAGTGGTTCTTCCAGTTCTTACACAGAGGTCAGTGAGTCCAGGTCAGTCTGACCTGAACAAAAAGCAAGATGAAAAAAAAAAAAAAAAGCTGGATCATCAGGATCCAGCGCGTTTGTCACAGCGAAGCCCTGCTTCCTGTTTAAGATAGCATCTACGGAGGTATGAATGTTGGGGCCAAACCACTCGAGTGTCGAGTAAACAGCTTTTTTCATCAGGGACAA
Source organism: Eupleurogrammus muticus (assembly GCA_036785175.1). Taxonomy (NCBI): domain Eukaryota; kingdom Metazoa; phylum Chordata; class Actinopteri; order Scombriformes; family Trichiuridae; genus Eupleurogrammus; species Eupleurogrammus muticus. Next base: position 12,813,563 of record JAYKQN010000022.1, read on the forward strand.
AACGGGTGATCCGGTGCAGGGTCAGATGCTATCACCAGCTTCCACAGTAAACTTTACAGTGACACATTCAGCTTAACATCCTGGACGACACTTAAAAAAATATATTATTATATATGATATATATATTTATCATAATGTAAATATAATGTGCTAATGATTTGGTCCAAAGTCCAAAAATGTCCATTTTGACTTTTCAACGATTAATCAATGAATCCTCGCAGCTCTAGAATAAAAATGAGCAGATAACGAGCACAACTGTCATCCAGGGCCTTGTTAATAGGAAAAAATGTTGTGTTAAATACGTGTTACATGAGGCCAACACAGTCTCACACACACACACACACACACACACACACATTTATGCAGAGCCTTGTCCTGGGTCAGATGAATGGGTGTTTCTGTTGCTCTATAGTGCTGGATGTGTGTGTGTGTGCATATGTGTGTGTGTGCATTGTGAGAAAACAGAACAGCTGAGGTAAAGTGTGGCTGAGTTACATTACCCACACTGGATTCCTCTGACCAAGTTATGTAGAGCAGAACTGATTACTTGACTTCCAGTGGGGGAACTGTTGCATGTTCTCTCATGACAAAGTGTAAGTGTGTGTGTGTGAGCAGTTATTCACGGGTAAATTATTGGTGAGGGATGCATTAATCTATAACTATATGTCATTTGAAGGGCAGGCCCACGCAGAACCTTCTCTTTGTCCATCCACATTCTAATCTGTGCGCATTAAAGCTCTTCATGTAATTAGTTTTGCACAAAGCTATGAGCTGAATATGCACAAAAAGCAGGAGAGAAAACGCATTTCCTTCATGGCTAATGTGTGATATACTGAGGTTAACATCTGCGCCACCTTTATTCCCGACAAATACCCGCAAACACATGAGGATTTAAGCGACTTTTCTGCAGGAATGTGATGTAAATCCCTGGGAAAAAAAACGGAGGAGGAGGAAAAGAAAAAAAAAAAGGAGCAAAAGAAAAGAAGTGAACCTCCCTTGTCCTGTATGTGTGTGTGTGTGTGTGTTTATATAATGTAACTCACCCATTCCACCAGTTTGACGAAGCCCAGCGGCTCCTTCAGCGGCGACAAGTTGAGCCGAAATCCGGTCATCATGGTTCCGCTCGGTCCACAAGGAACTTTCTCCAGTTGTTGCTGAGCTGTGGATGTAGGTCCAACAGGGAGGAGGAAAAGGGGGAGTTTTTTTCCCCCTTTTGACAGAATGACGTGGTTTCACTGCCAACACTGCAAAAAAAAAACCCGACCCGATTCACTTTTTAAAAAGTCTTAGAGTCTTAAACTTGCGCCGAATTTCGTGAGAAACTGATCCGCCGGATTAAAAAAACAAACACACAGATTGGGAACTTTCAGCAGCGAAATATTTAGCTGGAAGGGTGATAAACTAAGAGGGGTTGGATGTTTTTTGCAGTGTAGCTTGAGTTCCCTGCGCTGCGCTCGGCTGCTGATGCGCATCAGACACGGCGCGTAAAAGTGTGCCAAATTACGCTGTGCGTCCCGACGAGAAGCGGCTGGTATATTTGGTTACAGGAAACCCCCACCACCTCCCTTTACTGGGCTGGATTACTATCAAAAATAACACTTTAAAAACAACTAATCCAACGTGTTAAAGCACAGAAACGGATCGAGGTCCAGGCTGGAAGTTAAGGAGCGCTCCAAGACACGACACAATAATCGGTCCTGGTGCCTCCTTGCTGAAGCTGCAGTTACCGTGAGACGCCCCTTGGCTGCTCACTGGGTCATATGACTTATCCAGAGCAAACCAGGCTTCTCAGGATTCTTTCGACACAGGAACAGAAAAGGAGGTGTAAGCTGGCTGCAGGAGGCATGAGGAGCTGGAGGGGGGGTAAAATTACGCTGCATTTCTTCATAGGGGAACAGAAGAAATAAAAAAATGAACATGTCACTGTTCATTTGGAACATGGAAATGCTCTAACAATTTTGAGAAGCCTTTTTTATTTTAAACTTTCTTTCTAGTATGTCCCAAAACTTTATTGAAGTACATACTGGATAGAAAAAGAGGGAATTAGTGGAGTTTTTTCCCCCTTTTATAAAATCTTTAAAGTGTTGAAACATGGTTTAATAAAACAAAAACAGGACTTTTTTTGCTTGCATTTTCTCCATTCTAAATGTGTAAAAAACAGTAAATGTTGGTAAGGTTTTATTTTATGGGTGTTCTAATTTCCAACAAGTTTACTAGAAAGAACTCTGTAATACCACTAAACAATGAACTAGTTCAACCTAAATGTAAAGCAAGAAATACTTAATTTAACCTTTAATTCCAATGCATGTTCCTATTACTTTTTACCAATATAATTTGGATTAGTTAATACAGAAACAACATTTTGAATTCCGTCCATGTGAGGAAAAAATGAATCAAACGTTTCAAACTGACAGGGTGGCATCTTTAATGCATTATTGACAATATAGCAAGTTAGGTTAGTTAAAATATCAGTCCTGTTGGGAGAGAATTCGGGACAACCAACATATACATACGAGTAAAACAACAACAACGACATAAAGAAAAAAAAAACATTTACAAACACATTTTCATCCATCACACATGTGACAACACACACACACACACACACACTCTCACAAACCGAAGCTAAAGGCTCGACAGTCCAAAATAAACAGTCATACTGCCAATGCAGTCAAAGCAGTTTTGGATATTTCTTCTGTTGGTACAAAAATTGTCGTTCTGGCAAAAAAAATAATCGTAATATTCCGTGTGGACGTGTCCCTAACCTGCCGTCTCTGCTTCCAGTCACACTAGTCGTATGTACAGGTGGGGAGGAAGGCAGAATGGCCGCATCGCGTAGGTCAGGTTAGTTACTGCAGTATTTCTGGCTACTCTCTTTTTTTATCTCTCTCTCCTCTGCCGTACAAAATAATATATCTCTGAGGTAAGAACAGAGACAGTATCAAAATAGTAAAATCAGAATTTTACTAAATGCACCCAGTAAATTGGAGGGGGGGGAAGAAGAAGAAAAAAAAGAAAAGCCAAACTGTGTTTAGAACAATAGGAAAATAAACAATAACAGTGACAGTTGCAAAAAAAATAAAGAAAAAAAAAAAGGGGGGGAAGAGAAAGAATAGTGCGACGTTAGTGTGTGTGTGAGCGGCTGTGGTTTATCAGCTCAGACGTGTTTGAGGAGGGAGAGAGGAGGGGTGGGAGGTAGTGACGTCACAGTTTTAGGAAAAGGCCCGAGCCAGGATCGGTTTTGACGGCTTAGGACTCTTATTTAAAGGAGAAGACAGGCCCAGCTGCAACTTCCCAGGCGAGTGCACTTCATAATTATTCCACGATTTTGAGAAAACAGGTTGTTCTCTCGGAATAACAAAAAAAAAAAAAAGCTTTATGTCAGGATTACCAAATAATCGACATATAATCTCGGGATGAGGTTGAAGAATGGCTTTTCTTAGCTTCCGTACAAATGATGGATGCAAATGTCATTCATTTTGCAAGTATTGAACAAATTAAAAGTTAGATCTGATGATGGTGCTCGACAAATAGATCACTTATTCTATTCATGTTAAGGGAGACGTGAATGGTAGTTTAGAAATCCTTGGAAAATCCTCTCAAATGTAAACCACATGGTTATCTGCTAATGCTCTTAACAAAACCTTTGATTCCTGTGACGTCACCAGCCCCAAAAAAAACCCTCCAGTAAATCTGGGGCCGGCTCAGCAGCACGTCGCGAAACATCTGGAAACGGGATTGACGACAGAGATGCTTGGAAAAGGGGAAATGATTAAATCCAAAAAAAGATCCCGTTTACACCTGGGAAATAGATTTTTACCACCGATTCTTCCTTTTCTAATTCTCCCAGAAGCATCTCTGTAGAAAGTTTCCCTGCTTTCCACGACGAGGTAAGGCAGTGATTCCAATTGAAACCGCGCTGCATCCGCAGCCAACGCGTGACTGGATTTCAGCACAGGAACGTGTGGCTATCGGGAAGTACACCCAAAGAAAAATGTTGCTCAGGCAAAACGCGGAGTCTGTCACTAAAACTGTGTTTCCCTCCCTGAATAAGGAAAAAAAATGCTGGCAAAGTAGGAAAAGAGTTTATCTATTCCCCCGATCAAGTACTTTTTGCATAAAGGAATACTACATGATCCTTTGAAAGGAAGAAAATTTCAGCATAAACACTCACACACAAATCCAATCAAATACACACACACACACACACACGCATCAGAACCAACATTAAACACACATTTCAGCTCAGGAGACACATATGTAATCTTTCATAAACACATAGATAGATCGTCTTCATTCCAGTGAAGACAATTTCTGTGATGTATTTTTTTTTCCTTTTTTCTCTTTTTACATCAAGTCTTGGTCTTATACAGCAAAGACTGGTTTTTGAGAGCATTCGCCACCATGAAGACCCAAACCGAGCATTTGGACTCTTCCTAGTCCACTAGAAAATAAAATCTAATTCTGTCAACTTACTCTCTATAGTGTTGTAAAGATTTAGAGTTTCTATGCAGCTGTCCGTACATGTACAACATTTATGATTTTGTGGTATGATCGGATCATAGTTTGGGTATTTATGATGCGAATGCTCTGTGGGAAGCATAATGGCAAGCGGATGATCGATTCTATACCTTCACAGATGCACCAATAACATTTTTTTAACGAAATATTCAGGTAGTAGTGGATACATTTTGGCCTCTTATAATTTTGGCCGTAGCTACTGATTAAAAAAGCAGGAGAGCTGGAAAAAAAGAAAAAACCTTCATCACCCATAAATCTGCTAAAATACATAGTTAAGTCGAGTGTTCATCAGCATTAGCCATTAATGTTATCGGTGCATCGTTTTAAGCTGTGATCATCGTTTTCCTTCCTTTTACATAAAAGACAAAGCTAAGTAGATTCAGACATATAGTTTTTTTTTTCTAAACACTTCTGTACACAATACACGGGGCACGGTCATTGGTGTGGGTGTGGCTTCATATTTCTCTCATCACGTCTTTCTTTCACGCTTTTGACTCACCATGAGTTCACTCTGCCCGCACCTGCCCAGAAACTCCTCCAAACACAATCATCTTGGGGTTTTGGTGTGTATGTGTGTGTGTGTGTGTGTGGTGGCATGGAAATGTTTGCAGACACATCGCCCATCAGCAGCCAATCACCCTCTCACTTTTGCAATATGTCCAGCCTATCAGTGCAACATGCCGTGGTGGGAAGGGGGCGGGCAGCACGGAGACGTGGACTCATGGTTCATCGTCAAGACTCAAACTTCTCTCCTACGCGCCGGTCGTTCCCGCCGCTCACTGCACCTCTCACACATCTCCGTCTTTCTCTTTCTTTTTTTGAGGGGGATTTTCTGTGAACTTTAAAATGTTAGGAACATTTCGGGAGGAATTCTCAGGCTTCGGGGTGTATGGGGGGGGTTGTTTAGAAGTGCACGCACCCTCCATATTGAGAGGTGATGTCGGAGGCCAAAAGGTGAAGAGGTCGGAGGCTGGGAGGAAAGGTAGGGAGGGGTAGCTTGGAGTTTTGGAGGGGGGGGTTGTAGCGCCGCGCTTCAGTGCAGCAACTCCTCCAGCTCGTTCTCTTTGAGCTTAGCATTGTCTCTGACGTCGTCGAATGTGTACGTTTTCACGATCTTCCCGTTCTGAAAGACTGTGTGCAACAGGTCCTGGAGACGAGCGGAGAAACAAGTTAGTGGAAGAGGACATTTGAAGAGGGAATTTTACAGAAAAAGGACAAAACGTGAGTGTTAGAGTAGTAAAGTCCGGTAACTCACCACGCCGTACTCTTCCAGGTCGCCCTTGCCCTCTTCCAGGGTCACAAAGTCCCCGCTCTGAGTCCGGTGCAGGGACAGGCGGCCTTTCTTTGACCTCTTGTTGGGGTCTGCCACCGGGTCCTTGAACACATTCACCTGAACCACAGAACAGAAAACAGCATCTTCACTTAAAGACAGATACAAAATATGCAAAAGTAGAAGATTCAGATAAGGAGTTGCTGCAGATTCATCCAAGAAAATTTCAGAAAATACATTGAAAAGGTAAAGAGTTCACAAACTAAATGCATGGTTGTACTTGTTCTAACTACATTTCATTAAAAGAGATGGGAGCTCACCCCCAGGCCGTTGGTGACCACGTAGCTGCATTTAAAGGAGCAATTGAGCAGATCTCTGGTCAGTTTCTGCAGGAGAGCTCCTCCAGAGCCAAAGGCGATGTTCTCAATGGACCACTTATGTTGCTTCATACCCTCCACTATCTGTAGATGACAAACACAGTCATCCATCCATCCATTTTCTATCCCGCTTATTCCCTTTCGGGGTCGCAGGGGTCTGCTGGAGCCTATCCCAGCGCATTTTATGGCGAGAGGCAGGGATACACCCCAGATGGTCGCCAGCCAATCGTGGGGCACACACACCGTTCACACACCATTCACACACACACTCACACCTATGGGCAATTTAGATTTGCCAATTAACCTGAGCATGTTTTGTATTGTGGGAGGAAGCCGGAGTACCCGGTGAGAACCCACGCAGACACGGGGAGAACATGCAAACTCCACACAGAAAGGTCCCAGACCCAGGCCAAACACAGTCAATAAATGATAAAAAAAAGCAAAACCATTTAGCCACCTGATGAGCAGTGTGTTTTGTGTCTACCTCCTGCAGTGTGTTGATATCCACTCCATCGCCTTGGATGACTCTGATGTAAGGTGGGAGCACCTTAAAACCTTTAGAGTTCTCTTCTGGAATAAACTTCTTACCCAGGATCTCCAGAACCTGACGGAAGAAAAAGAAAACCAGGTCATTGCACAATTCATATATGCGAGTGTCCTGGCTTTAAATCTCTAAACTGGTGTCAGATGATGCACCTTCAGAACCGTATCAAGCGGGTTTCCCGAGTCCGGCCGGACCACCAGCGGTGCGTCTGGGCTGCGGATCTCTATCAACCCCCGCAGGTCCTCGCCCCAGATCTTCTCGCAGGCATTGTAGATGTCGTAGCTGTCGCTCACTATGGAAACGGGTACGTTGGGAAACTGCTTGATGATGTGCTCGAAGGCGTCTTTCTCGTGGTCCTTCCCCCACGCTGTGATGGTGCTGCGGAGAGAGCAGGGATACATTCAGAGCATCGCTCTTCACCATCACCAAACTACATTCAAAGCCATCCAGAAACCGTGATTTCTATCGGATCATCAAAAAATGTAATCTTCTCTTCATCATACCATTCCCAGCATTCGCAGTTTGATGAAATTACATCCAGAACTTTTTAAGTTACCGTACTAACAAACAGGCCGAGACAAATGCCAGCAGGAACATAACCTCCTCAGCGGAGGTAATGAACACCTGACACAGAACATGGAGGAGAAAATGCCACCAGCATGAATATGGATAGAAGGAGGGAAACAAATCAAACAAGAAATTCAGAAAGGTTGAGGAGTCCTCGAGGTTAATTAGTTTTAAGAAAAAGGAGGAACTGGGCAGATAAAAATATTGGCACAATATAAATCAAGGAACATTTGGAGACAGGCCCAAGACGTTAAATTGCAATTCCACAAACTGTCCAGGAGAGGACAGCGGTCCCCAGGTTTTAGTTCTGATGGAACCAGCTTCAGGCCAAATTGAATTTTTAAGGGGTAAAATAAAGTTTGTTTTAGCTTATATAGTTACCATATAGATTTGTGTTACAAGTAAAAATATATGATTTTTACACCCTACCTATATTTTGTTGTTTGATTTGTGCCACTGACCAGTATGAAGAAGATAACTGGAGTTTTGTCTCTAATAAGGAAATACTATCTACTAAAAAAACAGGCCTGGTGAGACCTTTACACAGCCTACACAGTAACACAGACATCTCAAGCTGCTGGCCACTTTATCAGAATTAAAATAAACTCAGAAAGAGTGTGTTGAAACGTTATCTGATACCATAGACAAGCCTGGTCTGAGTTGTACTTTGTCAGGCTTCACACTGGAGTTTTGAATATTCACTAGTAAAATAAAACACAGGAAGAGCCTTAAAAGTTTTTTTCTTTTTAAAGTGACACGTCGCTGCTCAACAACAACTTCCCTCTCTTTTCTCTACATCACAATCTAAGTGGAATTTCACCGTGACTCCTCCCCTCAGAGGTAAATACCGAACACATTTTTATGAGGGGGGCCCTTACATAACAGTTGCCATGACGACCACTGCCCCCATCCCACAATGCACTGCAAGGGAAAGAAGGGTGCGCTGGAGCAGCAGTAACTGCCCTGGTGGCAAGGAAGAGGTGACTCTGTGTGCATGAGAGCGAAACAGGAACTGTGTGTGTGTGTGTGTGTGTGTGTGTGTGTGTGTGTGTGTGTGTGTATGATAAATGGATGAGTGCCATAAAACGTCAGGACATGCAAGGGACATGTGGGCGAGGGGGCAGCCAATCAAAGAGTGTTCACCTCGAGCCACTCACAGCTCCATGAATCAGAGATAGACGAAGCACGTCATGACTGTGACCTCATCAGGGGAGAAAAGTCACGCCGGCCTCGGCCAATGGACAAGTCCAATTTCTGTGAACCTAAAAACTTTAACTTTCAGAAATGGCTCTTAGCTAGAATGTGGGCTATCTTGCTGTATAGGAGACAAACAGTCTGAGATGCACCGATTGTAGCCGTGTGTCTTCTGATGATATGCAACAATGACGTAAATCAACAGTGTGAACGGGATACTACAAAAACCCTCTCTTTCCCCCACACAAACACGTACCAACTTGCTACCTACAAATTGTCATTAAATACTTTACTTAATTATTAACCTAGGAATGCAGAGGCACCCTTTGTTAATGGGATGCAATAATGTAATAATTAAGTTGGTGGTGAACTACTGCCCTACATCGTGCTGAACAATGCCAGCAAACTTTCTGTAAAACACTGCAAAACTTACAAAAAAAAAGTAGGTTACACAGTAGGGATCCTCTATTTCTATTTAAGCCTGATAGGTAATGAGGATGTGGGGCTTTTTAAAAGCCTAAAAAAAAAAAAAAAAGAAGTGTGTGTTTGTGTACCTGTGCTCTGCAGCAGGCACTGAGAAGCCGGGCACGGGGTCCTTGGTGCCGTAGTACCGCTTAATGACGCCGATGCCGGCGACCGTGTCCGTGCCCTTGAAGTTGACCAGATGGGCGGAGGCGCCGATGCCTGCAGTCTGCAAGCAGGAGGGAGGAGGGTTATGAGAGAGACGTCGACGTTTGATCCATCTGTTTATTTCACCACCCTAATTTTTTTTTTTTTTTTTTTTACCAATTTTACTTCTTACCTCTTGTGAGGAGACGCCCCTGTAGCCAAAGTCATGTAGTTTATACTCTAGTCTCTCCAAGCTCCCAGATGTTTCTAGGAGGTACTTGGCCAGAATCTTCTTCTGCTCTCTCGAGTTGGTCGCCACGGTGATCGGATACCAGATCTGCACCAGGATGGTCTGATGGAGGGAGGAGAGGTTTTATTATTGTATCAGCAAAGCTTGGCTTCCTCTAATTTCCTAACCGCATCACCGTGATCATAACCGCAAACAGTCTTACTGATGAGTGTAAATTCTACGTGAAAATTAAACTTAAGTGAACCAAAAATGACTGACTGGTCCAAACCATCCTGTTTTGAAGTATTCAACTGTTACTAAAACCCAAAACTAACAGGCTCAGCAGGATCAAACGTGGCTATTCACACACAAAACAAACTCTGGGAAAAGTACATTCCTCGAAGCCCCATGTCAACTCTGGACCAGAGTCATAGATTTCAATATGAAAACAAGTGGCTTATCTGTACTCGCAGCCACCTGGGAAATTTTATGAATACACAATTTCTCCAATCAGGAGTGGACGGTGCATGCGTGTGTTAAGAGGGTCTGCCAGTCTACGCCTCTGTATAAATAACCATTTTAGGAAAAGGCACTGAGGTATGAAATGTAGCTTAATAAGGATCTACAGTGATTTATTCGATTCAATTGCTCCTAGAAAGGGAAATCAACTTTACACACACACATTGATGTGTCCTACTACAATAATGGGCACATATTTCCTGTAATTTCTGCATCAAGCGAATGACAGGAATCACGAAATGGAAATGTGTGATAAAACCCAGGAGCAAGAGACAAATAAAGAATCAAGATGGTGAAGTGTGTGCTTCTCCTCTGGCCCTGAGCGGGTCACATGCTGCCTCAGACCAATCATAATCTAAACCATAATATGGACTCATGTGACTGCAGGAGTGGGGCCAATTTACACACACGTGTGCTGCACACCCCCCCCACACACACACACACACTTTGCTTTATTTACATGTTGACCTTTTAGTAAGAAATCTAATATGATTGAATGGAGTTAAAATACATTCAACATCACACGCTCTAGTCCTGTTTCCCATGAGGTCTGTTTTCTGGAAAAAAATATATATCAAATATTTTCTTTGTGTATAAATCAACATCTAAAAATTAAGATGTGACGTTTATATAATTTAAAACGCAGTATGTGATCATCATGTGGGAGTTGGATGTCCAGTGTTATGGATAATGAGTCCCTACCATGGTAAAAACAACACCAAGGAAAGAATGCACACACACACACGAACACACACACACGAACACACACACACGAACACACACACACGAACACACACACACGAACACACACACACACACACACACACACACACACACACACACACACACACACACACACACACACACACACACACACACACACACACACACACACACACACACACACACACACACACACACACACACACACACACACAAATAGTGTGCCAAAGCAACTACTCAGTCAATGTCCCAGAACAAAATGGAGGGAGATAAGAAATGACAGGGGGATGATGAGGACGACAATGAGGAAGGTAAAGGGAACTGAAAGTAAAAGAGCCAAAGATTGTGTGTGTGTGTGTGTGTGTGAAAGAAATAATGAAAATGAGGGAAAGCAAAGAGAGCGAGGGAGAAAAGAGTTTGACCTAATGACGCAGCCCAAGGACACCAGGCTGAACGTCTAATTTTACATCAGCCATGAAGAATGGCCTGTGTGTGTTTATGAGTGTATTTATATCAGCCGGGGGGATGTGTGTTGTATCCAAATTTATCAGGACAGTGTGTGTGTTTGTGTGTTGTCACTGTGCCCTTGTCCAAACACTCTTCACAATGTGCATCAAATTAAAGATCCAAATTGAGTCAAAAATCAGGCAGCATACGACTTCATAAACCTCACTCGGATCATTTGGAAAGCTAAATACATTCTCTTTCTGCGTCAAACCGTATAAAGAAGAACGCATGTTGCGGCACTGGTTCAATTCTTAGACCTCACTGCATCATTTAACCGTGGAAGCCGTGGAACCACTTAGTCATGGAATGAATGGGAGCGACACAGTGAAAGAGAGGAGTCGCAGGAAGGAGGAGATGGAGAAGATATCGCTCATGGTAAATGAATTTGGTTGTGAGGAGTCACTGCGGACAGTCTGTTCATGCAGCATTAATTTCATGAGCTCTTTCCTGATCTCCAGGCGATGTACCACTATGTGTGAGCTGTGGAGGAGGCCTTGTTAAAAAAAAAAAACTTAAAACTGTCTGCTCAAATCATGGAAAGCTAACGCTGCTGCACCTTTTGTCACAAGAAGTTACATTTAGTGTGTGTTTTTAATTTTAATTTATTTCTTTTAGATGACAGACCATCACAGATGCTTATAGTCACCTGATTAAGAGAAGTAGAGTGAGTACACCTACCAGCACCTCTAAAGCTCACTACTTAAAAGTGTAAAAATGACAATTCTGAAGAGAGAAGGCTTTAAGTGTTTACAGAAAAAAGTAAAGGTCCTTCCTCACTCTCTCCGATTTAAAGTGAATCAAACCGTAACCGAATGATGTCGGACAGACATTCTCCACCCTGTTTGGAATTATTTTTAGTGATGCGATACCTCGGGGGAACAGAACATTGGTCAGGGCAAGGAGTTGATTTAGGACTTCAATCGTCGTGTCTACAGAGACATTTTTTCTGGTACTTGACTCGCCACTCGTGTCCTTTTCAGCCAACCTGTGTGAATCATTTTGCTGCAGTCACAGCACATTTCTCTGCAGTGATTAAGCAATAAGCCATGACAGGACGATAATTCAGTGAGATTTAAGAAGAGATAAGAAGTGTCGTCAGGCATGCCGCCAAGCTAAATTCTTTATAGCTTTTATGAAACTGCTAACGCTCCATAATCAATAGGGCATAAATGTTACTAATGTCTTTTGTACTTAAATCAATAATAAAATAAAACAAACTATTAAATCCCCAATGATGTGCCCAGCTATGTAGTTTTAGTAGCAACACAAGGAACCACATAAAAACTTAAAACAGATGTAAGGTCATGGAGGTGAGAACTTTCAACGTAACAAAGAACGAAAGGCTGATACCATTAAAGGGGGCACTCCAGTGATTTACTTTTACACTTTCATTAAGTTGGGGGACTCACAAGAGACATTTAAAAAAATCATACATTCCTAACAATGGAAACGACAGTGTCCTTCAGTTCGACCCTTCTCGCCTGATGGAATCCTTTCATTTCCTCATCCCTAGTCAGTAACACCCTACCCAGTAATTACAATTACACTTCCAAAATAACAAAAATCTCCCCACTTGAAGTATCTCTATACTGTAATGTAAAAAAAAAAACTTATGTTTGACTCGATGTTTTACAAATCCCCCTCTTCTTGTTATGCTGTTAATATTAAGGGTATGTTTTGTGCCAGTTAAAAAAAAAAAATCGACCTCACTAATTGAATCGTACAAATTCCATCACATCAGGAGGACAAATTAAAGCAAACTCACCTCCACCCAGTTGGTGAGCCAGTAGCATTCGGGGTCTGTGCTCTCCACTGTGAACAAAACGTTGCCCCGAGGAATGACGCTGCCCTCTGGCACCGCCTTGATTTCAATGGGCAGGTGTCCGTCGTACTTCTGCAAACACAAAGACGCACAATGTCCGGCTCAGAATCCCATTTACGCGGTCACGGCTTCTTCTGTGTGGCTCGGGCAGAGTGTTAATATCTTTATCTATACTATGATGACCCGCAATAGAAGCGGACACATAGCATTACTGCATGCTTTTTTTCTGATTTGCATGCCTGATTTGGAGCAAAGAGAAATGACTGACAAGTATAAATCTGTTCTAAGGCCCATTAACACTTCTGTGACAGCTCAGAACACGATGCTCTCTCCAAGGTGCTGAAACCGAGGCTTACACTTACCTCTCAGCAAACACAAACCTTAAACGTGTCTGGGTTTAATTGCGAGTTGCTGAATCTGACTTGGAACTGAAAGATTTAATGAGCTGAGCCTGTCTTTCCTCTTATGGAAAAACACAGTGCATCGTTTTTAACGATCCCCGAACACTCCTGCACTCTTTATTCAATCCACCAAGTAAGACTGCGAGCCCGCTTCATGTGCATTTACCAGGAAAAAAAATGTGGTGTCAATATGCCTGTACATGTCCGAGGAAAGACCTTCAGTGTCTAATAATAGAGGCATCAGCTGTGAAATGGTTCATGTGTACACATAAGCATATACTGGTGCCTGTGTGTGTGCGCATCTGCACTAGTTCCAATCCTTTGGATTTTCTGGGTGCTTTCAGCGAACAATTTACCTCCAAAATGTAGTTCCATCCCTTCTCGTTGAAAACGTCATCCTGGAAGTGTTCTCTGTATACCTCCTTTGCCTCCTGGATCTTCTCAGGAGTCACTACCTTTCCTGGAGAGGAGGAAGGACAAAAGGAGGAATTGGGGAGCGGAGGGAAGAAAGAGAAGAGTGGGGGGGGAAGCAAGAATGAAAGAAGGTGCAGCCAGAGATGGACAAAACACAGCGATAAGCAGACAGCAGTGGGAACGGCTCTCTACTGTCCACTGCTGTAATTTAATTAGAAGCATCCTGTGCTCACAGGGCGTCTTTGTCCTCTCACAAATGAACGTTGAGAAGCCACGTCTCGATATGTTGTGTCATATAAGCCCTCACATACTACAAATTTTGAGAGAATTTAGTCAAATCTCTTCATATCAGACCGATTTGGATTTTTATATTTCTGCAGCCCCACTTCCCTTCACTAAAATATTCTACCTTTAGAGTTGTTCTTCACGACTTAAGTGGGCTCATGATGTCCAGTTTGGTCTGATAAGTTCCAGGATCAGAGCGCTCAGAGGGACGCTGTGCGCGGACAGCTGGCCTTTCTCCCTCATACGGTGGGAGAGCAGCTGTGCTTTTGTCGTCTCCCTCTCCGTTATCCCTCCCTCCCGCACCTCAGCTAACGCGCCATGAAATCCTTTTAAGAGACAGAAGTGAGATGAATTCTTTCTTTCTCCGTTTTTTTTCTTCCCTTTATCCTTTATGTCCACACACACACACACACACACACACACACACACACACACACACACACACACACACACACACACACACCCTCTCTCTCGTGCCCTTCAGGATCACACTAAATAACTTAAACAGCTACCTTTACTAACTCAGTTAACTGGGGCAGACTATATATTTTTTAGCACTTTGCCTCATTTCAACCTTTTCCTACATTTTTTTCCCCAGTCTCAACCTGCTGGTTTTGTGTTATTCTCTGCACGCCTAAATCAATGTAAAGCACCTTGTATCCTCGTTGGATAGGAGGGAAAAAAGAGAAGAACCTGTGCTGCTGAAGTGTCCTCGAGCAACGCACTGAATCTTGAGCAGCTCCTGTACTTTGACCCCACGAGGCACATTTACGTATCACAAAAGGCTCAACAGAGAATTCAGTGTTGACTTTAACTAATATTGCTTCGTACAGAGTTATTACTGGTATAATATTTAAAATATTTGGATATTTTGCCTAAACTGGATAACAGCAGAACAGTGGTTGTACTGTGCAGCTCCCGGCAGCACGGGAGGGTGAAAACATTACATGCATAGTTGACTTAAGTAAATGAAAGTAAAAACAGGTTACGCTTCCAAGTATTGGAATGTTACCCTTATTTTATTTGGTAAGTGGACTGAAAACACATTTTTTTCTGTACACAAATAGCTGAGATACGCCGAGAAAGCTCCGACTACAGGAGCGGGATACACAATCCGAGTCCAGGCTTACCTTTGAGGTATTTGTGGAGGATGTACTGTAGCCCGTAGAAGACGGTTTTGTCATATTTGACTTTTCTGCTTTTGGTGGGATCTGTCCTCTTCTCGCGGCACTCGAAGTAGGAGTACACTTTACTCGTGTTGGGTGGGTACTGTTTGTAATGTGTTACCTGTAGAGAAGGGAGAGGAGTTAATAGTAAAATACCAGAAACTTTACAGCATCAGGAGACTCTTCTCAATGATTACGTTTCTGAACCAAGTGGCCGGCTTTAAATGCATCCCAAACTTAAAACAAACAACCCCCATACACACCACTGGTGAGAAAAAAAGCTAAACGTCATATTCACGACTGAATCTGTCTGCTCCTACTGAACTGGTGCCAAAACTGTTATTACAAGGAAATGAGATCTTGTGAGAGCTTGTGATATCCATCTACCTCTATGTAGTTGGACGTTTCACACACACCAGGGTAGAACACTGGACAGTGTTGGCTTTCAGGGGAACTGACGAAACCCCCCCACACACATGTTGAAACACCTTTCACTGCACTGAATTGCAAAGGGGAAACATAGCCCTCATAGAGTTCTGAGTTATTCAAAAAACACCAATCAACTCTGTGTGTCACATTTTACATCTAGTGAATCTAATCATTGTGCTAAAATGTCACAACCCGGGAAAGATGTGCCCCCTCCCCCCCAGATGCATGTTTTCTAATTTTTCTACAACCATTATTAATCAGAAAAATTCCAGTTTCAGTGTTTTTGCGTCAGCGATCGTCTAATCTGCTACTGTCAGTTAAAATCAAGGCTGTTGCAACCGGGCAAACGACTTGGAAGCATGTCCAGGCTTGTTCCGCACGTACAGAGAGAATAAACTGCCACACACACACACACACACACACACGGAAAAATAAGGTCAACTCCAGCTATTCAGCAATCAATTAAATCCTTAATGACCGGGCATTTGAGAAATGTAACCCCTCATCACGGCGCTGGCCGCCGCTCAATCCATTCAACCCATCCGTCATGTGGCTTCTGTTCTGACCTTATCTTCTCAATATCCTTACAAAATGTAATCAAAACACTGAATAACAACTTGCTGACGCCCTGGGACAACGCAGGTTCAACCTGACCCGCGGCTGATACGAACTATCTTCAACGATAAAGTGCTGAGAGTATCGCCACACTTTAAATACTATTGGATATGGAAGATTCTAGAGAAAGAAATACATGCCCCACATTGTAAACTTTTCCTTGGTTTAATTTTGATATGCCTACACAAAAATCATTTCAGTGTTATATCATATCTGCAGCTCCTCTGATTGGCTGTGAATGGGTGGTGGGCGGAGACTCTATAGTTTAGGCTGTGTGCATTTCTCTGAGAAAGATTTATACTGAAAAAACAATTAAATCTAACTTTTTTTTGCACAATACAAGACCTTTAAGTTCCTTCAAGATTAAGAAGTGACATTTTAAAAAGGAACAAAAGGCAGAATTTACCATTTAACAGGGCTACTCTCATTTCATTTGACAACCTTGGCAAACAATTCCTCACCTTTTAAAGGAAATGAAAGTTTACACTGGAACGAACGATATAGTAACGCATGAAAATGACCTGAAGGCCCGATCATCGTCGAGAAACGCAAGCATCATTATCTACGGACAGGAAACGAAAAGGGACGAGAAATGTCAATGACACACTCAGGTTCTTCGACCTCTCCGTCCTTTAAGGACTCAAAACAGAGTCAAGACACACAACATGACATAAAGCTGGAGCACGTGTGCCAGACCCTGTTCATTCAGTTATTAATTTCAAGTTATTAACCATTAATAACATTATTACACACACATATTAACATTATAAGGACAGCACATACATCAAGTTACTAAAATCTTCATATTTAGTCTTTATGATATAGTTTTACGGACTGGTTGGCGTCTTTGTCACTGTGTTCATACTTTCTTCACATTTCTTTCACTACTGTTATGCAAATATTTGAACTTGTGCACATATTTTTTGTATCAGTTCTGTTCTCCAAGTGTTTAAAAAAAAAAAAGTCATCCTGCTGAAGCACACAGAGTTCAGTATGTAGTGTGTGTAATCTGAAAAGTGCTGCTTGTCGTGTACACACAGAATTATCAGCTGACGGCAGTCTCCCTCAACTTAGTATTTTATCTGATTTTCAACTCAATGTTTTTGATTTATGGCGTACAACTTGAATATTTTTTGGGGAGGAGAAGCATATACTTTAACCAACCAAATTACTACATGTCCTTTTTCATATCACATATACATGCTTTTCAATCTACCCTTAGCGGTTGTTCATTTCAGACCCTGATCAAGTGGCAATAAACAGGACCCTTAATCCATCCCCGCTCTTTGCTCTGTATCTGATGGATGACACTTTTATTTGTTTGTTATGCTTGTCTAAACAGTGTGGTGAAACCGTAGGAGCACTGGAGGTGGTCTGAGGCGAAGGAGCATCTTCAGTGCTCCTGGTTCGCACGGCTCCATTTACCGTACACGCCATCGGCTACTCAACCTAACAGCTCTCCAAATAAACACACTAGTCGCTATATAAATAGCTTTTTAATAGTAGGGATGCACCAAAGTGAAAATTTGTGGAATTTTTTTTTTCTTCTTAAAATTGCTTAAATCGTTTACCTATCCAGTAAGCAGAAATACTGTTTACTCGGTATCGTGTAACGGGGGTCAATGTGCTCTACAAGCCTCCGAAAGCCAACATCGTGAACTCCTACAGCTCCCTTGTGATGCCGTTTGCTTCCGTGCTGTCCTTTGCCAACTTCTTGCGACTTTTCAAAGACGTCGGACGGAGCGGGCATGCTGCGAGCGGCTTCCTGTTTAGCTGCCACGGCCTTGAGTACTCGGCGTGCAGTTCAGGTTGCTTGGCTTCGAAATGACAAATGGAAGCAGTAGGAACCCCCTCGAGATAGTTTGGCTGAACACTCGAATGCAAGCTGCAATTCTATTCTCGCTCTCCAGCACTTTAAAATATCTCCACGACATTTTAGCGAAGGCGCTGGGTCACTGTGTCACTGTACGTTGTTTTAACTGTGTTGCACGCCACTATTCAGCTCACTGAAGGTTGAATGTGGATTTTTTTTTCCAGTGGATGTTTTCATCTATCACTCCAAATGAACAGGTGAGTCCAAAAGTTAATTCGCGGGCACCGCGGTGAGCACCAGCTGCTGTGGTGGTGGAATAGCTTGTGCAGGTAATGCAATAAACAGAAAATGCTGGATAATCGACCTGTTCAACAGCCCTAAACGCTGAGAGAATACAGACTTCAGGTTTTGGACACAGAAAACCCGAACCTGGCCACCAGAAACACATTTCACAGGTGCTGCTCGCTTTTTTCAAACTACTTGCGGCATGCAGCAGCTGCTGGTGTAGCATTAAACAGCCTAACGTGGCCATTCCATTACCTAAATGCCGCCTTCGCCACAGCTATTCTTCTCAGTGACTTTCTCACAAAAAATCAGAGAACCCCACTCTCTGTCACTGGAACTCTGTCTGGATTTAGAGAATGTAATTTTAGGTGAATGTGGTTATACAGCAACAAACATGTATTACGGTATTGTTTTACAGGCCCCGCGCCCAAACCTGACAGACTCCTTAAAAAACCACAATAATCCTGTGCATGTGTGTTTCCAGACAACAGGTAAGCTCGGCTTTGGGGATCTGCTTGTCTTTTTCAGTTCCACACAGCACAACACAAAGGCATTCAGGTGCAGCTTTTTTTTGTTTCATCCTGTGAACAAAGGTTGGTCTGAGAGGAAGAACAGCCCTAAACACATGGCAGACATATGTGGTGATATTGGTGAATTTAGCAGATCTAGTACATGTCTGATGTGGGCTTTGCAGTCGCAGAGACCTGGAGCTCCACCCTGCTCGCTTTTTTATTCAAAGTTTATTATTAGCACACGTGTCGTGAGTCCAAATTGCACCAAAACGGACAGGGCACTTAGTCAGGTCCCCAGCAGCACAGCGGCCAAGTGTGAAGTGGGTCAGGAAAGTGGTTCTTAAGCTATGTGAAAGACATAGACACACAGGCAGACGTTGGATATAAGCTATGTATGTAATGTTGTATATCAACATTTAATTTACCTTTTTTTCACAACCCAACTGGCTGTTTAAACAAACAATAACAGTAACTTTAGCCTGTTATGGCAACGCAAACACAACTGGTCTGACAGAGATTGTCAGGGTGAAATCTGATCAGGGTTCGGATCAACTATTTTGTCCTATAGCTGACCTATATCTGTTTTTCACAAGGCTTTAAGTTTCTGGACTTCATAAAATACACACTGAGCAAATGTTCTGTTTTACGTTGGACTCACCTGGCAGCCAACGAGAATGCCTACTTTTGAGTTTTGCTAAATTTGCTGCGTACAGCAGTCTTCTTTAAGCCTCCATTAATAAAAATCAGTAGATATTAAAATTTAAATGAATGCAAATAGGGTTTGAAACCATTGGCCAATCACAGGGGATTTTTATTTTTTACTCAGATCACGTATTTACCTTGTAGTTACAGGTATATTATACAACTACAATAATTATTACAACGTAACTGCTTGTCACATTAAAAGGCTTCAAAATCAGATCAGTGTGGATTTTATTCTAAATTAGCCACAGGAAATTGTTAAGTTATATACAAGGAGATGTTTGACACGTGACGTTAGTGTTAGAGAGCATCTACATTTTTATTTTTAGGTTTGCGTTCACCTCCTTCAGCTACAATGGTACGACCCAATAATTCAGCACTAAAACTGCAAACGAGGCCATAAAAATGGACACAATGTGACCCATGTTCTAATAAGTGCACTTTAGAGCCCCCTTTCCCTTTATCCACATTCCTCCAGCACCACTCTGTCACTGTGCCTTCAACAGTGGAATCACGACCAGAAACATGGCTGGGAAATGTCAAGTAAATAGACATAAAACGAATGGAATTGTATTTAAACTTGTGGTCATACATAAAACTAAACCATTATTTCATCAGAACTATGACATTTTAACTGGCAGTTGTTATCATTCCATTGCAAGCATTTTTTATTATATTCTCTTATCTTTAACTGGTTACATCAGACTACATTTTAAAGGCCATTGTACATTTAGATAGTTGTAATTTCATTTTAGAACTTTTTTGTTTCAATCCTGGTCGCTTTCTCTGTCAACTCAGCATCTCTGGTGTTTCCCACTCACTCCCTCCCTCTTCATTTTATGCCTTCCATACTGTCGCACATTTGCTGTTTTGTGTGCCGTACGTATTCAGAAGTAATAAACTGTGAAAATGCCTCAACAAGTACAATTCCTGCATTTACAACCTTGTCTTAGTACAAGTATGATTATTGTCAGCAAAATATATTTTATGTCAAGAGTAAAAGTATGCATTTCTACACGCCTGCTCAGTGTTGTACTATTATATAGGGTGTATTTGTATTAATATACTGCTTCGTTAATGAATATGACCTACATGTTGCTGCTGTAGAAAGTATTTTAACCGTCTCTTTGGATATTTTAATCTATGAGATATTAGTGACAATGTATTAATGCAATAAGGTTTTTAAATGGTTTATCCAGTGAAGTAGGAGAATTGTCTTAATTTATAAAGATAAATATGAATCCTTCTAATTATGTCAGATATTCAAAATCAACGTTTGGATTGGAGGACACCAAGAATGTGAAAATTGTAATCTGAAATGTAACTACAGTTGTAATGTAGTGGAGTATAAAGTATTTTGATATTTAACTTAAGTTTAAGTTTGTACTTAAGCAAGTTGGAGTAATTACTATGTAGTAACTGTACTCATTTACTCCCAACCAGTAAGTCCCCTTCCACTCAAAAATATGTTTTATTCTTCGTTTGTACAGTTGCATGCTTCAGCTTCACTGAGTTGAATTATGTCTGTGCAGAGTTCGACACTAAAAGGCTGTTTTTCACATGAATCTGCTGGAAGTGGAAAAGTTTTCCCTGACCTGACTGAAAATCTGATTTTAAGGGGCAGGCCCAGAAGCATGATCTGCAACATCACAAGTAGTTTGGAGCCAATTCTGGTTTCAATATTCAATTTAAACACGTGTGATGTGGAACCTTGAAGCCTCCAGTTCACCAACACTCAGAACTAAGGATGGATTCATAGTCAGGCAGGAGTTATCTTCTGCTAGGTAGTATAGTTCCAAATATTCAAACTCTGGAATTTTAAGCACAGTTTTGTGGAAAAAATAAATCAGAAAATGTTGTTCCAAACATAATATTTTATTTTAAAATATATTATTAAATACGATTATTTATTTATTTTAGTTGAAAAAAAATTTAGACAAATTATTATTCAATGTAGTGATTTTATGCATCTTTATACATGTCTGCAGGCGATCTTTAAAGAAAAATATATATCTTCAATTACACTAGTTTTTACAATTCGGCGTTTAACTTTTACGATCTCGTTTAAAAGCCACCCGACTAGTGCGATCAATGTCAGGATTTCAGCTAGAAGGTCAATAACTGCGTTTAACTTTCGGTTTTGATTCCCCTAAAAGTGATGCGTTTCCTCACGTATTCAATGAGACTTTGCCCATGTGCAGTTAACCGCACGACCCACAGAGCACTTGCTAGCTAGTGGCTAATACTAGCTTTTTTCTTTTCTTTGCATAAATCCTCTCCTTTGAGTCTGTGTGTGTGAGAGAGAGAGAGCTAGCAGGCTAGCTAATTCAGCTAGTGAAGCCGGTGGAGGGGAAACTGGCTCCGTTATATAGCAGCGGTGCTCGGTGCAAGTTAGCTAGCTCAAACACGGATGCTTTCTTTCTGAACGCTGCCCTGTACCAGCCCTCTCCTCCTCTTCACGCAGCCCTACACGGGCCTGCTGGGAACCCACCACAGAGAGCCAGTGCGATGGCCTTGGGACTGATGATGAAACCACCTTGACTTTTATCAATTTCCATCCATCCGCCGCTCCCATCCACCCAGCCTCCCACAGCCTCCCGTCCGACAAAAACCGCCGCTCGCGCGCTAAACGTTACCTTGTACGAATCCGTCGCTAGCATGATGTTGAAGCCGGCGTCTCTGTACTCCATCTTTCCCCGTTGATTGTGAGTCAGTCGCAGCTGTCAGTGTGTTGTGTTGCGCGCCGTGCTGCCGGGGACTCCTAGTAGTGGAGCTGGGCAGGGGGGGAAGGACGAGTGGAGAGAACCGGGCGGGGGAAGGGGCGGGCGGACGGTCGTCACCAAAATTCCGGCGCTCTTCGGCTGCATTCGGCCTGCTCCGCCGCCGTGAGCCAACCAGAGCTTTCTATGACGCTGTAGCCAAGCAGCCAATCAGAATCACCGGTTTCACCGAAGATCGTATATGTAGATTAAGATGATTCAGAATCAACACAAACCTAAATATGCAAGATTTTTGGCTTCTAAAAGAAGTATTTTTTAATTGGAAGAATAGTAACCCTTATAGCTTCTTAATTGAAAGATGGCTATTAGATTTGTTCAGTTTTTCTTGGAATGGAAAGAATAGCTGATATGCACACGGAATATAATTCTGGAATTAATTGTTGTGTGGCTATATGATTTAATATAAAAGATACTTTTTTGGGATTATGTATTTATTGATTTATTTTAAAATATTGGTTGATTGAATAACCTTCCATGTAATCACATATTAAGTTAGGAGTTATAATCAGAGTGTTGATTCAATTATTCATGACAGTGTTTAATTTAACCTCTATATAAGTCAAGTGGAAGGTCATGAGTATCATGATTAAAATGGGTTAATTCATATAGTATTCACATTAAAACATAAACAGTTAAAAGTAAGGATCATGATAGAATAAAGTCATGCATTAACGATTGACTTGGAATTTATCTTTCAGCTCAATCACATAAGCAGTTAGAATCATTGTAATCACACAGTGTGCTAATAATTCATTCATCCTTACCAAATAAAATACATTGACTTTATTTTACATTGACAGCCAGGGCATTTATTTGCTTCATTCACTTAACAGACTTAACTTATTTGGCACAGGTGATTAATAATTAATTAATAAGCTACTTTCCTGTCCAAAATGTTTGTAATTTACTTAAATTATTTAATTAACCCAGTATGACTACCATATAACATCTGTTTTTTAAAAGTCAGATTACAGTTGAAAGTATTGTAGTTTTAAGTTTTAAGTTGTTCTCTGCAAATTTTTTTCCATAGAAAGTTTATATTTCATTTTGTACTTTATTTTTTCGATGCACCCGAGCCATAGTGAATTGACAATTAATCAATATTACCAGAGAGGGTGTTCTTAATGTCATTTGAGCACCACACTAACGTGTCAGGATCAAGGAGTTGAAGGGGAAATTCAGAATACATTTTAATAAATAATTAAAAAAACAAACAAAGGCGTTTAACAACAGCTTTAGCACCTTTAAATGTGCATAATCACCCAAAATTGTACCCACAGGTGCATTAACATGGTTCAATGCCACCAGATGATAAAGAAACTTCATCACCTTGACATTCTGCTCCTCATCCAATGGGTGTGAATTTTCAGCAACACCGGCTGTAAAAGTTGGCACAGTGACACCAACTGTCAACACCAAAATCCCTCAGGGATTTGTCCACAGTACCTTTCCTTTACACCCTCCAAACTACTGCATCAGCCCTTCATCCATCACCACATACTACAAATAATATCATGACACTGACAAACTGGGACTCAATGACAAAATCTCTATCACTATCATTATCTGTCAACACTCTCCCATCATCTACCTCCACCTGAACTTGGACAGAACAAAGGAAAAGAAGTTTTGTCTTTTTCTGCTACTGCAGGTACTGAACAAACTGCCCCGCTTACATTCTGGATCAGTATCTACAATTATCAGTGAGTGTGTGTGCAGATAAATGTGTGGTGTGGCTATCTGTATGTTTCTGTATGGAATGTACGAGCTGTGAAAACACATGTCCTATCATTTATATATTATCTAATGTCCGCTTTGTAGTATTTTGAGTAAGTAGGGTTAGAGTGGGAGCTCTTCCTTTCTATATCCTCTCAGAAGTGATGCATGGGCCTAACCACTCCTATATGTGCAGCTCTGAGGCTCAACAGAGGAGGGCAGTGTGGGTCATTAAATGCCATTACTGACCCACGAGAGGCCCATTATGGTGTACTGTCAGCATGCATACATTAACAGTGTCTTGTTATCTAAATTAACAGGAGGGGAAGAGGTCAAGTAAAGCCAGAACAAGGCCCAATATCTTGAAAAGTATACGTTGCATCCGAAAACCCTTTTTTTCGTGAATGTCATAATACTTCGCTGGTGAGAATGATACATGACATGTGTTTGCATGTTAAAAATAAAGTTGGCATGATCATTTATTAATCACTCTAATAATGTTTTGGAAATGCAACTTCATTGCTGAGTTAACATTGCAGCCAATGGGACAGTTAGTCAGCACTTTTGACACTGCCGGGCAATTTATTTGAGACAATTTATTTAAAGATTCCGGAAATGAAATTTGGAATCCTGAATCTACAGTGTGTTATGTCATCTAATGGACTGTTACTAAGGAAACTCCGGCGCTGTTGAGCAAGAGCCGCCGATAGCTACTGAAGTGCAAAAACAATCGTGCAAATTTCATAAGTGGGACTGGTCTAAGTGGGACTAAGTAAGACTCCTACGCAATTTCATTGAAATAGGCCCCCGTAGTTTTTTGTAATCCTGTTCACAACAGACAATCAGTAACTCCATGGTGAAGATAATAATATTAAACAATAATTATCCTATTAAAAAAATCAATTAGCCTATAGTATAGCAAAAGAAACTAAGACAGCATTTCTTCTTCCTCATATGACCCCTACTGCAATGAAAGTGAGCAAAGAGGAAGAGCCTCTTGTGGCCAGTTGTTTCCTGAGGGAACACAAGTTTCACAATGACCAGCAGTTTTCACTGAGCTCTGTCTGGGAGGAAACTGATATGATAATAACAGTATTAGCGTCCAATTTAGTGGCCACGAGAACATTGTGTTTGCTTTCAGGGCTCTTACAATCTGGTTATCTTGGTAAGCCTGATTAAGATTAATTTATCTGGGCTTTGTTCCAGTATTTAGATACATTTCCTTTAACTCCTTTCCTCTGATAGCTCTAAATATAATGATGCTGAATTATTTCCTCACAACCAGGAGATCTCTCACCTTTATTTCCTCTACTGAAAAAAAGAGGATCACTGTCAAGCATAATGGACATTTCGGTAATATTCCTATTGGTTAAGGTTGTTTATATATTACTAGAAAATGTAAATATCCATAAGGGGTTATTAAATTAGTTGCATAGGCTACATAAAAAATAATTATTAATTAAAGGGCTTCAACATATTAACAGCTAATAGTCATCAAGTAACAAACTTGTAATAAACAAGGCTAAAGTAGGCTACTTGAATAAATGTACTTAGTTACTCTCCAAAACTACTGATAGAATGTTGGTAGTTTTTAATATGGAAAAAATCTCACTTATAATTCATCAGGTCTCTCAAAGTTGACATTTTGTGCTAATGTCGGTAAGTTTAAGCAACTACAGATAATAGAAATGCACGATAGTTGCTTTTAAAAGATTGATTATTATCCTCACACTGCTTTGTGAAGTGCCAGCTGAGTGTGGTGGGCGCACTCCTTCAGCGGGAGGGTGAGAAATTCTAACCCGCCGGAGCGAGCCTCCCCTCGGCCTATGGCAGCGAATCCCTCGGCGGTGGGATCCCGGAGGAGGGAGGAGCTACGACAACTTCAGGGACAACGTGATCTTTCCGGGTGTCAATACGAGTTTTTGCGTGCGCGCATATGTGGATGTGTGATTGGGTGATCTGCCGGGTTTCTTTTTCACGTTTGTCAAGTGCCCAACATGCAGCAAAGAGTTTCGGTCACATGATGCTAAGCCTGAAGACACAGCAGCCGCAAGGTGCTGCCTCCTCTCGAGGGAATAAGTGGGGGGAAAAAACAGCGATTTTGCGCTAAAAGTGAAAAACAGGCGCAGGTTGAGCTGTGCACATGTTGCACCTAAAGCCTCGGTTTGATCTGCACAGGGATGTGGTGTGTGATATCCTCAGGAAGGAGGCGTCGGTCTGCAGGGTGAAAGGTGAGGCGTTCAGGTACATTCGCCAGTAGATTACCGCTTTGACCACTATATAGCTAATAGCACTCGCTGAAATACCAAGTTCAACCCTTTGATAATTATTAAACCATGCAGTTACATTTAAAGTACATTTATCCATCTTATATATGTGTCAAATGGGTATAAACTTGGATAAAAATCCTTAAAAAATGATTTCCGGGGTAAACTTGAGCTGTTGAGCTAGTTATTAGAACAGTGTGAATTCCTCCAGTAAATGATATACAGGTGTTAGCATATTTACCAGCAGATGGCGCTAGAGTCACTCACCTTTTCTTTATTACGATCGGAAATAGCATGGATCTAATCAGTCATTTCAGTTCATAGAAAGTAACTAAGTACATATACTCAAATACTCTACTTAGGTACAATGTGTTTGACATTGTCCCATATACAATCAACATGTGGTGTAAAAGTAGCTTCAACTTAGCAGACCTGTGTTAAATTGTTTTTTTTTCATGTAATAACTTATACTAATACTAATAAGATATACTTATACAGTAATAACCTGTAGAGTTGAAAGGCCTGTGTTCATTTACCATAACACTATGTTAAACATAGTGCTTAGCTGTACAGGTTCATCATATTGCCATTGTGTCTACAGAATACTCTGGAGCAGTGGACACTCGAATCCTGAACATTGAGAAAGATGGGGGCATCCTTTACTCCTGGAAGGTAAATCCATACTAAACGCATTGAATGCCATGCTGTCCTTCATGCTCACATGTTGCTGCCATGTCTTGATCACTTGAGACAGAGCTTCCTAATAATACACACATCCTGTCTACAATGATGTAAGGGATGTACTTTTTTTGTAAAATTGCATTTATGTTGACTTTTTGAAGCTGAATGATTAGGTAATACAATAGTTATAGTAAGTGCACAGTATGACAACGTTTCTGCTACTTATTTCAGGCCCTAGAGGAAAGTATAGAGAGTAAGAAATTCACGATATTACCAGATAATATTAATATGTCTGCACCAGTTATCATCAGAAGAACAGTCCATGTTATTTTATACAGTTGCGTCTGTGATTCTGTTTGACATATCTGGTATTTTTTTGAAAACCCAGGGATTCTTTCTGGAATGTAAAATTAAATTCTGTGTGCTGAACCATGCCTCTCTCCACAGCATACATTTTTAAAAGGCAGACCCAACGACTCTGCAGGTTTAGGAGGTTAAAGAGAGCGCGCAGCCTGCAAAGGGAACATAATCTATTTTTTAGTGCATAGTTCATTCTTTTATGCATACGAGGCTGTGCCCTGGGTTTCAGATTACTCTTCATTTTAATTGGAAATGTTCAGAACTAAAGAACGTTGAATCCCTGGTTTGGAGTACGGCAGGTAGAGTCAGGAGAATGGATAATGAAGAGTTCAAGCATGACGTTCCCACACATAAAAGTGGAAAGTAGGCCTGCTTGGTGGGGACAGATTAGGGTTATCAGTCTCTGTAGTTTGATTTAATGACCCAACTAGAGGATTCTATTCTTTTCTATTCAAATAGGGAGCAACAGGGACCACCAGAATTGGGAAATATGACTCAAACACCAAGCAGAACAAGGTATGGAGTGTGAGTGTGTGTGTGTGTGTGTGTCACCATCCCTTCAAAGCTGCACATTCTGCATTTGTGACGTTTGTTGTGTGCACGGCTTTACCTCTGTGCACCCGTCCCTCTGCGGCCGCGCGTGTTCTCTCCAACAGCTCCTGTACACGTTTGACGAGCAGGTGTGCGTTAGCAGCTGTTCCCTGAACAAGGAGGAGACTCTGTTAGGTGAGCCGCTGTGATGCATAAATAACGAGTGAGCAGCAACAGGCCTCGCTTACAATGCCGAGTGTCCCTGCCCCAATGCAATCGAGGGAGACCCCGAGATGAATTAAGAACAGTTTCATGTGTCTAGAAACAATCTTGCAACACCCACGAGACTGAGGCCAGTTATTGTGCAGAATAATAACTGTACTGGAGTCGAATGGTAGTTAAAGAAACACGGATTCAATGTCACCTGTTTGGCGTCTGTGGAAGTTAAGTCACATAATATGTTGCCTTTTTCCCCCCTCAGCCGTCAGTCTGGCACAAAATACCAGAAAAGAAGCACATCTCAGACCAAGTAACAGTTGTTCATATACTCACACTATTGCATTTTTTCCATGTTTAAATATATATCACTCATTTTTAATTTCTCCTCCTGTCTTTGCAGTATCCAAGTGTCTTACCCTCCTGATTGAAATCTATCCCATCAATAACACGAAAGTCCTCAAGGCAGTGGACTGCAGGGTTAAAGTGCAGGTACATGCAGTACAGAGTGTGTGTGTGTGTGATGTCTTGGCCACTTTCATGCAGGTTTTTATTGCAGCCACAAGCTGACATTGCAGTTATGGAGCATCAGGGCTTACGGGGTGTTTATTGTACAAGCTTGCTGAAAGTACACTGGTCTATAAAGATCCGGCAGGAATGTTTGAGCACTGCATTAAAATATAAGAGATTGGTTTTGCCGTCTAATGTCACTGCTACATTCTCAATTTGGTAGATTCTCTGTGCAGTTCCTCCTTTCAGAAAGTGACAGGCGACCGGTGCTGGAGAGCCACCTGCTGCTGCTGACTGAAGATGGATGTGAGTCTACATGTTGTTATGTTTTATGTGTCGAGGTGATCTCTCTTTAATACAAGGGAACAAGTCTTTGCATTTCTTGATCATTTTATGTCGGTTCCTTTTTAGATGTGGATCTGTACCATGTTCTGCTGACTAAACAGGAAGGTTACAGAGTGGTAAGCTGGATTTCAAACCCATCACACTGCTGGCTGGAGCCCTGTTTTTCTGCTTTTTTTTTCCTTTTAAAGGAAATGTCATTGGACTCAGCTCAAATATAAATTGCACGGGGGAATTTGTGCAGTTTTTTGTAGGTATAAATTCCCTGCCAGAGTACACATATTTTGTTATAAATAAGTAAAATAGTTTGGATATATTTACATAACCCAACATTCTCAAGTCATAAACTATGCTGTTATACTCCCGGGGTGCTTTGCATTAAGAATTCATTGCGTCTGCAAAGTTTAAAATTAATATGTTTGTGTGAACCAGGTGATGGCGAACCCAGAGCTTTTGTTCAAAACAGTAGAGAGAATAGTAGAGGACTTCTGCTGGGTCCAGTGGGACACGCACACACAAAGACTCTACTACGTCACACACAAGGTAACACACTTGAGAGACTTAACCTAACTTATTTCTATACAAAGATCTCCATACCTCAATAGGCCAACACATTTTAATACAAACATATGTCACACTTTTTTACAGGACAAGTTCCTGCTGCGATGTGTTCAGTTTTATCCAAACCGCAACTGTGAAACTATGGTGAGTCATTCATGTCGCGTACAACTTGAAAAATGATTGGACTGGACACACGCTCATAACATTTTCATTACTATTAGTTTTTACATGTGCTTTTCCATGAAATATATATATATATATATATATTACTATATATTGTACTATATATATTATGTTCCTGTCACACAGTTGGAGCTCCCATTAGAGCTGCCTGCTAATCCGTTCTGCACAGTCAAGTAAGGCAAATACTAATACAGTATGAATATAGAACCGTCTCATCTCACTAGGCAATATATTCTATGTTCTGCATTTATTTCTATATTGTTAAAGCACGTGTTTGTGCGGTGAACAGGTTTGTAAACCTGGGTTTCGATCATTATCACACCGAGGGACCAGAAGAGGAGCTTGTAAGGATGGAGGTGTTCACAAACAGAATCGGTAACACACATTAGATTTATTGTGTATATTTTCTCACACAACACAGATATAAACATACCACTACTAATTCTATATATTTGTGTTGTATTTCTCTTTGTGAAGGACAAGAAAGTAAGTTCCTGGTGGTTCACAAACTAAAGTATAATCTACTCTATGCGATGATGCAACATAATATCTTATTGTAGACAGCATTTGATGAGGAATCAGCTTTTAAAAATCATATATATGGTATATGGGGATTAATAATTTCTGTGGTGTTTAAGTTTCTTTTTAAAATGAGGTGCTGATCATTAGGATAGTGTTTATGTTACAAACTTTATATATAAGTAATTTTTACAATGACAATTTGTTGAGTAATTCTGTAATTCATGAATCAAATAAAAACTGTCAGTATTTTTTTTTTTTAATCTGTAAATGGATTTTTCATCACGTTCACTGCTGCTCTGTCCTGTTTGTTTCTAGGCAGCATGTGTGTGTGCCACAGCCAACCTCTTATCGACAAACGGGAACTGATCTACACTGTGGTTTTGGTTCACAAAGGTGTGTGTGCGCCAACTTTTTGCTGTCTATTCAAATTGCGCAGAGGTACCTATAATTTATTGTGGCAAATTTGTGATTTCCTCACTTTCCACAGACTGCAGCAAGACTTTCAGAGTCACTCTGGGAAGTGACAAGGCACCGCAGAGAGCTGCATGCCTCCATCCCCTCTTCATCCCAATAGGTTAGAACACACATGCACAAATCAGCACGCTTAGAATTCAAGTGTGCGAGTTACCACATTGGCTAGCATGAAAATGCTTTACCTGCTTTTGCATTCAATAGAGGAGTGAACACAAACAAATACAAATGAGAGCGCGTATCCTCATTCAGTCTAATAAATGTCTGGTTTGCGTGCAGCATACCAACATACGCCCTGGCAGTGACGCTGTGTTATTTTTGTATGTAGGTTATTACATCGTGGTGTATCTGCAGGGTTATTTTCTCCACTGTATCAACACCAGGCAGCAGGAGATGATCTGTCACTCTCTCTTTCTCTCCGGTAAGGTCGTGACTAAGATGACTGACGTCTGTAAAGCAGCCTGTTGACATTTCTTATCAGCTACGATACATCTTCCTCCTGCGAATTCCGGAACTTGTGCAAAACGCTGAGCTTTTGTGGGTTTTGGGTTTCATTTCCCTGTGCTATATTCTCTGTCCATCTGTCTAAATAACCTCAAGGTTGTGATGTGGACCTGGGCCTGCAGTCCCAGTCGGCAAACATCACAGTGTGGCACGCAGAGGAGGAGTCCAGCACCGCTCTGTTGGATCTGGCCAGCGGGAAGATCCACACGGCTGAGCTTAGCCCCGCCTACTTGCTGCAGATACTGCGATCACACACACCCTCTAGGTGAGCAGGATCCAGAACTTTTTCACTGAGCAAAGCGTGTATTAGCGGTTTATATGCAGTAGAGTACATAGCCTGGGGGAATGCATGTTAGCAGACAGCTGTGCATGCACCTTCAAGTCATTCTCCAATTCAAATTACCTTTACACATTCACTTTTCATGTGAATCATTTTTTCATCTATTTAATGTATTCCTCTTACAACTAAAAATATATATTTAACACACACTGACAGAGTGCAGTAGAAGCACTGACTGTAAGACTGCATGTCCTTCTACCTCTGAGCCTCTTTGTGTATGCTTATGTTGTACAAAAGTAAATTTGCTTTATGTCACATCCACTCCACAAGGTGTCCCAGCAGCAAGGCTGACCCCCAGCGCCTGGCCGCCCTTCACTGCCTGCTGGTTTACATGGGAAATGACCCAAACCTGGAGCTGCAGGTAGACTGCAGATGGAGGCAGGAATAGATATAGGAGGGAGAGATTTTAACATTTAAATTATTATTCTTTTTTTTTTTTTGGTAGAACATAAAATCAATAAAAACTTTCAAGATCAATATGTTCTTCTTGTGGAAGGCAGAGACTGATCCAAAACATGATGGAAAAAAAAAAGATGAAAATAGAGCAATTTCTTCTTAGGTAATTTCCTTATAGGAAAAATGGATGTACAGCCAAGAAGCAATGAATAAATGAATAGAGATGGCAGCTGCTCTGCACTTCTGTGCAAATACGGTAGGTGTCAACCTTGAGTTAGCACTGAGCAGACAGAGGGAAGACAAACAGGGAAAAAAGGAAAAGACAGCACGCTGTAATAAAACCGGAGAAGAGAGGCGACAAGCGGACAGAGATCAAAAACAAAGACAAAGTGAAAGGGACAGGTATTTTGTAGGACAGACTGCTGACTATGACTCAGACTCTTTTAGAAGTAGCTACACCTAAATTAACATGTGCAAGCTCCTCTGATAGATTGCGCTGCATTCTTTCTTTGGAGGTTAGATGAGTCACTGGCTTCATTAGTTCAGCTAGAGCTGGGAAATTGGACACCACATGTTACTTTTGAACCCAGCGTCACAAAAAAAAAAGTAGTGCTGCCGGTGTTGGCGTCTCTCACTTTGTTCACATCAGTTCGCAACTTTAAGAGAATATAATGTTCACATTGTTGTGTTGATGCTTCAGGACACAGAACTCAAAACTGACTCTGGCAAAGTGATATTTCTTCGAGCGCCACAGCTGGTATCAAGGAAATGAGTTTTCGCTGATTCACTGTGGCTGACTGTTGCTATAGATTTACGGGGCCATATCTGCAGGGGCTTCATTCATTTTTCACATTTCTGTAATGCAAACATTATACCCATCATACCTACTCCCCCCCCGCCCCAAACATTCTTATCTGTATTTGTTTTATAACTAAATAAGATATCCACAGATTGAACAAAGCCAAGAATCTGGGGCCTCGTTCTGGGCTGTGCGAGGCTGCTACGTGCAGTTACCCGAGCTAAATGCTAACAGGAAAGGTCAGGGGGGTCACCAAATATTATATTTCCACATACTAGAAAATACACTTAATCATTTTCCTCCCAAGAGTTCGATAAGAAGAAAGATAAACATCTCGTGTTTAGCTTACCAAAGGTAAAAGGAACCTGCACGCTAAACGTCACTAATAATAATCTAAATTTGACAGAGACAGGCTAGGCTAGCTGTTTATGCTTAAGCTCGGCTAACCAATGCTTGATGATTGCCTCACATTTATATTTCGACACAGGAGAATATTATCAATCTCCTTATCTAAGTTTGGGCAAATATTTCCCAAAATGTCCAACTCTGTCTTTAAAGGGTAAAAAGATAAATTCAAGTCTTTTCATTTTTCAGTAATTTTGCAGAAAAGCTGCGATAGTGTTGAGCTGCCGGCACTGTGACTATATTGTGTGTGTTTTCTCTCCTGCCTCCAGATTATTGAATGGCTGTGTGACAACGTGAACGCCTTTGAATCCTTTGATCAGATCCAGGAATTCATTCTGGGTCAGTGGCAGCAGGGAAGCAGGGCGTCTCCTGAGTATCACTTCTTCTTTCCCTTTAATGTTGCCGCCCTTCTCTCGCCTTTTTATGTCCCCCTTCTGCCTCCCGACCGCTTACATCTTCTCTGCGCAAAACAAAATACTTTAATCAACTTGGTTTGGCTCCTAAATTTGTTCTTGCTGATGGGTGCCAGGCGTCCTACAGCACGCAGGAAAAACATACGGACCTAGAAAACACACTACAACACATTTGTATGTGTCAGCAAGTGTGTGATACTAACTATTATATTATATTATGGCATGCTGCATCGCCATGTTTAGCCCAGAATGAACAAATCCAGCAGTGGCTCTAGAGGCGACCTACACCTTTTATACAACCATACAACCACCATAGATTCTTCTATATGTTCGTGCTGATTTACCTCACCATTTGGTCCCACCAGAAACTACACAGTGTACCTTGAAAACAATGACATTTAAGTCTGATTACTCTCTGCTCTGTCTCTGTGTGTCACCCAGCATCTTTGTACAGAATAAGCTACATGAAGGTGCTCAGCATGGAGGTCCTGCCTTACTCCTCTGTATTCGACAAGCAGGTACCGTGCATACCTATGCATACATTTGCACACACAAATCAGAAAACACAACTGAAAGTATCTAAAAATAAACCAAATATGTCGATTTGAAAGCAGGCGACAGATTTGAAGTGAAATTTCTTATTTGTTTGCACCTTTGAATGCACAATATGTAATTTATGTCTGCGAGGCCTTAGAGCTGAGCAATTTCAGCCCTAAAAAACTGGATCATTTCGACAACCACAATACTAGGCAGGCACACAATGACCACAAACAGGATATTGAAAGGTTGCCATATCGCAGAGGATTTGGAGAAAGAGGATTTTATAAAACATTACAAAAAATAATAGAACTACAGAACTCAACACAACATTTAACACAGGTTTAGACATCTTAATCTGCATTTTAATCAGGAAAAGCACATATAGTTGCTTTAAGTAGATCTCTCTCTCTCACACACACACACACTCTCTTCACTATGCATTCCTGTGTTCTAGGAGGTAGCAGCGTGTCTGTTGGAGGTCCCTGGTGTGCTGTGTACCACTGAGCTGCATACTGAGACAGTCTTCAAAGAAAAGGTTCATCATGTTCATGTTAATCCATTTTTAAAACACACTGATGACCCTGAAAGTGCTTGCAAGCTATTATTCAGTCTTCTTACTGGTCTATTTCCCCCCGCTGTATTTCCACAGCATGTTAATGAAACATCTGCTCTATGTTGGCGCACGGCAATTAAAAATCAAGACAATGCGCATTTGTTACATAACATAGCGCACGCTTTAGGTGCATTCATGATACAATGATGGGAAATGACTAGTCGACTTCATTCAAATAAAAAAAAAAAATGCATTTATATGTAAAACAGTTTGATTTACATCTTGACCCATTTATCTTCAATTGTTTAATATTTAAAAATTGTAAACAAGTAAAAGTTAATAACCAGTCATTCAGTTCCCAATATTATTTCTTGCATTTATAAAATTTATTATGTACCATTATATAATGGATGCAAAGAAGGACTCTTTACGTGTATGCTAAATGCTGTGCGCTCCTTAATTTGGCTCCACTTTGGAAATTATTAATTTCATATTTGACAATAGCTATTTTTTTTCCAGTACGTTGTCCAGAAATGCACTTCTTGTGCTGTTTTTGCATGGGTGCAGTCCAGTGCTTTGCATGTGACGGACATTTTTTCTCATCGCCCAGTGGTTACTTTTATAAGACTTGAAGCTATTTTGTTGAATAGTCTTTGGCCAAATTCAATTAAAAATTATACATGTATATTAAATGTGCTGTGTGGCACATCTGCTTTATTGAAACTATGAAAACTTCCTTATAAAGTTGCACTAAAGTCATGAAAATCCACTATTTTCTTGGCTCCCCCACACATTGGTCACAATCCCCTTTAGCACTGAGAGAGAAAGAATTCCTGGCGTGGTGCCTGACTGTTTAGCAGCGAGTCCTTGCTGTGGCACTGGAGTGTTACTGTTTGTTTGTGTGTGTGTGTGTGTGTGTGTGTGTGTGCAGGTCAGGAGTCTGCAGAGTTTCTGGTCAGAGCTCCAGTGGAACACGGGTAGAACTAAATATCTGGAAGCCGTTCCCCACCCCAGATACAGAACATCCCAAATAAAGGCCGAGTGGGAGAAGCTGGTGCGTTTCCAGCAGCGAGAAACGTCTCATGTATATTAATGTCCTGAAGTTTAATTTGCATGCTTGGAATTTGAATTAATTGATGGTAATTGTTTGACCATGCTAATTGATGCGGGGGAGGGCATAATAAATGTCTCTCTATGTTATCCTTGTTAGCATACCTGTGGGTTTTTGTCAGCCAGTAACAATGGGAGCATATTTTCAGCCCTCCCCTGATGCTGTTGCTCGTTTCAGAGGTCCGAGAGGAGACTGTCCAGCCACATGAATCACATGGAAGAGAACACAAAGAAGTAGGTCTGCCTCCGAATGGAGCTTTTGTTATGAAAAGTACAACAGACACTCAGTTCTGAAACAGCGGGGAGGCAGAGTGCAACACAATACTGCTTGTCTGCACCGTGTTCCAAACAAAGTTTGAAAAATTACGCTGTTTGTTCCAATGTTCAAATTACATCGTTGACCATGTTTTGATGAATGTTTGCACGATGATTAATTCTGGCTCTTGGTTCTGCTTTTAACTAGTAGTATTGTATTCTAGTTGTGGGTGTGGTAACTGTAAGTAGTTGGCAAAAGTTAAAATTACTACTTCATAACTTCTTTGTCTATATTATTAGGAGGGAAATACTCAAAAAGTCACCCCGCTGTATCTGTAAATGGAATGGCATTGTTATTGCATATTTTTCTTACTGTGAACAAATCCCATAAATCAACCAAAAACCAACAATGCGGCTGGACTTCCCACATCCTTGACTGCCTTCAGCTCTAGGATTTAAACCTCATAAATACACTATAGTTTCACTAAAAAAAAGCTTATTTATGTATTAAAATAGCTGGGCACTGCAGTTTTAAACGGAGCTTTGTCAAACAGGAATTTTGCAGTCGTTCGGGGCCTGTTTTATAATACTCGCTTTATGACAGCATGAGGGACTATAAATGTGAGACTTGAATAAATGTTGTTCATGGTAAATAAGAAATACAACAAAGAATAGATCACGACGCACAAAAATCAATTACTTATGCTGCAGTGTAATAATGTTAAAATGATTTCCCTGTCAAACCATTCAGGAAATCACAGGCTACACAGGACAATCCATTCCCTTTTTCTCTGATTCTTGTGGTAGTGTCACTTAGAGCTTTACTTTGAGCTCAGAGGCTCGTCTCTCTTACTGTGTCACACAACTAATGATTATCAACATGCATAAAAAAACCCTTCTAAACAACTTTTTTTAAGTTCACAAGATCCCAGGCTGACGCCAGTTGTCTGGTTATTCTTCCAATAAAAATACCCATGTCAAATACTTTGACTGCAACCCGTAAACGCTTTATTGCCAAGTGCCTTGATGATGCACCACTGATGAAATACTCGCTCTGAATTGAAATTACCTATGTCCTGGTTGTGCCAGGAATCCGACCAATAGCCTTTTCTGGTTCATAATTAGCTTCTCTTCCCTCAGGCTGAACTGCAGTACCTGCTTACAAACTTTTGGCTTTTATAGTTTTATATATTTTTCGCTG
This sequence comes from Eupleurogrammus muticus, assembly GCA_036785175.1. Lineage (NCBI taxonomy): Eukaryota > Metazoa > Chordata > Actinopteri > Scombriformes > Trichiuridae > Eupleurogrammus > Eupleurogrammus muticus. The sequence continues at coordinate 12,850,723 of JAYKQN010000022.1, forward strand.
CTGACTGCTGCAGTGTATCATTATTCTGCCACGGTTTACAGCATAAATAGTAAGGCTCTTATTGTAATGCTGGCTTGGGGGATTGTTTTCATACAAAGCCTTTTTTCTGCTTATTTTGTAGAGTTCTATCAATGGTGGACACCTGGTGTCTTGGTAAGACGGCATAAACGCACACATACAAATATATAAAGCTATAGATGCAACACACACACACATATGCACAGAGGGAGAGTAAAAGAGAGAGTGTGTGTGAATGTCATAAATAACAAAATCTTGTGCGGGTGAGTTCAGTTTCGTGTGTTTGTGTGTTCTTCTGAGGGCGCATTCTTCATGCCCACTGGAGAATTCGGCCGAACAGAACAGCACACTAATTTATCTTGGAGAGCTTTGGAGAAAACGAAGGAAGGCAGAGGGAGGATGGCGAAGGGGGGGAAAGGGCGAGGGGGGGAAATACAGTCAAAGAAACAGAAATAAAGGAGAGGTGAAGACATCACGATTATATAAAAAGGGAGTTGGGTGCTTCCTCCCCCTCTCACTCCTTCCTTGTCTTTATTTTGTCTGTCTCTAGCTCGCATGAATCCGGTGCAGCTGTTTCGTATCAACCCCGAAAAACACGGGACCTTCCCTTACCTCAGTTCATTCACATGGGTGATCTCATACACTCAAATCCTCCCCTCAGATTCACTCACACACACAGAATTCTGATCACTTTCCCTGCCTCGGGGAGCAGAGGATAGCACACGTGTAAAAACTGGATAACAGATTTCATAATTACTATGTGGTTTTAGATCAGGTGGATAGCAGCAGCAGGATAGTGGATTTTGTAGCTTTGATAGGGTGAAATGGACTGAATGGAGATTTGAAATAACCCATTTTTATAATGATGATACTGATATCTGTGGGTTGGTTTATTATTTTTGGTTCAGACTCAAATATTAGATGCATGAAAATGTGTATGGACATTCCCCAAGAGGATGAATACTATTGACCTCCAGAGTGACCCTGATATACACATTGGTGGTTTTAAGCGAAACAGCTATTTCATGGATTAGCATGTAGTTTGGTTCAGCCATTTTCACATCAGAAAGACTTGTGATGATCCCCTGACTCTTGGTTTATAACCCTAACACTTTAAAATAAGAAAGGGATCACCATGCCAGTTTAAGATTTGCATTCTTAATCCCAGCGTGTTTACATGCTGGTGTCAAAGTGCCACCGTTTAAATACAACCTCATTGAGCAGCTAGTGTAGCTGGATGATCATTTATAGGTTTAGTCTATAAACTTTTAGCAATAGGGAGGGAATGTGAATCATGAGCTTGAAAAAGCCCAGGGTAGTAGCTCCAAACTGCATGTTCTGCCCAACCAACCAGTTAGTCTACAGCAATATTAAAGGAGAAAAAAAAACTCAATTCTGTTACTTAAATGGTACAACTGCAGCATTTCCCCTCTACGCACACACACACACACACACACACACACATGCCTAGGGATGTATTTCCGAAGCCGGTCTAAATGAATCCATAATTTCATAGGTTTGGTCTTTTTTTTATTAAAGCCATAAACAAATCGAGCTCCTTCTTCCATTCCCGCTGTTTACTCTTCTTGATGAAGTTACTGTGCTCACACACCCGAAGGCGACCCCGGGCGTTCAGTCTAGCGAAGATGCAGCACCAAAAGAGCTTTTCAAAAAATGTTTTATGTGTGTATTCTTACCTTTATCCGGTCTCGTCTAGATAAGAAGCTGGTGCCGCTTTTCCAAGAGGAGGACCGCCAACAGAGGGTGCTCATAGGCCTGGTGAGAGAGCAGCCAAAACATGCGTGCATGTTAATGGCAGGAATTGGGTTTTCATGGTTTGAGTTACACACTGTCAGTGTGATAGATTAGATAGTGAGCTTTCACCTTTGTTCACCTTTGTTGTGAACAGCCTAGCCTGACCTTTGGGAAGCAGCAGAATGCCTATGTGCTCATCACCCAACATCAGTTTCTATATTTCATGTGGACAAATGGGAGGAAATCTCTTTTTCAGTCTAAGTCTACTTTTTTAAATAGTTTTTACCATTGTCATGTCTGTGAACTACTAATCAACTTGCTGAAAATTGACAGATAATGCGTTGTATTACACCTAATTTATTTTTTCCTTAAGAATCTAATGAGAATTAAATTTAAATGAAAAAAAAAATCAAAATGATCAAGTCAAAATACCAAAATCAATAAGTACAACTTAGAATAAGCTCATTTATTCACAATAATTCTACCTCAATATTGAAATATTTAATTTTCTAGACAGTCTGAAGGTCAAAAGAAGGAGAAACATTCACAATAAGTATTAAGAGCATCAAGACGAATTGCAAATGAAACACATGATAAGATGAACTAGAACAGAACAAATAAAATACAAGAATAAAAGTTTGCGTACAACAATGAATTATTATATGGTTAAATACAGAGCAGCAGCAGCAGCAAACAGAGGAGTCGTCAGCCTTCATGTAAAAGAACTGAGAGTCGCAGCAGACCTGCAGTTTTCTGGGCGTTTGTTCCAGATATGGGGAGAATAAAAAAAATGCTGCTTCCCCATGTTTGGCTTTTACTCTGGGGACAGGAAAAAGCGGACCTGTTCCAGGGACTTTATTAGTTCAAAGTAAAAATTCAAAAGGCTCACAAATCCAGAGGGTTGAGGCAGGGAAACCAGGAACGGGGGGGGGGGGAGAAAATAGGATCAGTAGCAGGACGGCTGGAACGAAAAAAGGCGCACAGCAACACTGGCGATCTAGCAGGGGACTGGTGCGTAAACTCCTGGGATGAGGAGGTAATGAGCAGCTGGTGAGGATACGGGAAGTGGCATCAGGGGAGCAGGTGGGAGAAGAGAAGGGCTGGGGGCACCTGGTGGACAGGTAGTAAACAGCAAAACCAAGGGAAAAGAGATTGTGAGCCTGAGGGAAGAACAGGCAAAGGAAGCTAAGACCGACTAATAAGACTGCAGCTGGAATCCTGACACGTCTATAGCTCATGTGCTGTCTTGTTTATTTAAAGGGGATGCATCATGCATATTTCCAGGTCTATGAGGTTTTAAAACTTTAGTGAAACCTATGAGTTTATATTTACACATTTAGGCTTTTCATGACTGCTTGACTCTCCCTTTAAGATTTTAAAAGTAAAACCGACTAAAACATGCAGATTTTTTTTTTTTTTTTTTAGCCAGAGCTCGACATCAAACATCCAGCCGCTCAGGATCAAAGATGCAGAACTGAACAGAAAAGAATTAAAGCCTCGGGCTGCACTGTTTATCAGTAGCTGGTGATATACGGATCCCACTCCGACACCGCTATCACTAACTTTCAGAAGAGGTGGATGAGGCCGGTGAAAAGAACATGGGTGAATAGTAAAACCTCCCAGGTTGTTGATATACAACGGTTTGCGGAGCTTCCTGGGTTGATATACACCGTGCGTCCGGATCCGCAGTGAAATGCTGACAGACAATTATTTCCTTCCATATCTTTTAAGGTGAAACTGCTGTTATGCTTCAGATGAATTGACACTTAAAAAAGGGGCATTGTAAGGTCCCTGTCCTGCAATTCTAAAACTTTTTTTTTTTTTTTTTACTATACTGTTTGATGGACAATTTCATATCTTGCAGCTTTCCCTGTGCTCAGCATAGTTTTTAAAGAGTAGATAGCTACAGTTTAATGGAGTTCAGTGTGGATGCTAGGAGCCTGCTATTCTTAGAACGACCCAGTCCTCCTGCCTCTCCCTCTTATACCCTCCATCACCGCTTCCATCCTTCTTTCCTCCCTGCCTCGCTCTCTTCCCTTCCCATCCTGTGATCACTCCTTTTTCCTCTTTCCTCCTGTTTTCCTCCTCCTCCTCCCTGAAGGCCATCGGGTTATTCTGTCAAGTTGACACCGTTTTCAGACCTTCACTCTTCTTCTTTTATGTTTCTGCTCTCCGCACACTTCTCCTTCTTCTCCTCCTCCTCCTCATCCTCCTTTTTTTTCCTCCTCTCTATGGTTAAATCAATTTTGGGACATTGTAGTCGAGGGAAAAGTCGGGGTGAACTCAATTTGACCCTGCTGAGCACGCAGCAAAGTGTGTGCAGCAAACACACACACACACACACACTTACAGAAACTTACAGAAAAGTAAACAGTAAACTAGTGTATGTTTCTTTCATTTCAGACCGTGGACAAGCTGCGGGAGCATCTCAACAGACACCTGCCTCGACTGGGGAAGAAGAAGATTGACTCCCTGGTCGTCAGCTACGTAGCCAAGCTGGTCAGGACACTGTGTGTGTGTGTGTGTGTGTGTGTGTGTGTGTGTTGTTCAGTGATAAAGAGAGGTCCAGGAGCTCCGTATACCCCTGTGAACCCAATTTTTCTTTTAAAGGCACATAGTTCTTCACTTTATATTTATTTAATCTTTCCCCCCGCTCTTCTCCCGGAGAGGTTAAGTGACGCTCTCGGTTAGGATCAGTCGGTGGAAAAAAAAGCCAGGCGAGTCTTTCAATTTCAGTTAAACGGTTGACAGATCTCGGAGAAGGATGTGTGCTCTCCAGTTAAGAGAGGCTGCTGTTTTGTCTCAAATAAACATCAGTTCATCATCTCTGACGGCGTCCTCAAACACTCTAGTGGCTGGTCTCCTTTCTTTATTAAGAGGATGATTCCCATTGGAGGATTCCTGTTTTGTTCCCATCATTTATTTCTAGTTTTAAGGTGCATTTCTTTAAAAAGTTCAGGCCAAAAGCAGGAGCTTGTGAAGCGAATTTTCCTCTCGGGCTATATTGACTCTGTCCAGCCATAATTTGAAAGGGAAAGCAAGCACTGAAATATTTGCAGGATTTGTGGGCAAAAATCATTATTGTATGAATTATCATAATCCCATTTTTATTCTCAGTTCGTATTCTGAAAAATATACTAAAAACGAGCATCAAACAGTAAGAACAGATGCAAAAAAACAACATTATCATTAGGTCAAGGGATCTGACATAATTTTTAAGCAGAATTGTCACATTAAAAGGAATAATTTGACATTTTTGGTAATGCACTTCTGCACGGAGTTGTTGCTTTTATATGTCGGGATTATATATATGTGATATAGCATATCCATCAGTGAGTTTTGAAGGTTGTCTCTAACTGAATCATGGCAGCCGTTCACCCTTGAATCCAGCCTTAATGCTAAGCTAAGGTGAACAGCTGCTGGCTGTAGCTTCATATTAAGCAGGAGACATATTGATCCTCTCATCTAAATCACTGCCAGAGAGCCAATAAGCAAAATATTTAACAGTGCAGATGCTTGCAGACATTTATATATTCACTTTTTGTTATGGAAAGATTGATTTTAATGCAAACGCGTGTGTGCATATATAGGTTTAATTTTAGAAGTGTGCCCTTACTCCTACAAACCGGTGCCTTTGAATTCCGTTTAAAGAACAGCAGGTGGGATCTACGTAACCGGGCGGAAGGACGTAACCGCTCTCCTTCTCTGTAACCTATAGAAGCTGTTGCTTCTGTAAAGTCAGTCTTTAGTATTCGTGGGAGGTCGATCCCTTCCCAGCTCGGAGCTGCTGAAAGCAGACGTAGAGCATATATCAACTAACAGTATATATCGGGCCAAGGGTAAGACTTGAATTGAATAGGAATCAGGGTTGCGGTGAACTTTATGGAATTGCAAATGACAAGAGTTAAAGGGGAAAAAAAAAATAGCGGAGAATCCGTGCCTGCTTACAGCGGGATCGATCAATGGGTCGGAGGGCTACAACAAGCTCACGAGTTTCAGCCTTCGCTTTTAGACTCAAAATGTATTCACATCTGTTTTTTTTTATATTTCACCGGCTGAGTGATGCGCCTGCACATCAAGCCGATGCACGCTTTAAAAACTGGTACGGGTATGAAGATGGCCGGCTTCCCTCCCACAAATAAAGAACACCCCCCCTGCTCTTGTCCTTGCTTATTGAGACTAATGGCTGCATTGACACTAGGGAGAAGTTGGGGGTGAACTAGATTATGGCTTTTAAAAGCCAGGGAACTTCTGCTATGATAGATTGCAACTCCAAAGTACATTATAGTCATAGTTATTTATTTCCTCTCCCTGTTCGAAGAGACAACTGAGATACATCCCTTTTTATAATACAGAACAAAGAACAACTACTAAATGCAGGAATATACATTTAAAGTGATGAAATGTATTAAAATAGGATGGATTTTTTTTAAGTATGCAGCAGAAAAGTTAATGTATACTTAAGGTTATTAAACTTTTCCTCACCAGGGGATACACGCTGAGTAAATTCCGTCTCTTTGTCGAGCCGAAGCTCATTAAGACAAATCGCTGATTCTAGATTTTATTCTAATGAGCCTCACAAGGAGTACTGCGTATGAGTCTGTAGCTTTAAATCACTCGTTTGCCTTTTTTTTCAGCTGAATAAATATCTCAGCTACATATATATATATGTATTTTATCTTTTTTACTGATCTTTAGGGACCAGTATTACATCAGCGACAAGCGCAAGAGATGTAAGCTGAAAAAGAACCAAGCCAGACTTTGAATAATTCATTTTTCCTGAGATATTGCCACCTGTTAGCAGACCAGTGAACAAATCACACAGCTGCTTTTGACTTTTGGAGCGTTACTCTCTCCGCCGAAACCGAAAATAAATCCTCAATAAATCCCTATGAAAAATAATGAAAAACAAGGAAAGGTGGTACAGGTGAGGTGATGGATCAGGTGAAACATCTTCATTATAGTGGCTCCATGAATAAAAACAAGACAAACACCGGCCTTCCTCAGGGAACAAGTAAATAGAACCATAGAAATATCAAACACTGCACTGCAGCTCATTTTGGACAAATGAATCCACCTGTTCATATAATTTTAACATCAAATCAAATGGAAAGGTCACTGACAAGATGAATTAAAAGGATGGAAATCACACTAACTGAGATACAGATGGGTTAGGGTTAGCACTGCATGGTTAAATTAAATAATGAATATTCAATCAAACAGGCCCAGTTGATTCTGATGCTGTATCAAAATGGCAAGAGGACCACGGCTCGTTTTTTTAGATGGCTTCAAAAGGAAAGAGACTAAAGCAACATCTGCATTTAGATCTATGTGCGAGACATCAGTCAACAGACCCCTAGAATAAAGAGCTCTGGGGGGTTTGGGTCCTCTTGTTCCCTTAGATTGGGTCACTGCAGATAAATAGAAAAGTTTTCCGAGTGGTCGCCTCTATCCCGCGATGAAACGCTTGTATCCTGATGGCAGTGGTTTCTTTAAGGATGACAGTGACCCCGTCCACGGGGCACAAGGGGTCGCCGGATACTTTGATGTGTTTGAAAACGATGTGAATCATGTTTGCCGTCACCAGATCTCAGCCCAGTTGAACCCCCGCGGATACCAGACCAATGTTTGATGTTGTTGTTTTTGGGAGAGCCATTCGTTCTCTCTTGTGCAGTCATGACAAATTGAGCACAGACACATTTATCTGCTGTGAGACAGAGAAAAAACTTAGATCTGTGCAGGAGAATTTAAAACCGTCAGAGCAGCCTATTATTACTCCTGGCTTGGACACCTCTTTTGTTTTCTGTTACATAAGTGGAGCTGATTGAAATTCCCAAAGAGGTCAAGGCAGGACTTTACTGTCCATGTTCGAGTGTGTGTGTGTGTGTGAGGGGGGCCACTAATGTGCCGGATGTGAATGAGGCAGATCCTTTTCTTGTTATTCTAGAGGAAATGAGAGCGGGAAAGAGGAGTGCATGCGTGCGTGTTTCAGATGAGTCAAGTGCATACGAATGATCGCAGATGCTGACAGATGTGTGGTGAAATGATGCGGTCGAGCATGTGTGTGTGTGCTGTAACATACGATCCACAGCCGTGCTCTTGTTCAGTGTAAATGAAAACAGGAAGTTGTGGGGGGGGAGAGGGAAGTGATGAACAAGTGAACAGAAATGCCATAAAACTAAATGGGTGACGTCTTTTATTTTTTTTACGTCCTTCAGACAAGATGCGAAACGTGCAAAATTTCTGGCTGCTTGCCTTGAGCTATGCAATTCAAAGAAAATGTTTCATTTGAATCTAATGGAGCATCACCTTTCCAAACCACTAACGTGTGTGTGTGTGTGTGTGTGTGTGTGTGTGTGTGTTTAGCTGGAGCTCATCAGACACATGCTGGAGTTCGTCTGGCTGAAGTACAAACTGGGCCCTCGCGTTTTGTGCCTGTGAGTCGATCTCCCTCATCCAAGTTCTTGTTTCCAATAACGTACATAATGGAGTGCATAAAACATTGACAGAATGTGTGTGTTCCATCTCCCCGCTGTGTGTGTGTGTCCAAATGTGGAAATAGCCGACAAGCCCTTCTTCACGTGATCGTTATGTAAGATTCCTGAATTCTGTGTGTGTGTGTGTGTGTGTGTCTTACAGCAAACAGCGGGGCAGTCCAGCAGAGTGGTCAGTGTTTCACTTCATGCTTCGGATCCTGGAAGCCACGAGGGGTCTCTGCCTGCCCCTCCCACCTGGTACAGTACACACACACACACACACACACACACTTTTAACGCTTATAATCAGTCTGGCCAGAATGTGTGTCTGCAGCAACAATAGATCTGCTCTCCTCAGCACTATTATTATTAATATAAGCGAAATTATGTTAAACATTAGCACAGTCCAGACATGGGTAATGCAGTGTGAAAACATTTTCAATAATTTTGAATTTATTTCATTCAGAAAATGTGGAATAAACTCCCTATAATGCACGTCCATGGCATTGTCAGGACAGTTTACCGGAATGGAAGTCGCTTATGAGTAAATGTTCACGGATTCACATCCTGCACCGGCTGGCTTCATTTCATGCTTTTTTATTTTTCAGTCTGAAAATGTGAGGCGTCTTCTTCTTTTCGTTCTCCTCTCGCTGTCCAGGCTTTCACACCCTGTTTGCAGCGTTTGCTGTGCGCTGCCTCCCTCATCACACCTTCCTGCAGTACTTAGACCATGGTTTCCTGCAGCTCACTGAGGTCTTTGTGTCTCGGCTCATGACCGGTAAACAGCCTCACACACACAACTGAATATTCACATGACTTTTGCATGTATGAAAGGTTGTACATAAAAGGTAAATCATATGGCATGTTGTCATGTATGTTCCCCAGAGGATGAACTGAAATCACTTAGTCACTACATGGTACAAACACAAAATAGCTTGTGGGCAGTGGGGGGATCTTTACTGAATTATATGTATTTTAAATCACAAATTTTGAGTTTGTAGAGTGTTTATTTTTGGTCTTAAGGCAGCAATATCTGATATTTGGGAGCAGTGGAAACAGGCCTTTTTTTTCCTTTTAGGCTGCAGCATTGATTATGAAGCACACTGTGCAAAACCTTTGCTAAGTTTTTTAAATAATCATTGTTTAATGCCAGTTGGATGGTTGGGTTACCTACTGTACACCTTGTGTGTTCTGCACATAGAGGAAAAGACAGTTATTACAACAGATTTATCACAAACAGAAAATGGAGGAGATTCAATATTTAAGTTCTGCTTTAATATTCAAAACACAGTAGATATAATGATTAGCAGAGGCACCGACAACAAACACAAAAAATAGTTTTTTATACAAAACTTTTAAAATACAAGTTAAAGGAATAGTAAATAAAGGATGGCAAATAAAAAAAGAGATGTTGTCATAATGACTAAGTCTGAAATAGGATCCACACTGTAAAAAAGCATCCACACTGTAAAAAATACAAGTCTGAAAAATCTAAAATAGGTAACTGGCTGCAACAGAATTTTTTGTTTCAAATGCATCAAAAATGCAACAAAGATCAATCAAATACATATGTAATAATATGTAAATATGTTTAACATGTTCATTTGAACATTAAAGCAAATTATTATCTTCATCATTGATTAGTTATTCTCTCAATTAATTGATTTGTCTATAAAATATTAGAAACCGGTCAAAATGCTCAAGGCAATGTCTTCAAGGCAATGACTATGTGTAATAAACATTTGAAAATACACAAATTGAAAAATATGACAAAGCAACACATGGGTGATGTTAGCTCATGTCATGAAGGGGCATCAAGAAATACTTCCTCTCCACCTTGGTTTCTTTCTTATGACGCCGTGAGACAAAGAAGTACAGGAACGGATTTAGACAGTGATTGAAGGAGTAAAAACATTCCACAAACGTCAACTTCTTGCTAACGTGCAGCAGCCGCTCCGATTCTGTGAAGTGAGCGGCCACATGCAGCGTCCGGAAAATGAGAGGAAGAAAGCCGACAACCAGAGACACGGCGATTATTCTGAGGAAAACTTGAGTGACAGGGAACTTTTTCCTGTTAGGCATTTGTTTTGTTTTAAGCCCTCTAACGAGGAGCATGTAGAAGAAGAAAACGACCAGGTAGCCGACAACTAAGAATATGATATAAGCCGCTTCAAGCTCCGGCGTGATCCCTTGATGGTTGCAGGAAAGATAGCCATCTTCCTTTTCCACCGATTTTTCTTCTGTTAGTAAGAACACAACAGGAACAGCTCCAATGGCTCCCAGCAGCCACACACTGGACAATAAAACCTGCTGCCATCTCCGGCGAAGCTTGTCCCACTTGCTGGTGTGAAGGACCTGGCAAAATAAAATATAATATTACAAATAAAATATCACATATACCTGTCCTGACTGGGGGGTTTTTTTTTTGGTTAAAATAAATCTCTAGACCCGTGTGGTTTACATACCTGGAAGTACCTGTGGACGCTGATCAGCACCAGAATGTTCAGGTCCGCCGTTGTGCAGAAACAGAAGAAGTAAAAGAGCGCCCGGCAGCCTCCGGGTGTCAGATGTAGTCCGTCGAAGAAGATGATGGCGCCGGCCGCCATGCAGAGCAGGCAGAGCAGGTCGGACACCGCCAGGTTGACGAAGAGGCGCTGCGACATGGACGAGCTGCACAGGTCGCGACCGAGCCTCACGATGATGTAGGTGTTGGCGGGGATGCCCAGCAGACAACTGGCTGCAATTATCACGGCACCGACGACGTACCAGGGAAGGAGGAGATCCTGAGGAGGAGCGGCTGTTGATGGAGGATTCACAGAGCGCGGAGGCAGAGGAGTTGACGCCGCCATGGTCGTAGACGAGACACACGAATAAGTGATGAGACTGAAGTGCATCTTAAACATAGTTTTGTCTCTTTTTGTGGCCGCGTGTCCTCGTTGCCGTGACAACTGCTACCACGATCTACCTTTGTGTGGTTTTGCTGTGTGTGTGTGAAGCCGTGCAGTTCAGTTCACAACAAGTTCACAGAAACAAGGTATCACAAGCATTTCTCTGAATTGCAATCAGATTACTACAATAATTACTAAAAATGTAATCTGATTATCTATTACTTTGAACTTACTATGCAACAAGAAAAGTAGTATTACTTTGCGAAAAGACAAGCGCAGTAAAGTTGTGGAATGTTCGTCAAAACGAGGCCATGGTTTCAGTAGAAACTGGTTTGATGGTTAAAAAAAAGACGCCTGAGAACCAAACCTGTTTCTGACGAGACGTCACTCAAAGACAGCAACAAAATTATGTTGAAAATGAAAGCGCAATATTCTATTTTAACTCTCTATTCAATTGATGCCTTTCTTGTCACGATGTAAAAGAGGTGTGTTTCATTTAGTAATAGTTGATATCTATATGATATATGGTATCTTCATATGGTATGAGACGTCATGTGTGATGAACTACTTTCAGAATTACCACAGAACCCCACAGAATGGTAATGGTAATAAACAGATGCACATCACAAATGCAAATTTACACTTATACACTACATGCTACAGTACATACAAATACAGTATGTTGCACTCATTGAGTCAGAGAACCTATAAATTAAGGTGCCCATCTAAAAATACTCTGCATGTCATGTGGTGGTTTAATACATTACTCAAAGGCCAAACATCACGACTTGGCACCGAGATCAACCGAACCAAAATATCTGGCCTTCCTCTCGGCTCTTGATCTCGTTGCAGTTTACAAGGTTCTTTCTCATGGACAGAACAAACAAAGATCCTCAAAGATGTAAAGATTATTTGAAGGATCAAGTCCAAATGGTTTCAGACTTCAAAGTGAGAGAAAAGGATGTTTCGGGACTTTGAAATTAGATTAGTTCATGCGTCACTTCTCTCTGGGGATTAATGCAATATCTATCTATATAAAATTATACTTTTTAGTTATTTATTTTGCTGTGCAAGGGCCCACTTTCTGCCTCACTACAAACACACATTTATATCTAGAAAGTCACAATAACCTATAGTCTTGTTCCAGATCTCTGAAATGCTGCTCACGTGTCCTATTTTTTCCACCAATTCACACAAATAATGTAAAGCGAGAAACTGAATGCTAATTCAGTCTGCGATATCCCACAACAGGTGAACAACTTGTGCTATTTTGAGCACCAGTAGGCTTTTAAAGTTGATGAGATGCAGCAGCCGCAGGAACGCGTGTCTTCTGCTGCTCCACATTCTGAGGAACCAGTTCAGGGTGTTTCTCTCCATCAGGCCGCAGCCGTACCAGCGACGGAAGCAAAGGGATCGCTCTGCTTTATTGGCTGCCGCGGTTTGTCAGGTGAACAGGAAATACTGTATCGTGGGTAGGGTTGGAAACGTAAACATTTCAATACAGCAAATCAAGCCTGGCATAAAGCGATAAGGGAAGTGGCGTTCGATCAGAGGCCGAGCAGGCCACACCGAGCCCGATAGCATCCTGCTACACACACACACACACACACACACACACACACATACACACAAAAGCCACAGACTTTGAACAACAGCACACAATATCGTTCCTGCTGAAGTCTCCTTCTTATCTTAACGGGAATGCACATCTTGTCCTGCACCTCAGCTTGTTGAACACGGCACCGGAGCGCTATCTGCCCTTGACTTGTAGCTGCAGCGTTTAGTTTATTTCGTCTCGGTTCTGTACGGCGCAACCGCCATGAATCCAGCTAAGACAAAAAAGGACCATTACTTATATTTTGCCAGAACTTTTTTTTCTTTATTCTAATAATATACAACTAGAAACAAAAATGTATATCAATGCAAAGACAAGAAAAGGGTCTGACTCAGTCATTTTGCCTGGTTGATTGGTGAAGCTTTGCCAATACACTGTCCAAGTGAAATATTCTTCAATTTTCATTTTTTTTTTCTTGGGGTGGGGGGGAATTCATGGTAAGATAATTATCTTATTTGCAGCACCTACAAAGGTCACCTCTTTTCTGCTGACCAGTGAGCAATCTGGGATTTTGCTTACTTCCTCTTTTTTTTTTTTTAGGAGGAAGGGTGTTTTCAGGAAATGCAACTATTGACTTTCTGTTGATTTCCTTTCCAATTAATTTAGATACAGAAGTACAGAGAGAAAGTTTGTCCTAAACGAGGTTATCTTAGGTCAGGAGACTAATTGCACCATGTCTCCTGTCTGTTCTCTACCTATAGATTTGGATAACAGTGATGCCAATGAGAAACTGAAGTTCAGCATACTGAAGAGGATCCCTGAGGTACTTCTGTGTGTGTGTGTGTGTGTGTGTGTGTGTGTGTTTTGTTATTCAGGGTTAAGAGGAGTTTAGATTGTTTCTAAAAAGGGAGAAATTCAATGGAAAAGATATGTGTTCAACCTTTTCTCTCTGATGCAATTACTTTAAAGAAAAAAAAAGAAGAAGAAGCGAGCTCAAATGCAAAAACGTTTTAACCTGGATGTATTTGCTTATGCACGGGGTTATTATAATCTATTAGTGGGAGGTTAATCTTCTCTCAAATCTCCCATTTTGCTATAATTAAGAGATATTTTAGGTCTCGTCTCCCTCAAGCCAATCACAGAGCACTTGTGTAACCGTTGAGTGAGTGTGTGATACATAGTCTACTGTAGATAGTTGTCTACTGAGAGTGTGTTTGTGTGTGTGCCTAACTCTTGTGTAACTTCCACATGTTCGTGTGTGGGTACAGTATATTTCTTTTGTAGTGTGTGTGTGTGTGTGTGTGCTTGCGCGTGTGTGTTCCATCCGCATTGTGATCAGAGGAATGTTGAGTGTTTAGTGTCTCTGTTCTGTTTCCTGCCTGTCAGACCTTTTGTTGGGTGAGTTTGGCAGGCATAGGGAGATTTGGCAGGTACACACACACACACACACACACACACACACACACACACACACACACACACACACACACACACTTGGCGGTTCTAATCCAGTCTGTCTGAAAACAGGAGATGTTGGCCTGCTATACGAGATTCATACCTCAACTGAACCCACTCAGCCCATAATAGGATTTTTGCAAAAGTTCACAAAATATTTTTTGTAATTTTTCAGAATCTTTCAGGTCTTTTACATTTTTAATGTCTAACAGGTGAGATATTGAAGTGTTTTTTTTAGCTTATTTAAACACTCAAACACATCTTATTCGCTGCACGCCTCATTTTGAAAGCTGAGCTCCGAAGGTTTATTTTTGACCTTAGAAACATATAAATATAATTTCAAGGTCTGCATAGTTTTAGGAAAGATTCATCCATAGCTCATGGCCAGAAAAGCTAAGAGCTGAGAGTTTTTGGCTGAAGCGTCGCCTCCTTGAAATTCAAAAGAACGCATGTTGATCCTAAAATAAAATAGTAATATATTAACTTTTGGCAGTGCTGAGTGCTTGCCATGCCATTACTTCCCACATACCTACACACTGCTGTGTCAAACTGTACATAGGCACACACGTATACACATATGCATGCAGACAAATGGGTATATATACATGTACACAAACACCTAGCAATACTCAAAAGCCTTCTTTTCCCTTATAACTTTCATAAATATCTATCTTTATAATATTATATTATAATATTTGTATTACTCCTGTATTTTCTTCAAGTATTATTCTTGTTTTGTTGAGATTTAATGCTAAATTATTTCTATATAATTTCATCAATTCTATATTGATGACCCATATTAAAAGGTATTAAAAATATTTCTATCATCTGCAAATAACACCAGCTTCAGTACTTTGCATAAATCAGTGATATGAAAGGATAAACAATGTTTGGAATGTACCTGTTTGGAATGGTAAGTAACATATAGATGTGAATGGTTTAGGAATGGTTATTTAAATTATGAATGGTCATTGCACTTTAATGGAAGCTAAGCTAACGCGCGCCTTAGCATGCTACTACACCGGGCAGCTAAAACCAATGTTTTCAATAAACAATTACTACAACGAATAAAAAATAACCGGAGCACATGGGAGTGTTTGTTCACTGTTAGCATAATACTAATCTAATAATTAAGTTTTCTTGGTAACTTCCCCTGAGCTACATGCTAACGATACAACACATTTAGATGTCAGAGAATGAGTTAGCAGTTATTACCAGTTAGCAGTGTTAGCATCTTACCGGTCCAGGAGGTAAATGTAGAACTCTCAAGATTTACCCGCGTTTGCCACCTTTTTTTGCCTCTATATATTATTATTTTGTCACTCTTTCTCTTTCGTTTACTCGCTTATTTAAATAAGTTGTTGTTGGCAAAGCTTTTTTCCAGCTGCTATGTTTCCGCTACGAGCTTCCGTCGTTACGTTTTTTTTCCTCCAAAGTTTTATTAACAATTTAAATCGAACAATTTAACAATTTAGGCAGTCCAGGTCAAAAACAATAGGTATTCTACAACTATATTATGTTAAGATGATGATCTTATAATGAACAGAAAAAACTAAATAATTTATAATTGTGACAATTTATTTATGCACTCACATTATTATTTAAATTAGTTCAATGGATTTAAAGTGGAACTTAAAATAAAACAAAAATTAAATTATTGTGATGCATTTTGGAATATATAGATATGAAATCTACCTTGGTGGATATACATTAAAAGTAGAGTTTTTTTAATAAAAGTAACTAATACCATTTTTCTCTTTAATGGTCATTTTATTTGTTGTTTTACATTGTATACAGTTTATTACTAGTTACTTGATGGCATCACAGCCCCTATTTAAATAAAGTTTTGAGCTACAGATCAAATTATATGACAATCTATATCGTATAAAGTAAATTACATATGATTTCCCACTGTTACAAACTATCATTAATTCAAAGTCAGGCTCCATTTGTTTGTTCTCACCTCTGATGGAAGCACAGTCTGTGATGTGTGTGTGTGTGTGTGTGTGTGTGTCTGGACCAGGACACGATTAATGAATAACTGCTGCTTTTCTTTTCTTACTCAGTCCCACCTGTCATGTCTGTTTGTTTAAATGTTCCTCGTTACCAAGGGAGAATTTCACAAGGCAGAAAAAAAAAATGATTTCCATGGAATCCCTTATTAGCAGTCAATTCCTCAGTGATGGTTTTGGAGATCCAATTGGCACAATAGGAAGGGAAAGATGTTCTCATACTCGGGGGATAATATTTTAAGACAACATGAGCTGCATGCCCAAAATGTAATCTCTTTTGTGCGCCTGTGTGTGTGTGTAAAGCCTATGGAGAAGAGGATCTACCATATGTGGGATCATCCTGTCAGTTCAGCTTCCATCTCCAGAGATTATGTCAAGACTCTGCTTGAGAAACGCTCCCAGAACAAGGTAAGTCAGTAAATATTTCTCTTCTCCTTCTCTCTCACACACACACACACTCAACACATCCTATAAAAAGCAAATACTTTGGGTCAGAATGAAAGTCATTTTAGAACTTAATAAAAAAAGACGAGTTAATCGATCAATAAGTCATTGTTAAGAAAGCAGCATGGGCCCTGGACAATTGCGAAACCTGTTTTCTCCCTTTTTGCGGACTAAATGACCGAAAAATTCATCAACAATACAAATAATTTTGACTGTAAAATCTGTAGAAATTGTTGTAATTTCGCTTTTAACAAAAAAAAAATTGCCTGGCGTAAGGATTTAAGGTGATTAAAGTTTTCCAGATTTGTCTTTGTCTTTTTCCGTCCTTCTCAGGGATTTGCCCTCGATAGCAAAGACAAGCCAGGCTTCATACCTGAATTCCTGCCGCTCACCTACCTGACGAAAATGCTCACAGACATCGAGGAACAAGGTAGTGTGTGTCTGTATGTGCATTGTTTAACCACAGAGGCCTTTGGAGGATTAGGACAGAATGTGTCTATAATTCTGTATGTGATGGTCAAAATGCAGCCGTAACATCCGTGCCGTGTATCTCCCTCTTAATCCTTATTCCCGCGCTCCAGCTCTGAACCCGTTTGAGGGCGAGGAGACCGTGGATGCCAGGTTCGTGGAGGAGACGGCTCTGAAGCAGACGCTCGTCCTGCTGGGCTTTGAGGACAAATGAGGAATCGCGGAGGAACTGGCAGGCAGGACGGATGGATTGAAGGAGAAACAGATGAGGGGGAAAATGCGCTCGAGAACAGCCATTGACTGGGCCTTGAGGACAAGTAACGGATGGGTGGATGATGGAGGAACGGGGGGCGCGGAGTGAAAGATGAACGGAGAAGACAGACAGGCGGCACGCCGGTAAACAAGCTCTCAGCCCGGGATGAAAGGGAAAGATGGATGGAGACGCCCGGCGAGGAAAGCGAGGAGCCGAAGCACCTCATCTCACACCATTCATAACCGTACCAAACTTTAATACAACAAGGAACTTAGATCTTCAGTTAGTGGTTAAATTCAATTTAGGGAAACACGCTTTTCAAAATTTTATTGCAAATCAATAACTGTAGCTATTTACTGCAGCTATTTATATTAACTCCATTTCTGTGGCGGCAACAATTCTCTCCCATGCCTCGGCAACTTCTCCACCTTCTCCCCTACAATTTATGAACATCGGTGTTGTATACTGCAAACGGTATTGATAAATCAAACTCTTTTTTTTGTCCTCCTGTGCTTCCCGTAGCGCTGCAGCCCATCATCTTGATTACATGCTGACAAAAGCTGTGCGGACACAGTAGCTTGATTCGGTTGCTCAGTGGCTGCTGTGTAATAAATCTAATCTTGACTTTTTATAGGAGCTCAGGTGTAACTCTATAAAGTGGGAAATAAGCTAGTTGGTGATTACAAATTACAGACAGATATTCACAACATTAGAAGTTTTGTAAAAAACAAAAAAATGTTACAAACGCACATAATTTATAAGACAAGAAACCAACATGAACACAAAATGTGAATGCTTCTTAAATATGGATTTTATAGTTTTTGACTTTCTCATCATGCCAACCACGATTTGTCACTGACCCATATACAAAGGAATAGACAGTATAACTCCTTACTAAACATGAATAAGGATGTTATGTGATGAGTGACAGATAAACGGGAAAATTTTCTACAAATTAGTGAATTAAGTGAAACATATTTATTATCATAAAGATGTTCAATCACTTTGATGTTCTTATGAGGGAAAATCATTTTATATATAATATTTTTTTTATCGAATGCAGGTGTATGTTACGGCATTAGCAAATTTCCCCATTGTGGGATCAATAAAGTCTTATCTTATCTCTTATCTCTTAGTTTGGGCCTAGCACAATCGCCACCTTACTTCAAAATGTACAAATAGCTCAGATCAGATCAGATGTCAGATCCAAACACAAGAGGCCGTGCATGAGGTTCGGTCAACCTTTTTTTCTTGATATTAGTCAATCTAATCTATTTTAAGGAACTGTTAATCTTGTTTTCTTAATACAATGTACAGAATGTTGTATAGAAAGTAAACTCAAACAAGAGAGAATAACTTGAACCGGAATAATAAATCCAAGGAAAAAAAGTTTCCCTGACACTACCTAGCTTTCTACACACACACACACACGTCTGGTTTAAATAAAATGTCCGTGTGCCTTCAATCATGACGAAGCTTTTACTGTAAGTGGAGAAGTCTTTGGTAGCGGTGTATCAGTGTGTCATTTGTTATAATTATCACAATTCTTGATAATTAAGTAAAACATTCCTCTAAATAAAGGGATTTGTAAATAAAGAGATTTTTCTTTTTTCCAAGTTCACTGTATTTCTCTCTCCTACTGACACTTTAGAAGAACGTGGTGCACATGGTTTTGTGACAACCCCTCTCGGCCTTGGCTACCTCAGCGACGAATTTCCTTCCCGGCGCTCGCTTGATAAAAAAAATCTGGAAATGAGCTGAACTCGCGTTGGAATAGTTTGTGGAGTAAAAACATCGTGCAGAGGCGGAAGTGAGCTCACAGATCTCCTGCGAACACTTGAGTGTTTTGGACAGACTCAGCAGAGTGCCACTGAAGTCAGGAAATAATGTCAGGATCAGTCATTACACACGCTGGGGCACGTTTATAGTCAAAAACACACCCGTCACGCTTTTACCGGTACGTACGTGCTCATTAAGCGTCACCTACTCTTCTCAAACACCCGGACACCACCTGGCTACAGTCAGCTCCAATTATTTCCTTTCTTGGAATTCCTTTGTTAAATGTGAAGAAACGCGTTTAGTCACCATTTGATTGCCTCCTCCACACTGTTATGCAGTCAGTGTTATGTAGCCGGCGAATAAAGCACAAACAGTGAGGGGCTAAATTAATCTGACAGCTCTCAGTGTCAGCCTGCAAATGATGATCTTGCGCGTGCACACACACACACACACACACGCGCGCGCGTATACACACACGGGGGTGGAACAGGTCTGGCTCAAAATCAGATAAACTCAACCCGCTGCCTTTTTGAACCTTTTTAAGAAGTTAACTCACGCAGCATGTTTCGCAATCGAAAGCCCAGCACGGCGTACGCGGGCGGTCGGGTTGTCTGACGCCCCACACACCTCGACCTTTACTTCACCAACACTGTCACGTTCCATTTGTTTCACCTCAACAGATAAGAAAGTGGAAGTTAAGTAACATTTTCCTAAATGTTGAATTCAACTGAACTACATTGTGGCACCAGCTGGACCCTCTGTTACTTAGCTAATTATTTTAACCTTTTATCCTTCATTCCCCCTTTTTCCTTTCAAACTGCTCAACAGTTTCTTTTATTTATTTGACAGGGATAATTCTCATTAATCAACAGCAAAAAATAATTGAATGAGCAGGAATTAAAAGGCTCATTTTCATCTGCTGGGGCTGGCCCGACGCCAGGGGTGACAGATTGGATGTTTATTTTTCTCCTGAACATAATGTTGATCTATTTTTTTTTTGGATCGATTCGCACTTTCCGTGCGTTTGAATGAGCGAGCATTTCCACAACTTTTACCATGTGCGCCACGAACGCTGCAGAATACAGAAGAGTTCCGGCGTACGCACGGGAATGGCCTCCGTACAAACTTGGTATGCGAACACGCGCACACAGACACAGACACACACGCACACACACAAGCTTCTCAGCAGCAAAGCACCACTACTGACACGAAGGCTGTTTTCATCTCAAACTACGATCATCAGACGCCGCCTCACAAGCTTTTTTAAAGTGCTCAACTCATTATTTTTTTTCTTTTGTCAAACATAACCAACTTTAAACTCTTCACCTCTTTTAAAAGCGTCTCATCTACCCGTATATTTTCCTTTGACCCTTTCGCGGATGCCATCTATTCCTCATTTCTCTTCATTTAAATTCTCCTCTCTCTTTCCTCATTCTCAATGCCCTTTCATTGCCCTTCTGTATTTACATTTATCATCTCAGACAGTACGCGGGGTAGTTATCTTACAGCTTACACGCATTGCAATTCATTCATCAACAGCAACATTAGAAATATGTAAAACTATGCTGGTGTCCCTGAGAAATGACTTCGTCTAAGAAAAGTAGTTAACGAAATAAATCAGATAGTCATCTTTCCGACTCTGTTTTCCCTTCCACTCTTCTACAGTATTTAGTGTTACTGCAAACAGAGTGTAAACAAGCTCTTGCCAGTAAATTAAAAAAAAAAAGGGAAACGAGATTACAACCAGATGCAGTCCGCAAGTATACAAACAAAGACACAGAATGACAAAACAGCAGTGGTATGTTGGACAGTAAGGAAACAACCACAAGAAGCAGAGGAGGAGGAGGAGGAGGAGGAGGAGGAGGAGGAAGGAGCCGACAGATCAATTGCTGTGTGATATAGAGCCAAATAATTGGAAAATGCACTGAAATACATAAATTGTTCTTTTTGGATTCTTCAAGTGGAGATGAAAGGTTTACACAGGCCACTGACATGAAATGTGTGGAATACGATTATAAATAAATCTGTACGACACGTTTATGAACGCGTGCCCATACACACGCGCAGCATCGTTTCTCTAAATGTTCGGCGCTGGTTTTCGGATGTGTCTCATGTTGGCTCCCGGTTGGGAGGGCTTGAAGGGGGCCAGGGCCCCGTAGGGTTTGGGCAGGGGGAGCTGGGCGCTCTGGGGGATGTAGGCGTTGGGCCGGGTTTCAGCCGTGGTGCTCTCTCCGTTCGGCAAGTGGTTCCACTCCAGCTCTTCGGCCAGCTGCAGCACGTAAGCACAGACACCAAAGGGCAGGTTTAATATTTAATACGAAAGACTGCATGACCTTAAAATCGTATTTTCCCATAGTTTAATCATTTAACAAATTGAATAATTTATTTTATTTTTTTTGTACTTTTTTTTTTTCTTTAATATCTCAAGACAAATGCAGTGGCAGCATGAATGATTGAGAAATCATGAGCTCAGATTCACGAGGCTCACTGGGGTTCTGTGTTGGCCTTGACTGGTCAATGCACCGCGACTCAACAAAGTCACAGAAACACATGCAGATGAACACGAAAAGCAAATAAGCGACCAATTTGACAGCACATGCACAATATTTGGAAAAAAATTGCCACAAATACCACAACAAAACATAATTATATAAGTATAGTATTATTATATATTAGCAGGAAAACATCTAGTCTGAGACAAGAATTAGAATTTTCACCTTCTGTTGAAAAGTTCTTGTTAATCAGGTTAAAGGGGATGCAAGAATCACATTCTGCAGGACTCGCACATAAGTTTTAGATTCAAATGCTGCAGAGAAGCTCAAACATGTCTCTAACCAATTTCTCGGCAAGCGAGTCAATATATTTCCAAAGATGTCGGAATATTCCTGTAAAATCTGACCCAGCTGCTAAATAATTGAATACAGTGTTTTTTTTAACTGTAGCGGGATAAAATCTTCTTTCCTTTTAAAAAAAAGATACTAAAACATGGCCTGCAGAATATTGACGGTGCAGAGCAGGATTTGAACTCGCATGGCTGATGGGTCAATTTGTATCCGACGTGGAGTCCTGCTGAGAAAGAATAGTCCTCATGATACGACGGCCATGCCTTCGACTTTCACCCCACAACAGCATGCGAATGAACGGCGCCTAAATCTCACACAGACTTCAAAGACATGGTGATTTTTTTTTTTTTACATGCATATGAACAGTTTATCCCCTGGCATGCGATCTAAGCAGTGCAAACAAAACAACGAGTAATAAGCTGTGAATGTAAAAAAAAAAAAAAAAAAAAAAAAAATGAAATAAGTAAATCCAGGAACTGCCAATAAATAAACAGGAAGGAACAAATAAAGTTAAAGTTTACAAAAACACATTTAAACTTCTAGGAGAAAAAAAGGTTAAACAATGTTGAAAAATGTTAATTTAATTCAAGTTTCTGCAAGTTTCTACTGTTTTTTTTTGTTTGGTGTCATGCATATAGAGTATTGTGGCATCTTTTGGGGCTGAAAGCAGGAATAAACTGACTAGAACAGCAAGCTGCAGAAGCTCGACTGGTTTCAGACACAACTTGATCCCTGTTTGTGTCACCTTCTTGGGTCGACCTCTGTCTGCCCTTGTCACCCTGTGTTTGTGCATTTTCTGAAATGTCGTCTAACCTCTGTGTGTGTGTGTGTGTGTGTGTGTGTGTGTGTGGAGGGTTTCTACTCACTCAGCCTGGAAGTTCAGGTTTACATCTGTCCTTCTGTGCCCTGGAATCTTAATGGAGTCCTACCTTGTGTCGTGTCCCTGTTCCACTTCTTTTCTTTGTCACTCCTTTTCTTGACCCCTCTGGGCTTTAATCAATTTCTGACTGGTGATCTTTGTGTGTGTGTGTGTGTGTGTGTGTGTGTGTGTGTGTGTGTGTGTGTGTATTTCTTTACCCTCGCCCTCTCCTCTTTGTCCCTCTGTCTCCTCTTCTTGTCCCGGAGCATCCTCCTCCACTCCTCCTCTACTTCAGGGCAGGGCGGCAGGCCCTGCTCCAGCCGCTGCTGACACCTGTCCATCTGGAAACACGGGGACAACAAGTGGACCGTTCATTCTGGGTTGTTCTATCACTCGGTCCATCCATGCACTTTCCTGGCCTGACTCAATTGAAAACGCGCCCGGAAACCAAACGGTCGTATTGGTGTCAGAACTCGGACAGAGTGATGTCTGTGTTTTCTCCTTTAGTTGTGTTGCAGCAGGCATCCGTCAGCTGCAGGGCGTCTTCCCGTTATTAACACACATCTCCTGAAACATTTATAAGGCAAGTGGGAAATTTGTTCATCCTCTGTACTTTTATACTTTATTGAGAGCAAGGCAAAAGCTGTTCACATCAGTGTCAGAGTTCTAAATGTGCTGCTTCAACGATTTTTGCCGTAGATTCAGGAAACCTATTGTTTTTAATTACTCGACTCAGTCAGAAGCAGAAAACCGTTCATATTATGAATAATAATAAAAGAGGCTAGATAGATTTTGGAACTGGGAGGACTCAGTAGTAAGAAAGCATAAAGCTAACAACATATATCATTTCTATCTAGCAAATGATGATGTTAGTGTAAGCAGCTTTTTTCAGTGCAATTATGGAAGTTATGTTACCTTAAAGTTGAATGACTGTAGAATATCATTGCCTAATTGAAATATTGGCCTGAGTGATTTTTTTTTGTCAAAAGTGGACAATGGCCATTTTATTTCTTGCCAATTTAACAAGCGTTCATAATGGCAGCTGCTTCAAGAAGCAAGAAGAGACTCTTAACATAATTCTCGAATCAATTTCTGCTGGTGAGTGATAAAGACTTTAGGCTATAATGTTTTATAGTAATTTAGTCTAAAATAATAAAAAGTGCCGTGCATAATAAAAATCAAAAAGTCCATTCAATAAATATGTAGCCAAATGTTGATACCCGTTGAGTGTGATCACTTCATTGAAGATTTGCCACAGGTTTCAAAAGGCTGTCAAACGGGATGATAGAAATGAGTTACATTCAATTAAAACAACTAAGAAGAACTGGAAAAGTCATTATAGGGATTTAGCTGACAGTTGTTTCATTTAGGTTTGAGATTGCCCTATGGAAGAACGGTTTAAAGCAGGCTTAGAGTTGCCTTAAGTCTCGCTAGAATATTCAAAAAATGGCCTGAGTCACTTTATTCTTTAATGTTACATAAGCAACACATAACGTTCTATGTATGTCAATAGTCATCCACTATCAATGATTTTTTTTTATTAAAATGGCTAATAGAAATAATATTCTCTGCATTTAATAAAGTTTTGTTGTGTTTTCCCCAAAACTTAAAGGCCATTATTTCAATAGGATGATGATAATAAGGGTTGTCATGGCGATGAAGCTGCAGCTAATAATCATCCAAATGTCTCTCAGCCCTGCAGAGCTTTTATCATTTCAGCTCATTGTTCGGATTTTTCGGCCCACTATTTTACTGCTGTGGTTCGTTGTTGTTTCCAGCTGCAGCAGGTAGCTGTTTGCAGAAGAAAAAAACTGATAGAAAACTGGCTGGTGAACAGAGAGGAACATTTAGCAGCTAAAGAGCCAAATGTTACCCACAGGAGTTAGCTGGAGGAGAAGCAAAGGAGCTAAAAGGAGATAAAGCTGTAAACTAGATGTCTTGTTTACAGAAAGAATACAGAAAGAAGAACAGTAAAACGTGTGTGTATATGTATAGTCATTTGAACACCGAGTTTACTTCTTGTGGCAGGACCAGCGGTGCCTGTGAACGCTTCACATAATAGTTAAATATAATTGTGACTCCCTGGTGCTTTGATTTCCTGTATTAGAACTAATTCAATTAAATTCCTATTTGAACGTGCACTGTTTCTTCTTTATGAACCCCTTGATGTTTTTATCTCATCCCCACTGACTGTCAGAAAACACTAAGTCTTCTTTTTGTTTTTCTTGTTATAATGACAAAAGCTTAGCCAGTAGTACAATGCCACTGCACACTGATTTCATCCTGTATTACCACTTGTAAATGGAATGGTGCAAATGGTGCAATTGATGCATTTTTAGCTCATATTCTTCATGATTACTTTGGATTAATCCACATCAATAGGAAAGGTTTTTTACCACATTCAGCATCTTATTGTGAGAAAGTCTTTTGCAGTTTTTTCTGTTAGGTGCTGCTGTGTCTTTGCCAACAAAATTTTAATTACAAGTATTAAGGTATAAAGTTTTAGGTATAAAGTCTCTCTAAATCTTAATAACAATATAGTGGTAATCGCCCCATGTCTGCTTATCAAGTGTTTTAGATAAATTGCTAAATCTCATATCTGTGCACTTCTGAAGTTTTGTTCATGGGTGAGATTAACCTTGACTGGTTATCTTCTATCTCAGAGGGGCTAAAAAGAAAATCATTGAATTGAATTAGGTTTATCTCAGCACATTTCATCACCTACTCAGCCAGACTCCACAGATCCAGAAAAATCGACCCTGATATATTTAATCCTAATGAACAAACCACATAAATTCACAACCAATGATGTGTTTGCCTGAGACTTTTGTGATCGTTGACCAATTTTATGCATTAGAGATTCCAGAAAGAAAAAGATTCCACTGCTGAACTATTGTAATAGAATAGAGAGTGGGGGTAGGAATTCATGAGTAGTTTACTTCCTTCCTATCCTTTCTCTGCTCTGATTACTCTATGGGCCATAAAAAGGCTAATTTGTTGAATTTGTTTTTTTGCTGTTGCAATAAACGGTTCAATGCTCACATACATGTAAAGATTAAAACCAAAAATAACCTGCGATCAATGGTTAGAAACAGTTGGTTTTTTGTGTATGCTAACAGCACAGTAATTTCCTGCTACTATCTTCATTTAGAATTCAAAGTCCAATTGTTTGGCTGTACGGAAAAGCTTTTTTTAAATCAAACTGAAACTTTTCACTATATCCTGAATGAAGACCTCTAAGTTTGACTGGTTTTATATCTGGGGCTCCAATTAAGAAAAAGTTCCATGTTATAGTAAGTACGTGGAGCCCCTTTGTTGCCTAAAACTCAGGGTATAGAGCTGATCTCACATTTAAATTAGGTTTCTCTTTTTAGAACTAAGCAGTGCCTCTCTTTTATCAGTAGCTTGCAGATCGTACGGGCAACATTTTTGTCAGTGCTTGACTAACAGATGTGATTTGCATTCATGCCACTGCCCATACCCTCAAACCCCTCGATGCTGTGTTTCACAGTTCTCTGAGATTTATTACAGGTGACAGTTTTAGAACCCATCATTGTGTCCTCTATATGAGGAGGTAGGGTGGACATCACTTACCTCTCGAAGGGAACAACACTGTCTTTTTATTTATTTATAAAGCCATCCTAAATAAGCTACCATTTCATTTATCATCACTTTTAGAACTTTGAAATATGGGACACCATACTCATGCACAAGAATGCATTATATACAGTATGTATGTATATATATATATATATATATATACAGTATATTATGTTCCTAATATTTTGAATAAGTTTCAAGTCTCCCTTAAAGAGTTGTGTTTTCTGATGAACAATGTTGTACCTAGTGATGAATGCTTTTGCCTCTATCTATATCTATCTATCAAAATAAATCGATTGGACGTTATTTTGCCCTATGCTCAGCTTTGATTTGTTTTACTGTGCAGTCAGTGGAGTGTGACAGGAATGGGAATGACTGTGGACAGAATGTGCACCCAGGCTGCCGGTCGGACTCCGGAATCACGTGGCCGTGCGCGGTATGCGCTGCGACGGCATGAGTGACCGGGGGACACCTCTGACCTGGAGCTCTTTCTCTTTGATCTCCTGCTGGAGCGACAAGGCGATAGCTTGCTTCATCGACAACTCCGCAGAAACAGCCATCAATCGGTGACTTCTTTCCACGATGAGAGCTCGGAGCTCGTTCACCTAGAGCGGATGAAACACACAGACATGCATAGGTTTATATGAGATGAATCTCAACCTCTCACACTGATACTAAAATACATTTCGTGTATAAGATTTGATTCAAAGCTTCCTGCTACACTACATCACGCAATTCAGCAAGTGAGAGTAAGACACATTTGTAATGCTCAGTGAACTCCATCATGCCCACTCTGTGGGGCTCCTCACATGGAGCGCACATGCTCTGCAACTTGTCAGTGTTTATAGAGGGTAAGACAGGAAAAGACGTGATTGTAAATCTAAATGATACAACAACTTCTTCTGTATGGGCTCGTTTGTTGCGAGGGTTCGGTGTCTGTGAGCTAAGAACGTCTCTGTCTACCTTCTTTGCCAGTGACAGTCTGTCCTGTTGGCAGTCGTCCGCCTGCTCTCTGAGCGGCTTCGAGAGACGGATCACCTGGTCCACGAGGAGTTCTTTTTCCAGCAACTGCCTCTCACGCTCCGCTAGGTTCACCTCGAGCTACGTGCATAGAAACACAGACATTGGCATTTTCACCACAAATGGTGAAAAAGTAGTATCCACCTTCAAAAAATAGATTCATTAACATGTTATAATGCTGTGTACCTGCTCAATTTTCTTGACCAGTTCCACAGTTGAGGGGTCTGAGCCTTTTAGCTCTTTAAAATCAGCTGTTCGGTTTAGGCCCTCTAGAGTCTGATCTCTGGCTTCTGACAACTGTGAGACAATTAGAGAGAGATAAAGATAGAGATGAACACAAAAATTACAGGGATTCAAGCAGCAGAAGCAGATATTAAAAAAATCATACAAAGCTAATTACTTGTATTTCTTGTGACAGATACCCTGGATGATCATAAAAAAACTCGGGTTGTGTAACACAATTGATTTAAGTCAAATATGCAAAATAATTTAATTCTTCTAAATTCAACATTTGACATTAATACAACTTAAAATGAAGGTAAGACAACATAACATTTTCAGTTTTTCCAACTTAATATTTTGCATTACTCAAAAGTTAAATATTGCTGTTTTATAACCTAATACTGTGCTTTACTGTAAATTACTTTTGGTAGCATCCTAAAAATTAATCTTACTTTTTAATACAACTAAAATTACAGTTTTAAGTCAGATAAAGATTTTCATAAAGTCTAAGTCTGGTGTTTTGTATGTAAGGAGCTTCATGGTCACCCATAAAGCACATGGCTACAAGGATCAAGTAGTTTTGCAGTAAATTGCCACAATCAAGTGTTGCACAAACATAGAACAATCCGTGATAACGTGTGTAACCACAACTATGAACTAATACACAACAAATGGTTTCGTATCCGCTAGATTGAATGCATGAATCAAAGCTGGAAGCAGGGCAAGATCTGAGGCAACACAAGTCAGTTCACGCAGCAATTCCAAGCCCTTTTTGATAAAGTCAGTGCCTTCCGGTGCCTACCCCCACCCACCCCTTCCCCCTCTGCTACCGAACCACATACACCGCCATGGCGAGCTGCTCCAGGTCCCTCTGAGCATCAGCTGGCCTCACATCACTGTGACGAAGCTATTGCACCAATCTGTGTTATACGCTGGGCTAGCAGAGAGCTGTTTAGTAATCTGATCTTACTGTAAGCAAATACATGAAGATACCTCAAATTGATAAACTATTTCTTTGAATAAACATATTTACATATAATGAACTCAGCTAGGCAAACACTATATACTGGCTAACATTGAATAGTACACTGAATCTCAGAGAAGGCAGGGAGATGGAGGGAAGAGGAAAAGAGGGAAGACAAGGAGAAGAGAAAGCAAAACGAGTCGAGGGGAGGAGGATGGGAAGAGATACGAATGAAGGAAAAGAGGGAGAGAGGGAGAAGAGGAGACGAGGAGGAGAAGATGGAAGGAAGAGAGGTGCAGAGGTTGAGAAAAGGAAAAAGAAGAAGGGGGAAATTAAAGTAATGACAATAAACCGAGTGAGTCCCACCTGCAAACTACTACAAAAGTATTAACCAACTCCTATAATAAGCCTTTTGTTATTTCACTAACATTATTTGTTTTTGCTACTTACGCTTAGAAAAAAACCTACATCCAACAGTAAAATTGGAACATTTTACATGTAGCTAACACATTACTTATTTGTTCTACTCACTCACCTAATTGGAATTATGACATTATGTAACACATGACCTAAGGAAACAACATGTAATTCCACAAATGCGACTGCCGAAGCTAAAGCAGAAATCTGAAAGAAACTCACTCAGAACTTTGTGTTACTTCAACTACTGATGAACTACACTAATTAGAAGTGTAGCATTTGTCTGTATATTTATTTATTAGAGAGGGAGGTCATTTTTCTCAAGTGACTCAAGTGCTGCACACTGGAAATCCAGCATGATGCCGGAATACTTTAATCCCTGGAAATAAAAAAAATTGTGCAAATTCAGTGTTTTGTATATTCTTCTTCATACTATAAATGCCATTAAACTGAAGATACAGTCTAGAATATATTCATCAAGTTGCGGTCATCGATGTCTCAATTGTGAAAGTAGTATGATTAATTTGCCACAGGGCAGCACACTACACATAAATGATTGTGTAAAAAACATTGTAGAAAAGCAGAAAATCATAAGTCTGCCGCCGCCTGTGTTCGGAGGCTCTGCTCCTCGAGGCATTCGTGGTACTTATAGCACTGGGGATATCAAGCAAACGCCTGAAACACGTCTGAGATAAATGCACTGCCGATATGGAGGCTATTACCCCCACGAGGTGACAAGTCACTGGCAAAGTTTGATGAGAAACAACAAAATTTCCCCCCTCTAAGGGACTTGGTTTTTCCATTTCTATTTTCTGACACGTCTTGAGACAGCAGAAAAAAAGTGTGAGGTAAGGATACACAAGAAAGAACAAAGGCGATGAGTTAAAAGAGTGGAGAGAGACAAAAAGGCGGGATACAGAACAAGCGAAGACATTAAAATTAACCGAGGGGAGAGGGAAGGCATTTTAGATTCAAGCCGTAGGCCGACATTCTTATTTCAAAAGACTTTTTGATAGGATATTTTGTTGAAGTGCGGTGCATACGGAAAGTTTTCAGACCCTTCAGACCCATCTTAAAATGGATCCAATTCATTTTTGTTGTCATATATCAACACTTTATACTCCACGATGGCAAAGCAAAATAGTTTTTTTGAATGCTTTTTTATTTATAAAAAAAAACAAATAATAGAAGACTGGAGTATCTCATTTACATAAATATTCACGCTCTTTGTTATGACAGCCACAATTGAGCTCTGGTTCTTCCTACTTCTATCAATGATCCTTGAGATGCTCCAAAACACGATTTCAATCCAACTGCGGCATTAAAATCGCCCGAGAGCATCGCGGCTTTAATCATTCTGAAAATGAACGATTTTTGGATTCACAAACAGTCCTTCTGGACGCGTCTGCTCAGCTAAAACTCAAAAATCAAGGATGAAGGGCCCCGGTTGGAGAGGTGACCAAGACCAATGTTCCCTAATGAATAATGGGGCAACCACCACTGTAAACTCACAGGCCTTTATGGTAGAGTGACTATAAGGCAGACGTCAGCCCGCTGGGGGTTTGCCAAAAGGCACCTGAACGTCTCTGAGACAATGAGAAGCAAGATCAGGAGGATTTTGAACTATTTTTGGCCACGGATCCCGACGGCATGTGTGAAGGAAACAGGCTTATTAATAACATCCCCACAGTCAAACTGGTGGCACATGGCGGCGTCGTGCTGTGGGGATGTTCCTCTGCAACAGAGACCGAAAAAAAAGGGGGTTGCAGAGAATTACAGACAGCGAAAAATCCCTTTAATCTCAGGCTGGGGCGAAGGTTAACACTTCAACAATACAACCACTCAACGCACACAGCCGGGAAAACACAGGAGTGGAGTTTTGGAACGGCTCAGCATGACTTCGGTCCTAAACCCATTAGAGTATTTCTAGTCTGTATTCTGCATTTTTTTTTACCTGACAGCTTGCTTATTATAAAAAAAATATTGAGTTAATTTGAAAAATCATCATCTTAGCTTGCCCTAAAATGAATGGAAACCCTTCTTGGACTGTATCCCATCAGGGATATCACTCCCTCCCTAACAGGGCGTGAATCACTGTAAACTCATTAATTGATAATTAAAATAAATGTTATTTTCATCCCTAAAGGGAATGAAGATCAATGTGTAAAATAAGGATCATAACAACATCTAGTATTTATTGTGGATAATAGAGACAAAGACAAATAAGGGAGAGAAGTGCCCTCTTTTCCTGATAAGATTCAAACGAGCATCAGCATTTTAAAAGGGAAGTTAATGCAAATACCCGATGGATCCATTTCAATAAAATAAAGGCAGTCTATATATAGAAAAATATATATGCAACCAGGATGATCAAGACGCTGTGAAAGGGACCATGAAAATAAGACGTAAGCAGAAAATAGAAAAGGAGGGAAACAACACAGATCGGATGACAGAAGAAAGGAAAAAAAAAGAGAATATATGAGAAAATATAAATAGATGCCTCGGGAGATCGGAGCAGGAGACAAATGGAAAGTGAAGAAGAAGTGATTGGATAGCCAGCAGAGAGTCCAGACAAATAGAAAGAGAACAAGAGGTGATTGGATAGCCAGCAGAGATTAGAGACAGGAGTGGGGGATGAGTTGTGGGGGAAAAACAGGGTGTGGAAAAATGTTGGACACAGGGGCGGCCTGACCTGACGTGACCCGGCTTATGAAACAGCAGCTTCTCTCCATCCAACCGTACAGCGTGTATATATATATATATATATGTATATATATATATATGTGTGTGTGCATACGTGCATGCACGTATGTATGTTTGCATCTAACGTGAAAGACATAAAAGACAGCGTGGAACAAAGCGATGACTCCCGTATTCCTCCTCTCTTCATGGAGGAGATTAAGGAAGGCTCTCTCATGCAAGCAGGCAGCGGCTGATTAAAACAACGTCATATGACTTTGGTTTTAACTTAACAGTGTGCCTGTCATGTGATTAACGCAGGTGTTTGTAAGGCTAAAGTTACAGATACAAAAAAAAAAACAGCAATCGAGAGGCAGAAAACGCTCACTGTGAGCAGCTGATAGGCTGAGAAACAAAGTCAAAGACGAGAGCGGAGCAGATGTACGGATGAAATAAGAAAAAAACTGACAGGCGAAGAAGGATAAAGTGAGGAAGAGCGAAGGGAGGCAGAAAATACGGCATATGGGGCAGTGTGTGAAAACGAGGGCCGTGAAAGCAGACAAGAAAGAGAATCAGAGACAAGACGAGAGATGCTGAAAAACAGGAATCGGAGCTGACAAACGGAGCAAAGTGTTAGCCGCACTTTTCACAGAGAATATGAAAACCTTAGCGCGAGCGAGGAGTTGAATGCATGATTAGATCGTTTCAAAACCCAACCCGAATTATTCCATTTATCTCAGCTAAATGAAGGGCACCAAACTAGAAGTGAAATAGAAGGGACACCACAAAACAAAACCGGGGGGCAGGGGTCTTGTTGCATCAATAATTGTGATTCAAAAGATATCCTAACGCGTACAGAGTGGCAGGGTAACAGCCTCAAACACACAACAGTTACGGGTGTCGGCCTCCTGCTGCGTAAACGCCTGCGAGGCTGCGGCAGCTGAAGTGATAGAACCAACTATTTTTACTCCCTGCCCACAGAGTTCTTGCACTAATTAACTACGAGCTGATATTGTCTCGCTACAAAATTCAAACCCCCTTCCATAGCCGGTTTGACAGAAAAACACATTTAACTGTAATTAAATGAGTTTCTTTGTTTTTTTTTTAGAGCAACTAAGTATGCAACGTTTTATTTCAATAGCCCAACATCATCAGAGACACAACACCATTAGAAATACATATAGATGTGAAAGCAAAGAGGCGTATCATCATATATTTAGTAGTGGCCCTGTTTTGATGCAATTTTGACTACAAAATACTCTAAAATCAACTTTTAGAGAATGTGTTGTGTTTCCAACAAAAATAATTACATGCTTCAAATATTCTATAGTATAGTCAGCCTAGAGGAAATGGAGTGGAATAACAGAAATGAATATTTGCTGAGAATTGATCCTATATCTCCACCATCATATACAGTGTTGGAAAAGTTCACTTTCTACATGAACTAATTCAAAGTTCAGTTCACAAATTTAAAAATAAACTAGTTCGGTTCATAGTTCATAATTAAAAATTTTAATTTAGTTCATGGTTCCAAAAATATTTTTTTCCAATATTTGGCTGTGAGCTGCAGTCTGGGTCAGTACTGACTTTTCCCATTTACTTCTCATACGCTGTGGTGCTGCCTTCCTCCATGCTCCTGGCTGTTGCTCCGCGTTTTGATGACGAATCTTTGTTCAACACTCTTGAAAAAAGTTCTACCACAGCCTCCAGAATGAATGCGTTCACACTGACGTTCTTCAAGTGAAAAGTACAGTACATTCAGTTTACATTCACGCAGAATATGGAGTTCATGAACGTCTTCAGGTACAACACTGACCGTATATATACTTCATGTATACCTCCTTTTGTTTCTATGGCTTTCTTTGTTGACAGCATGTGTATACCAGTCTCCTTTTATATATTTTTGCTCTCCCTGTGGTATTTTTGCATTTGTCTAAGGATCTTTTTGTTCATTGTTTGTTATGAACAATCCTCAAAAATCAAAAAAAAGTGAATGACAAAAAAAAGAGAAGAGAGAGAGAGAGAGAGAAGTACTGGACGGTCTCCACTAACCCACCCAAATTACTATAATTATTGCAAAACTATTATATAAAAGAGGGTTTTTATGTGTTTTTTTTTAACAGCCAACAGACTCTGAGGATCTAAACATTCACAGGCTGTTCTTAAATTGAAGGAAGCAAGATTTGAACCAGTTAAAAACACAAGCTAGCGCAAACACCGAAGATACAAACGGAATTCTGTTTATCTGTTTTTGTGAACGCGGTGGGTAATGATTAGAAACAATCAGTGTCAAGAAACCTGTCACCGCACTGAGAGATGTTTGGAACGGAAAGCTTGAACTGAAGATGAACTTTTTTTTTTTCCCTACGTCAGAATGTGCGATGAGTCGAGTGTGTGCCCGCTCCTCCTCTCTGAGTCTGATTGATCTGCGTTCCACCCTCATACATAACAACTCGGAGCCATTTAAACAATCCATGATGGATGCGGTACTGCACGTCTGTCACTCTCCTTCTCCTTCCTCCACCCTTCAATCAATCTTTTTTATTTTTCGTGCCCTTGCGCTTAACTTTTTTTCCTTTATTTTTTTTTTGTTTTTACCCGTCCTCCCCCTGCTGTTCATACACACTGATGTTTGTCTTTTCTTTGTATTCATCTGTCTCCGTGTCAGTGTCTCTGTTCTGCCTGCCTGTCTCTTTCCTTCATCGTACAGTCACAAAGAAAAGCCTTTTTTCTCGGCTCATGAATGCTGCAAAGCAATGCAACTATGACAGCATCCACTTAGAATACAATTTGCATGTAATTACACAATTTCAGCTCAGTTAGTACTTAACATGAAGGCTTAAAAAGCCACATAATATTAAATTAGGTTACAAATTGCCTCACAAGACAAAAGACAAAGGGACAGATCAGTAAAGCAGCAAGGTCAGTCAAGTAAAACAGCAATAAAATCCTAATCATAATAAGGTTATGGAAGGTTAATTACCAGAACATGTGAGCAAATTAGCTCAATGTTAATTTGCATAAGAACGAAATGAGGAATATTTTTTAATTTGAAAATATACATTCGTTATATGTCTTCTACATTTAATTGCATATAATATAAACAATAATTGAACCATTAATACAGAGAAAGCCAATGTCTGTTGGTTTTCATTTGAGTGACAGCAAGTCTCAAACTAAGGAAAACAACTAATTCATAACCTTGTGAAATTGAGTCAAATCATGAATACAACAAATACAATTAAAAATGGTACAAACACTATGTCTGATAAAGCAACTGGGCTACAAAACTATGAAAATTTAAGGGGTATAAAAGATCTTATGTGGGCATATTTTCAAAGGAGATAATACTGATTCTCAAATTAATCAAATTGGACACTCACTTTCAGTCTATAGTTTTAAATTAAGATTCCTGCCTGCGCAGGAGCTCAGGTTACACAGAGTTTCATAGGACATTAGAGGAAAGATAACTGAGGTCATGCATAGCCTTAGACATAAAATGTAATTGGATATGATTTGCAGTTGCCAATTGCACACTGTATTAGCTTATGGTGGATACTGCAAAAAGTGCTAATTGGAATACTGTCATTTATAGAAATTTTGAATTAACAAGATGTTAGAATATATTCTGAACCACAGTTAAAGTGGTTTAAATTTAAAATTATTTATAATATAATATAAAAGGGTTTCAATAAAGACACGTTTTTAGTTGTGTGCCTCATCATTTAGGTTTTTGGATCAATTTTGTCTAAACAAACAACAAATCATACTTCTATTTATTTGTATTATTCTCACTTTAAATATAGTTTAAAACACAATATTCTGTCGTATAAAAGTTCTGTTTTTGTTTTGAGATCTGTGGTATGATCTCTGAGCAGAGCTAACTTGTCAGTGTGTAGAAGTCATTTCACAGTTAACAAATAACATTTAAAAAGTGTAGCGTGAAGTTTCAAACACCGCATGCCTCAAATTACTGCCAGAGTCACAGTATTATCTGTCTTTCTGTTTCTCTTTGCTTTATTTTCTCGCTTAAGCTCTACCAGTCTGCCTTCAGCCACTTGCAGTCAGTTCACACACACACTGTCAAAAGACACAATTCAGGATTTCCTTATGGTTACATGTTTCAGACAGCTTGAAACAAGAAAGATTTAATAGAATGACAGACAAGACTTTTATAAAGCTAGCTGTGTGTGTGTGTGTGTGTGTGTGTGTGTGTGTGTGTATCTCTGGCTGTATATTTGTGATATTACACATAGATGTGGGTATGCATGACATAAGGGTAGCTAGTTATTAGAGGCCTGCTTAACAACATTCACAGTCTGTTGTACAATTGTACAAACACAGAATGGATATCAGTGTGTGCGCTGATGCAAATGCACCTGTGTGTGTGTGTTTGTGTGTGTATCTGTGTGTGTGCGTGTTCGAGATGTCGACGTGCCAGCAAGTCATAAACAAGTAGTAAATCCAGAATCCAACACCAACCTCTGTTTATTCTGAGGCAATTAAAATTCCTCAGAGCAAATAAAAGCCTCAGAGTATATTGAACTTCAATAGTCTCCCAGATGGCTCGATCTATCTTTGTCAAAATTCCCCATCAAGAGGAGGGAGGGTCCGTCTGCAATGAACATATAAACTGGTCACAGATGAATACAAATACACAATATATATGATAAATCGGCAGCGAGGCAGTTGCTTGGAGATTGAGTTTGCATAGGGAATGAATTTCGCAAAGAGAATGAATTGAGCTGGCAAGCCTCCTGCAATAGGATAGACCCCTGTGCCTCACTTTCTGCACCCAGGGGAACTACACAGCTGTACGAGGGAAAAACAGCGATTTAGAAGATGATTTGTTATGTACACAGGAAGGAAAAAGAGAATATAAAGAAATGAGTGGGTGAATGGATGGATGAACAGACAAATGGGTCGACAAACTAATCTGGAATGCAAGTGTTGATTGTTAGCAAGTTGCACGTATCCAAACAACACTATCCAGGTTCCAGCTCTGTGAAGCTGTGCATGAACACAGAAAAACAATATTATTCTGTGTGTTCAACGCAGTAAAACAACACCCGATGAGGATGGCACAGGAAAAGTTAATAATCACCACAGTTATTACAAATATCCTGAGGGGAATATGAATTTGTGCAGCAAAAGTCATTGCAATCCATCTGATAGTTAGAAACATTTCACCCAAAAACACAAATGTCAAGCTTGTGGTGTTGATCTATAGTTTAGGATTTCTATTCTACTATTTTAGATTTATATTCTATGATTTTATAGTTTATATCAAAAACTGTCACTTCAGGCAATGCAATGTTGAGATCAGCAAAGCTGCGATGCTGCTATTTTACATGCATATGCAGCCTCCTTGTCTTTGCACTACATTAAGTTAAGACTTTTTTTTTAAGTTCTCCTGTTGTAATTACTGCCATTGTTCAAGCACTTAATGCAGCAGATATATAGCATGCTTCTTGGTAATAAATAGGACTACAATTGAAATCAGTTCTTAACTTAAGTTTTTATTCTTGCATTAGAGTTATAGCATTTACATTATTACTGTCCTGACAAACGTGGTGGACTGACGTTTAGATTCCCTAAACCATGCTATAAAAATAAAGGACGGACAGGAAAAAGCCAAATGTAAGGTCAGCGGGAAAGAGGAAAAAGGAGGGAAGTGCACAAAAAATGTGGAAGAAGGAAAGGATGATGAATACATAGTTACTTCCAATTAAACAACAATCTTAAAAATAGCTCAGGAGAAGAAAAATGGAAAGAGTGGTGCGTGAGGATAAGTGGATATGTATGATGATGAGAAAACAATAGAAAATAAGGGTGAAATGAAAGCACCACGGAGGCCGATTGTAGCGAAGTGATAAATAGCGGAGGTAACAGATGGAGAAAAGGGAAAAAGGGTTGTGCTGCACGTGGTGAAATATGTTCCAAAAGCGTGTTTGTCCAAAAGAGCACAGGACTCAGACGGAAAGGAGTCGGATCCAGCAGCGAGTCCAAACCAGTCACTCTGATCCAGACCAGAAACACACCCAATCCCATGACGCAGCCACTAGCAGGGCCTGTGAGTGTCTATGTGTGTCTTTGTGTGTGTCTATGTGTGTGTGTGTGTGTGTGGAAAGCTCTCAAATCTCTCTCCTTCTACCTGTCTGTCAATATTGCATTGCACAGCTTGAATATGTTTGTGTTTACATTATACTTATTCATGTGTGTGCGCGTGTTTGTCTCTGTGAGAGTTGCAGCAGCTTGTTTTGGTTTATCCCTCTGGTTTAGATCTTCGCCTTCTTTCTGCATATCCGTCTTCAGACTTTTCCGTCTGCTCGAACTTCTGAGAATCAGTTCATATCAATATATCCAAGTGAGAGGATCAGCTCTGAAAAGGAGGCTATAAAATGATGGTGTGATGAGTGATCATCAAGGACTTCTGTCATATGGGTAAGAGACTCTTAGGAAGCGCAAAAGTAGAAGTCACACAGGGAAAGAGCAAAATACAAAATGCTGATGTTAAGCGTACACCAAAAACAATCTTTATAAAGTCGATATAAAGTGAGGAGGGTCTGTATCTCTGTGTCTATGTGTCCATAGAACATGTATCTCTCTGAGTGTTTGCAGGACTGAAACCCAGGCCACAGTAGATGAACAGCCAGACCAGGTCAGGTGCAAATATGTCTGAACTCATCTGTTAAAACATATTAAAACAAGGGTGCAGATTCGTCAGGTTCCCAGGGCCAATGTGATTTTTCCGCTGTATTAATGCAAGTATTGTTTTCTGGTATGTTCTGGAGTTCCCAAGGCCTGATAAAGATACAAACTCACATAAACACAATTATGCACTTAAGGAGATCCTACAAGGACTCCACTGACATCTCATAACTCATATAACGAAGTCCAAGAACACACACACACACACACATATACACACACAGACACTCACACTTTTGGACAATAGACCGGATAAATTGTCTTACAGGAATGGACATGCATACAAACACACCCACACAAAAATACGCCGGATTCCAAAGAAAACTTTGCTCAGCTTGTGCAGAGCTGCACACATACCTGCGGTTAATCCTGTTTCCTGAGTGCAACTTTCATCATCTGATCACACCAGGAAGCGCTAATTGACAGTTCTAACTGGTTCCAGATAGGGTTTTAAATCTGATGAGCCAAGCTACGCCGTGATCACGGCAGTCACACCGTGATTGGATGTTGGGGAAATGTGCGCAGCAGTCTACTCGGGGCAAATTCTCTACAAATGAGCGGCTAAATCAGCAAAGCTATTCGAGGGGAACTGTTGAGGTAACACGGAAATCTACGAAATGAGCTTCTGTCTGAAATGCTCATTCAGTAAAAAACCTGATGCAGCCCCTAAAACACAAACAGCCATTTCCAGTAACTAGATATTAGCTAAACATGTCTACAATTGTAAGGAAGTCACACAATATACACACATTTGTTTTTTCCACTCACGGCCAGAAAAAAAATCAGTATGCAGTTCTTTAAGTTTGACTGATTCACGGACTGCTGAGTGTGCTGGTTTATGCGCATAAATTTTTTCCCACCTCTATCTGCAGCATGGCGATCTCTCCCTCCAGCTTTTTCTTCAGGGGAACCTCCTTCTTCTTCAGGTCTATCCGTCTCTTCTCCTCATTAACGGCCAACTGTAAGTCACTCGTCTCCTTCTCCAGGGCCTCCAGCGTCATGTTGCCCTTTGCGATGGCTGCCTCTTGCCTGCTCACCTTCTCAAAGTAGTTGAACAACACTTCCTCCTGTTCCAGGAGCTGGATGCCGCTGAAGATGCAACAAACACATTCACAGCGAGGCAGAAAAAAGGCTATTTGACATTGATAGCTTCGGCAACATCTCCAAGCTTCGACTCGTGAACTTACAGAGAATTGCGGCGCTGTGTGGCCACCTCGTGATTCTTGCTGATTTCCAGAAGCGCCTGCTCCTGGAGGTTGCTTGTTTGTGTGAGCTTCATCAACTCCAGCTTGTTGTCCTCATACTCCTGGCTGATCTGACGGTGCTTCCATGCAACCTGCAGGGTGATATGTTTTAGATTTACGAGAAGACATTAACTGAAATTGTATTGTAGGGATTCCTTTGGAAGAATAGGTAATCGAAATACAGGATTGGAAACCTGCATTTAAACCAACAAACCACTCAAACCAACCACTTATGCCTTTTATAGGCCTACTATGTATTTGAGTTTCTTAGTCATATTGTTATTCCTTTAAATAGAATGCAATTGATTAGATGTAACTTTTACTCTGACCACATAACAGTTCACAAACTGCTGTGAGTTGTGGAGGTAGTACCTAAGTGTCTTATAAAACACACAAAGACAAAGACTCTACAGCTTTCCAGCTAAAACAACATTCAAGGACCGAAAGTATCTCTAATAAACCTGGACCCCTGAAACAATCTCTGTAACATACTGAATGTGTTTTTTGTAGATATGTTTACATGTACCTTGGACAAGTCATTCCGTAGCTTGTCTCTAACCTTGCAGCTGTCAGCGATCTTCATATGAGCCTTTGTGAGCAGCCTGGGTGCACCCACAGAGAAAACAAATGGAGGAAAATATTTAAAAATTTAGCATTATTAAATTTGCTTAGGCAGCATTTCTTTCTACTGCTCCTACTGCTCTAAGGCTGTGTACGCCTTCTTTTCTGCATCAGCGTGTATTATTTCATCATACTGACATGCCAACCATTGAGCCTCCCCTCCACAGAGCACTTGTACACACCTGTCCTTGTTGAGGACTAAGCTGTGCTGGATCTCGGTCTCGTTTTCAAGGACCTTGACCTGCTCCGTCAACTCCGTGATTGTTTGTGAGGAGATCTGCTCGAGCTTGACATACTTATTTTTCTCTTTCATGATCAAGTCACACAGTTCACCGTACTGCAATATTCTGACGGGAAAAAATAAACATTAATCAGCAATGGGCAAACTAGTGAGGAATTTAAAAACACATGAAAAAAGATGTGTTAACAATTGTAAGCAACTTATGAGATTTTTTTTTTCATATTGCAATTACATAGTGAGAAGATAAAATAATGAGGTGCCGTCCCACCCGGCGGCTGCTTGAAGTTTTCGGACTAACTCCAGCGCGTGGTCGTGACCGAGATGAATGTATTGTGAGAAGCCTCCTGTTTAACTGGGCGGTGTCAGATGCATTCGTCTCAGTCTGGACACTGAAGTGTGACCAATTAGTAAGATAAGGGTTTCTGCCAGGGCAACACGCTCAGAATGTCTGAATTAATTGCGCACCCAGCTGTTACACAGATCAGGGGAGCCAAACAAATAACCAGATAATCAATTATCAGTTGTGAAACTGGTCCC
This sequence comes from Eupleurogrammus muticus, assembly GCA_036785175.1. Classification (NCBI taxonomy): domain Eukaryota; kingdom Metazoa; phylum Chordata; class Actinopteri; order Scombriformes; family Trichiuridae; genus Eupleurogrammus; species Eupleurogrammus muticus. The sequence goes on from JAYKQN010000022.1 coordinate 12,891,784, forward strand.
ATCGATGCGTATCTGTCAAACTGATTACGGAATTTAATTTGCTGCCTACACTAATTGGATTGGGTGTCTTATACAGGTATGGATGGGGGACTTGCTAGTAGCTTCTCTGTAACCAAAACCCACTTGACACAGACTTCTGGTAGAATGAAAGGAGGCTGACGAAGAAAAGAGATAAATGAGTAAACAACGGTGACACCTGCGCTGCAGCGTAGCGTGGAGCTTGTTGTGGTCCATGATGATCAGGGCTTTTTCTTGCAGTTCCTCCTGGATGTTTTGGTTCATTCTCTGTGGATGAGTTTACACGGGTAAAACTATAGCATCGTCATAGATGTCTGTTGCTGTGCTAATGTTATGTTGCCTCTATCCTCATCCTGTTTTAATATTTGGCTTCTTGTGATATAGATGTAGCTGCTGTAATGCAGTCACACATTTTAGATTCGTAGCAACTGTAGCAACTTCCCTTCTCTTTGACAGACACTTTTGAGTAAATCAAAAACAATGAAGAAATTCATTCATAAAGTAGCAGTCCTGGTTTAGTCTGCAGGGTGGTATTGATGTTCAGAACATTTTTCAACTCATTTTGGAACTGGTTATTGGTGTCTTTGTAGGTTTGTATTATTACTAGTTAGAGAAGAAAGTCCACGAACTGTAAGTGTGGACAATAGTGGAATTGTTAAAAGCCAACTTTTTTTGCTTGAATTTACCATTTTAAAGCAAATGTGATTGCACTGTGTAAAGACTACAGAATAATGACACCATCACCATTTAGATTGGTTCCCTATAAGCGTTGCTTTCACTATGCAATTCTCTCAGCAATTCGGGGTCTCCAGGGGAAATGAAGGGTCAATTTACGACACAAGATTAAAATAGACAATAAACTAAATGAACAAACTCAACAAAGTTTTTTTTTCCCCTAATGTTTTACTCCTACCTACTTCTTGCACAACATTACACTAGCTTTCCCAAATTCAATAGATTTGTGACAATGTCAATTTACTTCTCCAGCATCCAACAATACTACCACTCTGAAAGTGTGAGAGGAGGAGGGAAAGGTTGAAAAGTTGTCTACTTATTTAGACTTTAAATAAAAAAAATGCCATAAAGTACCACCTGTGAACATTATATCTGCCAAAAGGTGCTTCTGTAGACTCTATCTTCAATCTGGCTATAAAATGCATTGCTCAATTTCATATCACACTGAAGTAATCACTCACTGTTGGATAATTTTAAAGATAGATTTGTATCTTGTGGTTTGTATGTGCCTTGGCGTGTGTATGTTTGTATATGGCACCTCAGCCTTGAGCATATCGCGGTGTTTCTGGCCCCGCTCTTCGGCCTTGATCTGTGTCAGACATCGGAGGTTGTGGAGTTCTTCACGCAGGCAGTTGGACTCCCTCAGCAGGTCCTGAATCATCCTGTGATTCTGCTTCTTCTGGTCCTCCGCCTCGGCTACCGATAGCTAGCAGGGAACACTTTTATCAATGTTCATGATTCAAAAGCAGGAAGATAGATAAAAAGTGTTGAAACTAAGGGGGCACAGCTCACAAGCCTTTTCCCCAAAAAGATCATAAAGATCACAAAGGGGGAGAAATCTTATACATAAAATTGACATTTATTTGCACAAGAAGAAACAGTCAAAACAATAAAAAAATGGAATTATAGGCTTCTTAAAATCATTGTAAAGAGCTACCGCAGTACACTACATTCTGCAGTTGCTAATGACATTGTTTCCACCCACACATTGCGCCAACGTGCCCCACCTGTTTAGCAATGCTGACTTTGAGAGTGTCAACCTCGTTCTGAAGTTCCATCCTCTGCTGTGCGCCGGCCTCTCTTTTGGGAACCGCATCCAACTAAAAACATGAGGCAGGATGTTGAGAGTCTCAGCGTGTGCTACTCACTGCTGAATCTTTGAAAAAAAATATTGCTGTAAAAAAAAAACAAAAAAAAAAACTGTATCATCACTTTCCCTGATTGTGTGAATTTAAATGTGAGATCATTAAGAGTGTTAACCAAAACAAATAAAAAATATATATTCCTTTGGGCATTGATGTCGCCTTTTACTGCAGAGTTGCCAGGTTCTTCTGCACGGTGCTAAAAACACACACATACTTAAAAGAACATTAGTCAAAAGAATAAGAAGACCAAATCATTATTTTAAAAAAGAGAATGCAATACCATGTTATTTATATACTAAATAGCAGCATTATTTCAAGTACTTCTTAGCCTTCATGCTTTGTTAACTTTATAACAACAAACTATCAATCATGCCCTATTTGAGATAAAGCAGTTTTATGGTAAACCCATACACCAGCGAATGCTCATCTAAGCAGCCTTCACAGTCAAATCCATGATGAGGAATTGCTCATGTGAGAGATGTTATTGATTGATTTGTTGCAGATTAGTGGAAATGAATAAACCGTTTTGCAGAGCGGCTTTGTTTTCAATATCACCCTGAAATCCCCGATGTGTCATAGTGATTTCCTTTCATATTGTTATGTGCTTGTGAGATGTGCTGACACATTTCCCATGACTCCCATACTGAATGTCTCCTCTTCTTTTTCTATCAGCGAACTCTTTCAAAAAAAAAAAAAAAAAAGTGCACACCAGTACATTACATGGTCAGACTGATGTAACGGTAGTTATTAATGATCCTGTTTTCTGGCACAATGGCATTTACACTGAAAACGCTCCCACATCTGTTAGGAAACTTTTCCAGACCAAGTGCCAGTAAAAACATAATGTTGGAAACCAAACACAAGTATCATGTTTGCTCTTTTAGTGGTAAAATCTGCATGGCTTCAAGATTAAATAGACGCCTCAAATTTACATCAATTTTGTTTTACATAATCTGAACACACTTCCATGAACTCACACATGAAACAATGTCAGATCACTCAAGAATACGCAAATAGCTTCAAATGTGTGTGGATGTCTTTCCACGTGAAGTGACATCGGCATCACCTGTGTCTGTAATGTAGCGTAGGTAAGCTGCATCTGTTGGAGCCTCTCAGCAGACAAGGCCAACGCACACTCCATCTTCTTGAGGGCTTGCATCAGCCTGTGGAGAAACAGCAGCCACCTTTAAACATGTTTCATCTTCATCACTGTCATCACTATAAGGTTCCACTTTATTCAGGTGGTGTATTGTCTCAAATAAAGAGGATTACACACAGATTCATATCAAATATTTATATTTTTAACAGTGTATGGACTCAATTTCAGCTTGTGATACTATGCTTTGTACAGGCATATCTTTTTTTCACACCATGAGAGCCCTCCTTCATTAGCAGAGGCCACATCTGGCTCATTTTATAGATTGACTTTGTAATTGTGTATTCTCATTGCTGATGGGCTGTTGGACCTCATCCGTTTCAATAAATTGCCATTTCTTCTGGGTTTTTTTATTACATCAATGACGGCTTTTTTGCTGAAACATGTTTGATTGTGCCCACAGTAAATATATTATTGATCTGTGAGTGCTGGTTTGTATGGATGCTCAAGTTTAATATCATCACGCTGTACCTATTATTCTCCCTCAGCTGCACAGATTGTCTCTCGTGCAGGTGGTTTCTGTCACACATGATGTACTGCAGCTTCAATTGCAGGATGCTCCTAGCAATGAAAAAACATGCGGGCATGAGTGAAGACACAAAACAATAGCTTATTTCATCACATGCTCTCATCAGTGTCAGTTTTTGCCCGTGACTGTATTAACAATCTGTACCTGGTCTCTGTGGCTTTAACCGCCTCCTCTCTGTTGACCTCCTGTTTTTTCAGCAGCTGCCTGCACTCCCTCTGAACGGCCTCTACCTGGGCCTTGACGCCATCCAGCTCCTTCATCATTTCCTTCTTCTTTGACTCGAGCGAGTGGTTGTGCTCCTCCGTCTCGTTCACTTGCCGCTCCATTTCTGAAATCTCTGTGTTTATTGTTTCTATCTTTTTCAATGCAGCTCTGATGTTTGTGTTTGTGTGTTTGTGTGTGTAGGGGGGGGGGGGGGGGGGGGTAAAACAGAAAAGCAAGTGTGAGTGCTGTAACTATGGCACTATACCAATGCATGTCTTATGAAATAACAGCGTGTGCATCCATCTTTTACATTCATCCCCCCAAGTACCCCTCAGCTTTGTGAATTTCAAAATACATTGGCTCTCGCAGTCAAGTCCACTGGATCACTGGCAACGCAAATACTAATATGAAATAAACATTAAAGAGACTGCATCGGGGCTGGACTTGAATATGAAACAAACGATGCCTTATGTATGTGATCGCAATTTCTATTTATTTAAAAACGCCTGACATCTTCAAGTTCTCGTGAATAATTTGAATGTTGCAACAAATATATAACCCTGTTATTCAGTTCCTCACTTGAACTAAAATATGCCCGGCCACAGAAATGCAAAGTCTACTGTACATCAAGAGGAGCGCAGAGATAATATGCAGAAGCAAACGACAAGTATAAAAATAGAAAATGCTTTTTTTTGCAGACAATCAAACAAAAATTAAAAATTATATTTAGCTCCAGTTTTGTATGAATTGCATTTGTTTTTTATCCGTTCTGACCTTCAGTTAACACTGGCCAAAAACAGTTACTGGCAATGCACATTTCATTATGAAAGCTTTGGATACAATAACAAGTTCTTCCAGTTCTTTCTTGTATTGGAAATTGAGATGAAGAGGAGGAGACAGATTACAGAGGTATGTAAGAGGACAGGATGATTGTACACATCAAATACATTATTCATTTTTAAACTGTGGTCCTCTTTTCTCTTGTCTTGCCTGTTTGGAACATTAACTCGCCCGCACTTTCTAAGTACGGATCGTAAAGAGGTTGAATGTACTTACTCTCTTTTAGAGCGTTTCCTTTCTATCTTCTTTGAAATCTGCTCAGATATGCTGATGAGCTGGACTTTCTCAGCCTGTTAAAACACACACACAGGTGCACACACACACACACACACACACACACACACACACACACACACACAGGGAGAGTGAGTTAAAGGCACACAAAGATATGAAAGGAGGCAGATGATTTGTTATTTTGCTGATGGTGTGCTGTTGCTGTAAACTATTCCCCCACACACACACCCACACACACACACACACACACGCAGACCTCTCTGAGCTCTACGATCTCTTTTAAGTCTTCCAGCTCTTTCCGTTCCTTCAGTATCTGTGTTTCATGGGTTTCCACATCTTCCGTCAGACTTCTGTGCAGGGAGTGATTGCAAAAAATGTATTGGATTAAGATTTAGCTGCAGTGCTACTCATTTAAATGGGCAAGTCTAATAATTCTAAAGAAATACATGAACAGTTCCATAAAGAGTTAATATGTTCAGTAGTATGGGTATTTTTTATAGGGCAATGCACAGCAACTGGATCGTTTACACTGCAGTACCTGACTTCCACTTGTCTCTGAGCCACCTCTTTCTTCAGATCCTCATAAATGTCCTGCAGGTCCTCAGTTCTGCTCTCCAGCTCCTGGAGAATTCCACCAGCAGTATGACGATTAGATCACATACCAGGAATATAACATCACTCATGCTGCACAGCCAAAATACCTTTTTGTTCTATGGCTGATCCTAATTAGGCTTAATTTGCTTTGCTTTTCATTTTTTATTTCCTGAAAGTTCTATTTTTGTCTTTACCTGTCTGTATTAATTGTGTTTAAGTGAGGTTCAGATTTTAATCAGATCATTATGTATGCAAGCATGAATCAAGACCTGATACTGTTGCTCAGTGGTAGAATAATTATTACAATTCTATTTTTGATTACCAAAGTGTAATTCTCATTATTCTCTGCAATGAGACAAACACATGTTGGACACTCAACACTTCACTGAAAAATGCTGGATTACATTAGGTCATTTTGCAAGCATGAGTCTGAATCTAATCAATTGCAACTATCCACACTAACTACCACATGTCCTAAATTCATAATGTCACGTGCCTTTAAGCTAGACTGCGTTTTTGTGCCAGTATACAGTATATCCCCTTCACCAAACATACAACAGAACGATTAGATTAGTAAGTGATGACATACATACTCTGTTAATCATGTTTGACATGTTTGTATATCGTTTGTGACAGAGAGAGAAGAATGTGAACTCCCCCTTGGCTTGAGCTAGACTGGTGATAGCAGAAGCTTTGTGTTTCGTCACAAAAATCCTCTCAATACTCATTCAAATGAAGTCATTACTACTTTTGAGCATCTTTAACAGAAAGAGCTATGCCTCACATTATTCACACGAATTCTCAAGAAAGCTGAAATCTGGCACTTCTGCTGTGTTTCTTTAGAAATTTCTGGAGTTCAGTTTAATATCATTTACTTTCTTTTCTTAGCCAACAATTGCTATGGTTCCCTATCAGTTTAATAGAAAGAGAAGCATCTGTACCTTTGACAGTATTGAAAATCATACCATCAGGATTTTTAAATACCCTGCTACACCTTTATACCATTATATAAAATATATCAGGAATTAAAATGATTGATTGATTGATACTACCCAAGTCTAATAAACTTTGCACATTTATTTGTGGATTGAGCATCATGAAGCATGGGGCAGTATTTATAACACCTGGACCCCGGTTATATTCCGAAAGCCATTAAAATCTCATTTTCTACAACACGGGACCTTTAATATTAACACACTATTGGTGCCGGTTCTCTCCTCCAGTGTTGTAAATTGTAAGTATTGTTCATCAACCTCCTAATGTTGTGTATTCTCATACACCAGCTAAAGTGAAATACTTCACACAATACCGCTCCCTGTACTGTATTTAGCTCAATCCACAGGTTCTACTCTCTAACCTTGTGCTGCCATTAAAAGCACAAACATGGTGTAATCCTCCATGAGACAACCCTAAAAGTTGTTATGCACATATTCTTGCATCTCTGATCAGATATACATTACTATGTTTAATAGAATAAATCATTGAATTATATGGTATAGAAATGCACGAAAGTGATATAAAGGGTAGTGTAGACATCTCACAGCATCAATGCTGGAACTTTAGTGTGATATCTGAGTTTTTACTGCAGTTCGTTAGAAAAGCAACATCCGAAGATGTATGTATATTATTTTATATGATGTGGGGACTACTAAAGTATTACTCTGTTGAGTTAAAGTGGGTGTACAGAAAAATAATAAAACTAACAACCAGACCAGACATATTTAGCTTTAAGAGGTCTGTGAGTGTACATTTCAATGTGATTTACTTTAAAACATGTTCAAATAATATATTTCCTTTCTTTGGTATGTCTTTTCTATAATGTGGAAGCGTGTGTGTGTGTGAGTGCTATCAGTAAACTTTGTGGATGATTACCTGCCACTAACCTGAGGTTAAAAACCTCTCTCTATCTGAAACTGGAATTCAAATGTGTTCTTTCGACTGGGAGATTGTTATATAAAACGCTTTAGCTTCACGTTGCTTCACATGGTTCTAACAGCCAATTGCAAGTCGCCATATTGAGGGATTAATGGAATGAGATGTCGGCTTAGAGTAAAACTCATATTTCTCCGTCTCTGACGACTGTTATTGCGGCTGTAATCCGCGTCTCTGAAACGAGACCCGGATATTTTGAAGATGGACTTACAGCAGGTTCCGGCTGAGACTCGTTCTCTCTCTCCAGACACTGCTTCTCCTCCCAGAGGCTGTGTAGGAGTGAGGAGAGGAGAGGAGGAAATGTGAAAAATAAAAAAATGAAATAAAAACAACAACTAATGAGTAAGAACAAAATAAAACAGAAGTTTTGGTTTCTTGTTCCCCAGAAACAGAGGAACTAGCTCTTATTATAAATGTATAAAAAACAGTTTCCTGTGAAGTCCTCTTATAACATCAAAACAGCAACAGACCCTTATTACTGAAAAATTTTGGGTAAGAAAACATATAAAACTTTATTATTTAAGTTTGAGTTAAGAAAAATGGCATGAAAGAATCAACCAACACAGTAAATTATATGTATAATACTCTACATTATTCTACATAATTTTTCCTGTCCCTGCAGTACTTTTTTAAACAGTTGATTAAAGTTTGCATGCGATAGCACATAATGCACAGCTGCAAGGTTCACAAAGTAAATTACACTATATTAATCTCCCTGACAAGTTGATGTATAGGATATTAACTCGTATACACAGAAAACTGCATGAATACTAAAGTATATGAGTAGGAAAAGTGCTGAATTTCTGTGTATCTGTTTGGCTGAGGATAAAGGACACAAAGATAAAAAAAGGAGGCATATTTGCATGGTGACCATCTGTGCGTCATATGTGGACTGCTGGCTATGTGGACTAAGAATTCAGGAAGAGGTGGAGATATTTAAGTTGGAGCGGATGGAAGAGGAGTAGGAGAAGCAGAAAAGGTGAAAGGACAGGAAGCTCACTACTATCATGAATAATGTCGCTCGCTTTCACTGCATTCTGGGCCTTCAACTCCCTGCTCTGCACTTAAAAAAAATCTCTATATCCTACGGATCACACCTCTACAGACCAGAGGTGATCTGTAAAGCGAGGGGTTTAATATTGCTGAGGCAATCGAGAATCGAATGTGATGAAGAAAAGAAGGTCTGTTAAACGGAAGCTGTTGAGTAAATAAAGAATACAGGGTTTTATGGCTTTGTTATTCCTCATGCAATTTTTCCTTTTTATAGTTCTTTCAGGAATCAGGGTTCCAGCCCTCACAAAATATTCATCCCGCACACGCTCCGCCTACCCCCCTAAACTTTTCTCAGCTGTTGAACTGACTGACACTTTAACCATTTCAATACGTCAACTATTTTCTTCTGCTTCCATGGAAATATTTCAGCTGCTTTCAATAATACCCCTCCTTTTCACTCCTCGGCTGTCAGCTCGAATACTCTAATTGACATTTCAACCGCTTCCATAACAACTGACACTTTAACTCTTTGCGGTGAACACGGTGAATCTGCTCTCTCTGCCTCGTCTTCCACTGACATTTCACCTGCTTTCATCTCTCCCTCTTTAAATGATTAGAGTTTAGAAGCTTTGATGCTTGATGACCGCTCAACTGCCTACAGGGCTTAAACCTGATTTTAAAGTCGCAAATGCTTGTACTGAGTACACTGATACAACTAATTCCAACTGCTATCATTGTGTTGCCTTTAAAAGACCTAAAATTCTGTCTGTGCTCACGTAAGGCTATTAACATTTTAAGACATTTATTTAGGCTTTGGCAGATTTAGAAATCACTCTTATCACAGAAAAACAACAGACTTACAAACTATACTTTTTTTTGAGGAGGTTGTGTAATGAAATGTTAGCATATGAGTCACAGCTCTTTCTACTAACATTCCTCTTAGGTGGGTGTAGGCTTATCAAATAACTTTTGAGGAAATTTATCAGGAAAGAGCCTTGACTCACTGTATTAACATTACAACATCCTCGATAAATCTGAAAGTTTCCGCGCAGATCATCTCCACTCAATCCAATGATGTGTTATATTACCGTGGCAACAAATGTCACTGGGTCTTTAAGCAAAATCTAGGGATTAAAGGGTTTATTTCCTATGTATTCGTTATTCTGTCGGACCATAGGTAATAAACCCAGTGAGATAATGTCACACACGCTACAATAACTGGTGAAATGCCAAGAAAGGTATAAAAAAAAAGATACAGCTAAGCCTAATTTAAACCTGTTTACAGCATAAGTAAGCACACTTATGCTGAAAATGTATAGTCTTTCCTTTTCCCTTCTGGTGAAGGTTACTAACTTAAGCCTCTAAAAGATGCTCTTTGGTTGAACTGATAGCATCAGTAAAACAGATGCAGGACATCCCAGGGTGGACATTACTTTGTTTAGAAAGGTTTATAAGCCAAATAGTTTGGTAACCACTGGTGTCTATTATTATGTTGCCAGGCATTGTTCCAGAATCCTCTTTTTGGCCCTTGAAACAAAGGGTTTGTGTAGAGCAAAGAGGGAGACACTCCAGTCACTGCGTTCTTTTCCATTTCTATGGCAGTGTTTGCCCTTTAGACACAGGGACGGCGTTGTTGAGTGAGTTGGAGGAAGGAAAAGAGAAACCTGCAGCAGAGAAGAGGAAAATTGGTTGTGATGAAAAAACAAAGAGGCCCATGGGAGCGAAAGGAAAAAAGGATTAGACGAGATGAGCAGGAACAAATACAAGTGTTAACGTCATATAAACACATTACATTGAGGAAATGGCAACATCTGAAACAGAAACAATATATTTTTTTTTAGAGTTAATGGCAATAACAAGACCCTAAAAGTAAGAGAATTGTTTCTGTGCATCGTTATCATGACTAGTTCCAGTTGTATAGAAAAATAATTCTGCATCGCCAATCAATACGCGGTGTCAATACTGGGTGCGCTTCTTATACTCTCTCACCTCCGGCTCGCTCTAAAGTCGATAAAAACTTGTGAAGATGCTGCCTCAGGAAGCTCACCTCAGCGTTTGGTCCCTATTGTAGTTACTCATCTGTAACTGTGTGTGTGTATGTGTGTGTGTGTGTGTGTTTGTGTTTCTATACACAGACAATATGTTATTGTACAGTTTCCTCATCGTCCCTCTAGTTTCACTTCTGTGTTGTGTCCTTAGTCTTGCATTCCTCTCAGTGGTGTGACATACTGCTGTACATCTGTTTGTGTGTAAGTGTGTGTGTGTGTGTGTGTGTGTGTATAGACAAAGCTACAGGTACATTTGAGAAGTTAATATTATAAGTTAGTAATTATGTGTAATGTATCTTGTATCTTTTTACTTTTTTCCGATTCAACTGACACGTGATTTAATATGTGAATGGAAATAAAATTCATAGCTTGAGTGAACGTGGTAAAGACCACGTACAGGGCGGCTCACCACTTCAGCTTGTGTTGTGTCTTGTACTCTCTGTCCTCAGCTGCTTTCAGTTCACCGTATGCCCGCAGGAGCTGTTGCCTCAGTTCGTTGACCTCGCTTGTCGGCTGCTCGGAAATACTCTCCTCCTCTCTCCTCTCCACCTCGGCCTGCAGCCTCTCCAGCTCAGCACGATACCTCTTCGCTTCTCCCAAGAGCCGGAGCTCAGAATTTTGCGTGCTGTTGGATGGAATAATGATTTTAAGCATGTGAAATGTAGCATACAATTGCTAACTGCTTGGCAAAAAGCAACGTGCACCATCCGGCTTTAAAAAAAGTGGACAAATCCTCTAACGAGAACTAGTCTAAAGCATCTTAACTCCTATCAGAATCTGATTGTACCACAAAGACTGTCCTTTGTATGTAAACCTTGGAGAGGGCTTCAAAAACCATTGTTCAAGAAAACGATAACCAAGGCTTTTCCCCTTTTCCTCAAATGAGGATTTACGGCTCATAACTGAGAGGTTCCCCCAATCCAGGCTTCAGCGTGTCCCCTCAGAAGCCAGTGGCTGGCTGAACTATATCTGAACTGAATCTAGTAAGTCTTTTTCACAGACACTTTAGTCGGACAGGTTTTTGGCTGAGAGCTGATGTCTTTTCACTTCTTTGGCACGCTGAGCATTTTGATCTTTGCAGTCAAAATGTAGCTTGACAATATCACATTAAAAGAAACATAGAAGCGTTGCTTCAGGAAAAAACAAACCTTTTCAGTGTGTCTTGGAGTTTCCTGTAGCTGGCTTTCACTGAGGCCACTTTGGTTTTGCTGATTTTGCCCAGCGACAACAACTGAGGAGCACAAAAACAGGAATATTAACAATCATATAGAGAATAATTCATGATTCATAAGAACTTCAAGTTTGTGAGATGTGCTCCTGTGAGGCACACAGACTTCACAAACATCTCAAAATCCTATCAGCAGTAGCTGTGATTCACTCGTTTCCCCAACAGCGTGTCAATCATCCACATCTAAAGAGGCCAGCCAGAGCCGGACATCCTAAACTGTTCGGCTATATTCAACTAAGTTGGCTACAAATCTTCCTAAATCAGTTTGCCAGCTCACTTTTTCCAAAAAGTGTTTGATCTGACCCGAAACTGCTGCCTGTTTAAAAAGCTGAAGATATCAATAGGATATATCAGTCTGTGGAAATCTGTCGTTGCCACCCTCGCTGCATACACTACTCAATAAGGCAATAATGCCAGGAACCAAATCTATACAATTCTGACCAGTAAGCAGTTTTTGTGTAATATTGTTTAGCGACAAAATGAAGTTTCAGAAGTCGAAAACTAAATCCCTCGAGACTATATAAACAAGTTTTAAAATTTCATAATAGTATGAACATTTTGACAAAAACTGCTTTGTGTCTGCTGTAATTTCATTTTACTGGTAATAAAAAAAACACTTTTATATCTGTCCGGACTTGCCATCGCAAGGTTTGACCCACCTCAACAAAGCCTAACTCCCCCACACAGGAAAAATGCATCTTTTATTTATCACAATACATATCACACGGTTTCAGAACAACTTATTCTGAGCAGTATATTAAAAAAAGGAAATCACCCACTATCTGGAACCTTAAAACGAGGAGAACAATCGCAGACAATGGCTCAAAAATAAAACCTACAGCTCTTAAAATTAAAAATACATTAGAAAAAAAAACTACACATAAAAAAGGCATATAAAAACGATACATCTGTTCAGTTTTGGCAACAAGAAAATACTGTAAGAAAAAAATATATATATCTGTAAGAGTTGTTAAATCACTCTGTGTAACAGTGATAGAAACAGAGGACAGGTGTTGTTCCAGTCTTATCTTCAGGGCCAGGTTGGTAGAGCGGCACAAAATGAGGGACAGCTTTTTCTGTATCAAAGAGCTGCAGGACAGAGAATGTCTGGGCAGGTAATCTTATAGCGGTGAATGCATGCATCTCCACCTGGCTTCAAACATCAGCGAGAGACGATTATGTGTTGAGATTAATTCCATTACATTGTTATACCGGGGTTACTGTGTGCTCGGAAGTGCTTGACCATGTTCCAAGGCCTGAAAGGACAGCGATATGAATGTTTCGAAAGGGTTTTTTCGTTAATAAGATTTATTCGGATGTCTGTGCATTAGCAGTCGCCCGAGGTCACATCACTACAGGCAAAACACATGACAAGTATTACATGATCCGTTCTGTTATGTCGTTACGTCCTGCAGTGAATCGAGAATTATCAAAGGTCCCATATTGTGCACTTATCCTTAGTTTTATTTGTAGGTTTTTTATATCACTAGCAACATATACTTGCAGTTTAAAAAATCATCTCAAAATGTTTCAGATCATTCTACCCAAGCTTTTCTCTTGAGGTCATTTTGTGTGTGTCTCTGTCAGCTCATTATTACAAAGAGCCTGTCCCTCTGATTGGCTAATTTCAATGGCTCTGAATAGAAGGTGGGTGGTGATTTATAGTTGTGACACACACAACTTCCCATTGGTCCTGATACCTGTGTTAAAGCACATTTACTGGATGCATTTATTTGTGGATTAAGCGTTTTGAAATATGCGATGGTACTTACTTTTTACAGAAAAAAGGGAGCTTCCTTAAAATGAAACATCTCAACTTCTGGAACCATTAAGAGGGTCATCTGGTGCGAATTGATCTCTGTTAACTACAACTTTAGTCATGTATCCAGTGTTCACTCATAAAAAAAGCAAAGCAAATTACATGCACCTGTAAAATGATCTCATCCCACTGAAACAACAAAAAAAAAACAATCTGGGGTTAAATGACACATCAAATTAGGTTGTGTTTTCACCAGTGTGCAGATGCCAAAGCCAGCGATGCGACACACGATTCTGTGAGTGATGCAGCAGACAACCTGGCCGTACGCTGGCCGTTTATCTGAAAGGAACAGCCTGAAGCGGTTTCAGGCAGCCTCCCTAAATCTGATGCCGGGACTTATCTTTACCAGCGTTTACGGTGCGGCTGCGTAACGCTCACATGTGGTCTGGCCGTCTTTGAAGTGCGATAAGAAACAATCAGTGGAATATATTCAAGCGAGCAGTACCTGTTCCACTCACACACACACACACACACACACACACACACACACACACACACACACACACACACACACACACACACATCTTACTTACACTGCAGAACACTCAAAACCCTCCAGTAATAATAGTGTGTAGTGCAGCAGGTATGTGTAACAAAGTGAATCTGTGGGCTTTAATACTGTGCACCCTCCGGGAGAGAAATAATGACCATCCCTGGTAGGCACAGCACTGCTCCACCAGCTCTCCCTGTGCACGTGTGTGTGTGTGTGTGTGTGTGTGTGTCTCCGCCTCCGATCCACGATATTGACAGTTTGGATTTGAGCTGAGACGACAGCCAGAAATGAATCACTTTGTAAAAGGGGAAGTTTTGTGCTATAATATTTTCCTTTCTGGAGAGTTCCTCCGTCAGGGCCGAGCGGCCACTTCTGGAGATGAAATCAATTACAGGAAAAGTGTGTCACTTCTCTAGAAATACGGCATGTGCATGAGACACCGGAGACCCACAGAGAAAAAAAAAATCTAATTATCCTCGGTTATGAATCACAAACTATTCTATTAGCATAGCGAAGTATGCCTGCAAAACAAATAGCAAGTTAATGATGTTACGGAGTCTAAGTAGGGTAACATCCAGACCACAAAAGTCAGGGTGAGGATCCATCTCCACAGAATAAAATATTTTAATAGCCTGTATGGCTTATAATTTCCACAAGTTGCTTCATGAAATTGCATAATACATGAATAACAATTGTGGAGTATGAGGGCAATTTCAATCCTGACAATCTAATAATCACAGAAAAATGACCACACACACCCACACCATCATCACAATGCAAAACCAACTGATTATTGTTGATTGTTGTGTTTGGTTGTTAAATCTAAATAAAGTAGATGAACCGGTTCAAAAGCTGCGAAGGTGAGACTTTTGTCACCCAGGAAGAACTATGCTGCCAACGTATTAACTGCCCTGTCGAAAAAAAAAAAAATCCCATACACACTGCTGAAATTCTAATAAAGGCTTCTGCCTAAAAAAAGGTATGCACTTTAGAAAGCTTGATGTACCAATTTAAACCAATTTGTGCTACCAAAATATCCAATTTCCCTTCATTTAGGACACTAGATCTCATTCCTGGTGTACAGCTGTTCACTGCAGGAGAATCATTAATTGGCACAAATAAATAAAGGGCAACCAGCAAGGGAGGCAAACAGAGTTACTTACTAGAGAGTAAGAAAAAAAGTAAACATATAGCTTTTCCATATATTTTCCAATAGAAACATTTGTTTGCAATAGAGAAGAGACGCTGTCTAAATCCATATTGTAAACATTTACTCATCTCTTTACACATATTACACAAAACACCAGAGGCCACCATTAAATAAAGCTACTTAATGGTTCATCTTTATTTCCTGTTTTAATGTGAATCTACTTTGAGCCACATGTTCACTCTCTGTCTATGTATTGTATGAAATATGAATATTGAATATATGAGTGGGGTATGCCAGCAGGTGTTTAATATTCAAGGACAGGGATCAGGCTTAAGGGGGGGGATCTCTTTCAGTAATCCTTCCATTCTAAATTAAATTAATTTGCAACATCCCCGAGCAAGCCTTTTAAATCAGAGAAAATTGGAATAATGACATGTTAGTGCTAATTTAAACAAACGCTCTGTCTTGTTGCTGCTGCCTAACCGTGGATTTAACAGCATTTGTGTCCACCTGAGCGGTTGCTGGATGCCTTTTGTGTTTTAAATAAGGTTTTGGACTCTTAACAGGGTAAAGTGATATAACACCTTTGAATTTTTGTAGCCTTGACCCCCATCCCCCCCTCCATTCCTTCCCGGAACAAAATCAAAACACAACACCTGGAAAAAAAAAAGAAAGTACAAAATAATCCGGTGGACAGTTTCTGTGTTGTGAATCATCCTTTTCAGGAAAAAGGATCCGAATTTAGAGGAGGAGGGTTTATGCACCGGCTGCAGGCTACCTTTTCTTTCTCCACAGCTCTCCCTCCCTCTTTCTTTTACCCCCCCGCCCCAACTCTCATAATCTCCGTCTGCATCACTCTGGTTCCTCACATTGCTGCTGATATGGTGTTTTGCATTACGCAATAGTACCGCCCCTCCCATCCTCTCTAACTCAGCACCCTCCCGCTTTCTCTCTCTCTCTCGCGCTCTCTCTCTCTTTCTCCCTCCCTCACTCGTCCTGATATTAATGACACAGCTATCTGAGGCAGCGGCAGTTTCTCTGCACTCTCTCCTTCCTGCAGGCTGCGCTCACACACATTTAACACACTTACACGCATGCATACACACACAACCATACACACAAACACACTTTTAAACTAAAAGGATAGTGGACACGCTACTCCTATACTTATCTGCAGCTGCACACACACACACACACACACATGAAAACAAACACACAGCTATACATGCTACTCCTTTAAGTTCTCATCACAGGCAGTTGTGGAGACTCTTTCATTTTATACACTTATTTTTTATCCTTTACAAATCTCACACAAGAAAATGTGGACAAGTGTGCTTTGCGTCTGTGTCGGTCTCCTGCTCGCAGCCACCTTGGTGCCGCACGCCAGCCTGGCAGCAGACTTCCCCGTGAACTCTCACCAGCGATGGGATGGAGCATACACGCTGGGATCGGAATCCAGCACTCCCACCTCCTGTGCCGTGAAGCTGAGACCCTCGGGTCAGTGCGGGAGCTCCGGGGCAGAGGATGGGGAGGACTGCCCCTATCAGCTCACCCTGCCTCCCCTCACCATCCAGCTGCCCAAGCAGTTCAGGCTGCTGGAGAAGACTCTGAAGGAGCTGCAGAGCCTGAAGGAGGCGGTGAACAAGCTGAAGAGCGGGTGCCAGGAGTGCCGAGGGGCGCGGGGCAACGGGGTTTTTGGGGATCAGCAAGCTGACCAGGGACAAACGCAGGTCCCGATTGAGGGTGGATCAGACCTGACAGCACAGGAGGTGCGAGGTGGGATCAGCCAAGAGGAGAGGGGAGATGGGATGGTCCCTGGAGCTACTGTGGACGGTACAGGACTGCCGCACGGGTCTATTTTTGGGAAAATTACACCGAGCCCAAGCACTATGCATGAAATGCAGGTAAGAGACACAGTTCAGTCTCGGTTCAGTTTAAAGATTTTTAAACCCCATTTTAATTGAAATGAATGAATGCTATTTCTCTGAAAACATTTATTTTAAGTGGAAGAATGAATCCCCCAGGTGAATATTCAAATAGTATTTCTTGAATTCTCATTTCTCAAGTCTGTAGTTAAGGGCATGCTCAGCTGTGTGAGCCAACTCTAAATATGGGCATGGAATGGAAAAAAGAAAATGCCATATTTGTGTATTTCCATGTAAGCCATCAAACTATTTTTACCTGCATGGCTTTGTGAAAATTCTCATCTGATTATCTGAACTAAAACTGATTTGTAATCATATATTGCTTTGCTAAACCCAATCGAATGTACCCAGTTTGAATGTAAACTGGACCGCTGTTACAAAGACCTGTAAAGTCCTACTGGCACCAGTCCACCAGGGAAAATTCTTTGTACTGTAAACAGGGTGTGGAATCAGCATTAGACACCAGCCAAATGGCGGTAAGCTTGTTGACTCTCACAGCCACTCTGGCAGAGAGCCAACCATCACGCAGACCGTTTCTATTCTAAAATTCTAATTGGCTGGTAAAAACAATAAAGGAGGCTGGTGACTTCGGTAATCCGCCTGCTTTGTATTCAGTGAACAGAAATAAATTCTTTCCCTCCCTTCCCCCCTGTTTTGGGACTTCTCAGGTGAAACTGAATAGGATGTCGACCAGCCTGCGCAATGCCAGGAACCAGATCACAGCTCTGCAGGGTCGCATGGAGGGCCTCAACCTGCTCAACATAGACAACGTGCAGGCCATGGTGGACAGACGGGTGGAGAACATCTCCGGAGTGGTCAACAAGCTCAGCTCCACCTGCACGACCCAGTGTGCAGTGCAGAACCCCCCTCAGTGTGAGTCTTCTTTTACATAGACATTTTGTCCCCCTATGTTTGCCCTATTCTCCTAGATTATCTTTCAAAATTCCTTTCCATCGTCTAAGTTGTTGAAATATAATGGTTTTTATGCCTGAAAATCCAGTGTTTCTCTACATTAGAATAATAAATTTGTTCCATCTCTGCTACTTTAAAGTGTCCTCTCCTGTTCTCCCCTCTTCTCATGTGTTGTGTTTGCTGTAATCTCTCCAAGCATGATCAAGAAGCCATTTCTCCTTTCTCTATTATTTTAATACCTTTAACTCAGATACAGATGAACACACACACACACACACACACTGGCCGAATGCAGTGGTTTGGCTTGTTGTTGAATTTTCTGGCGAAGGATCCATCCAATCATGCCTAAGTGGACATGGTGAATTTTAATCATTACAAAAACCCAAGTCTGGGTGGTCACCTTCACTTCACTTTTCTTTCTGGGAAATGGGAAATGAAATCTTCCATAGTCGACAATGACCTTGTCGACAACACACAGGGGTTTGTTTCCCTCAATGTTGTCAACATGAACGCCATTGTGTGTTTTGGTGAGTTTCGTATAATCACCAGAAGAGAAAAATTTGTCAATATGCCAACATTAAAAAAAATGCTACCCATGTCCACTACATCACTGTATCTGAGCCTAATCTGTATTGCCAAAGCAAAAAAAAAAAAAAAACATTCTCATAGCAGAATAGTTTGAGATTGAGGTCATTTTGTATATGAGTGGAACAATATGACAACTACACTCAATGTGAGAATTCAAATGACTTCTCATATAACTAATTCAAGTGCCCTGACATTCCACCGCTCTCCATATGCACAAACTCAAAAACAAGGGAGACGTAGAAAAAGACAGATAATTGGCGCCTTGACTTTACTTCAGTAGATAATGTGAGTAACAGGTTCATATGGAGACTAATGGGGGTTATGGAGAGTGGAATCCCATAGTGCAGACGGGATGGATCGCAATCTCGCTAGGCGTAACACACGTTGCACTTTACACTGACGCAAAAGCTTAGGGCGGGTGAGAGCCCAGTTGAAATGAGAGCCACTTTTCAATCTGACACTGATACTTTTATCCCAATATTGCAGGAGTGAAAGAGAATGTGACACTATATTGGGGCTTTTATGTGGAAAACAGATGTGAGCTTATTTCTAAGTAGATTAGCCGGGACAGTGGTGTGAAGGGAATCCCATATTTTCCTTTTCTTGCCTCTTTCGAACTCCACTTCAGTCTCATCCTCTTGCCCCCCCCCCGCATTTAAACCGATTGCATCTGCACTTCATTTCTTGCAGTAATCCCACCATTCTTTTTAATAGTCTTATTTTTTTGTGTCTCTCTCACCGTAACTTTCTCGGTCTCCCTCTCGGTTTAATCCCCCTTCCCAAGGTTCGTCTTCCCTCCATTTCTGTCTGCCTCTCCCCTCGCCGCTCTTCCTCTGGAGGTCATGCTCTTGAATGCTCATTCCTGCATAAAACAACTAACTCTCATTATCTCTCGCCAACAACACGAGAAGTAATGTAGTCGGCTTTGCTAACATTAGTCACGGATGGCAGACAGGGTCAGTAACACTTGTCTTTGTACATCAATCTGTCATGTCTGGCTAAAGCACCAGCAAATTATTCGTCCACAAGTTAGGAAATTGTGCTTGATGGTGTCTGAACTGAATCCAAAAGAATTAGACAAGAAACAGCTGGTGCTACCATGGCGATAGGCCAAAATCTGATAAGACCATGGTTATAAACAGTGTTGGAATTGCTCTTTTAATCATACTAAAGATAAAAAAAATTCTGATATGAATTTATAAATTATAATAAACAATTTTGAAGGTTTTCCTTCTTTTCATGTCATTCCAATCCCATCCCATTTTATCAGAGAATGCCAATAGGTTTAATTGTTCCACTAATTCTGACATGCAATAAATAAACTTGTTATACAACTGTATAAACTGCTGTATAAATTATCACACTTTCTTTAAAAAGGGGAAAGAAATAATGCAAGGTTTTAATTCTGCTTTCGGTCAATGCAGGCCAGATCTATGAGGGGACCACACTGTCTGAAATCTCAAGAAGTGTGCGTTGTGTGTTTGTATCTAGGTAGAAGCAGTGGTAATGGATCATTGGCGAGCAGATGTTAAAGTACTTGCACGTGTGCAAGAATTAAGAACCCCACCACACTGAACTGGTGCAGCTCATTAGGCCACATTACAGTTACATTGGGTTTAGCAAAAGGCAAGGACACAAAACAACACAACATCTTTTAGCTTTTTCCACTATTTCCCCCCCCCAAACTATTGTGTTCTAAGTTCATTACAATATAATACAAATTAGCTAAAAATTGCAATTTCAAATAGCTTTGATAAGGTGCTTGTAGAGCCCACAGTGTAAGCATTTATTTCCACCCTCTTTGCCAATTCCCATCTCTGCTGCCAGCACTAATCTTCACTCTCGCTCCTGCCTGATGTATTAGAGCCTCGAGGTGAATGGACAGCATGTTCAGCTACATTAACTCAATTATAAAGAGAATAGATGCCTAGTCCTCTGTTCTCAGGAACAGCTCTTCTGCTATGTGGTAACGCACAACTTCCTAACAGAAGGGTGTTGCTTTTTTTGGTGAGTTTCTTTTCCATGCAAACTGACAGTAGTAAGCTGTTTTTGTTGGGAAAAAGGCTATCCTATCACTTAAGAAACACATTTCCTTTCATCACATGCGCTAATCTCACATGAAGACGGGTTGTCAGAAGGCAGACTTCCTTTCCTTGATAACGGTTGTCCTCTTGGCTTTGTGGTTTTTTTAAGAAGTCAATCACCAGTCAGTCACTGACTTGTCAGCATGTGAAAGAGTGGACTACAAACAGGGTGCCATCTGACTCAACAGTTAGACAGCCAATCAACCACCAGTCATTTAAGCAGTTAGGTGATATCAGAGTTATTTAAGTCAGGCACAGAGCCAAATGTAGTGAGATGAGATGGCTCTCTAGGGGAGATGTGAAGTAGAGAAACTACATAGTCACACGCTTAAAGGGAAGGAGACTATAGGGAGCGATCTACGATTTTCAGCTGTTTCACACCTGAATTATTTAGTGTAATTTGACATGAAGGGGGCGATGGCGTCAAAGCAACCGACACACCATGTCCACCAGGTACTCAAGCAGGCAAACACACAGCTAATGTTGCACTAATAGCACCAGGAAGTTCCATGTCTTTAAATTCCTCCACTCGACTCCACAGACACTATTCAGTCTAGACTTCCCCTCCCTATAGTTCAGGAAACCCAACATCCAACGCTCTGTACTCAGCATGTGTCCTCCTTATTCTTTCGCTATTATTATCCAGCAAACCACTAAAAAGATTTAACAATACAACAGGACTGTATCAGCATGGAGTGCGTCAAACAAACTCAGGAGGGGTTCCCACATGCTGCCTGCCCAGTGTCAGGATGATTTAGGCCCCAGGTGCCCAATGTGAAGGGAGGGAGTACGCCTCTCTAATCCAGTTTTACACTTTCCCACATTTTGACAAGTCTGTTGCTTTCATTGCCCAAATGCTAACTGGCAGAGGCTTTCGGACCCTGGTTTGGGTTGGGTCAATACACAACAGAGCTCTATGAAATCGCATGCAGGGCAAAGCAGGGGGACTGGAGCAAGTGTGAGAATCAAGAGGGCAAAACGGAATGGGGGGAAAGATCTCAGAAAGTATCAGAGCTGAATGAAATAAGCCTGTGGTGCAGCACAGGGGAAGGTCAGTGACTTTTATTCTCTTGACAGTGGCCTTTGTACTTGGAGTCCTGGTTCTCAACATGATTTCCAGATGAGGAGCAGGTATTCAGAAATGCACACGTGACTGCTGATGACATGTTTCAGGCCGAACTTTAGTTTGGGTTCACATGTGGAAATGTTTTGTCAAACGTTATTGGAAAAAAAGTCTCCTAACAGATAACAAAACAAGTGAATCATTTTTTTCAAATTGAATACACTGCCCCAGAAATTAATGCAGGAATGAAAACTTCCACAGCGGTTCGAGCTGAATTTCCCCAATAACTTATCTCATTTTCATTCCCTTTCTTTAGCCTTCATCAGCCTCAGGGGCTGTTTCTATTACAGTCTCTTGGCTGGGCAGAGACAGAGAGAGCAAGAAAGAAAATATCATTCAGCAACATCCCCTAAAAAAACACCATCTCTTCTTCCTTCCCCCTTCCTCCCAAGCAGTCATCTTAGCCCCTCGGGACTGCTCAGACTACAATGTGCTGGAGGCGAGGAAGAACGGCGTGTATCGCGTGACCCCTGATCCCCGGAACGGGACATTCGAGGTCTTCTGTGACATGGAGTCCTTTGGAGGCGGATGGACGGTCATACAGCAACGACTTAATGGGTCGGTCAGCTTCAACCGCACCTGGGCAGAATATAAGAAGGGCTTCGGAAACCTCAGGTATTGGGCATCAATCTCTTCTGTTGTGAAGGCAAATGTTTTAGTGTCTACAAGATGGGGCCATAAAACATCTGCTGCAAACTAAAGCCTGTAAATGCTCGAACCTCGCTTACAGGCCTGCATAGACAGCCAGCTATAACCGCTATTTCTGGGTCTTATCTATGTAAAACAGTAGCGATGAATGGGTAATGTGTGAATTTATAAGGAGGTCCTTGACCATCAAAGTTGAGGGAAAAAAAAAAAATAAGTTCCCTGCATTTTGATAAGAGAGTTGAATTCAATTACCACCACAGAAAGGTTATATCAGAATAGTCATCTGCCCGTGTAAAGGGCAGCAGATGTCACGCACCGCTGGAAAACTTTAAATTGGATTTTGAAAAAGCACCACTGTAGATAGGAGTCATTGTAAAAAAAAAACATCAGGAAATTATTCACAGATATATTAACAAATGCAGGTAAAAAAACAAAATAGTTCAACAAAACAATAAGCAAACTGTCTCCTTTTTCTGCCATTAAAAATGGACCAGTGACTGGCCTTTTCCCCTCCTCGAGTTGGCATCTACCATCCGCTCAGGGAACCGCAGGGTGGGCTTTATTGATAGAATGCTTCCAAAGGATGTACACAAGAAGAAACAGCATTAATTCAAGATTCCTCTGACAGTCGCAATTTATCATAACAGGCACCCGCGTCTGCCCACGAGTGTGCTAACTTTAACAGAATGTGATCTGCTACAGAATAGTTTCAACCCCCCCTCCCTACCACAACTTGAGAAGAAGAAGAAGTACTTTATTGATCCCTGTGGGGGGAAATTGATCCTCTGCAGTTGACCCGTCCTATAAGAGACACACACACACACACACACAAACACACACTCACTCGGTGCAGCGGGCAGCCGCAGTGCAGCGACCGTGGACCAACTCCAATTCTTTTGCCGGTGCCAGTGTCACCGTGCAGACCTTCCTCACAGCAGCCATGCTGACATGAAATAATAAACACAGTCAACGCTAATTAAGGCTCAGTTTCTATCCAGTGCGGAGGAGCCTTTCCAGTGAGCAGTGACTGCGCAATAGCAGCACGATGACTGTTGGAAGCAAATGGAACCTTAATTAATATCATTGGCGACACCTGTGTTTACCTACTATTTATGCCAACATGGCTGCCGTGGAAAAGGTCTATTAACCCCAACATAAATGTCTTTGAGAGTGCCCAGTCACTCTTGTTTAAACAGCCTAACAACGCACACCTGCTCACACTATCACTGATAATTTAATACCTGTTAAATAAGCATACCCTGCCACAGCATAGATGATACTTTTTTAAGAGATTAAAAATCCTCTGTGGGTTGAAATTAAAGGTCTTATATTGTAGGAAGTGAGATATGAGTATCTTTTTTCGGATATTGAATACTCTCCACAATGGAATACACAAAACCCATATTCAGAAACTGCCTTAATTTGAGCTGCCAGGACTTATGTGAAGTTGTGATGTCACACATATACAGTTCACCCACTCCTCTTTGCAGCCAATCGAATCAGCAAATCAGAGGACAGGCTCATTAATATAAATAAGGCGCAGTAACGACCTTTTGTTGCTAGAGGTCCAGTGAGAAACTTGAGAGGGGAGATGTAAAACTATAAAGAGATGGGATCTGGTACCACAAATATATCTTTTTAGAGATATCAAAACTTCAAATAAAACCCAGGTAATGTGTACAATATGGGATTTTAATGATTTAAGGCAATAAAAAAGTTAATGTTGGAAGACACGGCGATAAGAGAGGGGAAGCAGCTATTTCACAGTGACTGTTTTAACACAGTGCCTCCACTATAACCGGGTTCAGATTTCAATTAATTTTTTCTCTTCTCATCTGTGCACCTGTAGGAATGTGTTTTATATGGGAGATAACCATGGTTACCATAGCCTAGCCTACAGATGTGGTATAACCTCCCACTGAAAGGAATTTTGCATTAATTTGTCCTCTTGTCCTTCATTTCCTGTCATCTCCTCCTTTCATCTCCTCCCCTGCAGGGATAAATACATTCAGTTGGAGTAACTGCTTCCCACTTTCTAATCAAGTGTACAACTATATGAGCCCGTTCATAATCTGTCCCTCTAACCTTTTATCTCCTTCGCTCCAATCCAATCCCCCCTCCTTTATCACCACCTTCTCCCCTGCTCATAGAGGTGAGTTCTGGCTGGGCAATGACCATATCCATCTGCTGACGAAGGGCAAAGACATGGTCCTGCGTATCGAGCTGGAGGATTTTGAGGGTGTCCGGGAGTACGCAAAGTACGACCAGTTCTATGTGGCCAACGAGTTCCTCCGCTACCGGCTGTCTGTCAGTGGGTACAGGTACGAAATAGCTTTCTGTGTGCGAGTATGATCAAATATTTATAGTACCGTGCCACTGCAAGTTTAATTTGAATATTACATTGAATATATTAAAATGTCATTGTAGTGGGACTGCTGGGAACGCCATCAGTTTCAACAAGCACTTCAACCACGACCAGAAATCCTTCTCCACGCCTGACCGCGACAACGACATGTACCCCTCTGGAAACTGCGGCGCCTACTACAGCTCCGGCTGGTGGTTCGATGCCTGCATGTCCGCCAACCTCAACGGGAAGTACTACCACAAAAGGTACAAGGGAGTCCGAAACGGGATCTTCTGGGGAACATGGCACAACATGTCGACAGAGTACTACCCGACCAACTACAGGCAGGCCTTCAAAACGGTCAAAATGATGATACGGCCCAAGAATTATGCTCCTTAGGAGAACAGCTAAAACAAATTCACGAATAGAGAGATGGACAGATGAACATAAACACAGACCGTCAGCCAGTAGACTCACACACATGCGCATAGTCATGCATTTGCACACATGCAGACAAGTACACAAGAAATAAGCCCTATAGACAGTTTGAATGCGGTAATAATGAAAATAATTGTGAGAAAAATTTAACAGTGCTATTACTTCTTTCCCACTGTATTGCGTGTGGCCTTCAACATGTTGGATTAGAATGATCACAATAAAGAACAATGGACTATGAACAATGATGGA
Organism: Eupleurogrammus muticus; assembly: GCA_036785175.1. Classification (NCBI taxonomy): domain Eukaryota; kingdom Metazoa; phylum Chordata; class Actinopteri; order Scombriformes; family Trichiuridae; genus Eupleurogrammus; species Eupleurogrammus muticus. Next base: position 12,917,213 of record JAYKQN010000022.1, read on the forward strand.
CTAATAAAAAAACCCACACACGCAGTATAAAGGCCAGCCTTCTGCAGGGGCCATAATGTTATACGGAGGGTTACCATGAGTGATTTTTCACTGTTTCTCTGACATATCTCCACTTTCTGTCCTGCTGCCGCCTGCAATAAAACCAGCAGCGACACGCCACAGCACACAGTGGTAGTAAAAACTAATGAGCTATCATTTTCTCCGCTCTAAATGGTTTCATAATTAAGAGCATCCACTCAAGTGAGGTATATGCGAGCTGATGATACACTTTTGAGAGGTTCTGAAATTCATTCTGAAGAGACTTAATTGCTGGGGTCACAGTTAAACTGTTAAGAGAGAATGTAGAGGCGCTGACATGTTTTGGGCCGGAGTGCACAAGTAATAGCTCCTGTCTTTTATTTAATTACACTTTGCGAATGTATCATCATCCTATACAATATAAGACACCCCACGCATAAATATGCAACCTGAGATAAATTCCTATTGGGATGTACCCACGTGTATTGAGCATTATTGATGCTTCTCTAAATTCTACTTGACAGCAGCTGCGAAGCAGGACACTGCTGCAAGGGAAAAAAAAAAAAAACTCCAATTGTTTTTCCACCCATAGCTCTGGGTGCATGTTACTACTGTGCATCATTTTGAGGCCATATACCAATTTTCATCTGTAAAAAGACTCACTCCTTGTACAATACTGCTGCCTAATGTTAAAAAAATTGTATTGCATCATTTAATCCATTCTATACACACTGTGAATGGGAAGGATGGGGATAGAAATGTTTCACTTTAAGGATGTGTACAGTATTTATTTTACTTTGTGGAGGTATGATAGCTTTTATATAATAGATAGGTCATGCAGTACTGATTGATATACTGTATGCATGTACTGTATTGGCCATGTAAGGGAATTCTATACTGTATGAATGTGCTGACCATGTAAAGGATTCTTAACATAGCTTCTCCCTTATATGACACTTTTGGAATATGTGATCTTGTCATGAACATAAGAAACATAAAGAAAAGGGTCTCTCTGGAATAGTGAAACGTGTCTGTATAGGGATGTAGGGAGGAATTCAAGAATCCTATAAAATTGAACCGTGTAATTCAGAATATTCGAAGAGACTTTATTCAATATACTGTTCTGCTTCCCGTTCGTAATAAATTCTTGGGTTGAACTCAAATTGGGTTCAGTGTTCTTTGTCTTCTACAATCATTACACTTGTATCATTATCATTGGGGATGATATGATATGATGTACAGTACTCGGATTATTGATCTAGATTGTATATGATAACAGAAGTCAACATTAAAAAAATTATTATTTTTGAAAAAGGACAGTCCAGGAGGCTTGAATAAGGATTTTGTAAAGGCATGAAAACAAATCACAGGTACAGAAGGAGAGCCTACAGCTGTTTGCAGTTTTTGTGACCTGGTACAGAAAAAGCTTGGAGCCTTATAGTGTGTGGAAGTGGTTTACCTAGAATTAAAAAAAAAACAGATGGTAAAGTTGCCGTTGCTTTAGGTGTATTGGACCAAAAATGATGGGTCCTTTCCATGATTTGAAGGACAGAAGGAAGAAACAAAAAGAGAAGAAAGTTCAAAATTTAGAAACTAAGCAATGAGATGGAGTAAATTCATCCCGCCCCTGCACGCTCCTCCATCTGTATCCTGAGTTGCTTGTCAACACGGAACAGATGGCCTCTATCCAAATACAAGCAACAGCTAGACCACAAGCTGCTGCAGCCGACAGTGATAGAAGAATAGCTGCGGCTGTTCTGCAACAGCAAACACAAACCCACAAATATTCCTGATATGTGAAATTTTCTATCTTCTATGCCGCCAGACTATCTGGGAGAGTCTGGCAGATGTTTGGAGGAATGCAGTTTAGGTAGTTGCATTTGTCTCTACTCTGGCAGATATGAAAATTGAAAGCGATAATTTTACAACAGAAGTCGAGAATGCTCTTGGACCTGGTCACAGTTGGATAGTCTTTATGCCTTTCTGGATATGGACGGCTCCCTAAGTGGAGGTCTTCTTCTCCGCCTTTGAAGAAAGCATGAAAGACATGCCAGGCACTGATGACAACAGATTGTATACTCAGTGTCTTAACTGGGAAAATCATTTAGAAGTTCAGCATGAGTGAAATCTTGATGGCTAGGCAGCGCATCAAGCCCCCGGATTTTAGATAGTGTGAAACAATTGTAACTGCCTAGGGAACAAAAAACTGCAACATAATAAGGTGGTAGGAGATTCAGCTATCATCCAGGATCAATGTCTTAAAGAGTAATTCTGCTAGTTCTCAACCTGGACCTTTCTTTTCCAACATTAGGGGTGTAAGTAACTAATGGGGACAAACATTTCTGGAATTGGTCCAGTATTGAGCAAAATTGCTTCAGCAGGCAGCCATAAAACAGGCTGCAATGCAATCCTTGGGGCAATTGCACCCGTCATAGTACATCCACTCATAGTGCTTGTTTTGGCACTGACAGACTCCGATTGTTATTGACAGTGAAAGTAAACACCAAGAACCAGCCACTTGTAGCAGCACTAATGCTGCATGGATCATGAATATCGAAGGAGACTCCCACAATGGCTTAAATCTTCCACAAATACACATGCCTCTTAAATGCCAAGTCTAGTAAGTCTTGCTTTGCAGCAAAGACATTAGTCAATATTTTCTTTCATTACTTAAGATGTAATAGATTCTTGGGTTGAACTCAAATAGACTATGGAGTATTTTTGTCTTTGCAATCTTCACTATTAAATAAAATGGTACAGTGCCAGGTCTGATGAGTGTTGATATTTGAACAATGACTGTGCATTATCATGACCATTCATAGCAAATTATGTGTGTATTTTGGAATTGTATGTGTGTAAAATATTGATCTTTTCTATCATTCATATTCAACTATCATGCCAAAAGATATGTACTTTTTTATATATAAAAATGAATAAAGTAAACATGGATGTGCACATTGTAGTGTTTTGGCCTTTTTTAAGTCATACGAAAGCCTACCCATCTTTACAAAAAACATAATCTGCATTTGAAGCACCACACAATGAACATATACAACTGATTGCATGTTAAGCATGCAATGTACTACTGTACAGTGCACAGACTCTAAAATGTATTCTGTCACTGAGGTTTACAACCCTATGAGATGCCAGTAAACTAAAGAGACAGAGTGTAATGCCTGCACATAATAAATGGGTTAATGAGGTGCACTTGTCACTAAATAGAAAAATGAGTCACATCAGCCTTACATAAATGACCAAATTATGACTTATTACGTGTTTACCATATGCAATGGTTGAATTAATATTCATGCTCATGCACGCTATCCAATTACCTCATCTAGGCACTGGAAAGCAGGACTAGCAGAAGTATCAGTATCAACAGAAGGCAGCTCCTCTACGAAGGACGCGTTAGGTGCAACGGCCACTAGAGGGGTGTCCTCGTCCATTCCCTTCTCCTCCTCCTGATGTTCTGCCTCTGCTTCTTCTCTGCTGGGAGGCCCGATTCCCTGCTGCTCCTCGTTTAGACTCATACTGATGCAAAACACAGACAGATATACACTGATGGACTTATGGATGATGGCAGGAGGGAGAGGTTGAGGGAGACAGCAAGGGGAAAAAAGGGCTTTTCAGCAGGATGTTTGGTAAAATGATGCTATTAAAAGACAGAGGTGGGAAATGACTAAGAGCAATTTTAAGTACATAGGTAAAACTGAGGTACTTGTATCTTACTTGAGTATTTCCATGATGCTACTTTATATTTCCACTCGAGTACATTGCAGAGGCAAATATGAATAAATGAAAAACATAATTTGCATAGAATAAAGAATAATATATTTTAATTATATATTCTCTCTCTCTCTCTCTCTCTCTCTCTCTCATAAACGTGTGCGCAGCTTCCACGGCCGCGTTGACGTATCTTACAAAATGAAAGCAGCACGAAGGCGGCATCTACCGGCATCTACGTGTATTTATCTATATCGATATATGAGGCAAACGATTTAAATGTGTGCTGAAACCGCAAAATAAAAGTAGCAACAGCTACACGAAAGCACCCTACGCGGAAGCTAATGCGTTAACATTTGCGCTAACACCTCATTAGCTTAATTACAAGTGGTTCTCGTGTCGGTGTTTGTCTCCAAAACAAAGAAACCAACACGTTTGTGAAACCGTCCTACCTGTTTAACTCTTCAATTTCCACGCTTCTTGTAAGACTTCTGTTCGTTTGTTTCCTAAAAAGAGCCGAACTAAACGCCAAAGTCGAGAAACTAAAGCTAAAGTGAGCTAAACTCAATCTCAGTTTTCTCTCAGGTCGGTTGAGTGGCCTGTTGTGGTTGCCATAGCAACGACGCATTACGTCCTCGAGCAGAAAAAAACGTGTTTAATTATTTTAGTATTGTCGAATGTTTAAAGTAAGCCTAATATTGCGTTTATATTTAGTTAATATAAGTAAGTAGTTTATAATTCAGTTAATAATATACTAAAATGTACACGAGTTTACTCATAATTATAGTTTTTTTTTATCTCAGACATTAATATTTAGTAATGATTTCTCTCACCTTCCCTTGGCATATAGATATAATGAACTTAAATGGACTATAAAGTTTGTTCCCACATCCCAAAATCATATTTTACACATTCATGATTGTCCAGCAGATGGCAGGGGGAATAGTGGGGTCATTTGGGCTACTGGCAGACTTCACAGCCCATAATCAACATCATAAAACTGGACCTGAGTCCAAGGTAAAAAAAAAAATTAAATAAAAAAAATAACGGTGACGAGAGTTAAAGTGCTGCTGCTGTTATCTTGTTTCCCACAGTGCACTCTAGGAGCTGGCACCACTCATTACTGTGTCCTTGGAACAGCTGCAAGGATGGGTTACCTCAGCAAAGTGTCTGCAGGCATGTCTCTCCCCCTCATGCTGTGTGTGTGTGTGTGTGTGTGTATGCATCTGCATGAAAGCTGAGTTAATATTAAGTCAACTTCAACATAATATCGCCCCTAAATCTCTTCTCAGGAAACAGCTGAATAATATAAAGAATGACTTTGTATGGTCCGCATTGAATTTGCGTGTGATGCATTTTCCCCCACAGTACAGTATGTTCCTTATTTACCTTTTAGATTTACTCACTGCCACACAAATAACCTACTGCACTCTTCAAAGCAACTGTTTTCAGTGTAACATAACTCTTGTCTACAAAATCACAGACGTTTAGCATATGGTTTAGCCGATATGTGCTTTTACGATCTTGTCAGATTACTGGAGTAGAGTTGTGTAACTTGCAACTATGCAAAAGCTGGCTGCACACATGCTCTCATACATGCACAGACAGATATTTTTTGCATTTTGTATGTTTTTGTATTAATACTTGTATACAAAATATTTTATGTTCCATGTCACTCTAATCATATCTGGCATTGATTAGATTGTTTTGGCATTGGACATTAACCTTTTTTGTACGTCAACAGCAGAAATGACTTTTTGTTTCCAGTGAGTGCAGTTTTGCTTGACAAATTATTTATGGCTTGGCTTCCATTGCAGATAAAGGAAATAGTTACACATGGGAGACAGCATCAGTCACAAATTGATAAGGGGATATTTTTCACATCCAGAAGCAATGCAACCCTCTGTTCTGCTATGTGAGCCGGTATGAATGACAGGAGGGGTAGAAGGCCTATCTCGTTTGAGAGGACAAATTAGTCTTTGAAACTGACTCTCTAATTAAACCCGTTAATTAGGGAGACCTTATTTAACCACACCTTGTTAAATCTGAACGAATCACCCAGCGCTTTGGCATGGATGCATTTGGCAGAAGCCACATTTCCAAATTAACCTTGAATCCCCTCCAACAGTCTGGATCTGCGAACACAATTCTGGCAGACTCCAGTTTCTGGTGAAAATATGCCCCTCTGTGTGCCCTATTATTACCATTTTTGGTTAAATAAAATATAACCCCAGTTTTATAGCAAGAGTGAGAGCGACTCAAAATTGGAAACATATGTGGGATTCTAAAAGGTTTGAGGGCAAGAAAAGAGAGAGATTTCAGTTTGTCGCTGAGTCAGTCATTATTACGCAACCTTTACCACTGTTGTCCATCCTTATATTTCTGAGATTATTGCTTTCATCTGCTGAACCAAGATGGATAAGCACCTGAGTCACCATGTCTTCCCATCAACCCGACCGCAGAGTCTGGTTGGAGTTTAGATTTTCTGCAGAAGTTCACAGTGAGTACTTTAAAGTTTATAAAACTGACACAGATGTGAATCATGCATCTTCCGGGACAGTTAGCAGGACTGAAATCTTGGATCGCAGATTGGTACCAAATGTGGGTGTTAGGGGTAAAAAATCTAATTTGACTCTTCTAGTTGTTTATTGTTTTCTTGTATACAATTTCATAATAAAGTGCTCAATTTATAGTTGAAAAATTCGGCTGCACAAATACTATCATCAGCAAAACTTTTCTGGTCTTTAAAGAGTTTTATAGTTTTAGTATGTTGGGTTTCTAATGCAAAAGAGAGGAAAGATAGTATACACCCAAAATGTAGACAACAAATGTTATTCATCATAACATTTGTTGTCACAGTGTGTGTGAATGTTCAGCATGTATTTGTTATTTTTCACCAGCATGTGCACACTCATCAGGCCTTTGGAAAAAGTTATTCTTTGCATGCACTATTCAGATTTCTGTTTTACTGCTGTATTGTAGTCACAACAAATGAAACTTGGGGATTGTGGGTAATCCCCCCCCCTTTATGTGCAGTTGGTGGGAGACTGTTGTAAATGTCCTAATTACAACCCTTACGCACACACGCACGCACACTCATGCACGCACACAATGTGCTGTGTAATTTTTCCATACACGTGATCTGCTGCTACAATTTCTCCCCGTCAAAGACTTTGTCCTTCAAGACTTTGTCTGGAGACACGTTGTTCATAAACAGATGTTTAAAGTCTCCTAAAAACCCTGAAACCAGCTTTTATGGGCGCTCGGACTGAATCCTTCCGGTGCTTTCAAATTCAAAAGTGTGCCCTTGAAAGGTTTTACTTTTCATTAAAAATAAAAGAAGGGGATATTGGAAGACTCGGGGATTGGAAATGCATCTTTTGTCGAATAAAACACTATACTCCTCAGACATGCCCCTGCATGCAAATTTTGCGCCGTCAAATCTGAGTTTAAGTGAACTGTAATTCTCACAGACTCACCAGAAACTGAGCACTGCCTTTGGCTTCGATGGAGACTGATGTCACAGAGCATTGTTCCTCAGTGTGTCGGTGAGCACACCCAATTCCCAGAGCAAAACGCTCTGTTTCTGTAACTCCGATTGTACGACCCCCTCGAACCCGCACACCAGTTTCACCATGTCTAGTCTCTGAGAAATGTCAACGAAAACCATATGTGTGAGCTGGTAACAGCTGTTCACATTTTGCTAAAGCATCAACTCATTTGGAACAGATTCGGATCTTTGAAGAGGCTCTACATCATCAATAACCTGAACAATAGATGATTGTATTCAAAGCAGTTTATTTGGATGCATATGCTTGTGATAATTATTTCATGTACTGGCATGCAGAGTCACAGGATCACAAGACTGAATTCAATGAAGCATGTGGGGGGAATTGTTCTCAACTTTTTTTTTTCTCTTGTGCACCACAAACCATTCAGATGAAGACAAAGCACCCTGTTACTGCCTCTGCAAGTCAGTGATAAGAAAGAATGTCATTTAACGGATGTAATCATAAAATGTGGATAATTTATCCTAAAATATTTATTTATTTTGTTTGAATCTTTTCTACTTTCAGTTTGCAATTTCAAAAAAATTTGCCACGTTTAGTCAACTACTAGTTAAAGTCCTGAATTCATTGATATGTTTAATATGTCACCTTCGGTCAAACATTTGATGTATATAAAAAAGGTCTACTAAATAAGAATGCATGTCTAATATGTTTTTTCAACAGAAAAGGATATGTTCCCTTGTTAAAATCCCTACAATAACAGTCACTCCTTTTCTCCTATTTCAGAATCTATAAATATGCAAATATTTCATTTTAATGACCTGCTGGACACAAGATGTTGCCTACTTCACTTCCTCAAGTCCTTGGTGTTTGTGCACTGGAGGCTTCACGTTTACATATTACACTCTTTGGAAGTTGAATATTGGAATAATATTTGGAATCCAAATTTCTTTTTTTGGTGGCGTCATGAATCCCGCTGATAGGCACGCCCTATAAAAATCTGATAGGCAAGAACCTCAGAGAAACTTTCCACTCAGCAGATGGATGTGAAAATGATGCTTCCTCGTGCCAAACTCTACACATACATCTTTGTGAAGAGCGAAGCTCAAACATTCAAGTGAAGGAACAAGAAGAAAAGAAGGAGGGGGGACCTTAAAATGATTTATATTCTATTAATATATAATAAAAGGCTGTGATCTTTAGATTGTATCATGCTGGCTTTTCCCATGTCATGTCAGATTTAAACTGTATCATGGCTGAAGTATTTACATAGATTATTACCATATTATTTATTCATCTCATTTCCACTCAATTATATGATTCCTATACATAAAACAATATGTCACGGGGGTTGCAGATAGACTGAGAGATCTTGTGTCCAGCAGTCAAAAGAAATATATTTGCACAGTTATAGATTATACCCATTTTTAATTCTGGGAAAGCAGTATGTGTCATTCTAAGGATTTTGACAAGTTTTTGTAAAAAAATCGACCGATCTACCTCAAAACATATCTGGAGCGGACCTTAAATGACATCTACGATCTGGTGGAGTGCTTTGCTTGGTCTTTATAGAATGATATTCCTTTCTCGGCTGTTGGAACAACACCTGGTCTAAATATGGCGTGTATACTTTTGGGACCATGTGTGTGTGTTGGGGCAAATTCTTTGGCAGACGTTTGATATTTGAAGCCTTCGATTGTTGCCAGTGCACGCCTCTCAGACGGAACGCTTTTTATACCTTCGATATAAAAGAATCAGAATCTTTAATCGATTAGGTCATTTTCTGCTAATGGTATTAATTATAATAAACTTTATTTGCATAGCATTAATACAAAATAGCGATTTTCCTAAACTAAATGTGAAGACAATAGGTCTGGTGGTCATAATGATGGTAGTGATTAAAGATATCTGAGAAAGGCATTTCACTTCCTTTTATGAATTAAACGTTAACATTGTTCCAAATTGGAAACCGAACCATGTAATATTTCATCTTTTCCAGTTCTAACTTTTATGTAGGATTTCTTGTTATTTCACAGAACTGGTTCCGACACATGAGGCCTTATGCACTTCTAAGGAAAGTTCGTGTGTTGTACAAAGGAACCATCTGTTTCTGGCCTGTGCACCAGGATGTACAATAAAATTAAACACATACTGTAAACAACCGCTGTACCCTAGTCCACACGAACGCAGCTATTTTTGAATCTAAGCTTAAAAAAACAATTCCTTTCAACACCACTGGTTTGATAAAAAAATATCTGTCCACATGTCCAGATTACGGCTGACGCCTCAGTTGCTGGATATGAACGAGCTACATGCACAAAGTGCTGATTAGTTGCCAAACAGCAGCAGAACTTGGCAGTACTTCGCTCCACGAGTCGCCGTGGATACAACTCACTGTTACAGTCAAACAACGTCCAAAATGACGTTGTCCCATCCACGACTGCTGAAACTGGACTTTTCGATAAATTGTTAATTGTTTTTTTCCAATGAAGGTAACATTAAACTAACCAGAAATAGACTCTATACATGTTTAATGTGTTAAATGACTATTCTAGTCAAGAAAAACATTTTACATATCGAAAACTATATTCTTCCTATCCACAGTTGTCATTTCAGATATGCTGAACTACAATGATCCTAGGACAAATGACGTCACTTTTACCATTCATGTGTAAATTATAGTCATAATAGTCGTAATTCCGATTCAAGATATCTTTATTCAGCATGATTAAGGATATCTGAATGGGATATATTAAATGAAGTTCCCACTAGACAGATGAAGTGGTATGTGGAGTAATGACTAGTCAAAATGTAAGCGTAGATATCTATTATCAAGCTGTAGGTATCGTAAACTGAATTAGATTGGAGATATCTGAAATGGGAGGTATCTGTAACTTTTGTTGTGCCTGGTCAGAATGCAGTTTCAGATATCCCGAATTATAGTTTTGACTGAGCTTTTTTGGCAAAGCTAACTTTCACTGTGCCCAGTCAAAACCAAATCTATATATTGTTTAGAATAATCACATTTGCAGAAGTTATATCTTGAATAAAAGATGCAATTATGCAAAAGTTAATAATGACTAGTCAGTGTTGGTTCTGAATAGTCTATAATGATTAGGCTTCCAATGCAAGGTCGGCTCCTTGTGTGGCAGCCACCCATCAGTGTATGAATGCGGGTGAATGGGTGAATGCGTCTGACAGACCAGAAAGGCAGCACATTTACTATTTATCGGGCCCTCACAATACCTCACTGTCAAGTACACAAAGAGCGATTCAGCTATTTTAGCAACAATTGCATTTTATTATGCTCTTGTGCCTAATGGCCGTTTTTAAGAGCTCAAATTATCGTTACAGTAGACTGGCTGTTATGCGTTTCGGTTTCGGTCGTGTCTACAAATATCCTCTTTCGAGATATTTGAGTTTCTCCTGACTCGTGACACTGGCTAGTGTGGAGAAATAAAAAAGTCCTTTTGAGAGATAATCACAGTCACTGCTCTGCTGCCAACCTCTCCTTTCTTCTTTAATGTCTCTTTCTTTACTCATTTTAATTAACAATATCTTATAGGTATGATATCCTATGGGATTTTTTTTCTGTAAAATCATGATTAAAAGAATTTAATTACAAGCCGTCTGGAAAGTAATGCCAGTCTCATGCCATTAAAAGACTAAGTCAACATTTTTTTTTACCTTCAATGCCCAGTCCAATTATAGTTTACTGGAACCCACTGAATCACTGTCTTTGTTCGCATGGGCGATTTTGGATTGCGACTATTAAAACAAAGTTGAGCCATGATAATCAGAGCCCAAAAGTCATTATAGAGGAGACTACTGTGGCAAACAGCAATTAGCTTTTAACAATAAAAGAGAATAAGTATTTTAAGCTTACATATATTCAGAGAAGTTGCTGCTGGTGTGTTTATTGGCTATTTAGTATATGTTTAACCTGTGGTTTAAGCATGAACTGCAGCAGGTTAATAGATTCCAGGCATGTGACCCTTCCTGACCTGAAGGAATTTATCCAGGGACACCAAAAAAAAAAAAAACATCCACGGAGATTGGAGGTAAAAATTACCATCACATTCCTGTTTCCAGTCAGGAAAAGGTAAAAAACTTTGTGGCTGAGGCCTTGGGGGTTAAATCGAAATACCACAGACAGGTCACGCAGGTCACCTTCCCATAGACCTGGTGGGAGAAACAATTCACCCAAACAAACAGGTGATGAATCAGCAACTCAAGTTGCATAAATATCTTTTAGCTGTTTGATTCAGCCTTCAGGATGCATTTTCTGCTCTTATAACTTTTATAGATCTGATTTTTAAGATTATATGTCACAGTTAATATAGGAAATGTATTGTTCAATCCAATTATATGTTTGAATATGTTTTTGGAAAACAGACAGACATGCATGTTTGAGCATGTTGGGTGATTTAGTCAGCTCATGTGCAGCTGACCCTTCCTTGATGGTATCAGCCGTGTTTATGGACAACCCCAGAATGTCTGGGTTGGGAAAACAAAATCCAAACAAAGAAAAGGAAGAAGGGAAGAGTTTTTTTTCTTGGTGTGTGTCAATAATGTGGTTTAATTTAATTTCTCTGAGAGACGTACATTGCCTGCTGAGAAGGATGGAAGCAATTAGAATCATCTGTTCAGCAGATCAGGAAAGACTCTCATTTACATAAATGTTCAGTGTGTGTGTGTGTGTCTGTGTGTGTGTGTGTGTGTGTGTGTGTGTCAGAGAAGGTTTCTTCAGGGCTGCCAGCTTCTCAGCCCCAGTCAGACCAATCAGATCTTTGGTTTTAATGTCTACTGCATTTTATGTGTGCGCCTTTCATTTTCTATATTGTATTTCCCAATTTTTTCCCCCTGTCTTTGAACATATCACGATCCATTAGTCTCACGGACATCTGGTGAACACACTGTAATCACTCATCACGGCAAATAAATGATGATAGCCAGATCCGTGAGGAAGAGCCCGGCAATTCACATGAGTGGCTGTATTAGGCCTACATCAAAAAAAAAAAAAAACAATGTCCAAATGTCGCTAATGGAAAACCGATATTCTGCAGAAACATTTTATCAATTGACCAGAGTTTTTTTTTTATTGCTAAAAATATGGCTGCATTGGGCAGATGTATTTGTCAAATGTATTTCGTTTGCATCAAAGAACAGCAGCTTTCTCCTCTAATCCTTCTACAAATGTCTTAAGTTTATAAAAATATGTAATTACACCATTTTGGCATGTCAAATAGAACACCTTTAAACTTGATCGAGGTGACCAGTTTAACTTGGTTGTACATGTTTTTGCTCAATTTCTTTCTTTGCAGCAGCAAACCCAGCCTTACTTCAATTATTCTACATTTAAAAATCCCCAAACTACCGGTTTCCTTTGTTTCAAATTCTCTATTTGTACAAACCACACGAGACACACTGTAATTTTCCACGGACGGCCGTGCCATCTTGGACTCACATTTCAGGTTTTTATTGCATGATATACTATATCCACAACTTATTTTGTGTGTTTTTCCCCCCGTGGTCAAGAAAAAAAAAAGAAAAAGAAGAGGGTTTGGAACAGTTCTGTGTAGTATGGAAGGTTTTTCTGTTTGGTCCTCAGGGACTTTTTGCCTACATCCCAAAAACCAAAATTACAGAGCAGAGAGAGCTCAAGCTGAATGGGGTTGGAGGGGGGGGGCAACTCCAATGATGCAAATAACTGACCCTCCAAAGGACAATTAATCAAACAAGCATAATCAAACTCTCATCAAGAAACTACAAAAGAAACAGAACACACACGTTTGGTGAAGTTCATCCTGACTCTCTCTCTGTCTGCATGGGTCTCTGAACCCGTTACAGGAAACCGACCCCCCCCCCCCCCCTGCTGTGACCCAGCCCTCACATACTGCATTAGTTACATACATTCCCAAACCCTCCAGACTCCTCTATTCAGTGGCCAGTTTTTTTGTGAGGTCTTAAAACTGCAGTGAAAACAAGCAATGAGAAATGCATCGGAGCCAGCGAGCATTCAGATAGCGATAAAGACGGCTGGTGGGGGGGAGATTCTCACGGCTTGCGAGCGACTTAACACATGTGCTGACTTAAGTGAAGGTGAAGTGAAGATGAGCAGATGCTGTCTCGGTGACCTTTGACCCTCCAGTCAGCTGTGTGAGTGGACGCATGCAAACACACATGAAAGCACGTCTGAGAACTGATCACGTTATGCAGAGCTCATCAGCTTTTCTGTCTCTAAATCCAATTCGTCCTGTAATTCGAGTTTAAAATGACACATTCAGGAACAATAACCTCTTTTCACTGGTCCGGCAGATGCAGACGGGGGTTATAAACTTTTATTGTGCGGGTGTGTGGGTGTTCTTTGTTTTTTTTTTGTCCTTCCAAAACCTCCGTTTTTGGGATCATGTGAACCTAATATTCTTGATAGTGCAAATCCTCTGTAAAATTCCTTCTCATCATCTCTTGGCTTTAACTGTGAGAAACTTTACAGGATCAGTTTAGACTTTTTGGGGCTTTCATCAAACTATGTATTGTAATGACCCTAAAGAGTGAGACACATTTTTAGGAATCACACTTTTTAGGAGGCTTGTCTATCTACTGCTGCTAACCCTCTTAAAGATTGTTTTGCAAAGCTAGCTGTAGCGTTGCATGTATGGCGCACTGATGCCTGCAAAAAAAGACCGTCTATGGTTTTCTTCATTTCAGTCCTCTTGGTCCTCTCTTGCTCTGTTTCTCTTTCCAACGGTGCATGTGGAAACTTGCGCGATGACATAATTGCGACCTTTGACCAATCAGCTGCTCGCCTGCAGCGTTTTTGATGGACCATAAATATGGTGGCAACTACATAACTGTATAAAGGAATGTTAGTTCCCTGGGATCCAATCAGCACTTTCCTGTCTTCCTGTTGTCTGAATGGAGAATGCAGGGTTGGCAGTTTCCATAAAGTAGAAGTAAAAAAAAACTGCCACTCAGTCTGAGACAAATATGGAGTGAAGCTTTATGCTCATTTATTTCAGTTTCCTGTGCGCGATGGGAAAAATGTGCAGATGTTTCTGCTATGCCTTGAAGAAGACATTAGTAATTTGACTACCACATTTGATGCAATATATAGGAATTGAGAATGCATCAGCATCAGTCAAAAAAATAAAAAATTTAAAAAAAAGATGACGTGCCGTTTATCATTTGGTGATATGCATTGGCGCCCATGATAAGAACATTTCCTGACAAAAAACTTGTGAATATGTGAAAATGATGTGATGTGAATACCAATACTTTTCCCCCCCTGTAATGAACATACACCCACAAATCTTTGAAAGATTCTGTTTTTGATTTGGTGATCATCATGGCTATGTTACAGCCTTTTGATTTTTGCAGAAACCCATATTTTTTTGTTGAATTACATTTTCTTTTGCAATAAATATTGAAATTGCTTAACTAGATGAATTGGCATTTAAAGGGTGCATGGACTTTTTGCCACAAAGGTGTCAAAAAGTTATTGAAAATTTAAGAAGGCATTAGAGTTAAGTACATTTTTCTGCTATTACCATTTTCTCAAGCGATATTTTAAATGCATGACTTTTTACTCTTTCCTCGCATTTTTACATTATGCTATCACTACTTTTACTTACAGCTGAAAACCTCAAACGCACACCCACACATGTGCGTGCGTACTGTCATTATCGCGGTGTGGCTTGCTGGGAAGCAGATGTTCCGATGACAGCTTACCGTTCATGGTCATCATCTTTGGACATGCCATCAACATTGGCAGCGACACCCAAACACACACTCGCGCGTAACACTCCAGCACGGCGCAGAGCACCATCAATC
The DNA here is from genome assembly GCA_036785175.1 of Eupleurogrammus muticus. Taxonomy (NCBI): domain Eukaryota; kingdom Metazoa; phylum Chordata; class Actinopteri; order Scombriformes; family Trichiuridae; genus Eupleurogrammus; species Eupleurogrammus muticus. The sequence continues at coordinate 12,932,296 of JAYKQN010000022.1, forward strand.
ACAAAGAGTGGGAGAGGGTACACTTGCTATTCTGAGCGAGGTTTGTTTGCTTCCCTATGCAATCCATTCAAAGATTAGCAAGGGATTCTCTGGCATATGTGTGCACATTAATGAGTGTGTGTATGTATTAACGTGTACGTGTCCAAACCTGTGTGTACACTCTCATCTGCTGAAGACTTGGAGAAATTGGAAAAACAGAAATGCATTGTTTTTTTTATTCATGAGCTCCTTAAATATATAGAAATAGAATCAGGCGGTCAAAGGACATTATGGGATTTAAGAATAAGCATGTTCTAATCTCTGGCCTGCGTCTCAGAAGTTCCAGAGATTTTTTTTATGAGGCCCTTGCATAGAAAAAGGAAAACGAATTAAAGGATGTTGTGGGAGGTTAGAGGTTGAGGGACGTTGCACGGGGGATCAACGAGAAAGGAGGAGAGGAAAAACAAATAAGGAGCAGTAGTAATAATAACGCCTTTGTGTCGGAGGCCGGAGAGGAGATGGAGGAGGAGCTGCACCAGCAAAACTCTGCAGAAACTCCCAGAGGCCTCCAGTGTGGGGAGGATTTGTCCAATTCCTCATCCTGAGATCAAAGAAGAGGAAGAAGAAAGGGGGAAAGAGAGAGGGGGGGGATAACAGCAGACGACAGGGACAGAGCGACATGTAGGCGTCATTTCAGCTGGAGGAGACGATGCTGTCAGTCTCTCTGCATATATCAATAAATCCATTAATACGTAATAACAGTGTGTTATATGGAGTCCAAAAGGTCACTGAATATGTGAAAAGTGTCACATTATTCATTCAAACGGCTGCCGGCGGCTCCATTTTCGTGCATTTTGCGGCAGAAGAGGTTACCGGGTCGCAACGCTGGTGATTTAATGGAGTGCAACCGGACATTTTCGGAGGGCTGTGAGTCCCAGAGCGAGAGTGGTTTTACAGTCGACACCTTATAAAATGAAGCATTTTTCTCCCAGGGAAGCACGACCGGCAACTTTTACGTGTTGGTTGGTTTTTTAACATCAAAACATGGCTGTGCGTTGCACAAAAATGGAAGTTTTCCCTTTAGCAAACTTCACTTTATGTATTCAGAAGGTCTTTTTTTCATTCAGGGGAAGCAAAAAGATAACGATGAGGTCGACATTAAGGATAAGGGTTGTGCAAATGGTAAATTTGTGACAGAGAAAATGCCTCAGATGGGAAAGCATGAGGAACATCTATAATCAAATTTGAGGCCATGCAATTAATACCACATATGTCACGGAGTAAAAGTTTGCCTGACAACGTACATAGTTGCGTGCATGTGCATCCGATGCTGCAGCGCCGTGTCACAGCTGCGTTAAACAGCTGGGGACATTAATAACCCACCGAGTGGCATCACATCAGAGCACAGCGCCAGACCACAGCTTCTAGCGGCTGGAGTTTACGGGGCCGCCGTCCCATTAAATCGCCAAGAATGCGGCCTTCAAAAGGACGATTTAATTAAAGAAAGACGCGGTAAAGCAGATGATGAACTTGCCCAGGCCAGTGGTCAGTCCATAGCTGCAGAAGAAATCAGCAGAGGCTGGTGTCCCTTTATAGAACGGGTCAAAGATAGATTTATATGTGGAAACTCTCTGAATGAAAAGATATATGAGTCTGTAAAAAGGTTTTCAAGGAAACGGCACCACTCCTTGTCATTACGTTATTAAATAGACAGATTATAGTTGACCTAAGTGGAGAGAGAATTAATTTGTTTTATTTGAACGGATCCGACAGAAACACAAACTGAGGTTGGAGAACATTCAGTCCTTGTGGAAAAGCTTGAGATCTTTGTTTGCGTTTATTGATTTTTAACGAAATTACACGTTTTACGAAACTAGCGGCGTGTTGGGTAGAGCCAAAATCATCATGGTAATTTTCATTTTGATGCAAACCAAGGAATGCAGATGCAGAGGAATTGTGAAAATACCTGTTCATGGTTGCTCCATGCAGCACAGATGTGAAGCACTTCTCAGAAACCGCTGTCATAAAACGAAATATTAGTTCAGCCATTCGCAGGAATGCTAACATTTTTCAGTTCATACGGCAAATATTCAAGTTCATAATGAACAAAAATGGGGACACTACTATTTCATAGCACAGCCGAACATTATGGAAAATATCATGTAGATCCTATAACAATCTTCTCAAGTCAAACCATACGCTTGAACCTCTTGGAACATCTCATATAAAACATATCCACATTGTGGATATGATAGGAAATAATAGGCCAGAAATAGTGGGCGAACGCAGGTGTTCCCAGTGGTAAGGTTCGGTTTAATGACGCGACGTCTTCCCAGTGAGCCAGCATGCACTAAATGAGCATCCTGACTCTGACGCAATGGAAACTTAATGAATGTCGTTGGTAACACCTGCCGTTGCCGCCTGCCTCTTCACAACATGGCTGCTGTTAATGAGCTCTGGAGTCCCTCTTCCTCGTTTCTCGAGTTCTCTTCCTGTAGGTGTTTCGGTTAGAGGAGATTTAGAACGAAATTTATGTGCAAAAAGTGGACAATAAAGTCCAACTGCAGCTAATACGAGGCCTCAGAAGTCTGACTTAGATAAATCAAATATGTCTTCCCAAGTTGCCGTCCACCTGGCTCACGGTTCAGACAAAACAGGGGAAAGAGAGAGGGAGCAGTCGAAAGGTTGTCAGTCAAAAGGAGGCCGTTTATCAAATAGAAAAACGGTCGAAAAGCACATGTGGGAGCTCCAGAGGTTCCAGCAGCCCAGGTGAACTTTATCCCGCTGACGGGAGAGGAGAGGAGGAGCAGGCCGAGCCCGGTTTGTGTTAGCGCAGCGCGGTAAGTCAACGCACAGTCTGGCAGTCTGGTGCCGCCACAATGGGCTCGTCATCCATCTTCCAGGATTAGTCATGCTTCATTCCCAACAAGCCCCAAACACACATGCAAAACATCAAGCGCGCCACCGACTCCAAAAACTGCAGCGTTTGTCATCTTCATGATATAACAGAGGAGCTTGTTACATTTGTGAATGATTATGACTGCTCTCCTCCCCCCGAAATCCATGTGTGAAGTGATTCTCTGGAAAATTCAGGTAGAAAGAATGACGCGGCATGACTCGAGCGACGGATCGCTTTGGATGCGCCGCGAAATATCTGCCGTAACGAGAGAGAGGGAAAGAGAGTTTGGTCTGTCATTAACAGGCCGGCGCAGGCCTGCATATTTGTAGGAGGACTGTGATTATGGGGACACCTGGTAGCTCCGAGGGGACGTGTCTTCACGGTGCAGATGAGTAACTGCGAACTTGTCGAGGCAGCGAGGTCTGAGCGGAGATTTGGGTCGGAAAACCCGGCAAAACCGTCAGTGGGGAGGAACGGTATAATGGAAAAGCACTGGTAATGATGACTGACGCCAGAAAAACGTTGCTTCCAAATTGCAATGAAGGAAAACGCATCAGATTTGATCATCTTCGTAAGCCGTTAAAATTATAACCGTTAACACTTTCTCTTTTTTTTTGGAATATTTTCAAAATAAAGCACTTTACACATCAAAAAGCTGCGGATAATCAACGCTAATGATGTATTGACAAAATCTGGGAATTCCTTGATGGCTTATAGGATCCAATATGGACAGCAAATTAGTATTCAACAAGGAAAAAATAGTTTCATAACACAAGGCTGATTGATATAACTGAGTAGATTTAACGTTGATGTTCCCTGAAAGTTTCATCATCTTCATTACAGCATGTTTACTTTTTCTTTCAGTCTCCATCAGTGGCTTATGAGGAATCGTGATCTATGAACAGGACGTGAGTAGGGTTAGGGATTTGGAGTTTTGGACCGCGTTAAATAATAGTTTTCACATTTCGTCTCCTCAGTAACAGGAGAGCTGTTGGAAGTGGTCTTGACCCTGTCCATGAGCGAGTGGAATGAATTATCACTCGTGATTATTCGCAGTAGAAATCCTCACAAAAGAAGTGAAATGACAACCGAAGTTTCCACTGGATCCTCCGCTCTGTTTTGATTGAACCCGTTCCATTAAAACAACTATAAATCCACATTTTCTCCCGTTTCACGATGTGATTTTATGACATTTCTCCGCTACGAGCCACTATAACATGTCGCCGACCAGCCCATGTAGTTGTAAATTCCCCGGTTCTTTTACTCAGTGGTAGAGATTCATAAAAGCTTGCCATGAGCGCTTATTTCTCCAGGCCCCCCCGACCAACAAATAGGATTTAGTATGACAGCAGATATCCCCACTGGCTCCCCGCACCGATCGTGAGTACTGCTGCTGAAGTGCTTGATTGTGTTTGGGATTAAAAGGCTTGTAAACACACTTCCAGAGTGCTTTGGCTTCCTGTTTCACGACGATCGGAGCGTCCCTCTCTCGTCTGGACACTACCCAGACCCTAATTTGTTTCGTGTAGTCCTGGGCTGTGAAACATTTACATGATACGATTTCAATATTTCACATTTGCGCGTCCTTCGTTCTCCAAAGGGGCCAGAGGGAGAAAAGTGACATCACTTTCCATTTGTTGCGCCACACGTGCTCAGGCAAATGGTTTAGGCCTGTGTGTCTCCTCACATAACGCAACGCACATTTGTCATTAGCCAAAGCAGAAGAGTTTGGAACCAGGTACTTTTTATTCATCCTCAAGGCGATTGAGGTTATTTCAGGTTAAACGTAAGACACATTTTGTAGGTGATGGAGCTCAGACGTAGCCAAATCCCGCTTTAATCCGGAATACTTTAGCAACACATTATTTTAGCCAGTACGTGACAGAGTGTTCGATCGATCCCCAGAAGCACACATCATCTGTTCAGTGTGGGGGTTGAGGATTCCTCAGTCATAGCAATTATCCTTGGAGGGAGCTGCCAAGATGATAGAGTTCCCCTGTTTCCAGGATGCTGTCATGCGGGATTACTCTGTACGCAGTCGTGTAATAAATTAACAGGGGCTGATGGGATATTAGCGATCGATCACAAAAAAAAACAGCTTTTAACCCGGGATGCGTTTCACGGCGTGTGTCAGTGAACTGGCAGGCGTTGGTCTTTTCCACGTCTTCGTTGGCAACCCGTGCGGCTTTCTGTGATTTCAGACCGGGACGATGGCGCACGTCGGAATTCTTGCGGGCTATCGGTGTCCCGGTGAATGAGTTGTGAGCTGATAGGGGCTAACAAATTCCAGACCAAGCAATCCCCCCCCTCCCCAAAAAAAAACAATGATTTAAAATCAACGGAAGAAACCGCAGAGTGGTTTGTTGCTCAGAGTTGTTGTTGGAAGTAAAAGAAAAAAAACTAGCAGACACTCTCTCTGCAAACCGTGCAGCACAGACACATCCATTAAGGCCTGACAGAAACCCAACACCTGTGCGCTTCATTTGCAATGGAGCCGTGGCCATAGTGAGAGCGATCACGAGAATTTTCACTACTGTCGCCAGGTTGAACAAAAACTAACCCCGAACAATCCTACCAATGGATGCCTTCAGGAACTCATAGAGTACTGCAGAAAACCTACTATGAAGGCCCATTTTCACACTGTTCTTGTTTGGTCTGCTTTAAACAGGCAGTTTTTTTTTTTCCCTCAGATAGTCTGCTTGAAATAGAAATATAGAAACGTTAAAGGATTCTGATGATGACACCTAAAAAATGAACTTACTGTAGATCTTGAGCTAAAATTTTGGTTTAAATTTTGGTCAATTAGGCAGTGGATCAGCCTTTTATAGTTTTAAGTTGAGCTTGTGGAAACTCCACACAACAGCATAGAAATATCAACGCCACATTCCTCCTGCGATGGGCCAAGGGCAGTATAAACACACCACACCAAAGCAACTCATTTGCATTCCTGCTAATCAAAACTCTATATTGTGCTGTAATTACATTTACAAGAGTAAATTCAACATCTTTAAGCAATTGAAGAACGCCATCTATTTCCAGACCATTCCATCATCGGACTCATTAAACTGCTCTTTATGTGGGATGGATGACTATGGTAGCCCAGGCCAACCTAAGCATCTTCTTCTGATTGCCTCTGAATCCACAGCTATAAAGAAAAGAAGAAGGCGGACAGTAAATACAGATTACTGTCAGAAGGCACATTTGCAATTTATTATGAGTGCATATGTTGTGTTGGTTGATCAACTTTAATCTCTGATGGGGAGTAGAACCAGTCACAGAAGGCCGGTTATTTCTACATGAACAAATGTAACTTGTTACGCACTCATTCAGTGAACGAGTTTTCAGAGATCAGCAGATAAACAGCCCATACCAGTCACACTGTGATCACACATTCATCCTTTCCTGCATTTTCCCAGCTCTAGGTCTTGAGGTGGGAAATTGCTGGAGCAGATTTCCCAGAAAGAAATAAATAAAAAAAATAACTCTGTCTGGCTCACGCTCGTACATTACTCATTCCTGGGAAATTGCTGGAACATTTGTGTGAACGGGGCTCTAGTTTCACGCCTGGCCATGTTGCAAAGATATTCTTTTTTTTTTTTTTTTAATGTTGTATTATTTTTATACAGAGGACTGTCCTTAAATCAAATTCTTCGGCGGCCCAACGCGAAGTCCCAGAAGCGGCCAGACTACCTAATCAAATGACTTTTACATGAAAACGTCTCTATTTTCATCCAGCCACTGAAAACACTGTGCTCTTCCTTGGACCAATGTTTGCTTGGCTGTGGAAGTTTCCGGTGCTGGATACTCAACTTGTCCCGGTGACCTTGCGCTGCACTCCCCACGGAGAGAACGGCTAGTGACCTCTGAACCTATACGGCTTTAATAAAGCGTTAGTCTGGACTAAGGATCACACACACTGGGTCTGTACCAGTCAGAAGCTGATTCCAATCCCCAGGTCATTGTAGGAAACCTGTGTGACGTCTCGTGCTTAAGCAGCTGTTGTACAGTAAAGCTGGGGAGTAACCATTTGTAAGTATTTCATCCTCTCCCGCCCCCAGTAACTCCCTAAAGATGTAGCTGTTCATGTGAGCTGGTTCATGTTCGGCCTAATATTATCACTTTAGCGAAAAAGACAGATAAGATACGCGTCGTCTGGACAGTTTTTCTGTCACATTAGGGAGAAGAGACACGCCGTGTGATGGCGATAACTCAGAAATGCAGATCTGTAGTCATTAGGGACAAGCAGAGAGCGTGATGATAAAAACGGTGAACTGCTGCACACCCGTCAACATCAGCATTTTGGTTTTTATTACTGTGGACCGGGTTTGCTCGATAAGAGGGAGTAAACTTTTTGATTTATGTGCAGCATCTCTATATAATACAGACATTAGACCTACATTACAATAAAAAAAGCAATTCAAATCTCATTTTGTTCAATAAGGGACCTTTTAAGATAATCACAGATTTTTTTTTTTAAGATTTACACCTTATTTCTTTATAAGGTTGAGAAGGTTAAGTGTGTTAGCAATACATTTTCTACAGTGGTGAATTTGAGTTCAATGGTCACTTTGCTTTTAGCTCTGTTTTGTGGATATAATTAACTTTTTCCACTTCCTAATCCACTTTTAGACAAAAAATAAGGCAAAACCAAGACAAATGTTCAAGCTGAATGTCAACTTAGATTTAGTATTTTTGTTTTTACCCACATACTATATATATATCATTGGGTTTCATCATGTCTGGCGGCCTGTGGGCGGCCTGCAGCTGCTCTTTCTGTCGGGTTTTTTCGAGTTCGGGAGTTCATCGGTGCAATGATGTGCACGTAGCAGGGTGATGGTGGTGGCGGCGGTCTCCAGGCGTTACGCCATGGCATCGCGTAGCACCAGCTGAGCTGAAACTCCACTTTGTTCACCACTTACTGGATCGCAAAAAAAAAAAAGGTGTCTGTTCAGCATGGGGATTTATAAGTGAGGAGGAGGATTTAGCTGGAGATGAGTGAGGGTGGTGGTGTGTGTCTGTGTGTGTGTGTGTGTGTGTGTGTGTGTGTTTGGGGTGATGTGCTGCCAGGATTCAGGATTTGGACCCTGGCAGTTCTGCTCAGACTGGATCGGGTCCCAGGGCTTTGCTGTACCCCAGCGGCCCAGACGGGAGGCGATGAAAGCAGGAGCGAGGGTTTCCGCCACTGAGCTGGAGACGCTCGGCTGGAGTGTGGAGTCCTGTTGTAACGACCATTACTACGCTGTAAACTCCGTGTTAAATAAATTACAATTATTACGATACAGTTCACAGCTTTAATTGCCTCAGCCGGAGTATGTCTGTCTGTGTGTTTGTTCACAAAATACCTAAAAAGGTTTTGGCCGGACATAAAGCCACGTTTAGAGCCATAGTTAAAAGTTGAGTATAATAATCTTCATTTAAAATAATATTAACCATTGCTAGATCAAAACACAGTAAAACAGGTTACCAGGTTAATATAATGGATCGATTTATTTAATTTAGGATCATATTAAAGTGATATTAATTGCAAATGTTCATGCTATTTTACATTGTGAATATACAGATTTAGTGTAGTCAGTGTAGTCTAAACATATGGCTGCAGTTAACTAGTTGTTTTTCATTACAGCTGAATGAGCAACATGTCGACACATGTGGCATTCATTCGCTGACACCTATTTAGATGTATTTAATGTCTCCTTCTATTTGTTGTTTCTGCGACCGGCCTTCATTTGTCTTCACGCTTCTTTTTTTCGACGCCGACACCCGACCCACCAGACTGTAATACACACCCGATTTATTATGTGAGGATAATAGCTCCTGCAGACCTGAAAATTATTTGCGCGTTTCTTTCTCTTTTACGCATCAATCCTTTATTTGTCTATCCACACAACATTTCCAGAAATGCAGTACATTCCACAGTCAGACGCAGGCCGATGGATGTTAATGTAGATGATGAATAAGCGTTGATTTGTTCTCCTGGACCAAAAAAAGCACAGAAGGAAATTTATAAAGGGAAAAAAGAAATAAAGGGAAAACAGTGGAAACAGACAGTGGACTAGGAAGGGATAGATTAAAAAAAAAATCACATGTTGCTGTTCTAGATTAATATTGGTTGTCTTGGATGTGAGAAATTATGGATTGGATAATGTGCTGCGGGCTGTTTTAGGGATTCGGCTCTGATTGAAGAGGATTCATGTGTGCAGCCATAGCAGACGGAGATATGGGGGTCATCTGGTTTGTCTAAATAGTTGCATCTGTACAGCCGTGTTTGTGTGTACATGTGCTGTTCCAATATGTTCAAATCTTCAGTCCGTGTAGTGTGCACACACACCCTTCTGCTCTCATTTGAGCTCCCTTAACAAGTGAGCGAAAGAGCGCAGGAATGAAGAAGCGTGCCGTGAGAGCATTTAGGGAGTTGTTTTTCCTTTTTTTTTTGTAACTTGTGACACTGCAGCCATCAGTCAGCAGCATGTCCTCTCCTTCTCCTCGCGGTGAATGGACTGCAGGGCAAGTGGCCGGGGATGGAAGAAAGGCAGCTCTGGCCTAATTAGAGGGCAGTGTTTCATGTTTACATTGCTGCCAAAACAGTTTCCGAAGCATGCAATTACTCTGAGTCAGTATGGCATCTATCTGGAAGGATTTCCTACCTCCCAGGAAGCCACTGGGTCTCCATACTTTTCAATGCAGCAACTTGAAGTTAAGTATTTAAATTGGCCAGTTTCACATTTTTCTTGAGCCTGATCAGACATTTATGTCTCTCAACGAGGCTCTGAACATGGTCTAAAAAGGGATGCTGACCTGGCTCTTTAAAGAATCTGTTTCATCCCTCCCACTGGCACCACAGCTGGCCTGGTGCACACACACACACACACACACACACACACACACACACACACACGCTCACATGCTCATCCATGGGCATGAACTCACACACTCAGGAACACGTGTGCAATAGGTTTCCTTGAGGAAACTGTCTTTTTGAGGTGTGTGTGTGTGTGTGTGTGTGTGTGTGTGTGTGTGTGTTGCATGTGTTTTTTTGGTGATCTGCTACCGTGTGTCTGCTATCTGCCTCTACGCAGACAGGTTAGCTGTTTTTATAGTCTTTGCACAAAAAGCCTCCATGCCAACTCCTCCTAAAACAGTTGTTCTGTGGTGAGTGCCCCTCAAGCTGCTTGAAGGGTTTTGGCAGTACACAATCCATTAAAGACACGGCAGCGTGGTGGCCCTAATATGGAGCTGTTTCACTCAGTGTTGATCCACAGCAGAGGAGAGCAGAGAAAAAGCCGCTGTGAGGATCTCCACCGCTTCACGGGCAATTATTCGACTGTAATTACTCACAAGATTTAGAGTTTGAAAGAGAAACGTTCATTTGGCCCGAACACGACGACGCTGGATGTAAAGAAACGACTCGTCGTTAAAAAGAAAAAAAAAAAGATGAGACACGAATGAGGTCTTCCAATGAAGCAGCGATCGAATGCAGATGTTGGGAACGGGTCTGCTACGGTTTACATCTCGGCGGCACACACACACACACACACACACACACACACCACCAGGCAGGCAGACAGGCGAGCGCATGGCTGTCCGAGGTGTTCTGCCTCCTAGATTATCCCAATATTTGCAAAGCACATCCTGGAGGAGGACCACTTTGAAAAAGGGGAGACCAGTGCAGGGTTGCAGCCCTCCCTCACACGTGTGTGTGTGTGTGTGTGTGTAAGAGTGTGTTTGTAGGTGTGTTTATGTGTGTGTGTAATCCTAAACCAGACACAGCCCTGTGGCTCCTTTGAGATTCGGTCTTACTTTGCTCACAGTCTCCCTGTCTCTCTTTTCACACTCTCAGTGCAATACAACAGAGTGGGTGAAGAGCAGGGGAGCGAGGGAGAGAGAGGCAGTGTGTACAAGGCAGTAGTCAATCACTCAGTGGAGAGAGAGAGGGAGGGAAGGAGGGAGAGAGAGAGAGAGAGAGAGAGAGAGAGATTGGATAAGCAGCTCGTCCCTCAGTCCTGGCTCTAAGTTTACAAGCAGCCAGGCAGATTTTCTTGGCTTGGACGCAGCGCTCATGACAGGATTAGGAGCCGGGGACGCGGGACCAACCGGAGATCTGCAGGTCCTAGTGGACGAGCCCGAGCCAGATTCTGTCCCCGCACAGGTAGGACCGAGACCCTCGCTTCAGTGCATCAGTCCCACCGTCTACAAATGAGGTTTCAGAGCTGACAGCAGCAGCACGTTTCTCCCTGACACGGCGTCCCAGCATGCATGAAGACTTCTGGCATGTGTGGTTTGGCACCACAGTTTAATCCTCGCTGATATAAAACTGACTCCCCTAAGGCTAGTAAAAGATTACAGCATTATTTTTTTGTAATGTTGTGAAATAAAATTTACCAAAGGACTTTTTACTCATGACTTCCCACCCCCCCTTTTCTTTTCTCCTTTGTTCTGTAGACCTTTCAGGCATGCTGACAGTGCAATGTATGGAGAAGGGGGGAAAAAGTGAACATGGAAAAGTGGTTTATGTTAAGAAAGAGTCAAAAGACATGCTGGGTTTCATTTTATCTGCAGCTTATATGTCAAAAGCATGATGGCACCGGAAAGACATACACATATATGTACAGTATATGAATGGACAGGCACTATTAATCCAACACATACTTATTTAAAGTTCCAAAAAACTTTCATCGCATGCTATTTTTTGAGCCTTGTTACTGAACATTTTGTAAATTGCTGAGGTAGTCTTTTCGGAGTAAGTGGACCGTCACGTTCGTTCCAAACGGAATTCGTTTGCAGCAGAGAAAACATTAACAGTCGGTCAGCTCAGACGCTGGGCTCGCTGTTATGTAACCGCGCACCGTAACTCACGCTACCTGGCGAAGGGACGAGGCGTTCGGGTTCCCTACTGTAAGCGGGCGCTGACAGTGGATCCAGTTAAAGCAGCACTTTCGACTTCTGCCAGAGTGAGGAGTTAATTTACCCACTTGGAACCCTCTTTGCACTGGAACACGCACGCCAACCCACTGACTCATGTTCATTGAACGCGTAGCCAGCATCTTTATCTGCTCCAAACCCCCCGAAAAAATGAAATAAACTTGATGTTAGCTGTGAGATTTCCTTTGCAGGATTCCAAAGTTTGAGGGGAACATTACAAAACACTAAAAAGAGGAAAGAGGAAGCCTACAAGTTGTGTTCTTGCTGCTTGTATAGGCATCGGCATTGACGTGTGTGTGTGTGTCGGTGTGTGTGTGTGTGTGTGTGTGTGCAGCTATAATCTGCACACACAGTTTTTAGTAGAATACCTCAGACTCTGGAACCCTGAAACGAGTTGACTGTGATTATGAAGCACATGGGTCCCTTTTTATTTCAGTTTCTGCTGTTTCAGCTTGCCACAGTTATAGTCAAGGGGGAGTGTGTGTGTGTGTGTGTGTGTGTGTGTGTGTGTGAGGATTTGCCTGTGCATGTGTTTAACCTACAGAATCCATTCACACCAATTAACATAGCTGGCCGGTGGGGGGAGGTACCGGCTGTGTGACCCCTAACGCTCCACTTCTAATGATGTTTGTGACATAGAACAGATATACAGAAGAATGTGAAACAGAGAACAAACTAGTGCAAGACAATATATTTGAGCCCTAAAGTAAACCTGTTAATGTTTTACGACGGGGTCGTATCATCATTAGAAGTTTTTTTTTTTAATATGATTAGATGCAGCCAAGAACACTAACCACACTGAAGCCCACATAACGTCAGCTAAGGGCTGTCTGGAAACACACATGGGATTTACAGTGACCCCCTTTTCTTTTTTCTAGTCATTGCTGCTATTCTTGTAGTCCTGTTTGGACTCCAGAGAATGAAATGGCGCTGATTTCACATGCATATAGGACGCACCAAAGCACAGAATTTAGCTCGTTTTCCCACTGGGAAAGTTTTTTTTTTCTAATGTTTGTTTTTTGGGTTCACCACCCCTGAAAAAAGTGTCCTCAAGTGTCGTTTTCTGTCTCTAAAAGTCTTCATGCCTCTCCTGTTGTACAGAAAAGAACCGATCTGGTTTCAATTAGGCTCTCAGGCATGTGTGCGGGTTCTCTCTCTCTCTACGTAAACATTCCCATCCCAGGATTTAAGGTTTGTGGTTAGACTGCACCTCCCCTCCTTCCCTTTCTCTTTACATTCGCCTGCACTGTCACTCTTTCCTTGTGTTCATCCCTTGTCTGTGCTACAGCTGCACGGCCGGGCTGATACATGTCCTCCATGCACGCACCCACGCAGGAAATAAAATAAAAACGTAAGGTCAGCTCACTGGGAGGCTGGCTTGCAATGGAAAGAAGAAAAAAAACTCACCTTTGAGCATGTTAATGCTGCCCAGCTCAGTACAGGCTGACCCACTGACTTCCTGCCAGGGCCTCTCTCTGCATAAAAGCGTGCAGCTTGGATGGAGGCTGCATTTTTCAGGTGTTTGTATTGACGAGCCGAGGCTCTCTCGGCCTCTCGTTGCCGGGTTCTCTCTTTTCTTTCCTGCAGACAGAGCGGCCCTTGTGTTCTCCACTGTTTTCCCGCGGAGGTCTGTTTGTACTCTTTCCAGTCTTCCCAGTGCTCTGTCCAGTGTTATTGGAGCATGAATTGGCCTCCACGGGGCAGGTAGAGAGGCTGTGCAGCTCTGCAGCTTCGGCGGGCGAGAGGCTGCGATGCGGAAGATTTGTTTCGCTTTTTTTTTTTTTTTTAATTCCTCGGTCTGGTTGATTCTATGTCCGTTATTCGGTGGGTGAACGCTCTTTCCTGACTGGCGCGCGTTGGAACCGTTTAACGCACGCTTCGTTCGGCTCAGGTTTAATCGCCCGGTTGTAAATTTATCGGCCGGAGAGCAGCAGATGTCCCGCTTGCTCCTTATCAACCTCTGCAAGCACGGCCAACTAATCAATCAACTTGATTAAAAGGAAAGGGAGTCAATGGAAAGGAGTCAATTCAGCAAATGTCAATGTAGTAGCAATAGAATCAAGTTTAATTTTAATGCTTTCTTTAACGAGTTACAGCAGCATAACATAATCTGCACTTATCTCACCTTAAGTTGCAGACTAGAATATCTAGTCCTATTTACTGAGTGTAAAAGCTGCATGAGCACCTTCTGGGATAGTAATTATTGTTCCAGGTATCAGTCAGGCCCTCAGGCGTCACCTGGGGAACTGAGTCAGGGCCTGTAAGAGACTGTAAATCGTGACTGAACATGCATGAAAACATGAGTAATGGTCGCATGGCAGTTGACTGGCAGCTGGATGATACAAGTGACCTCTTTTATATCGTCAGTCGTTCGATGCCTTGTTGAAATGAAATAATACTGACGAATGTAGCGTTAAGACAGGGACCCATATGTTCTAGCCTGATTATGTAATACCCTCGCAGTGGCGGGAAAAGAAACAGGGGAGCGCTTGCTACTGGATTGAGTTGTGGACCAGCTGCAGTGATATAAACATGATTTTTATGAGTGGAATCTGAACAAATCCAAAAAAGTTTTTTTTTTTTTTCAGTTCTTTTTTAGTTGGACCCACAAGGTTTATTGTTTACATGTGTTGCTGCATCTTATTCTTGTGTTTTTATGCGGAAGCAGAGCAGCGACACCTGGCTCCAAAACCACCGCTCCGGGTTGCCAAGGGGAATTTTTTTTTGCGGACATTGTGATATTTTCGGGTCTCGCAATCCGTCTTTCTCACTTTTTAATAGCCGTCCTTCGTCGGAGCCAAGACGGTTGGAAATGTAGTCTGAAAATGGCTTTCAAATATGTAAGCACCGTCCATCTGTATTTCTCTTAATCTCCGTCACCGGCCCCTCGCCACATCCTGTTCCATATGTAGGTGGTATGGTGTTCGAGGGCCATGCTGTCTGCGTTTCCTCCGGTCTGCTGAGGTCAAATGACCCATCTGAGGCCACAGACGTCTCAGAAAACATACCCAGATGCGCCGTGTGTTGGGATTTAATTGTCTGTTTTTGTCGTCGGCCCCTGTGCGCGTTAGTGGGGCTGCAGTGAGCATGTTTGCACGGCCATCCGGGTCTATCTGTGTGGATTTTCACATATTTGCACTCTGACCTCCGGTCCTCCAGGTGGAAGAAGCATAACTTCCTACTTCTCTGGCTGATGTTGACGTTGAGCTGCTGCCAAGCCACCTGGTTACATTATACGTTCCACTCCATCATGCAACACATACACACACGAATACGCTTGATTTATATGATGTATAAGACCACTGCATTCACTAACCAAATTGGTTAATTTACTAGCTATACATTTCTAATCACAAATGGAGTAAGGATTGTAATGAATAGCACATGAATAATAGTTGTTTTCTGTCCAGATTAAGGCACGTTAAACATGATACAAAGGGGAGACATGCACCATTAGATTCAGCTGGAGATTTTCACTCCCTGCACGCTGTTCTCCAAAACAAATGCCAAACAGGAAAAGCACCACTGACTTAAGCGTTCATTCCGTGGTTAGTTTTGATCGAGTGCACACTTCTGCTGAGCCCTCTCCATCCTCTCGCTTGTACTTGAGATGACTCAGGAGCTTGTTTTGTTTTGTTAACGGCCATTAGAAAGATTTAGCCGCAATTACCGGATGATCATTTTTCCGTTTGCTCAGCAGTTTCGGGAACAGCGCCGCGGTACGAGTCAGTCGTTGCTCAGCGCACGCCGGTGCTTTAATCTTTATCCCATCTATACGATCATAAACTGACCATTAGCCTATTATTTCTCTTGGGGGGGGGTTACTGGCTTTGCTCTCTGATTGTCGTCCAAACATCTAATGTGGTCGAAATGTGAAAGTGCTGAATATTGAGCCAGGAATGTTAATTACAATAGAATATCTAATAAAAAGCATCGGATAAAAAAAGCTAAACAACATCATTAACAAAGTGATACTGAGATATATAATCTATGTATATAAATATATATGCAGGACCCTAATTATAAAACTGTCAGCCAAATGTGCTATACACACCTTCGTGCTGCAGGCCAAATCACAGTGGCTGGAAAAAAAAATTGTCCGAATGATATTTAGAGCAATGCCCGCGAGGAAATAACCGACTAGAGTAAAATGTTCTCAGATGCTAGGGAGACAGTTTTACTTTGAGACTTTTAGTTGGCACAGACTGACCAGAAGAAGCCGGGGTGGGGAATAATACTAGACTGGAATGGCTAATTCGGGCTGGTATGGGCATGAGGTGAACCGCAGGACCGGGATTGGCCTGAGTGGGTTTGTACTGGTCACAGCTGGAACGCTGATTCTAAGAAGAACTGGACCTTTCCGGTTTGACAGCTGTTATGTGGAGAGGATCGGAGCAGTGTCTGCACTGGTCCAAATGGTTTGGAGATACAGTACTTATTGTCTAAAGAGAGGAAAAGAAGCCTTAGATTCTAATTTTGCAATTTCCTCATTAAACTTCACTATTATGAAAAAACTGCAGTTCACATAGAGCACATTTGAGCACTCTAGTTCACAGTAATCCTTCTATAGGGGTGATAACTTAGAAGACAGGATATTGGAAGGAGGCAGGAGATTGACAGGCATTCTGGGCACGTTTTACCAGGAGGTGATGCAAGACATGCTGCAGAGACTATATCTCTTAGCTTGCCCTGGGAATGCCTTGGGGTTCCCATGGAAGAGCTGGACGAAGTGGCTGGGAAGAGGGAAATCTGTGGCTCTCTACTTGGTCTGTTGGAAGAGGATGGATGGATGGATGGACAGATGGATAAGAATTCATGAGTGGTCAGACATGACGAATGCATCTGATGCATCTTCCATCTAATACTCAGTATAAAAGGACCAAAGCTAGAATATCAGTGAAGCACATGGCTCACCGAATGGTTTAATCAGAATTTAAATGACGTCAGCTAAATAGTATTGTCCTCGCACTGACCAAATCTAATTTCTGGTAATCTTATGATTTCATTTGATTCAAATTGTTGGTGTCACGACATGATTTAAAATAGGTTCTCAATTCAACAAACGGTTTGCCAAACTATTCACCCACATCCACCCAATTGCAGCATGGAACTCAACCCGGATCATTTGCTAATGCTTACTGTAACTTTTTGACTCTCAGAGCTGATTATGACCCTCGCGGTGGAGCTCTGCCTTTTCTGTTGCGCCAACATGTCGTTCTAGATGATCTACCAAAATGAACTCATCACCATTAAACCATCAAGTGAGCTCATATCTTTTGGAGGAAGGTTGTCTGTCCCTCTAAGGCATTTCAGTGATTCTCTACAGCGTCTGAAACCCTGTTGGAGCGTGTCCATCCCTCCAACAGGGTTCCAGAGACTCTGTGGATGATCACTGAAGCCGCTCTGGAGACTTGTTTTATGTTAGTATTTCCCGGACTCTTTATAATACGTTCTACATTGAGTGGTACATTGAGGTACACAAGGCCCAAACCAACACAGCCAGATCACAGTGCTCTATTTCCTCTGCCAGACAAAACTACTTGAGCTAAAAGCAGGTTGTGGCTGGGTCTACTCAGCACCTGTCTCCATGCTTTCCACCCCAGAGCATGGTCTAGTCCGGTGTTTGGCCTGGCACGAGTCTCAGACTTGTGTTGAAACGTGTCTCTCATCAACTGTGTAAGAACATCGCTGTACAGCGTACAAGCTTATGAAAAGGCGACAACACACCAGGAGGCATGCTGGTATGTGAATAACTATACAAACACTGACAGCTAGCGGCTGAAAACAACATTAGAAGCACATTACTCCATGCATCAGCTGTAGACGAGTAAATCAAACTTTCATGTGTTCTCCGTTTTAAGCCGATTGACAGTTGGACGGTTGAAAAGTTGAAGAGTGCTCAACGCGCTGGAAAGAGCATCCCCAGATACATTCTCAGCTGTTTCTGTCTGTTGCTAGTTAACATGGCCCCGTCTGTGCTTCGACGAAACCCCATCTGCATTGACAGGCTTGTTCCACTTGTGTGAGACACTGGAAGACTGTGAGGGGGCTGCGGTTTGGTACAGTTGGACGGACTCAGTGTACACATGTGTGTGTGTGTCTGTGTGTGTGTGTGTGTGTGTGTGTGCAGTGTTTTTTGGCAAACCTTTGGGCATTGCCTTTTTGCCTCTGATCACACAAGAGACATATGACTCACTTATTTTACCATTATGTGCACAAACCCAAATATTCCCATAGTCAGCAACAGGAGAAGGGGATCCAAAACAAGTAGCTGTGCGACTACAGAAATGATAATCACCATCATTATTAGGCTATAAATATTAATGTTTCCAGCCTTATATTTGTGTCTGATGATAGATTCCCAGTTTGTGGAACTAATGGTCAGACAGTGAGACTGCAGGGATGGTAGAGAAAAAGATACCAAACCATAAAAGTGAAAGTGCACTATTGAATGTTTGTTCTAGGTTTGATCTATGCTTGAGTTTTCAGAGGCATAGAACCACTTGGATTCATGCAAATACAGACTGTCCCCTCAAGAAGCAAAAGTGAAAGCATTACTTATTTTTTCCACCACGATCCTTAAAGGAAGAAGAAAGGGATAGGGAGTGACTTGGATACTGAGGACAGTGGTTTTCTGCATCTGTCTCATACAAACAACTTTCCCAAACATTTGAGTCATTTAATACATATAAGTCATAAAGGATAAGATTTCAAAATTCCAATATAAATCATGTGGACTGTGAATATTTTATATGTTGAATGCATGTTTTTCAAATGTGCTTTTATTTTATGCATGTTAAAGCCTAACATAGTTACAGCTACACACAAATATGAAAGAGTAAGGTGCAAACCAAAAAAAGATGTTCAGGTAGAGAACATTCAACTTTGAAGGAAAACTTTAGCGTGACCACAATTTAGCCCTTAATATTTCAACATGTAACAAATGCTTTCCTGTTTTTTCCTACAAAGCCCCTTTTCCTGTTACCCTTCCTGCCCTCCCCCACCTCCCTCTCTCTGTACCTCTCCACTAATTTTTTCAGCATGTGCATCGTGTGTTGCCATTTTAGTTGACAAATTCCCTTTGCATTTTGTTATTATTATCACTTACAGGCAATTCGTCTGCAATGATTTGAGAATCTAAGTGGTTAAAATATAAAATCTAGTTGTGTGAAATGGCCACAAACGACCTTTGAAAATTCACATCCCTCTCTTTCTCCTCATGCACACAGCTGTGACCGGCCTCCTGCGTCCCGTCACACCAATTTTCCGACAGCAGTCTTCCGAGGTTGACCTGATTACCTCTCCTCACCCACCATGCGTCTGAAAGTCCACTTCGTCGCCATCGTCTTCCTGCTGCTCATCCGGGTCGCCGAGCCCCGGAGAGGCCTAAGGTCGGGGGCTGTGGAGAGGGGCGGCGGGGGCCGCGTACGGGGCAGGAACAGGGCCGGGATCATGAGGCGTCAGACCCAGGAGTGTAAGGAGTACATGGAAGCGGGGGAGAAAT
Source organism: Eupleurogrammus muticus (assembly GCA_036785175.1). Lineage (NCBI taxonomy): Eukaryota > Metazoa > Chordata > Actinopteri > Scombriformes > Trichiuridae > Eupleurogrammus > Eupleurogrammus muticus. The sequence goes on from JAYKQN010000022.1 coordinate 12,951,597, forward strand.
ACCTGGACTGCCAGGACAGGCAGCTGACCACAGTGATGGAAGACTGGCCTAAAGATATTCACCACCTGCTGCTGGCCAGAAATAAGATTCAGGCAAGTGCAGACGTGCATGTGTAAGTATAAAGATATAAGATACAGAGCACATACTGTAACAGCAGATTCTAGGAATGTCCAATACAGCTTTCTGCAGCAAAGGAGCGCTTTGCATCAACTTCCTGCAAATTAGCGTCTCAAGCCTTTTAATCGAAACCTAAACCCAGCCAATTTGTTGATAGCATCAGCATCTGTGCACCATTCATTTGGTGTTTGCTATCAAAGACCGATTATTTTGCAGTGTGTGTGTGTGTGTGTAGGGTTTTGCATTTCTTGAACAAGTGAGTTCACAGGTGTTCAGAGGATCAAACCACAGCACTTTGCCAGCAAGGTATGAAGGAGTGGCTCAATCAGTATAATTAAGCTTCACTTTCTCACATTCCAGTTGTAATAGCTGGGTTGCGGAATGAATGACCGGTGAGGGAAAATATGAAGAAAGTGTCAGTCATGTTTTATTTTTAGCTGGGTCTTTGACCTTGTTGGACTTTTTTGGCTTGAAATGTGAAAATTGTTGTTCTTAGTGCCAAATCCGAAGAGAATTATCGCTGGCTTCAGAAGAGACGAATATTTGGGTTTTAAAGCCCAGACCTTTACTGTTTTGTTTCACTCTGACTGCTGTCATAAGCCCAGCTTCTAGAAACACCAAGCAGATGGTTTTAGTTATAAAAAAAGCTTTGAAAGACCTGTGTTGTGTTACCTGAACCAGCAGACAGAAAATCGTGTGAACATAGTGTCAGAAAAAGTGCTTAACCTCTAAAGACAAACCTGCTTTTTCAGTCTTATTTGTGAAAATAGTATGCCCAAGTTGTATATATCTATTGGCTATCAGATTTGAATGGTCTCATCATGGGAAATTCCCATTGGGTCGCACTGCTGTCCATCAAAGATGGTCAAACTTTTGTAGGTGGTCCCCATTGCCTTGTGCATGTCCTCAATCCATGCAACACAACACCGTTAAACATACATTCTTCAAAGAAAACCCACAAAACTAAATAGCTAACATTCCTCTCTTCAGGTTTTGAGGGACAACATGTTCTCCCAGTTCACCGAGCTGAGGAGCCTGGACCTCCAGCAGAACGACATCTCCATGGTGGAGGAGCGGGCGTTCAGCGGCCTCTCCCAGCTCACCACCCTGCTCCTCCAGCACAACAGGCTGAAAACAGCCACCGAGGAGGTCCTGCTCCCCATGACGCGCCTCACCTACCTCCGTCTCTACGACAACCCCTGGAGCTGCCACTGCTCGTTGGACAGCCTGGTCAACACCCTGCAGGTGCCGAGCAACCGCAACCTGGGCAACTACGCCAAGTGCGCCGAGCCGCTTTCGCTGAGGGGCCAGAAGCTGAAGAAGCTGAAAGTGGACTTGCTGTGTAACAACCAGGAGGAAAGGAGGCCCGAGGCCGGAGGGGGGCCGCGACCCAGGCCTCCTCCAATACTGAAGCCAGAGGCTACGTCCATGTGCCACACCTACATGTTCCCCAAACCTCGGTTGGACTGCAGCTACAAAGGTGAGAGCATCAAACTCTGGATCTTTATCTTGTCACTAAAACTCTAAATCCAGACACAGCGTAATTTGAACTCGCAACTTGTCCCTTTCCTGGAAAGATTAAAGAGAAATCACATTGCTAACTATGCATGCAGAAAAGACGTGACATGGGACAAACCAAACACTGAAGCAGCATTAGAACACACAAAGATCCCATTCAAATGTCCTCCTTTCATTGGCAGCCGAACACTAGTCTTGGAAGTGATATCATGGTCAGCTACTGTGCCACTTAGTTGATTCCTGTCAAAGACATGATTTTAATTGGCAACACGCAACCGACAGACCTGGTAAAAGGGCCCCTTGCATACAAAAAGGTGCATTTGTCTGGTTTGTGTAGGCTACATAGTCTCCTCAGTCTAAACTTACACTTAAATGTTCAGTAAAAGTACGAGCCAAACTTAATTTAGCTGCTCAGAACGCGGCGGGACAAGTAGACATGTAGAGTTGCTTTTATTAAATTTGCCATATGGGTTGGCCAGAGGCTCTGGACCGGTCATGGTCTATTTCTTCAAACTATCACTTTTTCTTCTCCAAAGTAGTAGTTTAAAGATCACATATCATAAAAAAAAACAAGTTGTGATTATAAGAAGTTCTAGGTGTTATAAATACCGTCCCATGTTTCAAAATGCTCAATGCACAGAGAAATGCACACAGCCCGTATTAGGAAACTAGGCCTTAAAACGAGCCTCATTCACAGCCATTAGATCAGAGGAGATACTCATTAATATTAATGAGACGGATACGAAACGAGCTGCTCTCTTCAGAGAGGAGTTATAGAATTTTTGGTGCTGGGTGCTTTTCTCATCTTTGGAAATCCCTGTTTGTAGTGTAATATAGAAAAAGTCCATCATCTCCATTGTTTTTGATTTCCTGAGTAGAAAGCAGCAGTAAAGATAGAAAACAGACATCAGTCCATATAAAAGAAGAAGACAAGGGGGGTTTCACTGCTGGTTCTCTGTAAAAAAATGCTATACATCTGCTATCATAATGGAAATAATGTCTCCAGATTTTCCAGAAAAAAGAAGGTTTCTGTTTCATCATCTCATCTGACATGGCCTGAGTTTCCTACAGTATTTAAGGATTCTTTATTCTGGTTTGATTCCATCCATCAGTCCCCTTATCTGCATCCTCTTCAAAGCCCTATCGCGTGACAGCTTTGTCATCCAGACAGCCTCGCTGTCCCCACACTGTACTGGGCTGAATACGTCTCCTTGATTGAGACCAAATGAGCTCTCCCGATTTTTAAAATGAGCCGATGGGATGCATCTATAAATGGGGAGCTTATGCCCCTCAGTGAAAGCGATCTTTCACAGAGCTCAGACAAGCCAAAGCCACACAATGCAGCGACTGTTGCGCAAATGCTTGAGGAAGTTTCGAGCATATTTTCCTGATTTATTCTTTTTTTCTTTCTACAGTAGGACTTTTGAATTGATTCTTTATCTGAACCACTATAAGGTCCCTGTGTTTTTCTCTCAGGCCGATTCTGTCATCCATCTTTCCCCTCTGTGTTTTATGCCCACTACTAACTCTCTCCATCCTCCAAAGTTGTGCCCCTCCATTAAAGCAATATGTGATGTGTGTGTGTGTGTGTGTGTGTGTGTGTGTGAACGCCGCTTAATGCACGACAGCTGTCTTGCATTACATTTCAAATACATGGTTTCTTTTGATTTCTAAAGATGTCCATATAGCTGTACTGTGAGCTGATACTAGTTGAGGCCTGGATACTTTCTATTTCAGTGTTTTTCAGCGACAATGTTTTCATTATCTGCACAATAGCTGTCATTCACAGTTAAATCTGCATTATATAATTACACATTTGTGTTTTCTCTGATGTCTGTTCAACAATCTGGACGTGGCACGCCACCTATTGCGTCTCTCTGCCACGTTTTATGCATCCTCCAAGTCCTTATTAAAGCAGAGGCAGCCGGTAGTTTTCCTGTAAACAAATGCACAACTGTGTTGAATCCATTTCGTTCCGTGACTGGATTTGTCAGTATTTAAAATCCTGCATCCTTTGTTGGTGAATTGCTGCATTTCTCTGTGCATTACAGCCACCTACAGATCAGTGAAATAGTGTCTAACTCAAGGTCAGAACCTGCACTGAGCACAATCAGACGAGCCCCTTAAGCCTTTTTTTGTACAACATATATACGCTACTGATCAAAAACTCCACTAGGCTCCTTCCCTATGTCCTAAAAGCTAAAAATAAAGCTTTGCAAATATTTTTTTGCACAAATAATGCCTTAGCCTGCCCCGCTGATATCCTATCAAAGTGGTTAAATTAATCATGTTATCAAAACAAACGCGCCCGGGGCTTTTGGGCCCAGAAATAGGACTTGCTGCACTCATTATGAAATAGCGGCAGCGAGACTTTAAGGGGAACAAAGAACTCGACACTCATCAACAGTGAAGAAGCGGAGACAGAGCGAAAGCAAACAGGAGTTTCAGCAGAACGATAAAATAATACAAAAAAAAGAGTGGAGTAGAGTGGAAACCTACTCCCATCCCCCTGTCTCCTAACCCTATATTTTCCTCATGCCTATCTCTTTTTTTTCTCCATTCCCTGGTCTGGAGGCTGTTTCCCTGAGGTGAACCACAGCAGATGTCAGGCTCCACATCAGCACTCTCGCTGATTGTTGATTCTGTGTACAGAGTAGGAGTCAGACGGGAGCTCCTGAGGCTGTGTTTCTCATACATGACAATAAAACTGCATACCGTAGCTATACTGGATAAACTCAGTGCTGGAAATGAAGTCAGGTTGTTAAGATTAACACTAGTATAAGCTAGTGTTTGAGTATCTGTGTAAGTGATATAAATCCTGAATGTGAACATCAGGCCATCTGAGTAGGAATAAAACTTCACACACACACGCACACATGCGCAGTCCTGTGTGATATTATATCCGTCTCTCTCAGCACCTCCTGGATCAGTTAGATTCGGCAGAAGATAAAGGAAAAACCCTTCATGTCGTGTCCTGTAGAAAGCATGAGAAAGAGAGCGGACGGCATCAAATCGTACTGGACTCCGCGGCTAACTAACTTAGCAGCTCCAGTAGCGCTGCCAGGTGCCAGGAAGTTTTCCTGCAACTGCAGCCCGACTACCGGGGTTCAGCCTTTTCCCAAATCAATTGTTCATGCCTCGGGGTGAGAAAGTCACCGAAACATTGCGAGAACAGAACACGGGATCCTGAGATTTCCCACTGAATCCAATTGTCATTACATCGACGTCTGTTTCGCGCCGTTTTTGCAGTACGTCGGGTAAAAATAGATTGATTGTATTTAGATGACTTCCTTATTTTGTTAAATCCCCCCAAGACATCGTTGCCATAGTGATAAGGGCGAAAATAGGTTCATGCAGTCAGTTCTGGCCAAGACAGAAATAGGCAAAAAAAACATTTGGAGCAGATTGTGTGTGCTCACAGTTTTATAAGCAAGGTTCCCAATATGTGACCTAGACCCTGTTCATTCTCTGGAGTACAAACCAGCTTCTTTGCATGGGCGGAACTGAGTCCAGTACTGGAATCTGTCCTTTAATTCACCCACTAATACTGCGACTTGAAGCACTCACAGTCGGCAGTAGCTTCAAATGTATGGCTTCTTTAGATTAAACATGACGACGCGACCGCTCACACGACTCCGCTGGTTTTAATGGTGACATCATGTAAACACGGCTGTCGGCGTGTTTAGAAAAAGGCCTCACCTCGGCCTCCGTATCTCGTCTCTGAAGTATGAGCGATGACAAAACGCTGTGAGTATTACGCAAAGCCCCGAATAACTCGCAGAAGGAAGAGGGCGGGAAATTATAGAAGATGCTACCAGAGAGAAAGTGGAAGGCACGCCAACTCATTCAGGCTTATGCTCCAGGCTGGATTTGGAATCGGCCTCTTTTCCCTTGAGGTGTAGACGGATTCGAAGTAAGAACACGGGTTTACAATGTTATTCATAACCAAATATAGGCCTTTGTCTCTGCCCGTGGCTCCTGGTTGTATTTCAGATGGCAACAGGTTCAATATGAGTACAGTACCGCTGCTATAATACGTCCATCAGAAACTTTAAGAAATCCCTCCCCTCTGTCAAACCTGGGGCATGTGTCCAAGCCTCCAAAATCCACTTCGCACAGCTGACACAAGCGTAATCATGTCAGGACAGTAAAAACCGTTTTACTGCTTCCCTTTCCTCTGTCTAAACAGCATAAAAATACTGCGCCGCTCGCGCCAAACCTACTCAATATTAATGCTCTATTGAAATACACGGACCTTTTCGGAGAAGCGGAGAATTATAATGTCACCACTGCGAGGCAACTCGCGGGGAAACAATTAGGCTGCAGAATGCCGTTTTCTGCAAATCATCCACGCTGCTAGCCCATGCACTGCGGGGGACATTAGAATAAATGACCAAATTAAAAGCCCCCGCATTAAATCACGGAGCCCATAATTCCGCTGAAGCTAAATAAACAAGCAGACCTTTTTTATTCTGCTTTCGCACATTCACTGTGTAGCATGATCCAGTTTATCTGGGCAAGTCGGCAACTAAATGGCTGTAAAAAGGTCAGTCACAGGTGTCACAGGTATATATATATATATATATATATATATATATATATATATTTCCATCTTGTTGTAGTCAGGTGAAATAGGGCTAGGAGGGAGCTTCTCAGACGAGCTGAAAAAGTCAAGAGATGAACAGATGTTCGGATGTGATGATGAAACTTTGACAGCAGATTTAGGAAAAAAAAAAAAAAAGCCCCAAACCCTTTTATGAATTAATGGCTTTTCCCGACATGTTCTCGCTCTCCCGCGCTCTCTGCCTGTTTTTTCATTCATGGCCTCCCTCCGTAGAGGTGTATATAATACAGATGTTCTGATACATGGGGAAAGGGAGCGCAGCGCTATCTAAATTAGTTGCTCCGTTAAGATTCGAAAGATCCGGCCTCCGGGATAAAACGTCTGCACGTTTGGAGAGCATCTATCAGTCATTCTGGTCACAGACACGCTGACCCGTCTACTGTCTACGGTGTAGGGGATTATCCTCAGCCCGTGTAAAACACAGGAGACGGATCGCTCTAGAAAAAAGGGAGGGTTCCTCTCTGCTTCTCACAAGAGAGCCTGGGAATTCCAAAGTCTTGGAAGTCGGTGCCAGCCATTTCCAGTTAAATGTGAAAAGCTGCTTGGACGGAGATGCAAACACATGTACCCCTACTGGAGCGGGCCCACAGGGGACCCCCCTTTTCGATTTCAAGCATGCAACACGGAACGGCCATTGTTAATGACTCCCATCAGCCATCGCTGCACAATAATCGCCGGGGCCACATTTCCTGAGCATATCAGCGCCATCTGCGCGCACGCCGCTCATGTTTGTCCCCGCGTGTGTCATTAATGATCTGTGGCAGCGCTCCTTCTCCAGCAGTAAAGTGGGCGCATGAACGCCGCGACATCTGCGTCGTAAAAAAAAAATAAATAAAAATCCTTCATAAGCGGTTCTTCTTCTGTCCAAATTGTGCAGGCCGTGTTAATGAATAGATGCCGGAAACGATGTCCAGATGCATGTATGCATCACCTTTGCATGTGCAAGTCATATGTTTTTCTTTTGTTTTTTTTTTGACAAAGTAGTTAAGTCATTTGATTTCAAAATAAATATCCACTGCAAACACTCGCTTCCTCTCATCTGCAACCATTTTGCTGCTCCAAAACCAACAAGCCATGTTCATTCAGAGATTCTGCATGGAGGGGGCCACACCTGCTGGTTTAAACCCAACTATTCTGTGATTAAACACAGCAGGCCACTGACACTGACTCAAGTCAAATGACAAAACTCATTAAAACTTCCTTTTTTTTTGAGTGACTCAACATCTGAAGAGAATTGTGTTGGATCTACTTACACTATCATCCAACACCAGATTCTAGCTTCATTTTCCCTTGTTTCGAGCTTTGACTGCTAAGACTTTACCTTCAACTGCCAAAAACATTACAGCGATGATACAGCATTTAGAAAATGTGCTTCAACAAGGGACTTCCCATTGAAACTCCTGAGAGGACCTATCATCGAGATGGGACTATGTGGGAATCGCTGTTGCATGAATTAGGACAGCAGACCAAGGAATCTCTGTTTCCCTGCAGGGAACGACTGTGTGTGTGTGTGTGTGTGTGAGAGACTGGAAAAAAAAAAGAGTCCTACCTGGCACAAAAGTGAGTCATTGTTATACGCGCTGTCACAGCTGACTTAGCATCCTAAAATTGCTAAAAGTTGCACACAACCCACACAACATCTTGAAAACGAATAAAGACGCAGCCGGATTGAGTTTCCAGCACTCCCGCTGATTCCTGCGCTCTGGAGTCTGTATTTTGATTCCATCCATCGTGCACATCTGCCTCGGATGTATTACGCTTCACGTTCTGACACTTTCCCCCCCCCCCCTTCCCCTGCTCCCCGGTTCTCTCCTCTTTCCCAGATCCTTTGAGGGTGGAATGACTCGTGTTCTCTGTCCTCCTCTCCCCGCAGATCTGACCAACATCCCGTCCGACCTGCCTTCGGACATAGTGAGGATGGATCTGTCCGGTAACAGCATCAAACATATCAAGCCCAAGCAGTTCCTGCTGTCCAAAGACCTCAAGATGCTAAACCTCAGCAGCAACGGCCTGCAGCATATAGACAAAGGTAACAGCACATGTCCTCACATGACCATGCACAGACATCTGGTTACATGCACTGCACAAACTCAACTCTTTACAGGTACAGTAGAATTCTGTCATAATTTAGCTTATTTAAATTTCTTCTTGATTTGGATCAGAATGGATCAAATTGACTACAATTGTTAGTTGCCGCAGGATTGGCTCTCCATTGAACAAAGAAAGGAAAAAAGAATTCCAATTGAGAGTTTCTGACTCATTACTTTCTCTCTAAAACCTGTAGCTTCATTCATCACCCAGAAACACATGAAAATTAACTGGAGCTCGCTCCACTGTTTCGAAACTGAAAAATGAATTCCGATGGCCAATTACATATGTTTTTAATCATGGTCACTTTTTAGTGACGCCAATGATGAAATTTGAAAAAGAGATGAATTAGAACCGTTGCTCCAGAAGTTGTTTATTCACGCTGCTCATTAAATCAAGGAAATGTGGTGGAAAGAAAGCAACTGCTTGTGTTTAATTGTAAAGATGCTTGATCACGCAATTATCTGTTGGTTTTGGCGCCGGTGCTTTTCCCATGCTGAACGGAGCCAGTGAAGTAATCGGAGCAGGTTCAGCCAGTCACATGACATCTGAGGGTCAGTTTAACCATCTGCATCTCCAAAGAAAGGAATTCTCAGCATGTGAAGATCCAACTTTCCTGCACTATGTTACGCACATAAGTGAAGCAACCCTGGAGCCGCAGTACGAAACGACTTGTGCAACAGTGATATCTGTAGCTACGGAGACCAGAGACTGAAACTCTCTTTATTTGTTATGGAGACGTGGAGCCAACCAAGGTCAAGCTTCGAGGGGGGGGGGAGGGTTCGATCTTTGATTAATCACCTCTACCGGGGTCGGGGTGGGGGTTGACGTTTCATGCCATTCCATCTGTTTCTTCGCGAGCTCAAAGGATTTCTATTCGTGTACATTGCAGCTGGAAAAAATTGCTGATACGGTTTCTAAAAAAAAAAGTGCAGTCTCAGTGGGGTGGGAGTGCCGTAGGAAATACTCAGGATGTTAGTTACAGTAACATTAGCTGTCTGCTCAGGCTTATGCCATGACAAAGTAATGTCAAACGTCTCATGGGACGGGCAGGAAAACTGTGATTGAGTTTCTCAGTACATTTACATGACACTCAAGAAAATAGAATTATTGTGTTAATCTGACTATGTTGGGATTTTTTTAATGCATGTATACACCTTAGTCAGGTTGATATCAGATGCAATGCACAATGTAGGTGCAGAGATGCAGGAGAGACCGGACAACATGGAGCACTGCCTAAGTAAAGAGGATGGGGAAAAGAATATATTAGCATTAGTGCAGATTAAATGTCTTTTCACACTATGCAACCAGCAAGTGTGATTAATTAAAAAGAGAGAGAGAGAAACCTGCATCCTATTCTCAGCACTGGCCCACACTGGCGCATCTGGTCGGGGACTGCAGTTGAGAATTTATTGAGCTTATTAAGTTGTTTATGCTCAGTTCATTTGCAAGGTGACAGAAAAGCCAACGTACACGTGTACGTATCTATGGCCGCATTAACCCCCTGGAAACGATACTTGGAGCCGCACGAGGGGGTGGAGCCCATCGGTTGTTAGATTTCCTCAGTTGTGTGTAACCCGATACAAGGACATAAGTCCATTAGTGTCTGCTATTTTCAACAGAATCGGTAACACCCGCGTTCCCCTGCTATTTTATGTCAGTATGGCTGCAGCCTAAAAGGCCTGTTTCCAGGCTACCGCTGGTTCACTCTGATGAAAGCAGCTTCTTGTCATCAGTCGCTCAACAAAAAGCAAGTGAGCAGCAGCTAAATCAAGTGAGTCACCCTCATTAGCAGAGAGATAAGACAGGGGGACAGGCACATGAGACAGGCACATGAGACAGGGGTCTTATTACCCTCCACCTAGTCCTTCACTTCCCACTAGTTATCTGGTACAATTATCGAAAAATCGAAGGATTTCCTGCTTCACTGTCCATTTATCTTTTCCTTTTTATGTCTCTGTCACCACAGTTTATTTATTTTCACCATGTATGTCAACTTCTATATGTCTCACACACACACACACACACACACACACACACACACACACACACACACACACACACACATCCTCATCCTCCTCGTCCTGTTTTCCTCCCTCCCCTCCTCTCTTCCGCTCCTTAAAGATTAAAGTGAAGCCCAAGGCCATGGACAGCGTGAAACAGGCGCCTCTGTTGCATTGCACACACACACACACACACACACACACACACACACACACACACACACACACACACACACACACACACAAGCATGAATGCATGCATGTGCACACACAGATAAATGTTAACAATGTCTGCAAGCTATCAGATAAATTCACTTAAATTATTACCTTGTGGTACTGTACATGTACTGTGATAGAAAATCACATTTTCATAGTTTCCATAGGCAGAATTGTTTTTAATATTTAGCAAAGGCAACATGCCCTGGGTGCTGAGGATTTTATGTTCTCTTGGAATTAAGAAAATCAATAGTCTTCGCTCTTTTAATTCCCCAACTGTCAGAATGCCAGATGTAGTGTTGACCAAGTAAATGATCTTTTTATTTCTTAAAACATGCCTTACAGGTGTTTCTTTTTTAATCCTGCCCTCGATGGCTTCAGTAAATGCACCGTACATCTCTCGCTATCCTTACAACTTTTGGAATGAAGGGACATTTAGTAATATATAAAATAGTTTCTGTACTTTTCCTTTTACTCTAATAGCTAGATTTAATAGTAGCTGTATAGTACAGGTAGTACAGTACACAGGGTGCAGCAGTATATCCCTGGTGGTGCTGTCAACTTCACTTCCTTCAAATTCAGTTATAAACTTTATTTATAAAGCCGATGCAAAACAATCACTTCTTACTTGGTGGTCGTGACTCTTGGTGGTCGAGGCCTGTGTGTTCAATGGCTATTGTTCACATGTGGAGATAGTAAATTACAGGAAATCTCTGCAAGCAGCACTAGATCTAAGTGCAAACATACATTGAGAGAAAAAGGCAGAAGGAATTTGAGTGTGCTCTCAAATTAAGATTTACGCTCCTGTTGCAGTGTCAGTATTCCTGTTTTTACTGTAGACACTAATGATTTTGTAGTTGCGTTCTGTGTTAAAATGTAACGTGTCTGTACAGTATCCTAAAAGAATATGCATTCAGTGCTATTAGAATAACCTAAAATACTCATCTATTTATAAAATCAATGAGCGTCTGTCTGTCTGTGGCTCACATTCCTCTCTGACCTCAGCTTTTGCATATAATTTGCACATGGCACAATAGTGTGCATCCATTTTTGTGAAATTCCTTTGTAAGATATTCAAAGCAGGTTTATTATCATTATATGTATAATCCCATAGATTTATGTAGCTCAGCGCTACCCTGCAGCGGCGCTTTATTCTTCACAGAACCCGGGGTCTTACTCGAAGACGCATTCACAGACCCTCAGGAAATCCCAGGACTATCACCTATCAGGACAGAATCTGTGCCTCATCTTGTTTACTTAGAAACACGTATAACAGCAACATGCCCAGGTTGTTAGACTATACAGGAAGTACAAAGTAGGAGATTTATCATATGTCTGGTTGTAGTGGGCCAATCAACACCATTTACAAACTAACATGTAGACTGACAACCCAACTTTCAACATAAATTGTGTCATTTTCCTTACAATAACAATATTTGCATATCTCTCCTTATATCTATGTATGTTCATGTCTTAACCAATGTACAATTTGCCTATTAACACAGCCCTACACACCCTTATTAAGCCGAACATTACAAAAAACATATTTAAGCTTCCATTTTTGTGTTGAAACACACACTTCCTATGCATGAAGTGTGACGCAAACCGACTTCCTGTTCTGCTTTCTCTGCTCTCGCAGCCGCGTTCGCGGGCCTGCTGCACCTCCACGAGCTGGACCTGTCCAACAACAGCCTGCATTACTTCCCGTACGGCGTGCTGGAGGACCTGTACTTCATCCGCAAGCTCTCGCTGAGCGACAACCCCTGGATCTGCGACTACAACATCCACTACCTGACCTACTGGCTCAAGCACCACCCGGGCGTCTCCTACAGCGGCCTGGTCTGCTCCGAGCCGCGGGAGTTCCGCGGCTGGCGCGTCCTGGATTACGTGAAGACCTACAACGGCGAGTGTCCCAAGGATAAACAGATAGGAGGGACGGACGCGGCGCAGGGGGGGCAGGGGGGGGCGGAGATCGAGGCGCAGGACGTGGTGGGGGAGATGGCTGAGGAGCCTTTGCCCAGGCCCCTGAGGAAAAAGAATAAGTATGAAATCATCAGGCTGAATTAGAACTGGGATGGTTCTGATAGGGTTGAGTAGAGGGGGGAGTTTACAGTGTGGGACTGACATGGATTCATAAAGGTAGACTCAGTGATTTCATGTTTTAGGCCGACCATTTGGAACTATAATTAACGGACATGTTTTGAGATGTCTTTATTAGTTAAAAAGCTCTTGGGATGTTGACATCTTCATAAGAGAAAATCAGTCTTAACGTCATATTGCTGAGTTTATCTTTAGATTGTGGAGAGATTGTGTTAGATTATTTTTTTTTCACAGAACATCCCCCATGCAGTCTGTATCAAATCCAGCATTCCTACCCCCTCAAACGTCTTTCTAAGTTTGATTGCAGGTGATCTCTCTTTTTTTTTCTGTTAGTCATTGTTAATGCTGAGTTCAGGATATACTTAGTTTGTTGGTGCTTTTTTTTTTATTATTATTAACTAGTGCTGTTGTCGACGACGTGATTTCTGGAAATAAAACTGGTTTTATTTTTGCTGAAAATTTTGTTTCAATGAATGATGGACAGAGATATGACTGGGGTAAAAAAAAAAAACACAGACACACACACAGCCACAAAATACGAGGTAGCGATGTGTCTTTAACCTGCACAATGACTTTTGTCTCCTTTTGCGATGTGAATGACTGACTGAAATCTGCAGAAAGAGGTCAAACACCGCACAACCGAACATTTGACAGCTCACACACCAGTAGGAAGTTATTACATGCAACCCAGAGTCCTGTGGATGAAGTTTAACATTGAACATCTATAGGCACAGTTTTCACTGATCAGTCAGTGCCACCCAGTGGACTGGAGACCAATGCACAGCAGCTCCTTCTCTGACACTTTAATGCAAATTCATTTTTCTTTATATATATGTATACACTATTTTCAAGCCCAAGACAAACGTCATGTGTACTTAGCAATTCATCTCCTGCAGAAGGACAACTAACTCTTTGGCACTCTAATGAATGAAAGAAAACATTTTTTATAGTTACAGATTAATCATTTATTATTAGACGAAGCAGAATTTTCATTTTTGAATTACACTGACTTGGCTGCACTTGCCTTTTTTTTTTCCCTGCGCTGCCCCCAAATGAAAATAAACACTATATAATTTCCAGGTTGGTGTTTAGATAGCGTCTGCCAACTTGGCAACACATCAAGACAGATTTTCTATTGGACGCGAGCCTTTTTTCAGCGAGGTCTCTTTAGTTTGGCTGCCGTGTTTACAAGGTGAGCTTGGCGTGATTAGACCCGTTTCCTGTTGACTGGGCTGCGTGTAAACTCCATCGGTCATCTCTGTTAACGTCGTCTTTATTGTTGGCGTTACACACCAACACCTGCAGGATTATAGACTGACATGCATGGGTGCCGCCAGAGGGTTTTTTAGGGCAGTTGCTTGCTGGTTGCTATAAGATTGCATAGGGTTGTCAAAACCCACAACCCAAAAAGTCTGCATGTGAAACAAAACCCAGAATCCTCTAGCCATCTGCACTTCTTAATTAGTATGATATTATCGGCACAAGTTCGTGATGACCCCTGACCAGTTCTAGCCAGTTGCCTTGTTTTAAAAAAATATCTCAAGTTTTACTGATTAAAGGTACAAGGTTGGCGATCTAGTCACATTGAACTTAATCTAGCAAGGAGTTAGTATCTACCCAGGGCCTGATTATAAAGGCCTATAATAGTCCAGTTTTCGTTTTTTTGATAAATGAATGATTGAATGAATGAAGTGGGCCCTCCAGTTAATTAGTGTCATAATCTAACATGGTGTCAAAAATATATAACATCATGAGAGAATGAACTTTGTTATGTGCACTGGCATGCATAGGGGACTCGCTGACATCAGGAGTCTGCAGGGCCTCAGCTTTTGCTGCTACGTCCCTGCCAACTCATCTTCCCTTTTTTCCCTTTTAGTTTCTCACCAAAACCTGCGTAGAATTCCACTTTCTCCTAAAGAGCAAAGCAGGCTTCATCGTACCGTACGAGCCGCTCAGACGTCAAAAAACACATTGACCGCCCTTCAAATACTTGAAATACATTTATAACAATGTGAGGCATCGTTGCACACGTAACTGTTACAAGAGGAGGTCAAACACACAAGCGATAATTCAGTCTTTTATGGCCTTAGTGGGTTTGAGCTCGTTGCTGCAGGCTCTGCAGAACAGTTCCGTCCAGACTCCTCGTCACAGAGGCCCAAAAGTCAGCCTTATGAACTACAACCATATGAGTCGCTTCGTGATATTACAAAAAAGTTTAATCAGCAGATTAGTCTGAAGCAGGAATACAACACCAACCACAGGGTGTGTTTTAACGGTTGTATTTAAATCACTCCTCCCTTTTTTTTTTGCTTAAATTTAAAACAATGAATGTTCTTTATTTAAGTGAACAGCATGAGTTGATTCATTCATTGTCTCATTTTCGGTAGTGCAAACATTTCAAAAGTAGGATTGGTGACAGTCCTTTGTGCAGAGAGCAGTGGCAGGAACGGTGAAGTCGAGGATGATTTAATTGGCTTAATCCTCCACCGTCGCTGACCACTGCTTTTTATCTCCTCGAGTAGTAAACATGCCGGTTGTAGCATTGACTTCTACGTCCTCATCGTAGAAAACTGTTTAACCAGGTAAGGCATCAGCCACAGAAAACATTGTTTGTCAATGTCCAATACTTTCTGAGAAACGGCCCGGAGCTCCTCGTTTCCGAGGCCGTGCCCCTGTGTCTTTGGCTCCTCCCGTGTTTCCGCCACCTTCCTCCGTCAGCAGCACCCCTTCTTCTCTGGCGCCGCCACGACTCCGTTCACGGGCCGAGAGTTTGCCCGCAGGAGGACCCGGGGCGACGCGTCGCTGTCCGCGCTCCCCTGCTGGACGTTGAGGCCGTTCCTGGACAGCAGCTCCCTGGCCATCATCAGGAAGGCCTCCTCCACGTTCTGACTCTCCTACACACGCAGAGGAGGGAACTTAAATTTGCAAAGTTTCAACCACCTCAAAATTTCAAAAGTGCTTTCTGTGCGTGAGTCATCACCTTGGCGGAAGTTTCTAGAGCGGCCAGGATGCCTCTTTCTTTCGACAGGCTGCAGGCCTCCTCAAACGGAACCTCCCGCTCCGCCTCCAAGTCACATTTATTACCTGGAACGGGAGAAACCTGTTTTACAGCCGCGTGACGGACGCAATTTGAATTGAAGGCTGTTTTTGTCATTTCGTAAAAAACCCACCTATGAGAACCAGCACCACGTTGGACGCCCCGTAGAGCTCCACCTCTCGGATCCACTCGGTCACGGAGTCGAAGGTCGGGCGCCGCGTGATGTCGTAGGTGATCATGGCGCCGTGAGCGCTGCGGTAGTAGCTCTGGGTGATCGTACGAAACCTCTCCTGTCCAGCCGTGTCCCACACCTGCATCTGTTGCACACACACACACACACAACTGTGAACTATATCTATTTGATTGACTGAAATTACATTTAATGTGTAGAAAACTGAAGAAATATCGCTGCTTCTTCCTCTCTGCCATTTTGCTTGTATTGAAACTGCCAAAGTTCATTAAAGGTTTTTGGATTCTGTAAAGTGTTTTAATTGGCTGATGACAAAAGTAGTAAGTCAGGTTGATGGTAGGAAGGGTTAAGTTATGCAAATATCTCAATTCAGCCAAAAAAAAAAAGACATAGACAATTGTGCTATGATTTGTAGAAACAATGAATCAGCTGCAGTTTAAATGACTGATGCTTTACACACACACACACTCTGGGGAAATCCTGTTTCCTTGGTCTCCTCTGCAGAATCGTCCCCGAGCATCTGACAGCACAGGCTACATGTTAGCGTGGCAACAGCCGCCATGGCAACCGGTTCAGGATCGTCATCCCGACCTGTTTGTTTCCTGCAGCAGCAGCAGCCGAAAGGTTTTGAGCCACGTCGACTTCTGCTGAACCAGCTTCCTGCCACCGGAGCCATCCTGTTTTTCCTTCCCCGCTGAGGGATGCTTCAAGCAGCGTAAATAAAGGAGAGCAGGGAAAGGACCGACTGGCTTTGTTGAAACTCATGTCGCTCAACTGTGTTTTAACTAAAAACCCAAAGTATCAAAAACTTATATTACCTGCTATACAGATGACTTATACTATTTGTTTCTATCACTAACAAACACGTGAGAGCATTTTAATGTACTTGTGGAGATGCAAAGGATTGCATCATATTCTATATGTATCACATGTTTGTTTAATAGTACATAGCATAACTATAGTATAAGTACATAACTCAAATGAAAACTCTTAAGTAAAGTGCAAGTAAAACTGTACTTAACTACAGAATTTGACTAAACATAGGCTGCTTCAGTTATCAAACCCACCGCCTCAGGCTGCAGGCCAGTCGGGGGTTGAGCTGAGACGCGGAATCAGGAACTGACTCTGTATTTCTGTAAAAACACAAAGACCGAAGCACCAGACGGAATCTTCCATCCTGCAGGTCGGGCTGCGGTTTTCTACTGATATGGCGTGCCATGGTGTTTATCCTGCAAGCATCTGACTGTGGAAGATACAGTTCAGTTGTGTGTGTGTGTGTGTGTGCTGTCTAACAGGCTCCACCTTGCCCACAGCTATAACAAATGTACACATTAAACATAGCGAGAGTCAGTGAGGTATAGAAGTTAAACTTTGATGCATCAACACCTGAGAGGAAATGATCATTTTATAAGGAAGTGGCTGTTCCCACATATTGACTTGTGATGCATGCGGAACCAAACAATTTAGTTCCATTCCATGCCATGACACAGCTAAAAAAAAACAGGTCATTTAAACGTCAGGTACATTTTTGCCTTCGCTAAACAAAGAGCGTGAAAACCTGAAGTACAGGTCCTTCATGCACACAGCTGGTCTAACTTGTTTTTGGATGAACTGATATTTCAACTAAAGGACACAACACCCCAGCTCCACTTACTCCTAAACCTCAACAATTCCATCACAGGCGGCTGTGTGGCCCATTTTCTTTTAAACACATGATTACCTTTCCTTTCCACCCTTTCCCCATGCTTTCCATTAAAAAGCAGGCCTTCTGCAGCCGGTGCTGAGCAGCCTGTCGTTGTCAGAGCCAGCTGACACCAGCAGGTCTGCATGATAATGATCGGGGCTTTGAGCAGTAAACACTGGATAAACTGGCTTCTTACAGTCAACAGCAGGAAGCTTTATATTAAAACAGCAGTTGCATTACGATCAACCAATCCGGTCGATATCCTTAAAGCTGTTTTTTCATCATCTATTTTTGATTTTTAGATTAAATTCTGAGTTTCACATTCTCCCTGTGGCTGGTTGCACTGATGGATGCAGTTTTAATGGTGGCACTGAGGGCTTCACAGACCCCACATGCACATAATGGGTCCCACACACACACACACACACACTCAAGCATGCCTCATACTAACCTTTACTTTCTTCCCCTCAATGTCCATGGTCCGCACGGTGAAATCCACCCCGATGGTGTTCTGCTGTCCCTCGGAGAAAACCCCCGACTTGAAGTTCTGAACCACGCAGGTTTTCCCCACGTTGGAGTCTCCGATCAGGATGATCTTGAACAGGAAATCGAAAGAGTCATCAAGTTCGGGTCCCGGGGTCTGCATGGTGGAGGAGGCAAAGCGGGGTTCCCCCTTTTCCTCCGTGGCCCCTGTAGATCACCAAGGAATGTTTGGCCCTTGAGCTAAGAAGATGCTAGATTTGCTCTTGTAAGACTGAATGAGACTTTAACACAGAGCCCAAAATGCTGGTATCATTCATTCAGGCTGTAATCCTAACAGCAGGGAGTGTTTGATTTGTCCACATGTAGCTTGTTGGAAAGTTTGCTTGTCAGGATGTCAGTCCCCTTAAAAAAAGTTAGAAAGCAGCTGACAACACATCCACCTCTGTATGGGTTTTTATTTCAAAGCAAGAAGTGGTCTGCTTTCAGTTGTCTTCTATAACTCTGCATTTGTTTTCCCCTTTTCCTGCTCCCTCTCCAGCTCTTTCGGGAGGACAAAAAGTGTCTCAGTTTTGCTGCCGCTGCTCCTTTTCAGCTCCTTCTCAGGTGTTGACCCAGTTTATAGCCTGCAGCAACAGAAGGCGTCAATACACATCCCATCATTTTCCCTTTTTTTTTTTTGGTTGGGCCTCCTACAAACGAGTTGTGGTGAGCTCTCAACCAATAGAAGAAATCGATGAATAAAACAGAGTGTGAAAGAAAAAAAAAGTGCTGTATCATCAGTAATTCCAGAGTGCTGTCCACCTGCTCCTCTTTCAACACGTGTCAGCTTCCTCCCCCGCCGGTGTCTCTGCCTCTCTTTATCTCTCTGTCTCCTTCTCTCATCAGTCTTTCCTGGTCCTACTGACTTATATACACTGGCTTCTCTCTCTCTCTCTCTCTCTCTCTCTCTCTCTCTGCACAGCACCTGTGGAAACAATAGAATCCCGCCCTACCTGTTCTACAACTGTAGCCAGGCCCCATTACAGTTGAGGGCTTGTGGGAAATGCAGTCAGTCTATCAGGACCTCAGTTAACCTGCGCGTTTGTTTTTTAAATAGTGGCACAATCATAAAAGGGTAAAAACTGGAATGCAATGGGTCATGTGATGAATAATGCAGACATGCATGTTTTTTATTGCTTCATTTTTCAACATAATAAAAACTTTGGCTGCACAACTGCTGTCGGTGATGCTGCAGACTGTAGTTCGGGAGAAAAGGAGTGGATGTGTGTATGTGTGGCATTAATAATTAAGCAACGCCCCCATGTGGTGTGCAAGAAAAAAAAGGAAAAAGGTTGAACAATTGCTCATATACATATGCACACATAAAGGATAGAAAATTATCAAAATAACATCTAATTGGGCTATTTCAAAAAATGAAGTCATATTCTTCTATTTAACCCCTTTTTGTCTTTCTGCATCTCCCATGTTTGTATATGTACACTTTGAATGAACCATTAATGCTATTTTAGACATTTGAGCATCATTTTGTATTTTTCCCTATGATACATCTTCAAGTCGTTTCGGGATCTCACCCAGAATTTAAAGAGAACTCAGGTGGGTTTGAACATAATGCTTCAGGATTGATTGGTTTCGGGACTGATTAACACAAGAAAGGAGTTTCTGGTGGACGTGTGGAGACGCATCAAGTATCTGGTCAGGTAAGTATCAGTATGATAACTTTTACGTCTAAGATGTAGAAAAGCATTTAGGAGCTGTGGCTGTGACCAATAAGTGGAGATCCTTATAAATTTGAACAAGATAGACATACAATAGCCTATCACTATGATCTATTTTAACATTCAAAGGCTAAATCTGGCTATCCAGATTTAACATAGTTGATATTCAATGCCTTTCTGACTAGTCATAATTACTAATTAATTTAAAATAGTTGAATAGCAGCTTACATTCAAGATATCTGTAATGTATTTGTGACTAACGAAATGACATATAGAGATATGTGTGTTTTTCATATTGGCATAATCAACATCTAGATATCTCAAACGTTACGTGTGATGTTTTTCTATTTTTCTATTTCTTTAAATGGCGTTTTAGCAACACTGTTTTGATGCAGTCAAAACTGTTATTCCAAATATCTGTAATTACATTTTGACTCTCCATTTTTGGTTATCTCTAATCAAAACTCACAATTACATTTAGAATAGTGTGAGACATCTACAACATCATTTTGCCTAACAGAAACTCAAATTAGGATATATGATATTATTATGGTGAATGAAAGAAATCTTAAACTGTAATTGTGACGAGTCAGAATCAAACTAAAATGACGACTATCTCTATCAAATTTACAGATATCCCTAATTTCCATAGTGGATATCTCAAAGTGAATGGTAAATATCTGTAATGACAAAAACCCACACACACATGAATGGCAGAGTGACGTCATCAGCCTGTTATTTCTAGAGCTCTTCAGAGAAGCTCGAGAGGAGACATGAGACTATATTTAACTGTTTGTAAGACACAGATACATCTTGTTATTTTCCAGGAAGAGTGATATGGGACCTTTAATAGACTACTCACTGCAGCTTTAATGACAATTAACAGTTTTTTATTGTTTTTTTTATTTCCCACTTATGCCCGGACGTCACACCTCCGGATTCCAACACTTCCGACTGCACCTGAAGGCGGCGCCGAGCTCATCCCGCACATCGCAGTGACGTCCTGTTGTGCGGGTGGAGATGCTCCGCTGTTGAAAGCACAGGTCTGACATCGTAGCCCTGGAGAAATCATTCAAACTAAATCAAGAATAACCCCCAGGAAAGGGCGCTTTGGAGCGGGGAGCGGCGGCAGCATGCAGCGGAGCGCAGTGGTCGTGGTGGCGGATAAAACGAGCCTCAAGAGGCCGTTCGTTTTCGCGTGCGCTGTGAATATGGTAGGTGGATTTTTTTCCTTTATTTTTTTATGGATGCAAGTTAAGTCCAGAGGAGCCCCGTCATTGATTGCTGATTGACCCGCACTGCTCCGCCTCGCGTGTTTTAGCGGCCGATCATCCGAGCGCAATCACCGCATCAGAACCGTAATTGAGCCGGTTGTCAGGACGTGATGCCCTCTGTGTGGACAGACATGGTGGCCCATCCGATCCATCAGAATTATGCAGCAGTGTCTGCAGAACACTGCCAATGCAAACACTAATACATGAGAAATGCACGCACGTGCGTCAAGATCCTGCTTTCAAACTGCCTGATGGTGCTATCCTTGCTGTTTTTGTTGTCCTCTGACAGTTCAGACTTTCCTCGATTGTGATTGAGGTGTAATGGCAGGATTAGACCATAATTATGTAAGTTTTGACCTGATTTGGCTTTAAATCGTCCAACTCCTCCTCCTGCAAAGAGGTGACACCCGAGTTCAAATGTAAAACATAGTGTATCTGTGCACTAAAATAGCTGCAATTTTACCAGGTCAAAATATTTTACTTTTGAGTCCAATATTGAGCAGAATTGTCTCATTCCACTGGCAGGAAATCTAGTCTATGTGAAGTTAAGGAGGAGGATATAGGACCAATTATCTACCAAAGGAATACGATAATTCTACTCGATATTGGATGAATTGGGCCATAAACAATGTATCTTCACCTTAGTGGTTGTTCTTTCAGCGTGTGCTGAGCCTTGAGCATTTTTTTTCCTCATTTCACAGTGTTTTTTTTTGCAGAGCTTTTGTGTTTCTTTTCTCCCAAGGCGCTGTGCTTCTTCATGTTGACGATGACAGTGGCGGGTCACAGGGACCTGTTACAAGCCGGCCAAGTAAGACTGTTCTCTCTCCTCTTCTTCTCCCTCTGACCGCACTGGAAATAATAATAATAATAACCATGTGGCGGCACCTTTTTCTTTTTTACATGGGCCTTTCTCTTGATAACAACAGTTGAAGCCTGCTCGCCATGGCAAACATCTGCCTGGTGACGTGTCCTTGAACGAGGCAGTGAATTATGAATTACCAGCTGTAGCTGACCCTGACCTTTGACCTCTTTTACAGCCATGTTACCGCAGCAATTCTTCTCCAACTCTGAAAACAAATAACCACAAGACCTAACATGAGGCTAAATGATATATTTTTTTAAAAATGAACAACAAGCCTAATGTTTTTTTTCTTTTGTATTATTTTCTCAATGCTTTTTAATGTCTTATGCATGCTTTAAATCTCATTGTAGTGGACCTGGACTTGATAGATTTTTATTTTTTACATTAAATAATAAATAACCAAATAAAATGCCACGGCAGTGAGTTGGTTTGTGCCGCAAGGATCTAACATCAGTGTGATTTTTCTCCTCAGCTGGTGTCCAACGTTTCTATAGTGATTCTCTACATCCTAGAAATCGGCTGCCTGCTGCTGTCGGTGCTCGGTGTGTTCGGAGCTTGTAGAGGAAAGAGATGGTGTTTGATTCTGGTAAAAAAATAAAATAAAAGTGCTGTTGTGTGACCATTGTGTTTCTATGCCGAAGGGGAAAATGCTTTGCATAGTAGACCTTTTTTTATGGCAGCCATATACATCTATATATATGTATATATAGTATAGTAAGTGATACTAATTAATGTTCAGGCAGAGTCAGGTTGCTGCTGTTGTGCACGTCGCCTCACTACAGAAACTCACCTGTGTTCATCTACTGTTTCATGTCAATATGGCTGTCTTTGCATGTGTGTGTGTGTGACTAGTTTGCAGCTGGGATGGCGGTAGCCAGTCAAACAATAATCGTCAAAACGGCGCTAAGTTACCAAGACGTTTATGAGGTACGGTTTTTTTTGTTGTTTTTTTTCCGACGGCATCTATGACATCTCGTTTCAACTGTGCGATCGCCACCTGTTAATTAAAATAATTGCTCGCTGTGATTTCCCTCCGTTAGACAGGCGTGGTCCGCGAGGAGTCCAAGCTACTGGCCATGATGCCGCTGACAGGAAGCAACAAAACCAACAGGACCTTACTGTACAGTATTCAAGCACACGTAAGCAGCTGTTTTCACTTTTTATTTGATTTATTACGTTTTTTTTCCTCCAACTGCGACTCGTCTTTCTTTAGAACATGTAGGCGTAGTGCGTTCCTACGACACTGGATCTGTGTTAGTCCATACATTTGCGCTGTGCTGCTTCCTGACCATCTGTCCAGCTAGAAGAGCTCAACTCAAATAATATGTCAGCGCCGTTCCAACTTTCTATGGGTTTATGAAGCTACACAGCTCTATCACATGACACTCTGGTATTACTAAAACCTGTAAGTCCCAACATTGTAATATTCAGTTGTTAGATTAACCCTGGTTCTTGGTGGAGGGACGATTCCTCCGCTCCATTATTACATCCGTCGTTGGGGAAACATTTTCTGAAAAAACGCCGTGCATGTCTGGGACAGGATTATCTGCTTATTCCTGAACTGCCGGTGACCTAGATGGCACACTTTTTGAAAAAAAAAAAATGGAGGCGTTAGGCCAGCAGGAGGCCTCCGCGAGCACGGCTGCACAACTGCTGTAAGATAGCAGGTTCAGGGGATTAAAAAGTGGAGGAAAAAACAATCAGATTTGTGCTGTATTAGCACACACAGCAATCAGAACAACCAGGAACGAGGACACGCCTGCAGCCGCTGAACGAGCAGATGTGTCCCATCTTAAAGAAGTATCCACCGGAGAATCATTCTTCATCCATAATGAACATGCAATGCATCTGGCTGTAGAAATAGTAGAAAATATATAGCGGGCATGACATTAATGACCTGTTACTGCATGAAAAATGAGCTCAGGACGGGTTGCGTGCTGTAAAATGACTCAATTCCGCCTCCCTTGGCTTTTGAAGTTCTTATAGGTTTTATGCATATGGCGTGTTTCCGTGTGCTTCACCCAAACAGTTTAAGTGCTGTGGTCTCGTTGAAGGCTACAAGGACTGGGGCTCCACCCTCCCTGCTTCCTGTCACTGTCAATATCCAGGAAGATGCGTAAGTATCTGATTTCAGCGGCGTATGAACAGAGTACCAACACTGAAGGTGACTCATGGGGGTTACTGGGCTAAAACGTCCCATATTTTACACTTTCTCTGGGTTTTTGCATGGAGCTGTGAATTAGGCCATAATGCATTGCTTTATTCTTCTTCAGATCCGACTGCGGGGCCCCGCAACAATCGGGGCTCCGAAGAACGAGTATGTTTATCAAGAGGTAAAATCTCTCAAAATGAGAGTTTTCTTACTGGATTTCCCTATAATCTAAATAAAAGCCTGTACACTGTAATTCCTTTCCTTTCTCTTATTTCTAGCCGTGTCTACCGATCTATGTCTCCGCACTAAAGCGTGGCTTCTCGTTGGCGATGGGTATCAAATTTGGAAGTGGGGTGCTTTGGGTATGACCTTTTCTTACATCTTTCATTTTTTTTTGTATCTTTTGAAGTTACAACTTATACATTTATTATTTTAATTCATGAATTCCTAATTTCATTTATTTATTCATTACCCCACTCATTATCAACTCATTGTAGAGAAATAGGAAATAAAATTTTAAATATAAAAAAGCTTGCAAAGGGAAATAATACACAAGTAATAGGAAATAAATGATGATAATTGAATTAAATACATTTATTTATTTATTTATTTTAAGTCCTCTTTACAAATGGTCCTATATTTGTCATAGTGGGATTCTAGTGGAAACTAATTATTCTCCTTTTTTCTCTTTATAGAACCTGACTTTTAGAACCACTGACATATATAATTTTGCAGGACAATATACAGCTATTAATTTGGATGCACACATTTCATAGAATATGAGCATTAAAAACTAGTGTTCATTTTTATTAGAGACATTTTAGAAAGGCTGGAAACTGTGGCAGAAAATCTATCCACACGTGTGTAATGCAGCTCTCTGTGATTCCAGGTGGTTTTACTCGTCATGAGCATCAAGCTGATGGTCCAGATCAAAAGGAAACAGGACTTCATGGCTCTTCTTCAGTCGAACAGATACGTCCCCGGTGCCTTCTAGTCACCTACAAAGTATATTTTCCTACACGCTGCAAACTATTACCGGGCGTATGTTGTTTAAATTTTGCACACACATTATGCTGCGACCATAACCTGGCTACGTGTAGCGACATATGTCGACGATATGGTTTTCTATTAAAACGCTAATGCATGTAACCGATGTCGCCACATGCATAGATCAAATTACTTGTTTGTTTTGCCTATACAGCTGTGAAATTGAAGGAAACGATGTAATCTTGAATAATCGCCACATTTCCACGCGCCGTCGCCGTCGCTC
The DNA here is from genome assembly GCA_036785175.1 of Eupleurogrammus muticus. Lineage (NCBI taxonomy): Eukaryota > Metazoa > Chordata > Actinopteri > Scombriformes > Trichiuridae > Eupleurogrammus > Eupleurogrammus muticus. The sequence continues at coordinate 12,976,930 of JAYKQN010000022.1, forward strand.
CGATTCACAGTTTTTTTCCCCACTTAAAATTGTGATCTGAAATGAATATATTACCAAGCATTAACCAGCTACCTGTTTTCTTAAGCTGCTTGTTGGCGTCTGGGGTGAGGGTCTTAGTGGCTGGAAGCTATCCCAGCATGCATTGGGTGAAAAAGGCAGGGTAAAAACCCCGGACCGGTGGGCAGTTTGTTCGAGGGCCAGATTGGCCCCATTCACACGTGTTATTTGTTGTACAGTGTTTTATGTCTTATTTATTACGACTCATCCCTTTTCCCTTTCACACCTCAACGAGTCTTTTAAAAGGCCGATATTAATCCAATTAATCTGTACAGAGAAACCTTGCACAAAACTGACCTTTATCTGTATATTCCCTTTTTTTCTCATAGCGGGGCTGAATGTATCGTAGCATTCCGCCTCACACCACAACCGCAGAACTCTGACTCTGTATTTAACCCCGACATTAGGCCACAGCGTCATGTGTCATGTGATCACGATTGATGCTAAACTAACAAGTTTAAACAGTCGATCTTAGAATATTTAATCATTTGTACTCGTCTCTGGCTTTTCAGCATTAGAAAAATAAAACGACTAATAATCAAGCAAATATTAACATGAATAACTCTTGTGTAGCACCTTTCTTAAACTGTGTTTACAAAGTACTTTGATTGAAATAAACTGATATTTATTTAATACGGAGCAATGGATTTTCATGGGTAAATAATCAGGTTAGACAGAGGAATGAGTCATGGTTCTAAACGGGACGTCAGAATGTCTTGATGCCTTGTTATATGCACATAGTATATTGTCAAACCTCAAGTCCGACTTTCTTAAAGCACATTCATTGAGTGACCGGTGTTTGCTGATCTCCACTTGTACCAGGCACAAAGCTGGGGGGGGGGGGCGGGGCGGGGTGGGGCGGGTTGTGATGGGGTTAGCACATTTCAGTAGACATGCAGTAAAACCATTCGCGTTCCGTCTCCAAAAAATTCAAACGGGATTGATTTCCTGTGTTTTTTTGGGGGGGGGGCTCCGTCGTCAAGGCCAGACATGTGAGAGGCTTGTGTGGGAAAAACGGGTCATCGATATTCCTGCAGAAATCCTGCCTGTAACGCCACTCTCACCAAAGTGGCCTTCACTTCTTACGACTCACTGCATGAGACGCCTGCAGTTAAAATGGCTCCTAATTGTCAATCTAATGTCATCGGACACGGCAGATCCAATGTCTACCTGTGCACTTTAACCATTAATGCCTAATATAATGTGTTCTTGCAATGATTTTTTTTTTAATTTTATTTATTTTCTGTCATATACTTTTTTTTTTTTTTTCCAACATGTGGAATGAATATGTGTAATATAAATTGTAAATAGTATAAAGTAATAAAAAGAAGTGATGATTGTTCCTTTGACGTCATAGTTCTTAATTTGAAATTTCACTCCCTGTAAAATAGATTGATTTTTAGAATAGAGTTTACAGTAATTGCATAAACAATGCACTCCTATGCTTGGCTCACTTTAAAAAAAAAACACATGAATGTACATATTACAATCACATTCATTCATTCATTCACTTACAGTAACTATTTACTCTGTGTCATTGTATGCTATTTAAACTGACTAATAGTATTAAATAGTGTATGCACGGTGTGCTGCATGGGGTCCAGTGTATACACTGCAGGTATTAGATGTTGATGTAGCTGCCTATTTATGCATGGCGACAGCTTTGGGTAGAAAATGTGCAAACACAGAGAGCTGTAGATGGACTCCAGACTGGGTGGCTGCTGATTGCTGATGTTTCGTGCAGGTTTTACGATCCTTTGCCGTGTCTTCGTGCATGCAGCAGGCCGCTTTCCGTGGAGCAGCAGAATGATGTCAGGTGCTGCTGAGAGGGGTTGGCCTTTCTCCAGTGTGTAGAAACAGCCTCTCGTGTGCTTTCTTAAGTATTGCAGTGGTGTTTACAGCTTTTTCTGAGCTGTGTGACTCTCTCCACCTCCTCCCTGTTGATGTATGATGGTGCGTGTTTGTCCTGCTCCTTCCTGACGTTGCACCACTCTGTCATCCAGTTTCTCATCTCTATAGACATAGGTGGTCTTACCCATGCCTCAACCATTTCAAATGAGATGGGCCCTTGCAAAAATGCATTACTAGTGCATTTTGCTGCAAATAGTAGGGTCTACTAGTAGGTTACTAGTTATTAGTGCAGATAGTACCTGGACCTTGAATCCAATAGTATTATTATTAATTATAATAAATATCACAAGCAGCTTCTGTGTGTGTGTGTGTGTGTGTGTGTGTGTGTGAAGGGAGTAGATGATGGGAGTCACGGCAACACATACACAGAATAAGACACAGGTTTTAATTGGCAGCGTCATATAAAACATGCAAAAAGCCAATTCACTGGTTTTCCTGTCTCAAGTTTCAAGGCTGCAGAATCTGAAATCCTAACACGTAAAAGTATTTTTTTTTTTGGTACAATTAGTCCAATACTGAGTCTGATTATCTAATTTCATTGGAAGATAATGTACCTTGTTTCAAGTTGACCTTTTTACTGATTTGGGTCAATTTAGATTAAATTGACTGAAACGATGAAAAAAATGGAAATAAGCTAAAATATCTGCCAGTGGAATGAGGTAATTCTACTCATTTTCCCCTGTTAATATTTCAGTCTTTGCAGCGTGATTCTGGAACCGTACATCATCCGACATCAAGTTTGTATAACTCGTCTCATTACAGAAGTCTTTATGTGTCGGCCATATCCCAAGTGTTCCCTTAGGCAGCTTCTTAAAATGAAAAAAAAAATTGAAAAATGGACCTGATCTCCTCTGACGAGTCATTCCAGAGCAGCAGGGCCCTGGTTTTTAATCTAGATGTTGAATCTCAAAAACGTGCCCCCCCCCCTCCCCAAGAGGATCTCGCTTATGCCGCTTTCTCTCAATAGTTTGCGTGAGCATTTTAAATTTTTTTAACATTAACATTTTCAAGGCGGTCTGTTAATTGGCTTTCCATTTCCCCTTCCTGCTAAATGGTGACGTTTTTACTCAAAGATCCCCTTTCAAATCGCATACAAATAAAAGGTACTGTGCTCTGCGCGTCACATTTCAAAGGAAGGGTTCAGGTGTACTCTGCCGTCTCTGTGAGGACCGTGTAGTTGCCCGACTTGGCCTCCTGGCTGTAGACCACGGCGGGGACGTCTTTCCTCCGTCTCAGCTGGCACAGGATGACGACACACAGCACGATGGACAATGTCTGGAGGAAAGCCAGAGAGAGAGAGAGAGAATTCTGAGCTTCAATTCTTAGGAGGAGACTGCAGGGGGCGGAAAAGACAAAGACAATGAAATGACATGATTGACATGTTGCAATAAGCTGCAGAGATAATAGAAAGTAAAAAGGGAAGATTATTATTTTTAGATGCTCTGCATTAAGAATGAAATAATCAAAATAATCACTACTAGATATTACTACAATCTTGATGTTAAACCAGTGACAAGCTGCAGCTGCTTGATAACAAATTGATAATTAGAATCAGATGTGTTGGATTGATTAGATTCCTGGAGCATGCAGGGCAGGGATGTTCAGTCCTGGCATAGGAGATAAAGAGAGAGGAAGGTAGGATACACACACACACACACACACACACACACAGACGGTACATACCCAGATAAACGAGAGTCCCAACGATATGCCAGTTGCCAAATTTATGGCAATCGAGGCGTGTGCGATCAGAAACGGAAGACATGACTGCAACAGAAGAGGAATCACTGCAATTTATCACATCATTTATTATACAAACAGTTTAGCATGTGGATGGAAAATTCATTTCCATGCATTATCTTCTTGATTATCAAAAATTAAGCATTTTTGCAGATGGTTTTGAAAGGGAACCCCAAATGTCAAAACTGCATTCTTCTGTTATCTGGGGCTAAATAATCACCTGTAAAGTATAGCTGATGTGATAGATGTGTTAATGCATGAAGAGGAGGACAGCTTAGTGAAAGCAGCTGCCGCGGGTTGATAACTCACATATTTTATATCTCACAGAAAACCTTTCAGAGTTTAGGAGCAAAAGGTTCAGAAACAGACAAACAGCACTTTATTGCTTCATAAAATGTTTAAGCAAGACATATAAACCACTTCCATGTTAGCTTTTGTTATTTAAAGCTGTAGCGTAGAACGGTGTGTTTTTTTAAACTGCGGTGCTCTATTCAACTTTAGATTAAATAAAATAAATAGTATAATGTAACAATTAAATAAATAAAATACTTTATTACACGTAAGAAACTGCAATAATCGAAAGCGCCAAATACGTTAGAGTAAGTGGTCATGCATTGTATGTAGGCTCGTGGGAAATTATTAATTGTAAATGTCAAGCGAGGCTATTATTAACTCTCGCATGGAGGCTGGCGGGAAAAAACGTGCTAATGCAATAAAGCAGCTTCCTCACAGCTGTGGCTACGAAACAGCGTGTAAGACCTTGGTTTAAATACGAGATGTGTCAGGTTTACAGAAGACAGCAAGGCCGCAACTGAGCTGTTCACTCAGAATGACCTGTACCATAACCCATAAGAACCCAGACCCATTAAAGAAGAATTATGTGGGTTATACTATCTGTATTTTGACATATATGTAACACTGGGGATGCTTAGAATATGTCACTTTGGGACTTAATGAGTTAAGTTCAGACATAAAGCCTCATAAGGAAGCCATAACTGTGGCTTGTGACTTGTCATTTTGTGTTTGTGTAATTACTTTCTAACACCAGAAGAGGGAGACAAAAACCTTTGCACTACAGCTTTAAAAAAATCTTCATAAGGATTTTTTCTTTTACCTCTTTATAAATCATGACGGGTCGGTCCTGCTTAAACAGGCTGCTGTTCATAGGAGCCGGCACCTGCAGGAAACACAGATACCAACCATCAGCTCGCTGGGTAACGACAGTCACAGATTCGATTATTCAGTTCAGTCACAACGGCGTCCGTAAATTTATGAATTCAACAGCTCAGATGCTCACGCATGGATTTGTGGAGCTTTTGCTGCAAAGGCAGGACTCTGAGATGTTGTAGCCCCAGTCCTGGTAGCCCTGGTCCAGTCCACAGCACTGCAGCTGGGAACGAACCAGAGGAGAACTTGTTACCCTATTAACATAGTGTGTTTTTGGTTTTACCACAGTTGGTAAAATCACCTAAATCCTGAGTTAGACAGAAAATATACCACATAGGACAATGGCCATTTTACTTAGGCCAATTTATTTTTTTGCTCAAGTCAGGATAAACAAAAAGCCTGATTTGGGAAACTAAATAAGCTTTCATAATGGTTGCTGCTTAAACAAGCAGGAAGAAACTCTATGACTCTTGAAACAATTTCTAATAGTGAGTAACAAGGGCTATGATGTTGTATGGCAATTTACTGTCAATTTCCCAAGTTATTTTTTAAATAATAATTGAATACAAAGTGATGTGCATATCGATAAATACAATAAATATAATATAAAGCCAAACAATAAGAAAGAAAGGAAGTTCCATGAAACATGTTGATGCCTGTGTGTCTTCACTGCATTGGAAATTTGCCACATCTCAGGTTTTAAAAAGTCAAAAATGGGTGTTGGAAATGAATTGCATTCAATAAAAAACAGGTATAGAAAACCTAGGAAAGTGATGAAAAAGAGGAACTGCCTCCTGATCACTTTGATTCATCTGACATTTGTTGAAATAACTGCAGATAATGTAAGTTTTGAGTTTGCAAAGTCACACTAGAGTGTTTGAAAAATTGGCCTGAATCACCTACTTTTTTTAATGTCACACAAGTGACACAATATTCTATGTATGCTCACGCTCATCCACTCTTGAACCTTTTTGATTGATGAGTTTTTTGTGTGTGGAAACACGACTTCAGCCATTATTATCATAGGGTGATGTTATATTCAGCCTCTCATCAGCAGTGTGTTACTTCTGTTGCACCAAAATCGAAAAAAATTCGCCGGTCACATCTCGTCCTCAGACAAACACTCGTGCCTTTGTCATCCGCAGACTAAATTACTGCGATACAATAGCATTCCAGTCTTTTCTTTGTTCAACCGTGGGGCATTTTGTGACATCCAATGATGTCCTGCGAGCATCCGAACAATGAGCCTTAAGTGCTCGCGTTATCGGGGGAGCATGTGCTCCGTCGTTTTATCCTCCACATCTGGTAAAACCTCTGTGCAACGTTTGCTGCATCAGACGGAGACAATTTCAGTAGCTTCATTTAGTGTCGCATGAGATTGTACTTAAACTCTCTCTCTCTCCCTCACACACACACACACACACACACAGTTACCTACTTCCGTTTGTGCAACCTTGAGTATTTCTATTTCATGTTCACTGGCGTTACTCAGCGGCAGCACACCCAGGTATTGATCCTTCATGTACTCCGCTACCTGAACACACAAACACATGTCTCATTACAACGTATTCAACATTTGACAAGGTTTCAATTTCGAAATTTCCAAATTGTATATTTTAGAACAACAAAATAGGGCCAATGCTCTGGAAACTGGATATATTCTGTATGTTTTTTACATATTAGATCACATCAGATACAGTTCGTACAGAATACCTTTGGTCGCATGGCCAGTCTCCTCCTCTCAGAATCGTACATGAACAACGTTCCCGGGATCATTCCAACTGTGAACTGAGACACACACATACAGGCCCTGCTCCATGAATTCGTGAGAAATAATAATAATTAAAAAAAAGTTCAGGGATCATATAATAATTTCCCCCTTTACTAACCACAATGAGCGCCCATTTCTTCTCCTTGCAGGCGCCGTACACGCCGACGATGGGCAGCAGCAGCGTGACGATGGAAACGGCGTACATGAAAATCAGACCTGTGAGCAAATTGTCTATCTGTGGAGAGAAGAATACCATGAAAATAGCAACTTTCATGTCATTTTTTAAAAAATTATTATGCGATTTGCAGACAATGCATCTTAAGAGAGTAAATCTCTTGCAGGATGCAACATGTAACACAGATTTCTATCTTCCATCCGCTCCCCGCTGATGGATGAGGCGAGAGAAAAGCAGCTTGGCAAACGTGCAGACGGCTCGGGACATGACACAACGTCACCTCTTCGTCCTCGTAGAAGTATCCGTGGCTGAACAGCGTGGTGGCCAACACCAGAGCACTGATGATCTGCAGACATCACCAACACATCATACGTCAGGCAGAACCTTAAGGCCTTAAAGCCTTTGACCCAAATACAAACCACACAGTATATACTGTAGTCTAGCCTAGAATCTGGGCTTCTTGTTTAAAGAGTTTACTGCAGTTCAACATTATTGATAGAGGGGAAGTGTAATGACAGCGTCCTGTTGAGAAATATGTTGATTTATTCACCTGAACCTTGTACTGTGCTGACTGGTACAGGCTCATGTTGATATTCGTGACGCGTCGCAAAGTCCTTTTTTTCTATTGTAGGAGATTCAGGTCAAATCATAGGGGGGGGCAGCACATCAAGTCCCAATTATTTTTACAGCAAAGGAGGAACCGTCTTAGAACAACAAGGAGTGGTGGTTGCTGCTTTCTTAGTTTTAGGATTTAGATGTTGAGAAATAATCTAAAAAGAAAAACGAAAAACAGGGGACTCCTGTGGTTGCTGTCGCTGGAGGTGAAGCTAGTTTCCACCGCTTTACACAGTTTGTTACTTCAGTCAGCGGTTCGCCACAGAGGGGTCGCCCCCCCCCAAACCCCGAAGAATCAACAGACTCATGTGAGGGTGAGGGAACAAGTAAAAACAAAAGCTCTGATACACAAATCTGTTTTCATTTTTGCCCCCCCCCCTCCTCCATCTCTCTAATCTTTGACAAATCTCTTTTGGTTGAAATATCGGCTCATTTGAACAACTCATAGACATGTGAAATTTGACCCCTGAATGCACAACTGCTGTTTATGAGACGTCAAAACACACACACACACACACACACAGTAACACACACACAGAAAAAAACAACGCTTTGTGTTTTAAAAGCTTGCTTGTGTCAAACCTGCATGTGAAAATCTGTCAGATAAATGCAGCGCAGTGGAAAGCAGCATCAAATGGAAATGATCAAGTAAAGTATATTTGTGTGTAAGTGTGTGTTCTTGATGTAGAAGAGAGACTCTTGTGGGTTTTACTGAGATAAATCTGCCCTTTCTTTGCTTTCCTCCACTGGCGCCTGGCTGTCCAACACAAACCGTATTGTTTGGAGTGCAGAGGATGCTGTAATATGAGAGATTCTCACTTTTTTCTTTTGTCCCAGTGTCTAGCAGCAGCAGCAGAACTCACCCCAATCAAACACGTCACGGCGATGTAGCTCCGCTTCACGCAGGCGTTCACTCTCCCCATGGTGTTTTCCTCTCCTGAACTTCGCAGCAGAATCAAAGCCCCGAGAAATCAGAGGATCTTCTGACAGAGAGAGAGAGCTGCAGCGTCCCTGCGAAAAAGGGAAAAAAAAAAAAAAAGTTGCGCTCAGCACCTTGATGATCAGAAATGCTGGAGGGGAGGAGGGAGGAGGGAGGAGGGAGGAGAGAGGCCCACCCATCTGGGGAGAAGGGCCGGGTGTGTGTGGGTGGACGGGGTTGGGGTGGGGTGGGGGGATAATGAGCTTCGTTTTTTTTTTAGGGAGGAAACAGTTTTGCACATGTGCAGATTTTCGAGAAATAGTTGTAGATGGGATTGTAAGTACAGTAATTAGAACAAAAAAAAAATACTCCCTTGTTGGCTCTGGATCCCAAATCCAACAGAACGGAATTGAAATCTTGATTTTGAAACTTGAAGTCTTTATATTTCTGTATTCTGTATTTGAAGTTTTTTTCTCAGTACTTTTTACACAGACTTGTTAAAAGTTTTCTTTCCTGCACAGTTAATGTCACGTTTGTGCTGTGTAATATTTGGCCTTTGTGCAAATAACTAAATTGCCACATTTGTTCCTGAAGTCTTGCTGCAAACCTCCCACAAAGTTTCCCCCCCCCCCCCAGACGTGTTTTCTAAGACCTATACAAAAAAAAACCCCAGCACTGAACCGAGTAATAATGCGTGCATAATGTGTTTATGCTGCAGAAACAAAAACCTTCACATCAGCCGTATTGACTGTCATGTTTAAAGTGAACTCCGAGAAGAGTTTCCCTTTCAGCAGATGAAATGACGTAAAAACTGCCTTCATGTGTTTAGGATCAAGACCTTCATTCTTCCCAGGGGGGCAATGGTTTCTGCCGCAGTAGCAATAAAAAAAAAAAGAAACAAAGAAGAAACAAACAACATATGGCGAGGCACACAGAAACGCACACATAGGCCTGAATAACCACGGATAATATTAAAAAGAAAAAAACATGCAAAAGGTTTTTTTCTGGACTACAATAGATTAATATGGATAATAGTAATAATAGTAATCATCCGTGTGTGTGTGTGTGTGTGTGTGTGTCTGGGGGTGGGTGGAGGGGGTGTAGAAATATTTGCTTATCATGACCCAACACATGTGGCTAATGAAACCTCGGAGAGAAAGAGAATGATATAGGAGGGGGCCGCTAATAAAGAAAACCAACCTTAATGGGAACTGGGGGAAAGTGGAAATATGAGGGAGGAGCGTCAAATTCTTAGATTGTGTGTGTGTGTTTTCGTATGACTCACCGTGCTTGCCTTCAGCTCGGGCCCCCATAAAGCACTTTTTGTCCGCTGTTGTCTTGAAAGAACAAAGGAACTAGTGAGGGGCTCCGTCACATGACCTCACGCTGACCTCTCGCAGTTCTAGACGGACGTACGGACACACACTCGCAATCTATATCCATGTATCTGTGCATCTCTCCTTCTAGCTCAACCCCTCCACCGCACACACACACACACACACACACACACACACACACACACACACACAATATTGCTGCAATGTTATTGGCCCCTAGAGTTCAGTGTAAGAACAAAAAGGGTTCAATTGTTAAAACAGATCCAGAGCGGAGCATTTCCTGAACATCTGGAGAGCAGGATGAATACACACGCGCATGCACGCCGTGCAGACATCCCCGCCGCACACACACACAAACACACACACACGGATCTCTCAGCTCCCCGCGTCGAAACATCCCAGCGCACACCCTGGACACAAAATCCTCGTCACCCCCACACACACACTTGCGCAAAACAGACACGCACAGAGGATGTTGGTGGGCGGAAGGAACGCAAAGCGCCAAAAGACTTTACAGGAGATGCTTTGGACGGATTCTTGCTTTCCTAGAGATGAACGCTGCACAGTTTAAACTGTAGGATGTGTGGGAATACTAAAAGGAGCTTGTGTCGTGACACAACGCTGTTGAACAGCTCTCAGGTTATAGAATATAATTATAGCCGTCTCCTGCAATCGGAATATCTTTGGTTTAGTAGATGTGAGATCAGTGGCATGCACTAACCTTTTGAAGGGCATGGGTGAAAAGGAGGGGAAAAAGGTGCACATAGAGCACTGAAGAGGGACCTTTAGCACATATTTAGCTGCCATGAGGCCACAATAATACAAGTTTTGGCTCCTGCATGTGTTTGGGCTTCCATACGTCCACTTTAAGATGTGTTTTGGTGTATTTCCAATCATTGAAATTTTGGATTGTCACCAAAGTGTCACGTTGTTTTTTAGCCCCCATGACATGGCTGCCATAGAAGAAAGGCTTTCTGGTGTCGCCTTAAACATGGCCTCAGCAGATGCAATTCCTGTCGCATTCCCAGGATGACTCGCTCAGGGTCTTTGGGCCGTAACTAGAAACACAATAAACATCATCGCCACGCAGTGTGGAGTCAGTGGGTCCATCGTTTTGCAGGAAATTATATAAGCGGCGCTGGGTCTCTACACTCAGGAAAGGAAACTCCACTCTGAAGCGACATGTTTTCAGAAGAGAGGGATGACTCTCTCTCTCTCTCTCGTGGCCGTTCGTTCGGCGAGCCTCTGAGGCTCAGGCGACTGCAGGGGGAACCGCTTCGACCCGGTGTCTGAAAAACAGGCGGGCGACAGGCGGAGAAGGAAAGGCGAGGGGCCTCCACGGGAGAGATGGGGACGACCGTCAGAGCCGAGCCAAGAGACACTTCCTTCCAAAAGGTTCGAGCCAGCGCAACAATGACTCACTTTCACTTTTCCCTTAATAAAAGGTGAAAGTCCGAACTGCAAAGTATATGTCTTACACAGACAACAGACAACTGTTTTAATCTCTCATAGACTCTGTCTTTTCTCTCCATCTTCCTACACAGATGACGAGTCTTTGCTGCAGCGGCTGATGCTGTAGGAGGAAGTTTGTGCCCCAGCCTGGCTCAGCATGAGAGTCTTCTCCCCACACCTCGCCTCCCGCAGCGGGAACTGACCGAGTTCCACACAAACACGGCCCTACAAGCTCACAGGACGAGGTCGGGACACTTTGCAACCTTTGGAAAACATCCTATCAGTAGCACCGACCTTTCCTTTCTTTGCTTTTCCAGATATGATGACAGCCTACGAGGAAGGAAAGGGAGTCTACTCACTGGGACAAATAGTGCTTGGACAAATATTGCTACGAATGCTACTATTTCTAGAGGCCGGCCAGAGACAAGCTGTGGAAAATGCATGATCTCTGGCTCTACATACTGTGCTAAAACATCTTGAAGGTAGAAACACCTTATTGTAGCATCTAAATTGGTGTAGTAGTGACTATCTGCCAGGCAGGTGTCAGACAGTGAGTGTAGACACCAGCTGCCCATCCATCAGTTCTCACCCCTTGTTGCCTTAACATCATAATTCACAGGTGACACGGCAGTGATTGAACCGATGAATGACAACCAGGACGTCTATAAATAGGAGGCGAGGGACCAATCCCTGTCTGCAGAAAACCTCTGTCAGTTTCTACACGGCTGCTGCAGAGGATCCGTACTGGATGCTGATGTTTGGCCATCTGACTGTACAAGGGCACAAGCAGCTAAGGAGGATGATAAAAAATGGCTTTAAAAATCATAGGATCATCAGTTTTAGGACTCACTCCCGCTATGGAAGGAAGGCCCTAAGGACACAAGCCACCCAGCGCATGGTCGGCTCTCGTGACTCATCTGAGTTTAGACCAGACACACGACTCACAGTGGTATTTTATTTATAGGTTTTCTGACTTTTTACATTCTTCTCCCTTTATTAAAGTAAATGTTAGTTTCTGATATGTCTCATGATATTTTCTGTGAAGTACGGCCTGAGTAAAGACGTTTCCTACTGCCAAATGATTTCTGTTGTTGTTACCTAAATAAATACAATGATTAATGGTAAGGGGAATAGTTAATTAATCTACATTTTCAGACATTCACTTTTATTTATTTATGTATACATGCTATTATATTGCCATTTTTCGTGTTCTATAGAGCTGACTGGCATAAACACTTTATGTACTGTAGGTGTAATGGCTATTGTTTATTATAGTCTATATATTACACTATTATGAATATGATTACTACTATTGTTTACTGTTATTTTAACAACTGAGACAGAATAATCACAATAAAAAACATTTAGACTTTGCCATTGGATGTATGACTGAATGTAATACTATACAGCTTTACCAAAACATAAATGGATTGTGTTGTTAGCTGTAAATATCATGTTTAACACACGCTGTGTGGAGCTGATTTATGAACGGAGGTGTTTTCGGGACACAAAGGAGGAGAAGGAGACGCGCGGCCCCTTTAAGAAAATCCCCTCAGGTGGGTTACGTCACATGATGCGGAAGTAAACCGAGTTATTTCAGCGTGGTTGTTTTTGAATGCTACGGGCGGGTTTGTCGCGAAAACAAACAGTCGCAGTGCCGTTATAAACTCGTAACTAGCGCATAACGGCGTGTGCGGACGGAAATGCGCTTTACGCGTGTCGACGGCTTTCTGCTCGAGGTAGTCAACGCGTAGGACGCGGTTGTTATTGTGCGGGCTATTTTCTATATGCACTACATATGCTACCGCAGACATAAAGCACCTGTCACCCCCCTAACGTTACTCTGGTCCTCAGTGACATTTGTTTTGTGTCCGTTTCTGCAACAGGACTGAGTGTGTGGATGAAGTGACCATGAAGCAGGACGGCGATGCTGGGAACGTCCCTGCCTGTTTTATATCCAACCACGAAGGCTTCCTTGGCAGCATCAAAAACTTTATCAGAGACTTCGTGGTGACTGAAATAGACATTAACGGACGGCACGTGAATGCAGCAGCGGCGGAAGGAGCCACACAGCAGCAAACACCACACTGTGCGTTTCCAGTAAAGACCAATGAAACCAGCACAGAGTGGAGGCAGCACTATAACTTCCAGGTCATACAGGAAACTGATGTGTCAGCTGACTGCAGGGTGGACGTGGCCGTCCCCAGCCCGGGCAGTTTCGACCTGAGCATGATTCTGGGGCAGTCGGTCAGCGATGAGCTGGAGCAGTTCGTGGTGAGTCTCCGGGATGAGAAGGAGGAGGACGAGAAGCCGGCCAGCAAGGAGCTGTCGCTGGGATACTTTGCTGACAAACATCAGAGGGCCAACGTCCACCGGGCCGTCAGGCACCGCTTCCCCTTCCTCATGACGGTCACCATCCAGCCGGAGATCCGGGTGCGGGAGGACCCCGACTACCGGGAGCTCTCCCAGCTGGTCACCGAGGAGGAGGCCGAGGACTTCTTCCGGTTCATCGACGCCAAGGTGCGGGACTCGTCGTACACTTTCCAGCCCGACGACAACAAGGACCACCGCACCGCCGTGCACCACTTCCTGAACCGGCGGTTCGGCAAGCTGGTGGAGACCAAGAGCTTCGGTGAGCAGGAGAGGACCGCCATCTCTGTCAGGCTGAGGGAGCGAGGCCGGCCGAAGAAGAGGACGGCGGAGGACCGGAAAGAAGAGGAGGTGTACACCGGTATGGTTACAGTAACATAACCCCTGTGTCGGCCAATAGGTTCTCTGTCTGAACACAACAGCTGTCACTACCGATGTGCAGGAATCTGGGGAAAAGAACACAACCAGTCACACAGCAGGAAGTTAGGACATTAGGCAATGAAATAATGTACGTTTTCTTTCCCCATTAACACCATTGTCCTTCTCGTGTCCTCCTTTTTTTAGCATTCACCCTGTGTAAGGAGAACCTGGAGACTCTGGAGGCCATCAGCTACATGGCAGCAGCCCTCGGCGTCCTGCCGTCAGACTTCACCTACGCTGGGATCAAGGACAAGAGAGCCGTCACCTACCAGTCCATGGTGGTCAAGAAGGTCTCACCTCAGCGGTACGAAACCGTAGAGACACAGGATGCTCTGGCTCTTTTGCCCAGGTTTGATATCGTATTCGTTTTTCCCGTCAGGTTGAAGGAGAAGACGGCGGAGTTCGAGAAGAGGGGGATGCGGCTCTCCCAGGTCCGCTCCGTCAGTGAGCCGCTGAGGCTCGGGCGGCTGCGGGGGAACCACTTCGACCTGGTGGTGCGCCACCTCAGGCCGCACAGGCCCGGCGACACACACCCCGCTGCTGCGGACACACACGCTCGCCTGGCGGCACTGGTGAAGGAAGCAGTGGAGAACGTTAAGGTGTTCTTTGCATTTTTCAGGATTTCATACTTATTGTAAGATCAAAAAAAGAAGGACCACATTATCCCTGTTCTTACCTCCCTCCATTTGTTACCTGTCACCCATAGAATTAATTTTAAATCTTGGAGTTTGGTGCTAATGGTGTCGCTTCCCCTTACATTGCAGAACTCCAGAATTCCCAGAATTTCCTTCCTCCTCCCATCAGATTCTCCCCCACAATAGAGACTTTTAAGAGTAACCATACATACATACTTCTTCACTTTTAACTGTGCCTAATTCAGCACTTTCTGTATTACTACTGTTTAATTATCAATTGTATTACTAGTTTCAGCATTTTTTATCTTTCGAATTCCTATTCTCTTCTATTGTGTTTATTTTTTTCCTTTTGTGCTCTACAGCACTATGGATCAACCATGTTCTGTGAAGTTGAACTTGAACTCCAACTGAACTTATTTTTCCTGTAACGTAGACCTCCATTGTTGTCTAAACCTATTAAAAACACATAAACGAGCCACGCAGCTGCACGGGGTGACATGTTTTTTCATTATGTTGCGGCTATTTTTGAGCAAATTCCTCCAGACTGTCCCACTGCAGGAAATACTCAGGAGAGTATTGATGCGTAGTGGAAAAGTTGTCCCCAACAAATGCACCTTTTTTTCCTGTATGAGCAACTTAAAATTTAAATTTCACATAAATGTGTGACCTGTTTTTAGAGGTTTATCTTTTCATTTCAAGCACATGGCATGTTTTGATTGTTTGAAACTTTCCCTTTTTACTGTACACTGTCACTACAACACTAATACATGTATGCCCTGTTCACCCTCATTGTTCTTTTCAGGTCAGAGGTTTTGTCAACTACTATGGACCTCAGAGGTTTGGTAGCGGGCAGAGCATCCAGTCTGACCAAGTAGGGCTGGCTCTACTCAAAGAAGACATGGTCAGTGTTTCACACCTTCTGCTAAGTACTGAACCACATATTACTACATCCTAACACTGCAATAAGAACAAGGAGCTGTCGGTTCATCACAGTTGTGATCATCACCGGGCTGCTGCAGAACCTGCAGGGCCGTCCACCACCGTGTGGTGATGTATTCTCTCCTTTGCGGTTCAGGTGAACGCCGTGCGTCTGTTCTTCACTCCGGAGGACGGCGATGATCCTCAGAGCCAAGCCAAGAGGCACTTCCTTCAAACAGGTCAGAGCTTAATGACAATCCCCTTCTCGGTTTCCCCTTTACAACGCCAGTAAAATGTGAACTTTGCTTTTCAAAAAAAATTTAATGCAAAGTTTCATGGGTGTGTGAAGCATTTTTTTTTTGTTACCACCTATATGACATGAAAACCCATTGCAGTTTCATCCGCATATATTAATTGAGCAAACTTTCTTTTCTTCGCTGCTTCTCCATTTCTCCGTCCCAGACAACGCTAAGGAGTCTCTGGCGTTGATGCCCTTGTCCAAGGCGAGGGAGCGGCTGATGCTGCGCGCCCTCAACCGCTACGGCACCGGTCCAGACGGCTGTGCCCAGGCATGGCTCAGCCTGCCCCACAGCATGAGAGTCTTCTACCCACACGCCTACTGCAGCAGGTAGGCAGCGCCAACTTTAATCCAAATTCGTGATTTGCTTCGGGGGAAGAAAAAACTCATGAAATAAGGCGTAATCAACTAAATCTATTTGTTAGAACAGTGCTAACTGTGCCGTCTCCGTCTGCATGCGTTCGTCAGAGTGTGGAACGAGGCGGTGGCACACAGGCTGGCGACTTTGGGCCACTGCGCCAGGCAAGGGGACCTGGTGTGGATCCCGGCGGGGCAGAACAACCTGGAGGACAGCGGGGAGTCCAGCACTCAGGTGAAATAGTCTGGAGAGAGATTACTATGAAACTTTGAGCAGGATGTGCAAAGTGAATGTTCTGCATGAATCAAGCTTTCAGCTTTTTAAATTTCCTATTTGCCTTCTTTACTGTTACTTACCTTTCTTGTCTTTGTGTTTCCAGATACATGTGGTGACAGACCAAGAGGAACAACAGGGAGTCTACTCACTGGGACAGGTACAGTGCTTAGATAAATACTACCTGCTGCTAGAATAAAGAAAAAAATCAAGATTGATTTGAACATTACAGCTGTGTTTAAGGCCATTCTGTCTTCTAGCGTCAGCCAGGAGAGAATCATGTGTTTGGTTGATGTTCAACAAGGTAGAGCAACCCCTTACCAACTGTGCAGCCTTATTTTACCTTACTATTTAACTTAAACTCTAGCTTTGGGCTACAAATTAACTTGTGTGCTAAGCCTATTAAGATGCTATTTGTCTTGGGTATATTAGGAACTATCCTATTACAAGAAATCCAATCCTGCAGACCTGCAGATTCCTTATTAAGGAAATTGTTTAATTCGCTGCAAGAATGTGTAGCATAAAAGGTTAAATCATCTGCATAAAACCCAATTTTGGCACTTTCATTAAGCCCCAGCAAGATCATTAATGAACACTGAACAGTAAAGGTCCAAGGCAGATTCCCTGAGGTACACCACACTCTGAATCGCTACTGATCCATTTATAGATGAGCATGTTGTGACGGAGAAGATATTTATTTATCCACATTATTACCAGTGGTCCAGAACCATTACTCAAGTGTGTTTGTTGTAACGGTTCATCAGGTATTGCTACCGATGCCGGGAAACACCGTCAAGTATCCAGAAAACGCCATGGGGTCCTGGTACCAGGAGAGGCTGGCCAGGGACGGGCTGCAGGACTGCCGCTTCAGGGTCAGCAACCTCAAGCTGAATCTGCCGGGCTGCTACCGCCCCCTGCTGGCCTTCCTGCACAACCTCACCTACCGGCTCCAGAGGGCGGCCGGCGGCGTGGAGGGAGGGGGCGAGACGACGGGGGACAGCGGCCGGAAGAGCGGCACGGCGGTGGAAGGAAAACAGGACTCGGACTTGCTCACGCTCACCTTAAACTTCGACCTGGACACCTCCTGCTACGCCACTATCTGCCTCAGAGAGATTATGAAGTGTGATCTGTAGCCGTCTCCCCAGTCGTGTTTGTGCATACTCAAAACACTAACGAGAAAACCCCCCTTCTCTTTTTCAAAAAGAGACTTTTTCTAATCTACCAACACGGTTTTGTACCTCAATTGACCCCATTGTGGTACAATGTCAGAGTAGCATTCGTCGTTGCGCACAAGACTCGACCTGCATGGAGAAAACATCATAGACTAGTTGATAGAACTCCTAATAATAGGGGCCACTCTAAAATGTGAACCGGTTTTAAATGAGAGCGCACTTGAGAGCGGTGGGATTTTGTTTTTAAAACTCCTGGGTAAGAAGAGACGTTTCATTTTAGCTTTGTGTTACATCGTGGCCTCCCCGTTTACTTGCAAATGTGCAAAGTTTGTATTTGTGTTTCGTGCCATGGATTAAACTTTTAGAATGTTAGAAATTGGTGCACTATTTGTTCTTTCTTAATCAATGTTCTATGCTAGTAGTTAGAACTCATCATCAGACATGTTTGGTCACAAATAACTAATATAAATTGTATATTATCTTCTAGAATAACAGATTTTTCAAGTAAGCATGACTACTATCCTGCATTTTCTATTTGCTTGAGAGAGAATGTGGGAGAAAATCAGCAGATTTAGTGAATTTAGTAATTTTTACAACATATTTAAATGTATAATTCTTCTATAGTGAAACCTCTTAGGAATAGAAGAAGTGTGTAGTGTTGTAACAGAATTTGTAATGCATTGTCCAGTAATCACCACTAGGTGGAGACAACAGACAAAGATTGTCAAGTGTCACTGACTGATGGTTTGAACCAATTTGTGGTTGAAGTGAGTTTATTTACTTTACTTTTAGTTCTTAGTTATGTTGGAATGATACTGAGCTCCTTATCTGAGAGAAAGCAGCTCCTGCACCACACGGCTAAAAGACTAATGAATGATCACGCTCATGTTCAGAGATTTAATCCACTATGCCAGTTCATATAGACACACTCATGTAAAAAAAAATGCATCTTTGCACCAGCAGGAGAGACATTTAAAGAGCAGCAATAAAATATAATGAAGCATAAAACCCTGGTGTAATTACCCCTCTGAGGGGCAGCCTTCAATCTGTATTAAAACTGAGCCTGTTTGGCCTCCTGTGACTAATTTATGGAATTTTGATGAGGATGTTTAGAGAATATAAAACCCTCCCTTCCTCACGTTTGGGCTCCTTTGGGCTTTTTTTTTGTAAGCGGAGTGAAAAAGCCGATATGGATGTTTCGGTTGGAGGCGGGTCCTGACATGCAGGAGCCTGTCATCAACGTATAGAGCTCTGATATAGTACCTGCCTGTAAGAGAAACTGTCTGCAGCATTAACAATAAGCTGCACATACTGAAGACTTGCAACACAAAATGTCATCTACCATCAACCAGGCAGGATAATGGATAATTTAAATCCTTGACACACGACCTGTGAATCATTAATAGTTCAATAATAAATAGTTTAATTGTTCCAGCGATGGCGTCCGTCCGCTCTGTTCCCACGTATCTTCTCCCATCCCCCCAGGTGAACATCTGCATCAGCCATGAGCATCTCTGACCTCTCCGCAGTTTCATTGCTTCCTCGACACTCAGCTGGAACATTCACCGCAGATGTTTGGAAGTGAATCACTCCCAGAATGTCTCAACCGACAGTTTTTTTTTTTGGGGTGCATCGCCATAAAAGGAAGATACCCGCTCTCAAATTTTTTTGGCGACAGTTCGAACAGTAGGGCCTGTCGTGTTGTGTCTGAGTCGTCCTGTTGTCTGGTGAGATCATCTCAACAGAGCTTCCTTCAATGTCCATTCACTTCCTTTCCCGTCAAGGTGACACTGATTTAACCCACAGATGGCGCAAACCATCAAAAATAGTTGTTAATGAACCAGTGAATTAACTAATTGTTGCAGCTCTATATTGCCAATGCAACACCAAAATTTGCTACTGGTGCAGGTTCATCTCTGTGGTTCAATTTTTTGTTTTTTCTCACCATTTTTTTGGAGGTTAAAGATCTTGTCAGCAGGTAACGTCATTTAAAGCAGAAGTAGGCAGTCCAGTTTTTTGGTGTAGTTGCACATAATATTCATATTTAACCTTCCAGGTCATCCTAGCCAATCACAGCATATTTCATCAAAACAAGCTGTTGCCAGCCATTGTGAATGTGCAGGTTGCGATTAGTCCGCCACAGCATTTTGGAGTTGCTGGATTCTGTATTTGCTGAGTTTGATGAGGGAAACCAAAAAATACCATTTGCCACATAGCAGCAGCTGAGCAGCTCTGCTCCAATGGAACTGTCCCTAAAAAGAAAGATGAAGCTACAGTGGGGAGCGGAGTTGCTTCTTCTCACTCATCTTTAAAGATGTATAGCCCAGCTTTAAAATGAACAATGACTTTAAAGGGATTGTCATCACCCACCTCTCGTTCACAGCAGTTCAAATCAGCCAATCAGAGGACAGCTTTATTAATATTGATGAGATAGACACAAAAAAACAACGTAGGCTTCGTTAATGTCCGACAGAGGTTCTCACGACTCCACCTGGCTGATTCTACTGACAGTGATAGTGAGAACAGGCCTGTATCTTGTTCAACTATGACTCCCCTTCGCAGGAAGACAGGGATGAATGATTTCTCCGCATCCCCGGGGCCGATTCCCGTTCCAGCCGGACACAGACAAATGTTGACCCACTTCAGTGGCAAAGAAGACAACTTAACTCCACGTCTCGCACAGCAAAGGCCTGGGAATGGGAAGGAAGTCATGGGAAAGATATTCTCCACGCATGTACAGTAGTATATTTTTCCAAGGAAAGCAAGTCAGGAGGAAGAGGAAGAAACTGAAGCTTATGAAAGACACTTACCATGAAATGGAGGAACTGCATAGCTTTCTCTGGCCAAGAGCCCCTGTTTTTTTTTTTTTTTTTTCATTTAGGGAAACATCTTTTTTTAATCAGCTTCCTACTATGAGTGATGGGGTTCTACATAAACAGAACATTTTCTGGAAAAGTGAACAGTTGTAATGTTTGTGTTTTTCCCGACTCAGCTGAGCTGTTTTTGAACATTAACAACTGACAAATAATAATAAAGAAAGCAATTTTAAAATCCTTTTTTTTTAGTTTGCATTGGTACTTAGTCATGAATATTAACATCAATGTGAAAAACATATGATGCAACAGCAACTTTTCAGGTCCTTTTAAGTGCGGGTCTGTATGTAATGAATAACTTAGGGATAGTATTCATGATACCAGTATTATGCTGAGGAGGAAAAAAGAATAGAAAAGGGAAGAAAGGAGAGGAAGATAAATGATGTGAAAAGAGGAAATCAGAGATAAAAGAGACAAAAAGGCCGGTATCAACTATCCAGACAATCCTTAACCACCAAATTCCTGAATTATTATTCTCATGATCATAAAATGCGTTTATATTAGTGGTAAATGCTCAAGAGGAGATAAAGTCAAGTGTGTCCGATTAAGAGTTTCGTACACACACACACATCCGTGCCGGCCCTCGGTTTCTTGTTCATGATTAGTCATATAAACATTCCTGCGGCCTTTGACCTTCTCTGAGCTGTCTTCCCTCCTGTCGTCTGATTGGCAGCGGTTCAGTGTTTTCACAAGAGCAGACACTGATACGGGGCTGGACGTGGACATTTTTGAAAATGCTCCGTACGTGTGTGTGTATGTGTGTGTGTGTGTGTGTGTGTGTGTGCGTGCGTGCCTGTGTGTGTTTTCTAGGCCCTGTCAACCCTGTTGTTGCAGGAGTCACCGCCGAGTATTGTGCAGACGTGACAGTCTGTGTATACAAGGTGGCTGAGCACGGTCAAGAGAGGTTGAAAAGCATAAGCAACACTG
The DNA here is from genome assembly GCA_036785175.1 of Eupleurogrammus muticus. NCBI lineage: Eukaryota > Metazoa > Chordata > Actinopteri > Scombriformes > Trichiuridae > Eupleurogrammus > Eupleurogrammus muticus. The sequence goes on from JAYKQN010000022.1 coordinate 12,998,318, forward strand.
TTGTTTCAGTGTCAAACAGCATTTCAACTAGTCCCAGTAAAGGAAAACAAGCACCCTGACTGTTGTGGACTTATTTTTACACTATATCCTTTTTTTTTTTTTTACTCATAAGCCGCCTATTTCCTTAAGAGCACTTATTCACATTGCTGGCACTTGTTCCAGTGATTTATCTAATCGACGCAGCTAAGTGACATTCACTGAATTCCCGAGTAGGTGCTTGGACTGGATTCGCTTTATTTGATCGCAAGCGAAGGACAAGTTTCAAATCAACCGCAAAATAATTTGGAAACGCTTTCCCCCCTTCTCAGTAACACAGACGCCTCTGTTCCTGGAAAACCGACCTCTGTTTGGTTTGCACACAATTTATTGTAGTGGCTGCAACAAAAAAAAAAGACTTTTTTGAATTAAATAAAAAACATAAAGAAGCGTGTCGCTGTGCGTAGAACACATGTGAGAGTCCGATGAGTGTACAGTGGAGCTGACGGGCTGCGTGCTCACGCGAGTTGACACATGGAGCCCCGTGCAAGAATCGACTTGTTATGGGACAGTCACTCAACAGTAAGACTGCCGGACCTCTGTGCTGCCCAGGGGCTGCTCTGTCATCTATGTAGGCTACTCCAGTCTGCGTCCCACATGAGAGAGGCCTGCATGTGGAAAATACACTGACCTGGTAACTGCAGCTATTGACAAGCGGAAAGAGAGAGAGAGAGAAATAATAAAAGCTCTGTCTGTGTGTGTGAAATGAGATTGATTAGGTTAAGTAATGCTGAATCTGTGCTGCGCTGCATTAGCAGCAGGTTCCCGGAGAGCTGCTGGATCCATAGTGTGTGTGTTTGTGTGTGTGAGTGTTTGATGCAATGCACGTGTGTCTGGAGTGATGTTGGTGTGTGTTTGAAATTCATTTAACAAAATCAATAATGATCATTTAAAGTAAAGCAGCTACAGGGTCCTTCTGCCCAGGAAAGGTCACAATGGACCAAAACACGACAAGTTTGTGGTATGTGCCTGAGGCCCGATTCGGGCTTTAGGATACCCTAAACGTTGAGATCATGAACGTGGTTAGTTCCAAACAGTGAGCATGGCACAATGTAGTGGAAAACTGCCGCTCAAACCGTAAAGCGTAGCTAGCTGTGAATGGAGCACTAATTTAACACAGCACCTTTCCATAATATCAGGTCATAAAACATCTGGTTCCTAAAATATAAGCGGCTGTTGACTTTCGAATCCTTGCAGTTGCCATGTCCAGTCAATGGAAAACCTTAATTTCCTGCCCCGTTTGTGACCCAACGAAAAATCCCCGACTTTTTTTTACACCCTCGTGCACAACACCAGAGGGATGGCGGTAAACTGCCTGAGCGTCGGCCATTAATGGGTTACTCGCTACAACCCGGGTTCTTTCTCACACTGTTAAAAGTTGAGAGGTGTAAGGGGGGGGGCTGTTAAACCCGGCCTTGGTACAGTGAGCACTCTGTGCCAGAGTGGAAGAATCTGTTGACTGGCTGCGAGTGTAGGGAGGTGAAGGAAAGCTCATTATTTTTAATGGCATCGCTCCCTCCGTGGAGAGGAGGAGGAAGAGAGGGAGAGATGAACCATAATACTACCTCAGCTGGCTCCAGACTACAATACTGAGACCTGCACTGTTGTACCAAAGCCAAAAAACATGTACTTGCCATATTTTTTCAGCTCCATCCTCTCCCTCTCTCTGAGTAAATAGTGCCTAATTAAACATACAATTAGTTCACCTGAAATCATATTCTTAATAATGGCTACTCTACATTTTACATACTGCTTATTATTTTAAATGTAGAAAGTTTATCGCAAAAGTTGTGAAATAAATGTAGTGGAGTAAAAGGTATATTAAAAAGGTAGTGAAAGTAATTATATTATGAGATTTCCAAATACTATACTATATTTTTGACTTCTCATGGATAAAGGAGATATTATATGTTCTTCTATTTAATTATTTATTTCTGTTTTTTCTTTTAACTACATAGGCTCCTTGATCAGTCACCATGAGGACAAGTCTCTCTCTCTCTCTCTCTCACACAAACACACACACACACACACACACACACACACACACACACACACACAATGGTAATGTTTGTCCCCCTTTAATACTTTTATTGCCATCAACCTTTCTCAGTGTCGTAGCAGGTTTGGAGCCTGACTGTAGTCCTGTAATTACCTTGTTGACTAAATCCCAGCTGTGTGTGTATGTGTGTGTGTGTGTGTGTGTGTGTGTGTGTGTGTATTCATAGACAGATCGGAATGAAAACAGGAGGCTGTCCACTTTTGGAGCAGCTGCATGAACTGGTGCGTATATCGGATACAGTGGCTCATCGGATAAAGGAGGAGAGAGAGAGAGAAAACCGTCCTCACGGTTGATTGATAACACAGCTTCCTGTCTATGGAGCACAAAAGAATGCAGAAACAAATGTTTAAATACATGAATTAATTTTAAAAAGTACATTTTGTTAATGCAAGTGGATATATTTAAGTGAATGTCTTGTATATATTTTCTACATATCCATAATTTTTTTTTTATTTTTATGCCTATTTCTACATTTATTTATTCCTGTATTTCTACATTCAATCATTTTTTATGAATTTCTGCATTACTTATTTATGCATTGCTACATTAATTTATTTATGCATTTATACATTATTTTATTCTCTTAGTCATATATTTCAAAAATCTATTTGTTCATGTTTTAGATTCATTCATTTCATTACTATTGTTTCTCTGTCTATTTGAAAATAAGATAGGAGGGCCGAACCTCCACCTGAATCCTGATTGGTTAAGAGCAGCTCTGTGCACAGCCTGGTAATGAGCCATTCATTTGAAACAGGTGTGATGGAGCAGGAAGCATCTTACCATTGTTGTATTGTCGGTAACAGAAGCGAAGGTGGAGACACTAGTGATGGTAAGTGTAACCCAACATCAGGAAATCCTATTAAAACATAAATGCTACAACTAGTACCAAGCCTGCCAACATTAACCATTTCACGTGTTTCATTGGTCCAGCTTAGGGAATTCCAGCTTGAAAGGTCCATTAAAAAGAAAGAATTTGCTCCGGTCCATGAACAAGCCACAAAAAAACTCCACCTGATGCCGTCCGCAGGTGAGCGTCACTACTACTATTCAATATGTGAAAGTCATTCTGACAATTGGAATTTCTGTAGCTGGATGCTACATAGTAGGACAGCTCACTGTAGTGATTAGAATTAACTTTATTCGTGGCTATCTGCACATGTGTCCCCTCTAGAGATTTGGACAAAGTGAAGATTGTAGGGTTAAAGAATTCACCCAAAGATGAGCCGAGTGCTCGATGTCGGAGGAGTAAGGAAGTAAGTGCACTTTTGTCCAAAAAGCTTTATGTGAGGCTTTTATGTGCACTATCTTTAGCACACTTAAAAGCTTCATACACATTTAGGAGCCCAAGTGTCTATTTTTTTAACGGAATACGTACCCTAAGGAACTTGGGGACCTTTTTGTGAACCCATTTGGAGCCAACTGTGCCCAGCTGCAGAAATACAAGGAACTAAGCAAATGATAAAAGATTCCTCCTAAGTGCACCCATGTTGTCTCTGGTGTGGTAAATAGAATATTTCACGTCGCCTCAAAAGCAGCATCTCATACTTTGATCCCTCTATCTTCATGATGTGCAGCTTCCATCGGGAATGTGTCCCAGTGCTCATATGGTGGTTCACCTCCACCAAGAGGACACCGCATCATGTGGGGTTTTACAGGTCCTCTGTAAATCTGTTGTTTTCAAAGAAAGACCTTATGTCTTCCAGCAGCATTCAAAGTGGCAGAGTAACTGATAACAGGCTTGCTCAGGAAGACTGACTTTGTTGTTGACCTGGCTGGAAGTGGACCGAACATTGATTGATAGACTTTGTGATCCTCAAGTGAATTTTATGTACTTCAGATCAAATGCATGTAGCAAAAGCATTTGCCCTCTCTGTCCCGCATAATTAACTTTGTAAATAAGTAACTATGCACTAAACCAGTAAATGAACCTGGGGATGGACAGCATTATGTATCTCATAGACCAATCTGAGGCGCAGTGCCACAGAATGAAAACTGAGTGTCACAAATTGATTCTGCATCTTTTTAACAAGATTCTGTGCTACTTGGTCTACTGCAATCTGCAACCTCACCACTAGATGCCTCCAGTAATTACACTGACTGCCCTCTTTTTTTTTAAATCAGATGTTATACCCTCCGATCTTGGATGGAAATGTGGTTGATCCATAACACCCGCTGGTTTCAGCTGGTTCACTTCCTTCATGTCTCCTGGGCTCTCTCTTCTCAGTGGCGAGCATCTAAACCCTGAAACTCCTCCATCTCTACTGCAGAGCGGCTGCAACCGCCTTCCAACAGGCACCATAGCAGCTCCTGTAACACATCCACGCTGTAATCAGATATACTGGCTTCATCTTGCATCGTGGTAGCGAGTGGATAACTTTCTCACATGTACCCTCCCTCTTGTTTTACAAAGGAATGACAGATACTGTTTACACACGGGCTGCTGATATGGCCATACACCAAATTATCTACACACTATCTCACACCCAGTCATGCTTAGACCATTAGATAATATGTTGGGGAAAGTAAAAGCACTATTCATCAACGATGTGGGCTATGCATACACTTACTGCTGTTACTCTCTCTTTGCCCATACAAACATTCAAGCATTGGGGCATATGGCACATATATCTTGCCTGTGTTTGTATACTCCCTCTCTCTCTTTTCTCCCCCCCCCCCCCCTCTCATTTTTCTGGTTCTGTTTTCACACTCTGCTGTTCTTCTGCTGAATACAAAGACAGAGCCAGGATGCTGTTAGGTTTACCTTAGCATAAAGTCTGCAAGCAAGAGTTTATGGAGATTGTGTTTGCCAGAGTACTTCTTGTACATGCACGGACTTTCCTGGAACTCCGATTAAACAAACAAAAATTAAAATGTCAGTTAGTGAACTTTGTTGGCAGGTAGGCTTTTTTTTTGTAACCTTTGTTTTATTTGAGGCTAGGTGTTTCCCCCTGAATCCAGTCTTTATGCTAACCGGGCTGACATGAGAGTGGTATTCATCAATAAACTTGTCAAGCTATTCCTCTAAACATTTGGAGTACACTGTGTCTTGTCACAGCTTACGACAGTCCGCTGATGCATTGACACAGATACGTCATTGAAAGTTGGGTCTTTACCTGAAAAAGCACTTGAGTGCATAGTTGGTAACTTGTTTTCCTAGAATGATCTGCATCAGTGCTCCTTTAAAAGGTACCCAGTGGACCTTTCTTGTAAATAAACAAGTTTATGGTTACATTCAGTCTTGCCCAAGAAAAAGGCTCCTTTAGGGCTAAGGAGTGTTTCGGATGTATCCTCATAACACATTTGCAGAGCTCCTTTTTCTGAAAATGTGAAACCATGCGGCGACCTTCGCAGCCCGAGGCTGGCGTTTTAAGTGTCTTGACGTGGAATGCCACCAACGGCTGCTGGATGCTGGTTCCAAAAAGTCCCTGGCTCCACGTGACCCCCATTCAAAAAGTGGCAACTTCTCTCTAGAAATACTAAGTTCAATAGGTCATTTTGGTCTTCAAAGTTAAATACAGACACTAATCCGTGTGTTCGTGGTGAATTTGGAAATGATTGCTCCATTACTAGGACCAGGTCTCTGAAATGGACACTGATACTTCTTTATGAGACCTACAATTTACAGAGATGCTACACTAGACTCAAGCCATAAATGCCATATATCTTTGTCAGCTCTCCACGTCTGTTAACTTCACAAATGGCCTGGTATTGTACACCTAGACAGACACTTGTATCCAGAAATCTTTATTGCCGGGGAATTTACCACGGACCCAGTTCCCCCTCATCTAGGGAGCCAATCACAGAACGCGGGAGGGTGCATCAAGATTTTGTTGATACTTGTGGATCCAACATGGTGGCCGATGATAATTTACTTTTCATAACTTGTGCCACTAGTTTACTTAGCAACATTAGAAAATGTCACTGCTAAAGTATTATATGTTATGATTGGTGATAAACTATGAATAAAAATTTGACATCTCTGGACTTTCATAAACCACGCCTCCAATAGGAACAGATGGTTCCCAGACTGAATACCTGTATGTTAACATTCGGTCTAGGGTTAGCCAAGCTAGCGCATCATTTGGCTTAAACCCAAATGGCATCAACTGTAATGAGGAACTCGGAGAGAGATGGAGAGACAGTGAAGGAAAGACTGGGGTCAATAAGAAAGAACAGAGAGCTAGAATGTGTAATCAAATTTACTATAAGTGGAATTTACCAATAAAGGAGCCTTTGTTTTGGGCATCGGGAAAGCCCTGACATGAGAGTGTGTGTGTGTGTGTGTGTGTGTGTGTGTGTTATGGTGCAGTTAGGAGTAGATGGGATTCAGAAGACAAAGTTGGACTGAAAGGGCAGAAGGTGAGTCAGTGAAGGATGCTTGTTTTTTCCACCTGAAATGACATTTTGAGAGTCAATCTTCTGTATCATATCCTTCCAGCATGAACAATATATACAGGTGGGACAAATTGTCATTGGGGGATTATTAGGATTGGTAAAGCACTCCTGAAGCACTTGGAAATGCTCTGAGCAGTGCTCCATGAAATGAAAAAGAGTCTCTGTAGTAATTGTTTATATATTTCTTGGTAAATGCCAAAAGTTACATGTTTTTAAATTGAGCCAAAAAAAGTTAAGGAGGACTAAAATCATTTAAATGTAAATGACTGCAGAGATACTGAATTACCGCTGTAGAGAGAAGCAAAACCCAACAAATCAGATGTGCTTTGAGGTTGCCTTTTGGATAATACGCCACTAAGGGAGCGAGATATGAATATAGCTTTCAGTAGATGTGTGGCACGATAAAACCAATCCACTCTGTTGCCACATTGTAAAGAATCCTACCATGACTGATCCAGAACACCTCAGCCATTTCCCCTCTATTGTCGAACCCTTGTTATCAGCTCTTTGCTATGATTTGTGCAAGTTCTCAGGTTCAATGGGCCGCCATGCCCCCTCTTTTATTCACTGACATGGTTCTTTGGAAGAGCACAAAAAGCCTGCATGTCTCACTGATCCCTAATGGGAGTTCAACACGTTCAGATAAGAGACATGACAACATCCGTCGCAGCCAATTTATCCCGAATAGATGAGCTCCCACGTCAACACAATCCAGTTGTCATACAAAGTCTCGTTGAGGGATGAGTACAAGGCCCCGCGTCGACGTTTGAGTCAGAGTAGTCACGCATACGTTGATTATGTGTGTGTGAGAGGGGGAGAAACGCAGCTTTAATGGAGGTAAACTTTCACTGCTGCAGCACGGAAACAAATGTTCCTGAGCGCGGGGCGAAGAATGGTGAAATATTTCTGAGATTGCTAAACCAAACACGGGGATCACTCATAGCCTGGATAAACCACACCGCTGAAGGCTTTTGCTCCGTTGTTCCGAGACTAAAATGTTCGGCGTTTCCATTGTTAACACAAACTGAAGACACTTTATCCCATTTATCTGCCCGCACTGTTTCCTCAGAGGGACAGTCAGTATAATAGCAGAAAGATAGGCAGATAAGGGGACTAAATGAATGCATTTTCTAGATGAAGTGAACTGAATAGAACATGGAAGATAAGATCAAATGAGAAGAAAGGGTCTTTATCCAAGATGACTATGAAAACTCATCTTTTTAGATAAAATCATAATTTTTATTATTATGTTGTACATGCTGACAAGTTTATTTGTGTTGCTTACAATTACACTGCGTGCTACAGGGCTATTACATTGATTAGCTGAAGTAGACTAATGATGTTTTTCTCCAGACTCCAGATTAATGAAGGTTGTATGAGACAGTATATTTTTATCTGTATTTTACTGCTCTTTTTAAGTTCACATCAGGATTTTTATCACATTTTAGCCTAAATCTAATATACATAATTTCCAGTATTATAGGTTATAAAGGCCTCCTTGTGTAGCAAAGACCATAGTAACCACCAAAACAATGACACAAACCTGATATTTCTTAACTAAAAATCTAAAGGTCCTAGACATCAACAAGGTGAGAATTTAGAAAATATGAAAAAAAATCAGAGAAATTTTGCATTTTCAACTGAGAATGCCGTCTTGCTTGAGGTTCTCACTCACTCGGGAAGCTGGACAATTGTAGCATCATGCACGAAAAATGTCCAGGCAACACTATGAGCTCAAAAAAAAAAAAAAAAAAGTAGTGTTTATGTAGGCGTGGGTCACACTGGCAGGAGCACAGGGTGTGAAATTCATCAGCCTGTTTGCAGAGCACAGCTGATTAACTCGTCCGATCGTGTGCGCGGCGGTGGAAAAACGCTGCTCGTGCTGCTCATCTCAGGAATAACTCTGTCTCCCAAGCTCGGTTTTCACGTGAAGTCTGCACAATTTATCAAGATAAGGGCTGCATGGCTGATGAGATTCATCTCCTGCATCGGGTTCCCTTTTAGTTTCCCTTCCTATTTTAAAGCAGGATGTGTCAGAGCGTATCAAAGAAACCTTCTTTGGTCGACACGTATGTGTTATACATTACTCAACAGGATTCAACAGCTTCTGACTCGCATTAGCATGAGTGGACTGTATATAATACAAGCTTTCCTTTATTCTGTCACATCGGGGTTATTATATCAACCCTTTTTTCCATGTTTCCTCACCAGGAGCAAAGACAGCAGGAGGAGAGAAAGGGAAATTACCCTACTTGGGTATATGTATACACCCAGAGGCTAAGGAAACCCTATCTAAATGATGTGGCTGAAAAGAAAACAGCGGCTTATGAATGATTCCATAATGCGTGTCTCTTTAATTTTCTTTTATGCCCATGCTCTCCTGTGAATACTTGGAGTTATTCCCGCCGAAGGCCTCATAGGAACCAACAAAAATTAAGAAGCATGAAGATTCCTTTCAAATTCTTTGTTCATGAATTCAAACAAAGCATGGCTAAAAAAACTCAAGATGCCAAACTTTCTAGTAAATTATTCATAATTTTCTGCATTTTTGTCTCTAGTTTCTGTTTGGTGCAATTTTACTCACAACAGATTCTCTTTGTCTGTTTTTCTTCTCGTTTGTCTGCCTTTCCTATTGCTCTCCCCCTTTTCCTCCTTTGCCTCTCCCCTCTGCTAAATCGAGTGACTTAATA